>JALPQD010000296.1:1651370-2251370 GCA_023101885.1 Typhlomys cinereus | reverse complement strand
TGGTGTGTGTGTGTGTGTGTGTGTGTGTGTGTGTGTATACGGAGATCAAGGGTGAAATTTGGGTATCCTTTCTTCTCGTCTACACACTGTCTACCTATTTCAGATAGGTCTCTCATCGGCTTAGATCTTGCAGCCTCTGCTAGGCTGGCTGGCCAGCCCTGGGATCTGCCCATCTCTGCCCCCCAGCACTAGGCTTACAAGTCCATGCCATCATCCCCAGCTTTTTTTTCTTCAGTGTGGGTTCTAGGGATCGATCTCAGGTCTTCATGCTTGCCTGGCAAACGCTGTGCAGACTCGAGCTGCCTCCCCAGCCCCTCGCTCTTCCCTTTATAGTGCCAACTACAAACTTTGCAGTTAGTAAATAGCAACAAAAAGATCTTTTCACTCACAATATTATAGTATTGATTGCATTTTTTGCAGATGGTCTGCTTCTTTCTCCCCACGTGCCCCTCACTGAAGAATCCCAGTGTCGACATGTTCCGGTACCCCAAGCGCGTTGCTGAAGGCAGGAAGGCTTGCTGATATATGTTGTGCTTCCAGAAGGTTCCGTAAACATTTATTTCATCTTCCTTCTCAGAGTGAAAGGGCTTCTGGGAACAGCTCTGGGTGACAACTGAAGCAAGTGGAAGACACTGTCTTCGGGCTAGACTTGTGATTCTAGACCCTCATAGGGGAGAGCTGGAGGTGACCTCTGGACTGGGCCATGGGCCATCTGGTCTCAAACGCCTCTAATTCTGGCTAGAATTTTTTTTTTTTTTTTTAATCATCCCAGTTTGGTTCTGCTTGTTGGTTTCAGGCCGATGTTTCCAGAAAGGCAAGAGATTGATTCCTAGGCTTCTCTGCCTGAAGGACTTTCTCAGCTCTCCCTGGAGACCTCTGCACCTTCAGAGGCTCCCTCCCTAAAGTATCTCTTCCTTTCATTCATTCACTCACCCTGCTCACTAGATCGTGCCACGAACCAGGATGGTGGCTCATGGCGTGGACCGCCAGGCAGACGCAGATGTGGGTCCTTTTTCTCTCCAGGTACTGAGTAGGAGTGATGTCTGCTTCAGTCTTTACGGGGGAGGGGGTGCACAAGGCAGGGACATCTTCATGAGGAGGGACGACTTTCTCTAAGTCTTGAGTTAGGGAAGGGAGAAGTGTGGCCAGAGCTGGTTTGGATGCCACCAGCTGCAGGCTAGATCCTGAAGTTCAAGGCAAAGAGAGCATGGGCTGCAACCAGAGAGACCTGCAGGGCTGACATGACAGGAGACTGTGTGTCAGATGGTGGGGTGGTGGGGAGTTGCCAAGGGTTTCAGCTGGGAGTGCGTTCCCAGGTCTGATATGGTGACCAGTAATCTCGGCTCCTGATGAGGTTTTCCACGCGGGCATCTCCCTCGTGGAGAACATGTGAGAAGTGCCGAGGTCCCTGGACAGTGTCATAAGCTCACCAGTTGTGAAGTTTTGGAGAAAGAGAAGGCATCCAAATCTGAGTTCCAGCAAGGCACTGGATCTGCCCAAACTTTTAGGCTTCTTCTGCAAGAGTGGACCCCATCTGACATTGGTGGCCACAGGTGGAGAGAGGAGAGAGAGAGATTGCAGACTGTCAGAAAATATGGACACAGATCAGAACTCATTCCAAGGGTACAAGTAGGGACAGGAGCCTGTGCTCCCTCCCTGGGGTCTGCCTGCCTAGGACATCTTGCCTTGTGTGAGATCTGCTAACAAAGCCTGTGGAGCCAGCCCCCCCATAAACAGCAAGGTCCTGACTTTCTCCAGCTCTGGTCAGGCCTTTATCTCATGCGCCCTGTGACTGGCTCGCTAAGAAGAAATGGGCCTGACTTCAAACAAACAAGGGAATACCTGCCTCCTCCTGGTAGCTCCCGGCTTTCCTACCTAGACCAGGCCAGGTAGGAAAACAACTGTGTGATTAAACATGATGTATGTGAGACAAAGAAAGATCTTTTTGGAACTGTCTGAAAGGTTCCAGTGGATGCTTTGGTTATTTGACCAACAAAACTAAAAATAGACTCACTTCATTCACCTGTTGACACCTGTCATGGGGCACCTAGTGGGAGTGGACACTGTGTTTAGACTTGGAACCCAGTGGTGATTGAGACGGGCAGGATTCTCATCCTCGTTGGAGCTCTCGGACTGGCTCAGTCTGTGTTCCTTGAGAAGTTAGAACACAGCTGGCCGACCGGAAACAGCTGCATAATAAACCCCAAGGGTTCTTGTAGCCAGTGGGACCCCTGCCAAGTTATGCAGAACCTCCCCTAATTGCTTCCTTAGAGCGGGAGCAGGTACACCCATCCTCAGAAGCAGGGACTCCCAGCCCTGCCTCGGAGACACATGGAAGTCAGACGTCAGCAAGTCAGAGCCAGGTCCCACCCTGGGGTCCTGGATAAGGACTTCCAGCAGCACCAAGGAAAGTGGACATTTCCTCTGTGGCTTCTTCTCTGGCATGGGCCTACATCCTGTCCAGTATGAAGGGGCTACAGATGGGGGTTAGGAGACGGGAACCTGAACATGGAGCACTAACCTTTGTGTCTGGGGCTCTCTCCGTGGAAGTGGCTGTACCCTGGGAAGACTGGATCCTTCCGCATCTGAGAAGGTGGAGAGGGCTGTCCACACGTGCAATGACACCTCAGTGTCCCCTCCTCCAAGGAGGAGTCTCTCCACTTCCTTGTAGTGGAAGCTCCTGACGGTGTCATAACATTGCCTTGCTAGAATGGGGGCTTGGTCCCCAGGGAGAGGCCTTCAACAGGGACGAGAGAGAGAGCTGAGACATGGCCCCTACCTACCCCATGCCCATGATTCTTCTCTTCCCTTACAAACCCTTCTATTCTCCAAGGAAGGACTGTGAAGGCCCAGGACCATATGATTTTATTTTTTATTTTACCCGAACTTCTTGAACAAGTCCAAACAGGCAAACAGTGGCTGACCCCGTCTTTTCTGTTGTCCCCTCCTTTCTCCTTCCTCTCTCCTCTTCCTTCCCCTCCTATCTTTCTTCTCCCTTTTCTTCCCTTCCTTTCTTCTTCCCCTTCTTCTTCCATTCCCTTTTTGCCTTCTCTCTTTCTTTCCTTCCAAACCCAGGGCCTTGAACAAGCTAGGCAAACGCTTTCCCACTGAGCTTCACCCCCCACCCTTGTTCATCTTAAAATGATTTCAGTTTGCTCAGGCCCCTGTTGAGACTGGCTTTGGAGGTCTAGTATTCCGTCAGTGTCACTGGAGAGATGTTCCTTGGGAACGCTGAATTTACCCAAGAAGCATGAAGCTCATTGGTCCAGGCATGGCTGAGCAGGACGGGAACCTTCTCAGGCTCCTTGGATGGCTGTCTCCTGCGTCTGCTTCTCTGAGACAGCCAAGATCTGCTTGTTTCCAAGGTGAGTAGAAGCCACAGCTTGGGGAACCCTCATGCACAGAGTACCATTGGGGGTGCAAAAGGAGGCCTCTGGAAGGTGGAGGAAGACACACCCGGAGGCTTATCTTTATTAGTGGCCAGCTGTCTTAAACATCCCTTTGGAAAGTTCGGGGTGGGGTGAGGCACTCCAGAGAGAAACAGAGGTTCCTCCACAGCCAGTAGCAGAGGCTGCAATGTGGTTGATGAGGGAGGCTGTGGGTGGGGGCTGCCTAGTTCCTACCACCTTATGCAAGAGGGTAAACAAAGGGGCTTTGCTGAGAGGTATTATAAGATTAAGTGGTTGGGTCCGGGACAAACCCAGCAAGCCCCTTGGGACAAGAATTAGCAAGAGCCACTGAAAGGGGGGAATTAACACTTCTGGCTTCTCACAGAGGCGCGAGTCCCCTTTCATCCCTAACCCAGCCTCCTTCTGGAGATAATCTGCTGCCTTGCCAGAGTTCCTGCCTTGGTGGCCTATTTTAGGGACTGTCTCTCTCTACCCAGAGGCAAAAAGGAGCCTTCCTGGAGAAGGAGCTACCTGACCCCTGACCCCTGACCTCTGGGAGCAAAGGCTCTGAGCAGGCTGGGTGGCCCAGCCTTTTACCTGTCCCTTAACTAAGCTGGGAGTTTGAGGGAGAATCCTTCCCATTTACCTCTTCTTCTTACCATTAAGGTAAGAATTTAGGGACCTGATTGACATCCCACAAGGCCCTTGAGCTGATTCCAGCACGCAACAGGAAGGGTCCTCTCAGCAGCATTGGTGACTGCGTGACAGCTAGGAACAATCTCATCTTAGATGGACCTTTGAAATCTCAGCCTGACAGGTGACTGCGTGTGTGTATGTGTGTGTGTGGGTGGGTGTGTGTGTGTGTCTGCCTATGGAGGCCCAAGGGTGACATCAGCAATTATCCTGGCTTGCTCTATCTCCTTTATTCTGGGAGTTTCCCAGGCTCTGTCTTCCAGGGCTGGAATTACAGGTTACCACCATATCTGTCCGACATTTTTTGCATGAGATCTGGAAATCTGAACTCAGGTTCTTTTGCTTACAGGGCAAAAGCTTTAAGCCTTGAGCCATCTCTCCAATCCCTTATGCCTCCTTTCTTCCAGTTCAGCCCTTGTCAGCACCTCCTAGAAGAACCCAGGCCTTGCCCACATCTCCATGGAATTACTAGTCTAACAGCGCATGGTGACTCGTAGCTGAGTGAGCGCACGGGAACACGTGGCTGCGTGAGTGCACGGGAACACGTGGCTGCGTGCTTCTTGAGAACTGGGGCCTTAGGTCTCTAGCAGCCAGCACAGCTATGCACACCCTGCAGGTGCCCTGCTACCCCTGGCCAGGACCTGTGTGAACACCAGGTGCCAAAGGGAACAGGAAGGACATGACAATGTAAATATTAAAGCACATGTGCAGACAGGAAAGAGTTATTGCCGGGTTAAAGGCATAAAATTGGGGATTTGTAACTAGAGGCTTCCCAAAGGGGTTTTTGAGGGAGAGGGAAGAGAGGGTAGGCAGAACATTCTGGCTATGGACAGCAGGAGTGTGGGGCTCTGAGGGAAAGGAGATTTGTGCAGTCGAACAGAGAGTACTGAGCGGCGCTGGACAGGGGCTGGGAACTGTGGTCCGGGTGGGACCAGGTGGGCTGGCTGACACTGAAGGGATTTCAGGCCTGATTCTGAGAGCAATGAAAAACTATTAAGGGGGTTTCAGCAGTCCAGAAGGAGGCGATGAGATCTGCGTTTCTAAAAGATTGTTTTCTCCACAACGTGGAGAGTAGATTAGGCTGGACAGGGGGCCACTGCTGTCCTCGGGGGAGACGGAGAGGAAAAGGGACAGATTTAGGGCCACAGTTGACAGACCTTGGGAACTGGCCAGATTTGCAGGGAGAGGGGTGTAGGCATGGGCTAACCCGTTCCAACTTGCTGGGGAGGGGTGGTGATATCAGGAGATAGCGTGCAGCTCAGCTGTGCCATGGACAGGTTGGGGGAAGCCAGCTGCCCACTCCTAAGTGTGGCCTTCTTTACCCGGATATAGGAGACAACATAATACTTGTCACATGCATGTGTGACACATAGGCGTCTAAATATACAGCATGTTCTTGGATATTCATGTGACCATGTTTATTGCAGAAGCATAAATGGCTGCAGAGATATTTATGTGTTCAGATATCACATCATAGATGCATAACTTAAACATTCAGCTCACGAATGTACACGTGTGTGTGTGCACTGTGCACAAATGCAATTATATATGCATACAGTTAGCACACACATATATATAGCATGTGAGTGCATAAGCGCCCAGCACATAGGTGGAGGACACAAGGCATACCTGTCCCTCTCAAGTATGCTTGTATGCATGTGCAGTAATGTGCACACACCGCTCAAGCAAAGCATGCATGCTTCTTCATTTGGCCAACATATGCCACACATATGTGACATGTGGTGGGACACACTTGCATACACACAAGGAACACACATGTGGCATACCCAAGTACAAACCCTCCCACCTTTTCTCCCACAGGGCAATTTATGACCATCCGGCTCATGTCCGGACTTCCTATTAACATTAATGAGGTGACGACCTGGTATTCAGAAGCCCTTGTCCTGTAGGGGTGGGTGGGGGCAGCGGCAAGGCGGAGAGGATGGAGAGGGCAAGGGGGCGATGGTCACAGGGAACAGTCAATTATCCGGCTGACCAAAGTTTGATTGCTTTTCCCACGGCTCCCCCACCATTCCCAGCCCAAGGCCAGATTCTGACTAGACAGAAAGAGCTAGGGGCCCCTGAATAGGAACAGCCGTAGAGGGGAAAGGGTGAGGGTGGCAGTGGCTCAGTCCCCTCTCCCGGCCGTTTCTTCTGAATTGTTTCCTGAACCGGGTCAAAATTCCTGAAGGCCTGGGCCTCTGACCCTCTCTTTCCTTCCTGGGACCTCGGCAAGAAACTCCCTTCAGAGTCAAATGAAACACCTGTATTTCAAAAGCCTCTGTTTGAGGACCTACGGGCCATAAAAGGAGAGTGCCTTAAAAGAGTGTGAGGGGGCTGGAGAGATGGCTCCAGGGGGTAAGACTCTGTCTGAAAGCAGAGGTCTTAAAGTTCAGATCCCAGGTCCCACGGAAAAAAACAAACAACAACAACAACAAAAATGGCAGAAACGGGCAGAGCCTGGGAAATCCCAAAGGGAAGCAAGGAGGTAGAAGCCTTCCAGGAGGATTCCCGAAGTAACCCTTGGTCCTCCATAGGGACACAGATTACCCTCTGATACACACACACACACACACACACACACACACACACTAAATAAATAAAATAAATAAAAGAGTGTGAGGGAGCAGGATGTGGTGGTACACATTGTAATCTTAGCGCTTGGGAGGCTGAGGCAGGAGGATTAAGGCCAGCATGGGCTACATAGTGACTGTCATAGTTAAGCACAGGTGTCAACTTGTCTGTTGAGGGTTTGAGCTCTGGGCACAGTTGTAGAGAGTTGATGGTTGAGTTAAGCCCAGAGCAAATCTGCAGGAGATTGTCTAGCTGCTGGGGAAGACCCAGCCCATGGTGGGTGGGACTAGGCCCTGGATAAATCACAGAGAGCTGGTTGAGAGAGTTGGCATCCTTCTGTTCACTTGGCCAGACATGCTGGTCTGGCAAGTAAGGATTATCCATCTCTCAGCCGTTATGTGGTGATGGTGTTCCCTCGGCCCTGGTGTTGGTGTGTGCTCTCCCATCAAGCTGGACTAAGAAGTGTAACCGGACTGTCGTAAGAAAGTAAACTCCTTGTTCCCTTAAGCTGTGTGATGGTCATTTATCAGCAACTGTGCAGATGAACTGCAACAATGACATAGCAAGTCTGGGATATACATTGTCAAGACTTTGTCTCAGAATGATAACAATGAAGAACAATGGAAAATCACACTAACATAAAAGCAATAAACATCCCTAAATGTCCCCTGCTCTGGTAGTGTCGTGTCTGTCCCTCGTTCTCGGCAAGCATCTTTCATAGACTTGAATGATCCCAACCTCCAGCAGTCTTCGAGGTTAGCAGAGGCACCTGACTTCTCCCATCCCACCCATGGGAGCGGCGAGGTTCAAGGAGAAGTTTGGCCCAGGTCAAACCTGGACGTTTCTGAGAACCGTATGTTCTTTGTGTATTTATTTGCAGAGCAGTACATGCTTCTGGGATCTCTTTGTTCAATCTCCGAAGTCCCCTTACTAAGGAGGAAAGTGGGGGATGTGGTCCCTAGCTATATAGTTCAGGGATGCTAGAAGACTGTCTTGTCCTGAATGCCACCTCATAGATGGGCTTACGGGTCTTGAACCCAAATGGCACCAGGTGGCTGTGTGGGTCAATGATCCCAGGGAGGGAAGGAGGTTCCAAAGAGCCAGGCCTGGACTCTGCCTCCATGTTGACCCGATGTGTGAAGCACGAGCCATTTCAGGGACAGTAGGGCCCTGAGTTATGAGGGTCACCGTGTCCTTACAACTTGGTGCCTGTGTCATCAAGTCCCAAACTAGGTGCTAGATCCTGGTGGGACTAAATGGTCGCAGCTGTTAGAGTTGGTATCCACTGAGGAAGAAAGCATTCTGGGCGTTACAATGCCCAGGTCTGAATCCTGAAGCTCAGAATGTCATTCAGACCTTGACTTGGAAGGAAAATCACAGAAACTGCTGGAAACCTTAGTATTGTCATCTACAGAATGGGCTCCTTCCTTCTTGCTGGCGAGGTGCTTGGCTCAGTGTCCCTCACAGACATAAGGGGTACCCTTTACCTCTACCCTAGCTCCAGGGAGTGGGTATTCTTCTGTGAGGAGGCAGGACAGCATGGGAGGGGGAAGAGGGGTAGAAATAGGGGTGGGGCTCGAGAGATCTCCCCTGCAACCTCTTGTTTCACCACCCCAGAGGAGACCCACAAACTCTCTTTCCTCGTCCCTAACAGCGCTGCTTCAGCCCAGGATGCTGTTTCGTGTTCTCAGGTCCAGGGCTGGGCCTGGCAGGGGCAGAAGAAAGGAGGCTGCCTGGAGACGGCAGGTTGAAAGGGAACAGGCCAAGAATGCGAGTGGAGAAGACTGGAGGGGGAGCGCAAACACTCTGCAGTGCAGATGTGGGAAGGGGGTGACCAGAGCAAAGAGGTAAGGGCGGGGCTGTGACCCTGGCCACGCCCCCTCCCCCTGCTTCTCAGCAGAATGTAGAGGGGAGGGAAGGCCCAGAGGGAACTCTGAGCACTGAATCCTTCCTGGTCCCCAGACAAGAGAGCTTTCCTTACCTGAGATCTTACAGAGAAAACTGAAAGGCTGGCTGGTGCCCTTTGACTTAATGTGTCTAGGGTGCTTATGTGAGGGTCATGTCTAGTAAACCTGGGGTGGGCACCAGGTTAAGATCCTGCCCCTTCCACTTGGCCTACTTGCTACACAGTGGAAAGTATATTGCCTTTCTTTTCTGTGATCTCAAGTTCCCTTCTCCGTAAGATGGGGACCAAGTTACTTCTGCCGCTGTGAGGAGTATGGGCTTCTGGAGGAAGCTGATAGGGTCCCAGAGATGGCACTTAGGTGGGGCACAGGAAAGGATGGAACCAACAGGCGCCATTCATAAGAAACAGTGTTTAATGAGACCAGCAAAAATCCTTTTCCACCTCGGCTTCTCAGCTGCTTCAAGACAGGCTCGCGACTCAGTTTCAAACAAAGCTGGGATGAGGGATGCAGCCATGCGACAGGCCCATCCCAAGGCGACTGCGCCAAGAGGATGGGTGGGGAGGGCAAGCTGTGTGTGTGTGCGGCACATCCAGGGAATGGGAGAGAAGAAGTCTAGGTCTTTCTCAGGGGAGCCCTCGTAACTTTGGGGGCAGTGAGGACTTTGTTGAGAAAGCTCTGGGATCGTAGATTCTCAGGATTCAAGGGATCCAACTGCTTTTCAGCCCCCTCCACTCCTCTCCCCTACCCCCATGCAGACAGGCCCTGGGCCACAATGGACGGCACTGGAAAGGGAGAGAAGACAGGGGGAAAGTCATGATGTTTGGTCTGTTTCACACACTGCATTTATTTGCAGCAGAGCCTGCTTCTGAATTCCCAGGAGTCCTTTTCTCATGCTCAAGCTTTTTCAGAACCTCAGGGCTGGGAAACCCTAATGGAGAGGGGCCTGAAACCCCTGCTCAGGGTGCCGGCTAGGAGAGGGGTGGGAGGTAAGGAAGCAGTCTTACTAGCCTGGAAGGGCCATGGGGGAGCTGGGATGAGGAAGACAGGGCAGGACGGTGGGAGGGGGGTGATGGCCAGGCTCCTCTCAAACTGCCCCAGCAGGAGACTGGTCACGGATGGAACGCATTGAGCTCCCAGATGTGGACGGAGAGTTCAGTGTGCATCTGTGGTCCCGGCCAGCTGCCACAGAGAAGACTCAGCGTCCCTGAGAGAGATCAGAGCCACACTTAAGATCACATCAGCTCCAAGTCACACTGTCCGCTTCAGATATCTGGCCTTAGCAGCTAGTCCAAGGGGTGGTAAGAAGATTCATCCCGTGTCTGTGTCTGTGTGTGTGTGTGCGTATGTGTGGTGTGGTGTGATGTGTGTGTTCTCATGCTATTAAACATATGTGGAGTCAGAAGACAACTTATGGGGATCAGTTCTCTCTTTCCCTCTTGTGGGTGCTAGGGATCAAACTTAGGTTATTAGACTTGGTGACAAGTGCCTTTCTTTACCTGGGGAGGCATCTCCCCAGCCCCCCTGGACATGCTTTCTCTAAGCAAAGTCCCACAGGTCAAGGTCTCTGTGGACTCCTCGGGCTTTCCTCCAAAAGTAACGGAAGACTGTTGAGTATAGGGAGGTTTACAGGGGGTGTGAGCGAGGAGCTCGGGAGACCGCCGTGGATGCAGCTGCACAGGCAAGAGCAGCGGCAGCCTCGATGAGGCAGCTGTGACTGCAGCCTCGCTTCAGGGTCTGCGGCCGTGAGCTGGGGTCGCAAATGGAGGGACATGGCCATTGCCAAACTGTGGCCTGGCACAGTTGCTGGGAGGGTACTGTTCCTACAACCTCCGATTCCTGCCGATACCCTCGTTGACTGGAATCAACCAGAAGCCAGAAGGGAGGGAAGACGGGCGGTGCGGTTCGCAGGGACCTGCCCCTCGGAAAAGAGAAAGGGGAGAGTGAACCTCAGGGGAACGGCATCAGGCCAGGGGCCATCTGGGCCCTCTGGTGCCAGCTCACACCCCAGCAATGCATTCCTGTACCCTGCATGTATCTAGCAAACACACCTGAGTTCATGCTGCCTGTATCTCCCAGGTAGTACCTTTGAGATACTGCGCCCTGACCTAAAATGCCTTTTCCAGCTCTCTCTCTCTCTCTCTTTCTGTCTCTCTGTCTCTCTCTGTCTGTCTCTCTTGGCTGATGCTTGTTCGCTCTTGGGCCTCAGCGAAGCTGTGCTCCCAGTGCTCCTGTACTGTCTCTCTCCAGCTCTCCGGCTCTCATTGTCCCTGGGCTTCACTCGCTCTAGGGGCCAGAATTGTGTTTCAGAAGCACTTATCTGCACTCGGACAATCCTAGCACTTGGGAGGCTGGGGCAGGAGAACGCCACGAATTTGAGGCCAGGACTGTACAAGGCTGTGTCTCAAAATAAACAAAAATAAACTCCCCCAAACAAATATATAATATTAATATAAATATATTGTATTAATATAAATATATAATATTAATAGCTCCTAAGCCTGGCAGAATATCTGACACACAGTAGGCATTCATCCATGTAGATGTTTCTGGGGCCCCTTCTCAGAAGACCGCTATAGAAGGATCACTTGTTTACATTCATTTCTCACCAAGATCACCTTTGACGCCAGGGCAGAAGCCGCGCTTCTCAGTGTCCCCAAACACCCTACAGATCGGCTGCTTAAACCATGTTTGCTGATTGCGCACGTGAATGATTGAATAGGTGAGAGGAGGCAAAGCAGACCGCAGATGAAACGCGCACAGTTGAGAAGGAGACATTGCATTTATCGGGACAAAGAGGCAGGGAAGACTGACAGCTTGGGATCTGGTCTGGATGGATGGATAGATGGATGGAGGAGAGTGTTTCTGAATTGGGGGAACAGAATAAGCAAAGGTCCGGAGGAAGAAGAACCCTGGCCAGGTTTGGAAAGTCTGATGGAGGATGGGAAGGATTAGGAATAAAAGGGAAGGAAGGAGGGAGTTCTCTTTTGTAACACCTAGCCTCCCACTCCCTTTTCTGTGAAAGCTGTGTGTGTGTGTGTTTGTGTGTGTGTGTGTTTGGTGGACAGAGGCTCACACTGAGTGTCTTCCGCTATCGTTCTTCACCTTAGTATTTTGAGACAGTCCCTCTCATTGAACCTAGAGTTTCCTATTCAGCTAGACTGATTGGCCGACAAGCCCCAGGGAGCCTCCTGTCTCTATCTCCCCAATGCATGCCCAACTTTTTATGTGAGCTGGGGATTTGAACTCAGGTCCACATGCCTGTGCCATCTCTCCCATCCTTTCGCGCTTTTGCTTGGTTTTGTTTTTAATTGAGAAGAGATCTCATGTAGCCTAGTGTTACAATTTGTCTGTTGGTTGTCAATAAATTCACAACCCAGAGCAGTTTAGAGAAACAAGGGGTTTTATTATGGCTTGTGATCGCCTGTTTACAATTCTTGGTCTGACTTGGCAGGAGAGCCCACACCAACGACAGGATCTGAGGAAACCGACCACGCAATATCTATAAAATTGTTAAGAAAGGGGCAAACCTTACTTGCTAGACAGTGAGTCTGTACGAAGTATGCTTAAAAAAAAAAAAGCCAACTTACAGATCCGGCTTCCCCCACCTTATCTACCTGCCCTGGGAACAGTACCACCTACTATGGCCCGAGTCTTCCTGTATCAACTAGACAGTCTCTTGCAGGCATGCTCAAGGGCTTGTCTTAACTACTAAGTCTTCAAAAATGTGTCACAGAGCTCAGCCTTCAATGGTCAAGTTGACGCCTGTATATCTAACTAGTACACCCAGACCGACCTTAAACGTCAGTGTAATACAGGATGCCGCCAAGTGCTGGAACCTCCGCGTGCCACCATGCAGGTTTATGGCCTACCAGGGTTGCATACTTGCTAGGTAAGCACTCTGCTGCTGAGCTGAGTCTTTCAGTCCTCTCTCCAGTCTTTCTTTTCCTTCCTTCCATACTCATCGTGACCCTCCCTCCCTCAGACCTCCTATAGGATCCTCCTCAGGACGCCTAGTCGCTACTGCCCACTCCTACCTTTGCCCCTTAGTGACTGGGAGTTTGAGTCAGGAACACCAGTTTGGGCGGGAGTCTGCACCCCTCCCTCCCACACCAATTGGGGCCCTCTGAGCCGCAGGGAGCCAGACAAAACCGCTGAGCAGGGTGGCCCACCGCAGTGCGCCGGCCTGGGTGTCCACCCCGTCTCTCCTTCCCTTGAGGGATGTCCCCAGGGGACTGGCTACTGGCCCGTGGCTCCAAAGTGTACATGCTTTCTGCAGACTGTGGCTGGAGAAAGATGAACCGGCCATTGCTGCCAGCTCTGTGTGGGGGCGAGGGAGGTACCCAGTCAGCCAGCACCCCGCAGGATGCCAACTGCAGGCAGAGTGACCAAAGTCACTGACCGCTGCTCATTTTCCCCTTGGGGCCCTTGATGGGAAGTCTGAGCTTCCAATTTCTGGGTAGGAGAGAGTGCTGACCTCCGAAGAGGCTGCTGAGGGGGGGTAGGCTCGACTCTGGGAAAACCCCACACAGACAGAACCTGGGATCCAGCAGCGTCTCTGGTCCAGAGTCAGTGGCCCTGGGGACGAGGTTTGTTTTGCCAGCTAGCTCCGTGTGGGGTACAGGAAGCAGATCCTTTTCTGGTCCTGGGGCTCAGGCAGCTGGGGCCCCATTAGGATGAAAGCCAGGGTGTTCCTCAACCATCTATGCAGGAGGGCCCTCAAGGACTTGGGCTAGAAGAGACTGGCAAATCCCAACAGGCCTCCCTGCTAGCCTCCCCTCCTGGGCCGGAGCGGCATGACGCCTGTCCGTGGAGAAAGGGTGCTCAGCCCTGCTCCAGCGGTGCAGAGAGGGACCTCCCCTGAGAGGCGCCAGCTTGGAAGACAGACCCGGGGGACTGTGCCGGGGAGCGGAGCAGGCACTTCTCCACTTGTCCCCACAGTGCAAGGCCCACTCGTACCCTTCAGTATCCTTCAGTAGCGCCCCTGAAGCCCGGTCCTCGAGGCTGGTATAATAGAAATGAATCTTCCAGATACACACAGCCTCACCGTTTGTGCCGTCCTGAGTCCATTCTTGGTGTCTGGGTATTTATTCAATCAACTCACTAAGTACCGGGCAGGCTTCTGGGAAGCTAGAGAGATGAGGGTTCTTGATCTTTTGGGGAGCAAAAATCTTGATCAGTGATGAGCAGCCTGTGCCCCTCCCCCAAAATGGCTTGTGCAAATGACTTGTATTAAATACCCCCAAGCCGCTGTCTTTCAGTTTAGTGTCTTACTAGGTCTCTTAACACTTTCTTCACCATTAAGAAGGGGATTATTGGCACATGCCTTGCGTCCCAGCCCTGGGGACGGTGAGACAGAAGGAATGCTGTGAGTTCCAGGCCAGCCAGGATTATGTAGCAAAACTCTCTCTCAAACAAGCAAATGACAAAGATAACTGATTCGTCTCTTGGAGTTGCTGTAGGAAAGAAGTGAGATGCTCCCTAGAAAGTACTTGAGCCTAGTATATATCAGGCGGTTAAATATGCTGGTTCTCTTCTCCTTCTCTACTTTGCACACTTGAGAGACGATAACTCTGGTGCGATCCCTAAATGGGGAGAATATTGCTTTCTAAGAGGACCTGAGGGAGGGAGGCATGTGTGAATGAATTCTAAAGGATGAGTAGGACTCTCTCTCTCTCTCTCTTTTTCTCTCTCTCTCACTCCTTCTCTCTCTCAAGCTCTGGCCCTATATCACCAGGCCCAGAGGTGGTGCCGGCCAACCAGGGTTTGTTCTAGAATCACCTGGGAGACGATCTCTGGCATGCCTGCAGGGTTATTATCTTGATTAGGTTAATGGAGGGGGAAGACCACCTGCATACTGGGTGGCGTCTTTCCTTGGCTGGGACCCTGGAAAGTATAAACAGAGGAAGGAACGGACCCAAAGCATGGATTTAGCTCTCTCTGCTTCCCAATTGTGGGTGCCATGTGACCAGCTACTTCAAGTTTCTGCTGCCTTGACTCCCCTGACGTGATGGCATGATGGACTGTGAGCCAATAAACCTTGCTTCCTGTTGCAGTCCACCTGCACGGTTGCTGATAAACGACCATCAAACGGCTTAAGGGAACAAGGGGCTTATTTTCTCTTACGATTTTCCGGTTACAGTCTGTCCAGCTTGACAGGAGAGCTCACACCAACACCAGGGCCAAGGGAACTGGCCACACCGTCATCACATAACAGCTGAGAGAGGGACGATCCTTACTTGCCAGACCAGCATGTTTGGCCAAGTGTACAGAAGGATGCCAACTTTCTCAATCAGCTCTCGGTACTTTATTCCAGGGCCTAGTCCCACCCACTATGAGCTGGACCTTCCCCATCAGCTAGACAATCTCTTGCAGGTTTGCTCTGGGCTTAACTCTACCACTAATTCTTTACAAATGTGCCCAGAATTCAAACCCTCAAATGTCAAGTTGACACCTGTGCCTAACTATGACACTTCCTTAAGTTGCTTTTGTCCGATATTTTATCATAGCACAGAAAAGTAACTATGACAGAAGGTGTGTATGTGTGTGTGTGTGTGTGTGTGTGTGTGACATGAATGTCAGAAGTCCTTTTGGCTCTGAAGGAACATCAAGTACACAGGAGCAGAAAGGATGCTTCATCTAGGAGGGGCAGAGAAGGTCTCTTTGACCTTTGTGGTGAAGGGCCTTCTGGGCACGGGGAGAAATGGTCCAAAGGGCTTCCTGCTAAGTGTATGCATGATAAGTGGAGGACCTGAGGCACAGGGAGGTAAAGAAGAGGACAGGTCCTGTGAGTTCCACACTGCAGTTGAAATAGGCTTGGTCTTGAAAACACTTTGGGGGATGTATGGTGACCTGGGTATAGGTACAAAGTGGGAGTGGGAAATGGAAGCAGGAGGTCCAGAGAAAGCCCTACAGCCTTGTAGCCTTCTAGGCAAGAAATGTTGATAGCAGGGTTCTAGCATGGGTCGTGTGAGCAGTAGTGATGGGAAGACATTCAGATCTCAGCTCTGCGACTGTCTAAATGTGCAGCCCTGTGCTGATGCCTTCAGCTTTCCAAGCCTCTTTTTTACCACCTGGAAAACAAGGTTTGTGATCATCCCTATGTAGTGTTTCTGCGATGCTTCCAGGAGATAGGAACACAATGCAGGGCCAGCATTTGTCATTCCTCGTTGACAGCCAGCACTTGATCATAGGGACCAAATGATGTGGGGATTTTTGTCCAGATTCTTGTCTTCTGGAGCTGGAGATTGAAACCAGAACATGTCGAGAGGTTTATGCAGAGATTGTACTGAAATGTTACTGAAATGGAAGAAGAGGGAAGAAGCTTTTGGACACTTGGTCCAAAGGGGGCTAGGAGGACACCACGGTCTTAAAGTGGGACAGTATTATAGAAGATAAGATAGTTTAGAGTCAGAAAGAACAGGGAGGGAGAGAGCTACCATGAGCACATGGTCAGAGAACAGGAAGAAGAGAGAGTGGGCGGAGCCAGTCTTTTATAATCCACAAGTTGCCAATGAGTGTCCCAGAGCCAGTAGGAAACTGAGGTAAAAACCGGGTGTGTGGTGGGCGTGATTCCCGCAGGATGGGGCATTCCTAAATGCGCTAACTGTGCAGAAATTAAACAACCTCTCACTCCCACAAAGAGCAACTGGTGGAGGAAACCAGAACCAGGAGAGGAAGCGACCTCCTTAAAGTTATGCAAATTCCTCTCCTCCCCCCGCAGGCCCCTCCATTCCTGGTCCCATGAGTGCCTTGACTATCCAGTGCTCTGGGCTGCCATGGCCACTTCTCAAGTAGCAGAAGCAGCCTGTGCGTGTCCCTGAAGCTCCCTTCTGCGCTCCTCGGTTGCCTGGTGACCTGCAGGAGGCCGGAGGGCCTCACACAGTCCAAGGCCAGTGCTCCAGAGGTCGGGGTGGTAGCTAGGTGGCCTTGCGTGGGGGAGGTGCCTCTGGCCTTCTGTGTGGCTCTGACTCTCCCAGGGTCGTCTCCCTGGATCGGTCTCTCCACCTTTTACACGGGAAAGGGTTGCCCTGCCAACCTGGCAGGGCCGTCGTGAGGATGCGGCCGTGGTGGCTGCGCTCCTCACCTGGCTTCTGCAGGCTGGGACCCTGGCATGAGGCCAGTCCCTGAGGGTTGCTCTGTCGGGCTTCTGTGTCCAGACTGGCTGCGGCTGGGGGTGCTCAGGAGTCTGGTGGGGAAACAGAAGCAATTCCTGGGTGTCCCAACCTTAGGGTTTCGGGTGGGATCAGGTCATTCAGTGGTCCTGCAGGGTCTGGGTACGAGTCCAACAATGCACAGTGCTGCAGCAGAAGCTGGAACGCAGGCTGAACATCTGCCCTGGTCCCAGGCTTCAAAGAGACGGAGATGGAGGCTTCGAATTCTGTCTATGGCAGCCTAGTCAGCTGTCCTCCAGGCCTGCCCAGTTGAGTGGTCTCCCCCACATGAATGAGCCCTGGCTTAGGACCCTTCTTTTCTTTTTTCTTTTCTTTTTCCCGTCTTTTTTCTTCATTTCTTTCTTTCTCTCTCATTCTTTTTCTCTTCTCTTTTCTTTCTCTCTCATTTTTTCTCATCCCTCCCTCCCTCCTTTCTTCCTTCCTTCCCTCCATCTCTCTCTCTCTCTTCTATTTTCCTGCATGTCCTGCTGTGTGTACAAAATGTTTCTGAGTGTGTGTGGAGGCCAGAGGTCAACACTGGAGAGCTTCCTCGATGGCTTTCCCACTTCAGTTTTTGAGACTACACTGGATCGGGAACACCTGGATCCCTCTGTCTCTACTTACCCCGTGCTGGGATGACACACACTCAGTGCCACGCCTGGCTGTTTCCCTGGTTCTGGGGATCCAAACTCAAGCTCTTATGCTCATATGGGAATCACTTTCCTGACTGAGCTATCTTTGCGTCCTCAGTGAGCACAGATTGTAGGTTTTCTTTTTCTTTCTTTCCTTCCTTCCTTCCTTCCTTCCTTCCTTCCTTCCTTCCTTCCTTCCTTCCTTCCTTCCTTCCTTCCTTCCTTTCTCCCCTCCCCCTCTCCCCTCTCCTCTCTTTCCCTCCCCCCTCCTCCCCTCCCCTCCCCTCCCCTCCCCTCCCCTCCCCTCCCCTCCCCTCCCCTCCCCTCCCCTTTCTCTATTTTAGGCAGGGTCTAATATAACCCGGACTGGTCTCTACTCCCTATATAACTGAACTGAACTTGAATTTCTGATCTTTCTGTCTCCACCTCCCAAGTGCTGGGATTATTAGGTGTTGGGATTGAACCTGGTGCTTTAGGCACACACGGCAACCACTCTATGGACTGAGCCACACCCAAAGCTCCGATAGTGAGGAGTTAGACTTCCCATCATCTATATCTAGGGAGGACGGACAGTGGATGTCTACCCAGATTCTTACCCTCACATTGGTTAGTACTCTTCTCAGAGGACATAAGCAGAAACCATGAGGTCTTACCAGTTTTTCCTAGCTTGATTCTCATCTCCCACATGGAGCTCTGAAAGGGAAGCATAGGGCTTGCTTGGTTCCCCCTTTGGTGTGTAGCTCTTGGCTCCCTCCCAGTCTGGCTACCCTTTCACCATCAGGGTAGGATGGAATTAACTGGCCTCTGCCTTTCCTAAGCATGGATTCTGTCATTGGTTGGGAGCAAGGAAAGAATTCCACAAGGCTGTTCTTCTCAGAAATGTCCCAGCTACACACACACACACACACACACACACACACACACAGAGAGAGAGAGAGAGATAGAGAGAGAGACCTTTTAGTGCAGCCTGTTGATATAGCCACAGTGAGAGGTATTGTTTAGCTTTTGAGGACCACCTGTGGGCAGGTATCACCGGCAGCTTGGCCTTCCTCTTGTCTCGGTGCTGGCCCCTTAAGGGAGACCCAGGTATCTCCCAGAAGACTCTTCTGCCCAAGGGGATGTTCCTTCCACACTGGCTTCTTATCAGGTCTTGGACTTCCATTGAAGTTTTGGGGTGAGCAGACACTAGGGAGAGTGATATGAAGGAGCTTAAAGTCAGGTCAGCATTGAGATCCCCAGCAGGTAAGGAGGGACCATCTTCTGTTTGCTGACCCAGAGCTATGGACACAACTATTAGCCTCACCTCCCTTCCCTGGTCCTCGGTGGACAGGGCCCTCACTGACCAAGCAGCCTAGGCTTTTTCCCTTCTTGTCTACACCTTGCCCCCAGTTACCCCACTTTACACTCCCACGAAGTGGGGCTTACATGTAAAAATAGCCCTGGCTTTATTTTATTTTATTTTATTTTTTAAGCTTGCTATCTCCTATTTTTATCAGATGGTCCAAGCTCAGCAAGGCAGAAAAAAGGGAAAATCACATAGCTCTGTTTGCCAGGCTCAATAGAAATAGCAACAGGGTGGGCTATTTTTAACAAGATGAATACCCCTGCGCTCTGAGGTCTCCCCCGGCCCCATCCCAGGCTCCTTTGTCTCTGTGCCCGGACAGAAGATTTTAAAATACACCCACAGTGGCCAAACCACTAAGTGCCCAAGACAGCGACTGAGACATTTGAGCACTACAGGACCATGGGGGGGGTATTTTCCCCATTTTCCTCTCCCCACCCCCAAAAGGAAATCACACTCTCTTGTTTGAAAAACCTTCCAGGTCGGGTTTTCCAGGCCTTCCTTTCCTGGTTGTTCCACTCCCACGGGAACAGCAGAGGTTACTCCGAAACATGCCGTGGTTTGGGCACAGTGACCCCAGAGGCCTGGCATGGCCCGTGGCAGTTTCTGTGCCAGGCTGTGGCCGGGGCAGGAATGTAGAGTGATCCCACAGAGGCCAAGCTGGGGGAGCAGAGGTGGAGGAGAACCTGGGTGGGGAGGGCTGTAAGGTGGAGGCACTGGGGGGGGGACGGTCTCCACTTAGCCACTGAGAGTTGCTGAGAACGCGGAGTTTCCCAGGCCAGGTTGTCCAAGCGTGGTTACGCCAAAGCCTTGGTCTGCTGAGGGCTCAAGGGTCCTCAGAGTTCCAGTTTATACAGAAAAGACTCAGAGCATGGGAACACCACCAGTCGCCGTGGAGCAGCCCAGTGGGGGGCGTGGGGAGTACCAAGCTGCGAAGTCATGATCTACAGTGTAGCTGGATGTGGTGACTTAACTCCATTCCCAGGATGTAGGAAGATGAGGTAGAAAGGTTGCCATGAATCCCAGCCCAGGCTGGGCTACCGGGTGAGAGCCCCTCTCAGTAAAATAAAACAGCAGGCTGCAGATGAGGGGTCCCGGGGAAGGAGCTCAGGTGACAGAGAGATCGCCTAGTGTACATGACACCCCGCGGGGTGGCACATGTAGTCCTAGCACTTGGCACAGGGAGGCAGGAGGATCAAGAAGGCCAAGGTCGTCCTTGTCACCCCCCCCACACACATACATAGAGAAGGGGGAAGGGGCACAAGCCCCTGCCCTGGTTTCCTGTGTCCCTTGGGGACCAGGAGAGGTCTGTGACTCTTGAGCTGTATAGATGTGCCTGGGGATAGTCACTTTAGTAGCAGCAGCTTTTTTTTTTTTTTTTAACATTAGGAAAAGAAAGAAAATAGATACAAAAGATAAGGTTGATTGAGCGCTTAACTAACAGGAGGCAAGACATGAAACATTTTATATTGTGCTAATTATCTCCTAGGCTTTTCCCTGTTGCTGCCTCCTTTGCTGAAGAGTCACTCTTCTAGCGGCAGCTAAAGATCCAGGGACCGCATCCACTAGATGCCGCTGGGAAGAGGAGACACGGGGCAGAGGAACGGACAGTGTCCCCTGTAGGAGATGGAGCATCATACAGGCTCCAGGCATCCCTCCCACCCCTCCCCTGACCCTGAGCCAGTGCCCAGGACAGAGTGGAGACGAGAAGAACAGCTCTGAGCCTCCCCTTCTAGACACCTTGTCCTGCCTATTCCCAGGCCAAGCTCTGACTCGTCCCCAGGGTCTTTGTACGTGCTGTTCTTGCATCAGCCATGCCCTTCTTCACCTTTCCCATTTGAAAACCTCCCCAGCGCACATATGCGCACATGCACACTCCCATACATATGCACACCACACACACATGAACACACACATGCACCATGTGCACCTCCCCCTCCCCAGATTTCAAGGCTCATCTCAACAGACTTCCCAGGCATGACCTTGGAGGTCCTGCCTACCCTCGCCTGAGGCTTCTTTGCTTGCCTCAGGGATGGACCATGCCTTCTTGAAGGTTCTGTTTAGGATCTGACACAGTAGATGGAGGACAGAAAGTGTCGAACCAATAGAAGGGGAAAAAAAAAACAGCAAAAGCAGTTGTGCATGAGAGAGAAACTGAGCAGAAAATACCAGGGAGGGAGGATGAGAAAGGAGAACTACTCAGAGCCCGGGGATGGGAGGGGGGGGCAAAGGGTAAAAGCTGTTCAGGGAAGAGAGCTGGAAGGATAAGGAGCAGAGTCTCTACTCCTGGAGACCTGGCGTCCTGATTGAAGGGAGGCGCCCTGCTCTGTTCATTCAGCATGATGCTGGTGGATGGTTCACCGTGCGCCCGTCCTTGCGGCGGGCTCCGGATGCCTTGCTCTCCCTAGCGGCTAGGGTCACGGTGGTGGGAAGCTAGACTCTCAGTCATCGGCAGCCCAGGGGAAATGGACAGTGGGCGTCTACCCAGACTCTCATTCCCCGTGTGGTCAGTATCCTTCCTGGAGGACCTCAGCGGAAGTCACACGGCCTCTCCCAAGTGGATCTTCAACCCCACAGGGAGCTATGCAAGGGAAGCGTGGGGGCTCGCTTGGCTTTTTGGGTTGCAGCTCCTGGCTCCCACACAGACTGGTTTCCCTCTCGCCACCCCTGCCCCAGGACAGGATGGAGTCAACTGGCCTGGGCTGGTCATGAATTGACTCAAAGTGTGCCACCCCATCTGAGAAAACTGGCTTCTTAAAGGGGCTTGTGACAAAGTGGGCTTTGACGTCCTCTAGCAGACAAAGAGGTCTGGTGGCTGCGCAAGGAAAAGCCCTTTGCGGGCGTGGTGGGAAGTGCCCAGGGGATCCTGCCTTTCTCCCGATGACCCTGCCGACTGGGCCCTGGCCAGCTGTGCAGCCTCCTCATCCTGGTGCGGAGTCTGAGCTGACAAATGGTCTCCTTAGGAACATCTGTGACCCAGAGTGACCAGCAGAGTCTGGGTGGGTGGGGACTGGTGGGGTGATGGAGCAGAGCTGGCTCATGCGAGAGACTTGGCCTTTCCATTGAGAATTTAAAATGCAGCTGGCTCTTACTGGACACTCCCGTCTCCTGGGGTTCACCCCTCCCCCAGATCTCCATGAGACCTCCCCCCCATCCTCAGTCCAGGTAGATGGTGCATTTCTGAAATCTGGGGTTTCTGATTTCCATGTCTTGGGGTGTTTCTGTGACGTCTAGGGGTGGCCCCAGGCAGAAGCCCACGTGCCCACTCCCAGTTCTGGATTTGATTAGGATTTTGTTTGTTCAGAAGTTATTGGGAACAGTACTTTTCTTGTTGACTTAATTTGATGTGCATGTGCACATGTATGTGCATTTAGAGTTTGTTGGATTTGCAGCCCCACCTTTATTTAGGCCTGAAGTCATTCATGAGTTTGTCCAGCAGACTTTTTAAAAAATCTCTTCTATTATTATTGTGTGCATGTGTGTGTGTGTGTGTGTGTGTGTGTGTGTGCGCGCGCAAGAGGAGAGCTTTCAGGAGTCAATCCTTTCCTTCTACCATTGGCCCCTGGATAGAACTTGGGTCATCAAACTTGCACAAAAAGTGTCTTTATTCGCTGAGCCATTTCCCAACACTAATGAATATTTTAAAAAAAAATTGTGAGATGTACCAAGCGAAGGCCAAGCATCTGGAACACTTTGAGGGTCCTCCTCCTCCTGCACTGGGCCCCCTCCTGTCTAGTCTGTTTGAATTTGAGAGAAGGATTGGCCTAAAATACCCCCAGGGTTGACTTTAGCTTAGTGAACAGATACAGACAAACAAATACAGTGGCCTGCACTTGGTCTGCTGCTTATCCATATGAGAACCACAGTATTAACGACAGTAACTGTCCCCTCCTCTCTTGTCTAGCACATTTCTCTACCAAATGAGGAGAACAGGGGGCTGCTGTGAGGATTGATGAATGGATACAGTAAGGCATTTTGTATGTGTGTGTGTGCGTGTGTGTAGAACAAGGCACTGTATATGTCTGTGGAGGTCTAAGGGTGATATCAGGAATCACCCTGAATTGCTCTTCCTCCTTATTGCTTTGCTTTGGGATTTCCCAAGTTATAGGCCGTGGCCATCTCCACCTGGCATTTCCCCCTGGGATCTGGAATCTAAATTCAGGTCCTTTATTTCTAGGCAAAACCTTTAACCTCTGAACCATCTCTCCAGCCCCTATAAGGCATTTTTTGGGGCACAAAGTCGGCACTCAATAAATATCAGTACTGTATTAATTACTTTCCCATTGCTGTGACCAAATGACTTCAAGGAGGACTTGTTTTGACTCAAGGTAGCAGAGGGCTCCATGCATCACTGCAGGGTGGGGGAGGGGCAATCCAGCATGGTGATCTTTGTCTCCTCTGCCTTCCTCTGCTTCCCTACCTCTATTCCAGTCCTTCTGTTGCCTTTTCAAATTTCTCACTCTGGCTGTGCCTCGGAGACCTTGTGTGACTGGTGGATCCCTCTGCTTGGACAGCTCTACTTTGTGTGTGTGTGTGTGCATTGCCTGTCTTCCTTCACTAGAATATAAGCTTCATAAGGACAGCGACTTGGCCTGTTGTTTACGGTGAGATCTGATCCTGGCGCAGGGTGACATGCTGCTGCTGCTCTATACATATGTATCGTATGATAGCGCAGTGCTCAGACAAATTCCAAAACTATACCCATCTTGGCCTGCAGAGTGATTGGCAGGACCCCACCAGCCCTGGGTGCTGCTGTCTGTGTACCCTGGCCTTTCTCTCCCAGGCCAGGTGCTCAAGGAGCAGTCGTCCTCCAGAGAGCTGGGCCCCAGCCGTGCCCCCCCCATGTGACTCTGACAAGGCTGTCTCTCCCTCTGCAGCCTTGTTCCCTGGGCTGCTACAGCTGCTGCCAACTTGGTCTCATTTCCGTTTGACTCAAAAGCCTGAGGGAAGCAGCGTCCCTTTTCTCTTGGCTTGAGTTTGAAGTCCAGAGGAACTGGACTAACGAACCCTGGATTACATGTCTGTTGTTCCTCCCAAATGCCTCCTGGGCCCTCCAATACTTGGCCATGCAAAACACCACACGGCAGGGGCTGGAGAGGTGGCTCAGGGGTTAAGCCTCCGCCTTGCAAGCGGAATTCCGGTCCTGAGTTCGGATCCTAGACCGCATGTATAGACGCCAGGTGGAAGGTAGGGCGGAGCCTGTGAATCCTGGGGCAGAGTAAACAAGGAGGAGGTGGAGGCGGCCCATGGTGGTTCCCGAATTTGCCTTGGTTCTACACACACACACACACACACACACACACACACACACACACATGCACAATTGAATAAATAATAATAAAAAATTAAAAAAAAAACACCACACAGCGGGCATCTTCCCTGTGCCAGGCACAGAGAAGGAGGAAGGGATACGATTCCATCTCCTCTGGCGCAGCTGGACAGCCGAAGCCACCAAGGGTGACATGCCTTACAAGGCAGACCTCTCTTCCCTTTCTGACCTTCCTACCCAGGATGTAGGAGCCAGAGAGGGACCCCCCCCAAGCCACCCCATCTTGCTTCTTTGGACAGAAAGGTGGTGCCGAGCCAGCCTGGGGAGACAGGACAGTAGAAGGGAACTTGGTGAAGTGATACCTGCCAGGCTCCTCCTCTCCCTGCTGGCTGTGCTGCTGATACCCTTCTCCAGCACCACGCCCGTGCCTCTTGGGCCTTCCTCAGGGGCTACCACAGAGTCATGGCAGAGTGGTGCTCTCTACCCATGGCTTCCCAGAGGTGTGCTGGGCATCTGTACTCTCAGCATCTGGGCCATCAGATGCCACCCACCCCAAGTTCTGCAGCTTTCTTCTTTCCAAGAACTCAGGATGTGGCTTGTCAGGTTCGTCCCCGTCTTTGTTGGCCCCTGGTTTACGCATCCTGGAAGGAGAAGACACATGAAGTCTTGACCAGGCTGGCAGAGCAGAGCTTTTGAGGGTTCTGGGGACAATCACCTCGAACAAGTGGACATAGATTGAATCCGGGTCTATGGGATCTGTATGCAAAGAGGTGGCACACAAGCCTCGTAATTAATATCCCAGGCAATCAGTGGTCGACCGTGGACGTCCTCTCTGGGCCTAAGGAGAAGGACTCCAGAGTGGGGCATTGGAGGGATGGGACCCTCAGCAACTCTTTCCTGGAATCTTGTTTATCCCTGGGGACCCCACACTTCCATGTCCCCAAATAGAGGGCCAAGACAGAGGTCTGAGATTTGAGGTGCTGAGCTGACGTTCAGTAGTTACGCTGGTGGGGCTTTGGGTGTCCTTCCTCCTCAGGGCTCTGCCGCAGGGAAGAACTGTTCCAAGGTCCACGTGGCTTCCAGAGCCTGCATGTTCGGCCTTGTACCTACAGCTCTCGCTCTCTTCTCTGCAGATGTTGGGCCTTCCCCCACATTGGGTTGACATCAAGGGGCCAGAGAGATGGCTCAGGTGTTAAGCCTCTGTCTTGAAAGCAGAAGGTTCTGAGTTCGGATCTCAAGTCCCATGTAAAAATGCTAGGCAGAAATGGCGAAGGTTTGCACTTCCAGTCCTGGTTGGTGGAGCTAGGGAAATCCCAGATTGAAGCAAAAAGGAGATAGAAGCAATCCAGGATGATTTCCGAAGTCACCCTCGGTCTTCCACAGGGACACACAGTACCCTGTAAAACACACACACACACACCACATAAAATCAAGTTTAAAAGAAAGATGACAAGAGATGACATCAAGGGTAGGGTTCATCAAACTGTGGTGGCGCAGAGTGCCCAATAGATGCTCAGTAAACAGCAGATGTTGTATTGCTCTCATTAGTTTTCCTTCTTATGCTATGAAAGGTACTGGATTGGGCCAGCTGAGGCTCCTTCCCCACAATGACCTGCTCCTTTAGGAGACATGGAAAGAGAAGGGGGCCCTCAGGTGGCCTCCAGTCCCCTGGGGATTGTGGCTGCTCTGGAAAGCCCCGACTCACCACACTGTTTGGATTGGGCTTCTATTCCCAACACCAGTGAGAGGCCTGCTATTTATGGGTCCCGCATCCCACCCCCTGGACAGCCAGACAGCGCGTGGGCTGGGGACCACATGGCTGGCAGCCCTCTGCCTTCCCCAACCCCCAGCGCTGCGACCAGGGCACGTTTCACACATCGGTCACCCTGCAGGCTGGGCTGTGGCTTTCCCAACTCTGCCTGGTTGTCTGGGACAGGGAGGGGATCACGGCGGAGGTCAGATGGGGGAAACGTAGCCGCCTTCATCCCTCCCCCATCTTCTAGCAGAGCGTCTTTGAGGAGAGGTAAGTTCCTGGGGGCTACCAGAGATGACGCATTCACCCCATGTCAGTGTGGTGTCTAGTGTGGTTAGAACCCTGGAGCCAGACTGCCTGGGTCCAAATCCCACTTCAGCCACTCATTAGGTATGAGGCGCTCGTTTGGGTGCCTCAGTTTCCCCAACTGGAGGGTAGAGCCAGTATTAAAAGCTGCCTCACTGGGTTGTTTTGGGGGAACTGGAGAGCTGATAGCAAGGGTGGGCTCTGCCTCAGCCTGCCTCTACAGAACACGCCCAGACTTGCCGGTCTCTCAGAGCCTTCTCATCCAAGCGAGTCCAATCATGAGCTTCTAGCGTCTTCTCCTCACCTCCTCATCACCAAGGGGACCAGATGAGGTCCCTGACAGGTGTCTGTGCAGGGAGGAGCCGAGAGCCAAGCTCGTACCCTGGGTTTCCCGACCCTGCCAGTGCTTCAAGTCAGCACACCGAGGGTCGGGTTATTTTTACTGCCTGGTGTTTGCTGCTGGCTGGGGTATTTGTGGAGGTTGAGGCTGGTGGCATGCCTTGGCTTCCAGCTGAAACCTCTCTCAGACGTGTGGCCGGCTAGTCAAGCGCATCAGGCTCTGCTGAGCCTTCTCCCTGCTGCGCAAAATGTGGCCGTTGCTGTTTCCCGTTGCCCTTCTTGCCAATCCCACAGTTTCTGTCCCTGGCTTCCCACCACCAACCTGGTGACGGCCTTCCCAGATCTGGTGAGATAAGCAAACTGGGCAAAGTGTGGTTTCCTGGCCCCGGCTCAGCGTCTTGCCTCCGCTAATAAACCTGTGGTTAACCATCGGTGGCCCTGTGCTCTGTGGTTACAGCACCACACCAACAAGGCCGAGGTCACGCTCTGGTCCAGCTGACCTCTTCGAGCGGAGCCACACTCTCTCTCCCAAGGCCTGGGCCTCTGTGGCTTGAGCCAAGAGAGTTTGGACATCTTCCTGTCTCCAGTCCCTGCAGGCAACCTGGTTGGGTTGGTCTACCTATCTGACTGGACAAGGCATGGAGCCCCGACTTCTGTACATGAAGGCCGTCACGTATACTGGTAGGAAGCCACTGAGGGCAGGCAGGCACGAGGCTGCCTCATGTGCCTTTGCCACTTGGAGAAACCCCAGAGAGGTGGGTTCATGTGGAGGTGAAAGAGCAGGTTCTGTGTTCAAATCCCCGACATGACATTTTGACAGTCATATAGACCCTGCCCTGTGCCTCGACCTCCTCAGCCGTACAGAGGGACCGGCCATAGGTGTCTTGGAGAAGACCTTAAGTTAAGGCGTGGAATAAGCTAATCTCCATAGTATCATTCTAACATCACGGCGGAGACCTGGCACCTCTTGTACCATGTCTGTCCCCCTTCCTTACAGCTATCTTTCCTTGAACCAGTTAAACACTCAGTAGCCCCTTGAGCAGCCAAAGCCCGGGCCACATGGGGTGTCAGGTGCTGGAGATGGCCAGGGCCCAGTTCCCTGCCCCTGCCCGTACTGGAAAAAGGCCACGTCCTTGTGTCCTCGGCACAGGCGGGTGAGGCAGGTGCCCGGGTGGGTGCGGCTCCTGAGCTCAGCTCTATAAATAAGGGATCTGGGAGAAGCGGCTTTAATTTGCACGTTACCTATTGGTGTTTACCTTGCTATTTCCAATATGGTCATTTAATTCTGCAGGGGGCCTGTGTGTATGTGTGTGTGGCGGGGGGAGACTTGGGGTTGTGGTTACCTGACCGCACCAGGAGTGACTCCTGTGTCCCCATGCTGCTCTGACAGAGGTGCTCTAGGTGCCCTCCCCCCCCCCCCGTCTGCAGGGAGAACGTAATGTCCAGGAACTGGGTCCATCGAAACCCTGCTATGCCTCCCAGCTCCTGCATCAGTGGGCTCCCCCTCACATCGGTGCCCTAGCTGGCCCGGGCCTCACCTCTGGTGGCTTTCTGCCCGCTGCATCTCTGCCGAGGGGCCTCTCTACCTCTGCCCGTGGAAGACACACCAGTCGCTGCCTCTGAGTGTTTCTGCGAGAGGTGGTCTCCCCGAGGACGGGCCGTGTCCCCTCAGACCTGGGCTCCCTAAGGATGGGTTATGACTCCCTCAGATCCAAGCTGCCTGCGGATGGGCTGTGTTAGAAAAAGAGGAAGAAAGAAGAACAAGGACCGGGGAGGGAGAGAGAACACAAACCCACGCTTCATCCGCATAGACTGCAGTTTATTCAGAAAGCTCCTCCTGAGAAGCGGTCACACCATCCAAAGAAGGCAGCGGGCGCCCAAATCACCCACTCGCACCCACGGGGAATTGGGACTCATGTTCTGTCTTCCTCTTCTGTCCCTCGTTCTTCTTTCTTCCACTCTTTTTCTAACAGGCAGTTTCTCCCTGTGACTGGGGTTCCCCAAAGACAGGCTGTATCCCTCACACTGAGGCTCCTAGAGGATGGGCCAAGTCTCCTCCAGCTGAAGCTCTTCATGGTGTGTGAACACGTGTTTCCCTCAGATCAGTTGTCTCCAGGGTATGACACTGTTTGCTGCTCGCCTGCTGTCACAGTCAGGCACAGGTGTCAACCTGACAGTTGACGGTTTGAGCTCTGGGCACATTTGTACAGAATTAGTCGTTGAGTTAAGCCCAGAGCAAACCTGCAGGAGATTGTCTAGCTGATGGGGAAGGCCCAGCCCATGGTGGGTGGGACTAGGCCTTGGAATGAATCACAGAGAGCTGGTTGAGAAAGCTGGCATCCTTGTGTCTACTTGGCCAGACATGCTGGTTTGTCCCTCTCTCAGCCGTTATGTAGAGATGGTGTGGTCAGTTCCCTCGGCCCTGGTGTTGGTGCGTGCTCTCCCATCAGGCTGGACTGAGAACTGTAACCAGTAATTGTAAGAGAAAATAAACCCCTTGTTCCCTTAAGTCATTTGATGGTCATTTATCAGCAACCTACAGTGTCCCCAGGCAGTGTTTCTGAGGCTCCCCTGAGGCTCCCGTGCAGCGTCTTCCTGTCACCTTCCCACCCCTTCTGCAGGCTCACTTTCCCAGAAGGCCTTTGGTCCATCCGACTTGAGGTATGAGATACGTCTATTAACACCACCAGGAGTTCATCTGTCCTGCTCCTGGCTGACCATCAGAAATGACCATTGTGACCTTTGTGGGTCATAGGCATATTTTCTATTGTGGCCCTTGCCTCTGTTAAAGGGAAAAAAAAAATCTAAAAGCAAGTTCATCTCTAGAATTGCATTTTTCCTTCTGATTTTAAAAGAAATCAAAAAGTTTTGAGGGTTCTAAATGTGTGTCTGTGCATCTAGTGGAGAATCTACCCTGCTGGCCAGAGTCCTGGCTGGGCCTGGGCAGAGCAGCCGGCCTGAGCCACACGTCGCAGGGGATGGTAGCTTTCCTATCTGTGTTAGCTTCATCTTCCTGCTACTGAATGGAATACAAAATCCAAACAATTGAGGGGGCCCGCCCTTGGCTTACAGTTTCTGTTTGTAGTCCATTATGATAGCATCAGAGTTAATACCAGCCACAGGAAGAGCTGAGAAAGGAGCATACATTCCACCCTGCTAATCCGCGGAAGCAAATAAGCTCTCTCCACCTGATCCACCTGCCCAGGAAATACTCCTACCTACTGCGGGCTGGCTTTTCCCAAGTCAGTGAGATAATCTCATTTAGCAGGCTTCCTCGGGGCTTGCCTTAACCTAAATAAGTCTTCATAGGTGTGCCTGAAGGCTCAATTCTCAATTGTCAGGTTGGCACCGAAATTCCCATAAGCTTCACCAGGTCCCTGTGTGTCACCCAGGGCCAGGATTCTTAACCCCATGCAGAGGTCAGCACTTCCCCTGCTGTAGTCCCTGACCACAGTTACGATGGGGAAACCACCACAGCCTGTCCCCTGCCCTGTGCTGGACATGCCGTTCCCGCTGTCTTGTCTGAGGCTCCTCAGACGGGCACTGCGGTCGTTTCCCATTTCACAAACCAGTGAAGTAAGGCTCAGAAAGAAGCAGCAGCTGGACGCGTCTCACTGCCGGCTGTTGACCGCTGAGAACGGCGTCTAGCTCTTCTGTGGGGGCCAGTAGCAGGGACTGTTGTCACAGAAGGAAGGTGGCTTCGCCTAGACAGCTTGTCCTGGAAGCAACCTGCTTGCTGCGTGTCTCCTTTCTTCTGGTTCTCAGAACTGGGCACCACAGATTTCACAGGGGCCGGGGGATTGCTGACGGAGGGGCCCCTCCGAGCTTCCCCTCCTCCAGGTTGGCTAGCTCCAGTCCCTCATCCCTCTCTTCCAGTCTCTTGTCCCAAGGGCTGCTGAGTGTGCCATCTAGGCTGGGGTTCAGGGGCATCCAGAGGAGAGGGGGGAAAACCTGGAGGGAGGAGGCTGAGGGGAGCCAAGGTGCACGGAAGCCTGATCGCGCAGGTCAGAGGCACCCAGAAACATGTCAGCCTCTGCCAGCACCAAGCTTGGGGAAACCCCTTTCCCACCTCCACCATCCACACTACAGCCACACAGCCACACAGCATGTTCTTCTTTTTCCTAATCTCGTTTTTTTTTTTTTGTCCTATCTTTTTTTTTTTTTTTTAATCAAACTCCACCCTCCATTTTGTCTCTTGAGTCTTTAGCTTCTGGTCTTCCTCTCTCTCCTCCCTCTCTGTTTCTCCTGCCCTGTTTCTTCCTCCCATTGATTTTGCTGGGTCTCCCTGTCCGCCTGCCTGTCTGCCTGCCTGTCCCTCTGCCCACCTGTTTCTCTGAGCCTTCCTTCACCTCGCGTCCGGTTTCTCTGTCATTCTCCCCCTGTCTTTGTCTTTTTCCTTCCTCATTATTCCGAGCCACGACAGTGTCTAACTCAGCAGGGACGACACTTTCCACAGACAAATTATCCAACAAGAGCGGAGAGAAACGTGCTTCAAGCGACCGTGAGGCGCCGTCCTGCTGTGTGCTGTGTGCTAGTGTGGCAGAGGACACCGGGGGACGGGGGGAGGGCAGATGCTCAGGTGTTGGTGCCCACTGCCCAGCGGGAGGGGCTTCGGGCCGTGGAGGGGGAGCAGGCAAGGGCTTTTTGTGCAGCCCCAAGCGAGCAGGCGACTTTCAGGTCTGATGTCTTTCTTCTGCAGCCACAGCTACCCCTTTGATCCCCAGGGACATAAAACAGCTATCTGCATCTGCGTTTCCTACAGGTAGAGAGGGGCGTGGAGGGACAGAAGGAGACAGGGAGAGGGAGGCAGTGTATTTGTATCTTGCGGCCTCTTATGTCTGCATCCTTGGGGGCGGCGGAGAGTGATACTCACCTCTAGTTGGGGTGCTGTTTCTGCTTGGTGAGGGTGTTGGTAGTAACAACTGACTGACTGACTGACTTTCTCGAGATCAAAGAGAGCCGGGATGTCGAAACACAAAATCCTCCAAAGGGACTTGGGGGAAGGGGCTGGTGTGGGCCAGGGGCAGAGCTGCTCCCTCTGTGAGTCACTTGGGAAGCCCTCCCTCCCACTCCAGCTGGGGTACTTTGTATGTTCTCTTTCACAAGGTCTTTCACTGGTCCGATTTTCAACTTTATATGGTCCGATTTCAGACTTTATATTTGATCAGATTCAAATCTGAGTTCTAGGTTTTTCTTACAATCCATAGCAAAAAAAGAATGGTTTCTCCTTTGCCTCTCTGTGCCAACCTCCCCCACCCCCATCAATTTGTAGTAAATACATGCTAGAGGGCCACCTGACTTTCAGAGAGGGCTTAGGGTTATGCAGAATCGCACTTGTATTAGTTACTTTTCTTGTTGCTATGATAGCATACATATTTGAAGAAAGCAACTGAGGGAAGGAAGGGTTGATTTTGGCTCACAATTCATGGGTATAGACCATCATGGCGGGGAAGGCCTGGTGGCAGGAGCTTGGGGGAGCTGGTCACAGCATATCTGCAGTCAGGAAACGAAGAGAGATGGATTCAGTCCAGGACTCTACCCCGTCGAGATGGTGTGGTCCACATTTAGAATGGGCCTTCTGCCTCAACTAACTCAGCCTAGAAACTCCTTGACAGATAAGCCCAGAGACTTGCCCACCAGGAGATTCCGGGTCTCCTCAAGTTGACAATCACTGTGAACCTTCCCAGAGATGTTATAAAGGATTCTGGGTGTGGCATCCTGCTGATAAATTCATGACCAAACAGCTTAGGGGGTTTTATTCTTGCCTATAGTTCTGGTTACAGTTCATTGTCCAGTGTGGCAGGAGAACGCGTACTGACACCAGGAGCTGACAGAACCGGCCACACCGTACCCACAGGGATTCTGAGAGAGGGGCAAACCTCACTTGCTAGACTGCGAGTCTGTCAAAGTCTGCCGAAGTAGGCCAAACTACAGAGTCCGTTCCCGCCATCTTGTTCACCTGTCTAGAGACGTCCCACCCACCACAAACTGGGTCTTCCCATATCAGTTAGATAATCTCTTGCTCGAGGCTCGCCTTAACTACAAGATGTGCCTGGAGTTCAACCTTCAATTATAAAATTGACACTTGTCTCTAGCACACCAGGTGTACTGCACAGTCCTACCCAGGGGACAGGCCGCTGGCCCGGCCTGCAGGGAACTTGAGGAAGGCTGCACGGAGACACCCCTGCCGCCTTCTTTTTCACACCAGGCCAAGCACATAGCTATGCCGTTGACCCTCCAGGAGTTGGAGCAGTAAGAGCCAGAGACAATCTCACGGGCATTCCCTGCTTCCCTCCCAGCCTCAGACAGGGAGGAGCAGTTCTGTGGCCTGAGGTCTCCAGGGAACATGCACAGCTGTCTGCAGCCACTCAGCTCCCGAGCCCTGCAAGCTCTGACTTAGACCCCTTCTTAGTCCTTGATCTGGGTATGGTAGTCACCTCTCAGCCTCGGGACGTCCAGGATCAGTGTCCCTGCCTGGACTCTGTGTTTTGGCTACCGAATGTGCTGCCTTTAAGCTCTGATCCGTTGATCCATTTTAATAACCAGGAGTGTCTGTCACTGGAGCAGCTAAGTGCAAAGGCTTGAAACTAATCAGAAACTGTGACTATACATGAGACCAGGCGAGGTGGGCTGGTGACTGTTTGCAACGCGGCCAAAAGCTGGGGACAGGGGTTGAAAAAGGAGGCGGGTCTTAATATCATCACAGATTTGGAAGGGCTGGAGCTCCGTAGCTCCGTGCTGGGAGTACCCAGAGACACCATTGTGCTTTCCCATGGCACATATGTATTCTAGACAGATGTTCTAGAACACTTCTAGAGACATGTTCTAGGAGAACCAGCAGGCTATGTCCAGGAAGATAAGACTCACCCGTCTAGTCAGGCCCAGATGCCAGGGTTGTGACTTCTCATCTGAGCCTTTTTTGTGACCGCTGTGAGATGGGTCGCGCGCAAGGGTTTCGACTGGTCAGAGGCTGAACAATCACGTAAGGCCATGCATGACACTGTGGTCAGAGGAGAACAGAACCGGGAGTGGCTGTGGTTTGAGCACTACACTCATGTGGAAATTTAGCCCCCACATGAAGCTATTAAGAGGTAGAGCAAGGAGCTGGGAGAGGGCTCAATCGGGAAAGGGCTTGCCTCACAAACATGAGGTCCTGAGTTCGGATACCGAGCACTTACGTAAAAAGCCGGGTGCAGCCGCACATACTTAGAATTCCACCACTGAGGAGACAAGAGACAGGAAAATCCTGGGCAGCTGATTGGCCAGCCTGGTCAAACTGGTCAGATTCAGTGAAAGATCTTGTCTCAAAAAAAATGAAGGGGAGAGCAACTGAGGAAGACACCCCCTATCGACATCTTCTGGCCTTACATGGGTGTTTTCCCAGCCACCCCACATACAGGTACGCACACAAAGGCAGATACACAGTCACATATAAACAGATGTGGGACCAGGCAGTACCTTCAGAGGTGGCCAATCTAATGCGTACATTCGGAGAACATTCTGGCAAGATAACCCCAAGATCGGTAGGAGTGGCAGGGAGTACCAGGCTGCCAACAGTCTGCTATTTTCAAGTCTTGTACATTTCGCCTTAAATTCACTTGTAGGATTTATTTTTGCTAGCAGATTTACTTCTTTAATTAAATTTGGCTTCGGCTAGTGTTAAAATTAGCAGGCATTCCTTAAGAGGGTGTCCCAGCAGATGGAAAGGACTCAAACGCCCGCCTGGAGCTGGAGGGAGCTTGCCTGAGAGGCGGCGTGGGCCACAGATCATCCCTGAAGCGGGCATCCACCTGGATAACTGAGAATGTGAAGCTTCTGGCAGGTTCCACGGGAGATGAAGGGTGCCTGGAAGGATTTGGTTCGCTGACTCTGTAGGAGCCCGGCTTGGCCAGCTCCTTCGTTTTATAGACAAATTGCAGTTCAGGGTTGAAGGTGGCCTGTCGCAGTCCCACAGCTAACAAACCACAGACCCAAACGCCTGTGTCTCGTTTTCCAATCCCCTCTTCCCTCCACCCACAAAGCTGACATCCTGGAGCAGATCCGCAGGTCTCCAGTCCCTTGAGTGACAGACTAGAGGAAGAGTGCAAGGACCAATCAGAATGTGGGAAGAGGTGAGGTGAGTGGGCCTGGAACCAACTCTGGCTACCTCTTTCCTAGCATGGTTCTATTCCCCTTAAATTCTTTCTTTTTCTTTCTTTCTTTCTTTCTTTCTTTCTTTCTTTCTTTCTTTCTTTCTTTCTTTTCTTTCTTCTTTCTTTTCTTTTTCTTTCTTTTCTTTCTTTCTTTCTTTCTTCTTCTTTCTTTCTTTCTTTCCTTCTTTCTTTCTTTCTTTTTTCTTTCTTTTCTTTTTCTTTCTTTTTTCTCTTCTCTTTCCTTCCTTCCTTCCTTCCTTCCTTCCTTCCTTTCTTTCTTTTTCTCTCTTTCTTTCTCTCTTTCTTCCTTCCTTCCCTCCCTTCCTCCCTCCTCCCTTCCTTCCTTCTTTTCGTGTGTGTGTGTGTGTGTGTGTGTGTGTGTGTGTGTGTGTGTGCATGTGTGTGTATACCACAGGGCATTTGAATGTGTGCCTGTGGAGACCCAAGGGATAACATGGTGATCATCCTGGATTTGCTCTGGGGTTTCCCAGGCTCTGGCTTCCAGGGCCAGAATTGTAGGCCACTGCCATATTCACCTGACATTTTTCTGTAGGTCTGGGAATCTGAACTCAGGTCCTTTTGCTTGTGAGGCAAAGACCCCTGAGCCATCTCCCCAGCCCTTGGTCTTAGTGTTTGTCCATGCAATGGATAAAACTCATCAGAGATGGCCAAGGCAACATGTACTAAACCAGAACATTCTTTTCTGGCCACTGAGACCTCAGAGATGGGATAGAGCCAGAGGCAGGCAGCAGAAAGCCATGAGTCCAAGACGAGGAGGCGCCTGGGCCAGGCTGGGGTGTTTGTGTGTTGGGGGGTGGGGGAGACAGTGGCAGAGTCAGTGCTGTACCCTCCACCCCAGCTATTTTTACCCCGGAACACTGGACTGCAAGAAGCTGGCTAAAAATACCAGTAGCCCAACTGGACTGTCCTTTCCCCAGAGAGGCGGACTAGAGCTAGTCAGAAGGGGGGGGGGACGAAGAGGCTGAGAACATTTTCCCTTCTTTCTAGAATTGGGGTGTCTCAGGGATACCTGGGAAGTGGACCTCTCCCTCTGAAGAGCATAGAAGAAGAGATGGTCCAAGAATACGTTTGCTTTTGACATCTACAGCAGTTCCAGTTGGTCCTGTCCATATACATGCATTCGCATTCCTTTAGCCCTGTGTGATGAGTCTGCTATGATTTTACATTCTGTCCATTTTCACTGATTATTTCCTAAACATTTGTATGTCTCTCCATAGTCTTCGTGATTGTCATTCTTAATGGCTGCGTAATATTCCATCCAAGACATTTTTCCAGTTGGCGCCCAGTCTGCCCTTATTGTGAACAAGGTTGCCATGGACATCTTTGGGCATGTGGTTTTTTCCTTCTTATTAATTATTTCTGTAAGATAAGTGCTTAGGTCGGCGGGTAAGGCTGTTTCGGTGCTGTTTGATGTGGCTTGCCAAGCTGCTTCAGAAGTAAGGGAAGGAGGTGTAATATAAGGATACAGCCCACAGCAGGAGCCAAGTACAGTTGGGCTTCAGGGAAATCGGAGCTGGGAGCCAACAGGAGCTGGGACAGCTGCCTCCAGCTCCCAGGGGCCTGTCTTCTAGCATCACCTCTCTCCCTTCCCTTATCCCCTCCCTGCATTCCCCATTCCTAGTTTCTTTTCTTTCTTTTTGAGACAAGGTTCACATAGCCCAGGCTGGACTACATGTAGTCCATTCACTCCTAATTCTCCTGCCTCCACTCTCAAGTGCTGGGATTGCAAGTGTGTACCAACATGCCTGTTTTTAGGAGGTACTGGGTGGGATCCAGGCCTTTGTCATACTGGGCAAGCCCTCTACTAGCTGACATGCATCCTCAGCCCTGTCCCTGCTTTTCTTCACTCCTTCTCTCCCTCCTCCCTTTCCCCTTCCTCCTCCTCCTCTTCTCCTCCCCCTCCTCCTCTTCCCCACTCCCCCTCTTCTCCTCTCCCTCCTCCTCTTCCCCACTCCTCCTCTTCTTCTTCTCTTCCTCCTTTTCCCCATCTTCTTTCTCCTCCTTCATCTAACACATCCTGTCTGAACACACACCACTCGAGACAATGAATGCTCATGGTTTCTGAGGTCTTACTTTGCTCCAGGCACTCTGCCGATTACCTGCCTCTGATTATTTTAATTTTCCCAGCCACCCTCTGGGATCAGAATCATAATTATCCCCCTTTGACAGATGAAGACGCCAAGGCATGGAAAGACCAAACGACTTGTTCAAAGGTATAGTCGTAACTAGTGGGAACAGGTCCCACCGGGCTAGCCCACCTCACTTTACACAGATGCTTATCATTCCTACTGATGTCCCCCAGGGGACACTGGGAGCGAGGTGGCCATTCATTTCGGGGTGTTTGAACTCCAGTTGCAAAGAGAGCGAATCTGATTGGCTAGAATGCTATGATTCAAGGCCAAGTAAATGGTGATGGGGTGGGAGCAGGCAGAGGAAATCTAAAAATGAGTCGGGCCCAGGAGGGCTGGTGAGCGATTTTCCTGATGTCCCAGCTTGCCTGGTGCTAAGAAAAATATTTAAATATTCATTATTTAAATATTTAATATTTATAATATTTGTTTAGTGTTGATGCTAACTAACTTGCATTTGTCTTTCTTTGGTTACGGCAGGAATAGGAGGAGCAGAAGCTTCCCTCCGCTGCTCTGCCCACATTTGCCTCCTGGTTTGGCCATGCTTTGCATCCTACTGAGGGGCGTTGCGAGTGGAGGGAAGATGGCGACATTTCACCAGCTTTTCCTTGGTCCTTTCGCCTGGGAAAGGGCGTGGACTGGCCTCCTCATCAGTGTCTTTGAGACGCCAACCACCTCTTGACCTGGCAGAAGCCTGGTCAATCTTTAACAGGAGATTTCCAACCAGGAGGCCCTCTGAGCTTGCGTGTTCCTTATTTGGAATGAACCAACCTATAGTTGATTATTTCATTTTATAATATTTATTTACTTAAGAGGGAAAGAGGGAGGGAAGAGAGAGAGAGAGAGAGAGAGAGAGAGAGAGAGAGAGAGAGATCATACATTCCATGATATATAGGTACAGGTCAGAAGATAACTTTCAGAAGTCATTTCTCTCCTTCCACCATGTGGGTTTCTGGGAATTGAACTCAGGTCACCAGGTCTGCAAGTCACTGAGCTGTCTTATTGGTCTTCGTAATTTTATTTTACTAGCATGCATGTGTGTGCACATGCCACAAGTGTTTGTGTGGAGGTCGCAGGACCATTTTGTGTCATTGGTTTTCATCTTCCACCTTTACATAGGTTCAAGGAATTGAACTGAAGTCATCAGGCTTTTGCAGCAAGCACTTTTATCTACTGAGCCATTTTACTGGCCCAGCCAGCAGTTCAGGAGCTTGTCTGCTACTGCTCACATTTTGAGTCTCATCCTGAGGCTGTGTCCCCTGTCTGCTCTTCGCTGCTTGGAGGCTGTGTTCTGGGCTGCAGGCAGGACCTTGGCTTCTAAGCCCCAGGGACCGAGTTTCCACACCTGCACCTCTCTTGACAAAATATTTTAAGATGCCAAAGATCTTCTCCTACCTTCTGCCCCCAGACCCTGTAGATAACAAAGCACTCACTACTTTAGCATTAAGCGAAGAGTCTTCCATCAAAGACAGTACAGTCTAGGAGGTTCTCCGTACAAGGTAACTGTGCATCTTATTCATCTGCCCGGAACTAGTCCCACCTACCACGGCTGGACCTTTCCCAACGATTAGACAATCTCCCATAGACTTGTTCAAAACTTAACTCAACGACCAAGTCTTCACAAACGTGCCCAGAGTTGAGTCTTCAATGGTCCAATTGACGCCTGTGCCTGTATCTAACTGTGACAAACTTCCTCCCTGGAGGCTCCTGATTACAAAGCCCTGCTTGGCTGTCACCCAATGGAGCCTGACTCCTTGTGTCACAAGCTGCAGATTAGGAGGATTTTCATAATCTCCACTCTTGGAGCAGGGAATATGGTCCCTCTTAACTCCCAGGATTGTCCTGGGGGCTAGCTCCTTGTGTCCTGGGCAGAGACCATCAGTTGCTCCTCCTGGTGGGGTCCTGCCACGGGCTGGTGTCTTAGTCTCTCCCCAGTTGCTGTGATGAGTACATGACCCAAACAATTTAGTGGGACCAAGCCTTTGTCCATGCTCATGATTCTGGGTTACAGTTGATCATCATGGCAATTTAACCTCAGGAGCAAAGGGAGCTGGTCACACCGCATCCACAGGAGAGTTTGACTGGGACATACTTTCTAGCTTGCCGCCAGTCTGTCAAATTGCCAACTAGTTTTTTCTCCATCTTATCCGCCCGCACAGAGATTAGTTCCATTTATTACGGGCTGGATCCTCTCACCTCGATTAGATAACCTCCCAATGGCTGGGCTTAGCAAAATCATAGGTGTGCCTAAAAGCTCAGCTGTTGCCTGTCAAGTTCACACCTAAAACTACTGCCACGGATGGTTTTTTTCCTAGGATCAGGAATGCAAACGTGATGGTAGAAGCTGGGGCAGCCATGTTGGGCAGGACTAGTTACTAGGCAGGTGAATAAGATGGAGGGACCTAGTTTAGGAACCTGGCATTCTTCTGTATACTTGGCCACACACACTGGTCTGGCAAGTGAGGATTGTTCCTCTCTCGGGGGTCTTGTGGATATGGTGTGACCACTTCCTTTGGCTCTTGGTATTGGTATGAGCTCTCCTGCCAAGCCGGATTGAAAACTATAACCAGATAATCATAAGCCAGAAAAAAAAAACCTTTGTTTCCATAAGCTGTTTTACTGTGAATTTTACCTAAACCACACGAGAAAGCTGAGCATCAAGGAAGGCAGAAGGACCTGGGTCCCTGACATATTTAAAGCACCACATCAGTAAAACCACCCATTCGAATTGGTGTGAGAGAGAGATCAACATCTACCCTGTAGACACTTCTGTGTTTTGTCCCAAGAACCGAATCTATATACTCAGGATTGTATGTCTCTTAGTGAGTGGTCATTTTGGGATCTACATGGGTATGTCTGATTACAGGAAAGGACAGGGACCCCATAGATGATTGATTCATCATGGAGTTAATGCTCTTGTCACAAAGTCTTTGTCTTCTCACAAAGTCTTGTCACGAAGACTTTGAACTCTCCATGTGACTTGCCTGGGCCCACAGGACATCAGGAAGTGTGATGGAGGCAGAGTTTTGGTAAGCACTTGTATGGTGGGGCTTGTCCTGGTGGAATTATTTTCACTTTATTTCTTTTTGTTTTGCTCTAGGAACTCATGTATTCCAGGCCTACTTCAGACTCATTAGGTAACCAAGGATGACCTTGAACTTCTGACTCTTCTGCCTCCAGCTCCCAGTGCTGGGATTATAGTCATATGCTACTGTGTCAGGTTTGTGTGGGAACTTAGGGCTTCATGCATGCTAGATAAGCACTCTACCAATTGAGCCATATTCCCAGCCAGCCCCACTCTGTATCACCTGCCTAGCAGAGGGGCGAAGCCACTTCAAGAGCGACACTTCCAGTGTTTTGGAACAAAGCCAAGCTGTCCTTACCATGTCCTGTGCAAATTACAGAGTGCTGAGTGTGCTGTTTTAAGCCAATCTCTCCAGACAACTTGTTACACAGCATTTGCTAACTGAAACAAGTGAATGTCCCTGGGTCCTTTCCACAATCTGGAAAACTCGGCTGTGTTTTTCTCAACATCAAAGAGTATGTGTGTCTTCCTCATGGATTGATCCTAAAACACTACACAGGAACTTTGGGGTGCTCTAGGAGGACCCAGCAAGCCTCTCACTGTCTACCACGTGATCATAGCTCGATTTACTGCTCTGACTTGTTGCTCCAGGAGCGGTTCGATTCCAGGCATAGCTGCTAGCCTTGCTGAGGTATCCCTTAGACAGGCTTTGAAGGTAGTGGTGATCCCAGTGCTCAAATGAATTCAGATAGATGAATGGACTGATGAAGAAATGAATGAGAGAATGAATGAATGACTACTGAATGAGAAGCAATTCACTAGGTCTAAGCAGGATGTCAAGATGAGGCCAGGAGAGGGGTCTTCAAGAAGGGAGAGGGTTTGTAGACAGTCGCAGTTCTAATGAAGGATTGCTTTGGGAATATTTCACCCATTTAAAGTATAATTAGGGGCAGCTAGCATTTACCGAGTTCGTACTATGTGCCAGGTTCTGTGCGAAATACTTCATGGAAATTACTGCCTTAATCATCTCAACCACCTTGGGAAAGGAGGTAGCATAACTTTCATCCCATTTTATGGATGTGAAAATAAAGGACCAGAGAGGTTAAGTAACTTGCCAGAGTGGGCACTGCAAGATTTGAATTCGGATAGCATGGTGCCAGTACCCAAGGGCATAACCACCATGCCCTGGCAGATAACAGGGGCTTCGTTTCCCACCCTCCGAGAGAGCCAGGGCCTGGCACGCTTTAGGACATAACACCTACCTTCAGTTTACCATGTGCTCCTGGTATTGGGGATCGGGGAAAGCCACGATGAAAGGGGAAAGATGGGAGAAGTTTGGGGTCCATGAGCCATGACGAAGAACTCAAGATGGGCCAAGCACCCGCACTGGCCACTCCTCAGAAATGAGTCTAGCCCACTCACACGTGTCCCTAATACCAGGTTCCAAGAAAGCCATCTAAATACCTGGTATTTGAGATGTAAAGAGACCGGCTCCCTGTACTTAGGGCTGCTTGAACTTTTCCAATTATAGTGCCCTATTTTCCAAAGTCTAAAATGGACATATGTTATAACTGTCTTGGGACCCAAAGGTTTCAGAAACACCCTTAAGGCGCCTGAAATACAATCATATATTTTAGACTAATTCCTGAAGGGCCGAGTGGCATCATCTATGGCATTTGCCAGCACTGACACAGTCCGGTCTTTGCATGCAAGTGAACTCCAGCCAGAGACTCACGACAACCTCTGTTTGGAGCCAGCTCTTAGTCCATCCAGCTGGACAGAGAGGCCCGGAGAGGAGTAGAAATGGGGGACAGATGGCCTGTCCTCAGGAAGCCCCGGTCTGAGGGAACATGGCTCATCCTGAGGGAATCCACCTGAGAGGACACGGCCGATCCTCAGGGGGTCCTAGCCTGGGGGGATCATAGGGGAGGACTTGGAGTCACTGGGCAGGTTTTGCTCCTATGGGATCCATGCTCCTGGGTGGGCAGGTGTATAGACAGGTCACCTGCTCAAGTACCTGTGGGCAGTGCAGGCAGGTATAGGCCAGGAGCTGAGCTCTGAGGATTTGCTCAAGCCCACATGGCTTCATGCCTGCCAGGCCAGAGCATTTTCTCACGAACCCCAACCATGGTTATTAAGCATTGATCACTCAGGGCGATGGGCTTTTCTGGTTGCAGCATTTGGCTGGTGGACATGTGAGTAAATGAACTAGAACTAATCCTGTAGCTAAACCGTGTGCGGCCTGCAGAAAAGCACATGCTTCGCTTGCCTAATAGCTCCGTGGGAGACGTGAGCTAGAAAGTGGCCTCCTAGAACCGCCCTTTCCCTGCGACGGGAGAAGTCTTGGCGGCCTCCCGACACTTGTGAACCAACAAGGCAGAACTGACTGTGCGGCCAGAAAGTCAGCAGCAATTACTGGGAAGATAAAGCTGTCCCTCAGAGAGGACAGGGTGCTGGCTGGCCATCAGGAGGACTAGACTAGGCTCAGTTCCGTCTTCACGTGACTGGCCCTCACCTCAGAAACAAAACGGTCACCTCGTGTCCAGAGACAGGGCCTAAAGGAGAAGAGAAGAAAGGGCACCTCCGTCAGAAGGGATACAGCCGATGTAGCCGATACAGTCTGAGGGGGCACAACCTGTCCTTGGGGAGCCCCAGTCTTGAGGGGACATGGCTGTGTCCTTGGAGAACGTCAGTGTGACTGACAGATTAGATGGCCCGGGCACTCAAGAGGCTGAGGCACCAGGAGCTGAGTATCCCGGTCTAGACCTGGACCTGTGTTCCACGGTGCTCAGAGCCCCTCGCCAGCAGCGTCAGCCCCTCGCCCCACGGGAGTCTTGTAGCTCAGGTCCGGTCTGGGTGCTCGCAGGGTCACTGAAGTGTGATCATGATACTGGCCAGGCTATGCTTCCCTGGGCTGGCAGTAGCCTGACCCAACTTCTCAGAAGAGGAGGAATAGAAAAGGGGCCGGCCACTATCTACACTCACTTCCCAGACTGGGAGCTTTGTTTCCAGGACGACTCGCGACAACACTCGGTCTATGACAGTAAGGATTTTATTGGATTGAGCTCTGGTTTTGCAGGTGTGCGCGTGGACATACGTGTGCAGGTATACATGCACGTGCATATGTCTGCTCAAGTGGAGCTCCGAAGGAGCCCTAGGAGGGTCTTCTCTGCTCCCACTCTGTTTTTATTGTTAAGGCAGTGTTCCAGTTTCTCTTCATGTTACTAATAAATACACCGCCAAACTACTTAAGGGAACAGGGTTTTATTCGTGCTTATGATTTTGGTTACAGTTCATAGACCAGTTTTGGCAAGAGCAGGAGCCGAGGGAACTGGACACAAATCAGCAAGTCGTTCAAAGTGGTATGCCAAACCACTGAACCAGCTTTCTCCATCCAATTCACCTGCCCAGGGGCTGGTCCCACCCATCAGAGCTTGCCTTTACTAATTCTTCACAAACATGTCCAGAGCCTCAGTCTTCAGTTGTTAATCGAAGGCTACATCTACTTGGCACAGACAGGGCCTCTCAGTTCAACTGAGAGCTCATTAATGAGCTAGACGAGCTAGCTAACTCACCCCGGGGATTCCCTCTCTTTGCCTTCCCAGCACTGTGATTAGAGATGACCCCTACACCTGTCCAATTTTAAATGGGTTCTCAGGATCCAAACTCCATTCCTCAAGTATATGGGACCATCGACTTGTCCACCGAGCAAGTCCAACGCCCTGATCAGTGATTCTGATCCATCGTCTGTTCTCCTTCATTCTCAGAGCTCCTGGCCATGTCTGGCATGCAATAAATGCCAAAAAAAAAAAAAAAACTGAATTAATTACAGTCTGTCAACACCAAACCACTCCTACTTCAGACGACTTCCTCAAAAACAGTAATTATGAAATGCATTTACAAATATAGTGAGTTAAATCCCAGCGACTAACTATTTGAAGAGGAAATATCGAACACAGAAGTTGATCATTGTGCGGCGAATCTTGTTCTAGTTTCTTTTCTTTGGTCTTTTTGAGTCAGGGTCTCTCTGTGTGGCCCAGGCTAGTCTTCCACTAGATCAGCCTTCCTGCCTCAGCTTCCTAAATGCTGGGATTACAGGCGTGGACCACCACACCCAGCTCTCTCGATAGTTTTTTAATGGTTTGGTCCTTTCAGGAAGGTTACATTTTACAAACAAGGAAACTGAGGTGTGGGCAAATTACGTGATGCCCTTTAGGAAGTAAGTGGCAGAGCTGAGATTTGAACTCATACCAAACTCGACTTTATTCCATTTTATTTCTTTTTAATTCCATGAAATTATTTTTTCTCTGACTAGCTATTACTGAAAAGATAATTCTACAAAGATCTGTTTAGCTTGAAGACCAAGGAAGCCCCAGTGCCCAGCAGGACCTGACCGTTGCCCTTGACTTTGTGGCACCTGTTGTCCCCGCCAACAGTGAATTGCCCTGCCAAGTGGGTGCCTGCCAGACTTGTCAGTCCGGATCATTCTGTGTCAAGTGTTCAGAATATATGGCTGCGCACATTTCCCCGAGCTGGGAAGTACCCAGAAGGCTTTGCCTCTGGTTATCACTGCTGGTGCAGAATTCTGATAGAGAGGTCACTGGTGGCACTCAGAGAGACCCAGGGGTGGGGGAGACCTAACTTCTCCATAGGGGTCACTCTGTCAGCCTGGTTCTTCCTCAGCCGAGCTGACAGGAGGCAACCTTTAGCACTACCATCTGTAGGTGCTGAAGCAGTCCTTGTGACAGGTCTCACGTTACTGCCCCTATGTGTCGCGGCTTATCTCTTCCCTCATCATCTGCGGGAAGGCACCAGACACTGGTTATCAGCTATTCATGCACGTGTGTGTGTGTATGTGTACGTGCATGTGTGTGCGTAGGCCCAGAGGTCAATGTCAGGTGTCCCCGGTTACTTTTCACCTTTTTTGAGGCAGGCTCTGGAGTTGACTAATTGGCTAGACTTTGTCTAGACTCCCTGACCAGCACACTCCTGGAATCTGTCTCTGCCTCCTCAGTGTTGGAATTACAGGGGTGCAGCACCCTGCGTGGTTTTTTCACATGGGTGGTGGGAATCTGAACAGGTCTTTATGCATCAAACCATTTACCACCTCAGCTGTCTCTCTAGCCTCCCCCCCCCCCCGCTCCCCAGATGTTTCTGGTCTTCGTTAGCTGCCTGCCATTGTGATTTTCCCCATTCTACACAGCTCAGAGCTTGCAGAAGTCCTGGCTCTTGTCCGGCCAAGGCCACTCGCATCCTCCAAGGTCAGCCAAGATCTGAATCTAAAGCTGTCAGCTCTAGGGAAGATCTCTCAACTATTTGTCCGAATTCGCTGAGCTGTTTAAAAAAAAACACCCCCACATTTGCTTTGCAACAACACTATGAAAGAAAAACTGTCCGTGCCTCTCGGCGTGTGTGGGGGGGAGGTGGGGGTCTGGAGCATCTCCGGGAACAAGACAGGTGACTGGTCACCGCTGGAAGCAGGGATCGGTTCCAGTGAGGTTTTTACAAGATGGAGAGGGATGTGTCTCTGTTCACTATGGTCTCTTCAGACACCGGTTGGACTGTTTTTCCCTTTTTCTTTATTTCTTTTTTAATTTATTTTTTGTGTGTATGTGCATGTATAAAAAAGAGCTGAGTATGTGTCCCTGTGAAGGCCCAAGGGTGACATTAGGATTCATCCTGAATTGCTCTACCTCCTTGTTGCTTTTTCTAGGGTTTCCCAGACTCTACCTCTCAGGGCAAGAATTGCAGGTCATCACCGTATCCACCGGTATTTTTACATGGGGTCTGGGGATATGAACTCGAGTCCTTTTGTTGAAGCAAAGGCTCTAAACCCTGAGGCACCTCCCCAGCCATATTTCTCTTTTCTTTTAACTTTTGCAAAAAAAAAAAAAAAAGTAGATTAAAATAATTCTTAAATTGGCAAGAGTCTAGTTTCCAACATTCCATGCCAGACTTCCTATGAGTAGCATCCCTGGCATAGCGTCCTGGGAAGCTGTTAGCAAGGTTCTCAGAAGGATGCCACAGTCCTGTCGATCACGGCCTCCTGGCGCAGACTCCAACTGTCTTACCTACCCTGGTCCCAACTGATCTCGACTATGCCAACTCCACAAGGCACTGAGACAGCCCTAGGTGAGCCAGGGTTCCCAGATGGCCCAGGCCCGTGCCGGGCAGGTCGCGCCCTCTCAGTTCTCTGGAGCCAGGTCCACATTACCTTCTTTCTCTGGACAACATAGTGGCCCCTCATCACACTATGCTGCAGCTTGGCCTTTTTGTCATGTCACAGCTGGTGACTCTGTTTTTATATCCCCAGCGGCCCACAGTGTTTCTCTGCATGTAGCTTAGCATCTCTCGGGGAGCCTGTGGAAGGAAGTCTGCAGCCACGCCGCTCTGCCGCACTTAGCAGTGCGACCCGGACAAGCTGGTAATCACTGACGTGAGGATGGAAAGAGTTGGGATTTGTGAAACTCTCAGACGGGCTTACAGGAAGCATTCAGGGAATGTATCCAGCCATGTCACTGTCATTAGTGCCTCTGCAGGAAGACTTATGGGTGTGAGTCAAAGTTCTGGGCTCTGGGCTTGGACAACTTGGCTTCTAGTCTCATCTTTATACTTCTCTAGCTTTCTTACTGATCTTTCAAGTCAGTTTCTGTCTCTTTGCCTCTCTCCTCCTCCTTCCCTCTTTTCCTTCCTATCTTCCTCCCATTTCTTTCTTTCTTTCTTTCTTTCTTTCTTTCTTTCTTTCTTTCTTTCTTTCTTTCTCTCTTTCTTTCTCTTTCTATCTCTACTTCCTCTTTCTTTTCTTTCCTTTCTCTTCCATGCTTCATTCTAGTCTTCCTTCTTTCTTTCTCTTTTTTCTTTCTTTCTCTGCTTGCTTTCCCCCTTTCATTTTTTCCTTTCTTCCTTTGTTTTATCTCTAGTTTTATTTCCTCCCTTTCTTTCCTTCCTTCTCTTCTTCCTTTCTTTCTTATTCTTTTTCTTTCTATCCTTTCTTTCCTCCCTTCCATTCTTTTTTTTTTATTCATTCTCTTCTTTCTCTCTTTCTAGGTGTTTACCATGTGACCCAAGGCTTATCTTGACTCATGCTCCTCCTGAGTGCTGACATCACAGGAATGTGCCACCAGGCCTCACACAATCTCAGTTTTGTCATCTATGAGAGGGAGTCTCTTCCACTTTGTAGAAGGTTGACGATGGTGTCTGGCATCACCTGCTCAGGAACTATCTACAGTGTGATAAGTGCACAAATGCATGCCTCAAGGAAGCCTAGTGAGCAACGTGCTTGGTAAGGATCTGTCTATACACACCTGACCCTGGCCACACAGGGGGTGAGAGGCCAGGCCCTCCGTCTCCCCAGTACCCAGGTGAATTGAAGCCTGAGGAAGACACTAGACTTCCCAGAGATTGGTGAGGAAGAACCTGGTCGGCCCCAGGGGTCAGGCATGTTCCTGTTGATGCTGTCACCAACCCCCCAATTCCCCCTGCTGCCACCTTTTACCCTAGACAAGGAACCAAATCGCAAGAAGCCATTGGAAGCCACACCGCTCATATCCAGGAGAATAAAAAAGCCATTTCAAGGGATGGAAAGTGTCCTTGGCTATTCAGTGGGTCCAGGGCACTGGCTTAGCTGGATCTGAGACCATCTAGATTAGCCCGGGGCAGCAGGAAAACACAGGAAGACTCTAAATGTGATACCTGTGCACGGGGTTCTTTGCAGCCTGTGAGAGCTGCCCCGCCCTGCCCTGGCATCTCCTTCTGCCTTCATCTTGCTGCCCCAACCTTTCCTGAGGGACACCCATGGGCCCATCATGCTTTGCTTTCTTGAATGGAAGCAGAAGGAAGAGAACACGGGTCCTGGCTCTCCCATGCTCTCAGCAAGGAGCTAGTTTTCCTTTAGACCAGTGACTGATGGATGCTGATGCCCCAGGGCCAGGCATGTTTCCTCATTTATGAATTCGTTTAGTAATGATCTGTCCAAATGTCCTTTGTAGTCTGAAGACCTCCTAGCATGGCCTGGCACCCAGCCCAAGAGGCCTCGTGAGAGGCAACTCTTACTTCTCTTGCTACCATCACCGGAGATAAGCAAACGAGGAAGCACATGCTGTTCCATTATTGTTGCTGTCCCTGGGGATACGTCGGCAGGACGGAACAGTAGCTGGATGAATGGAACATAAATGACAGGCTTGCCCTTTATAGATACTATCTCACTTAATCCCCACAACTCTGAAATTGAACTGAGGCATGGGGCCGTTGAGTCATTCATAAAGCCACATGACTGAGAAGTGACAGGATTCCAACCCCACCATTCTGGATACATACTCGCTTTCTACCCCACCTTGAGCGCAGAGCCAGGGAGTGGCAGGTGAGTAGTGGGAAACAGGCCTGTTACTGGGACCAATTTGGGGACTGAAGTCAGCAGCTCGGCATCTCGAGGCCTTTTAGCCCTGACTCTGCCTCTGTCTAGCCCTACAGATCCCCTGGCCTCGTGCAGGAGACCCAAACAGAGCTTGGTTGCTAGGGCTCTGGCAGAGATGCCTTGTGGGATAATCCCTGCCTCCGTGGGAACCCAGCCTCTCCCTGGCCACGTCTCTCAAGGCCACCTACCCGAGTCTGGCTGCCAGCTGCTCTTAAGGCTCTTCCCCCTCGGTGTGGTTTTCCCCTTCCTTACAGCCAGGTGTGCCAGCTCCTCCTCCTCTACTTCTGCAACATTCCTGAGAAACTGTCAGAATCCGATTCTAGGCCGCAGGCTGCCTGAGATCCAGGCCTGGTCCTTGCCATATGGCTTCAGACACGTCATTTAACCTCTCTGGGCCTCCTTTCCTTCACCGTGGGCATCAGAACAGACACTTGTAAGGACTGAGCTGAAGATAAGAGGAGTTAAAGCATGTGAAAGACTTGGAACAGTGCCGAATCTTGAGTTACATGCTCGTTGATATCAATGTCTATCTTCTTAACCATTCCTTTAAAGGGATAAGGATACGGCCAGGTCAGGGGAAAGAGGGGACCGTTATCATGGTCTCTGGGTCAGCTTCTTTGAAAGCCAGAGCCGAGTGTCAGGACAATCCCTTGGCCTTCCTTAAAGTCATCCTTGATCGGGTATAGGAAGAAACCCATCTCCCTGGACTGGACTGTCTCATCCAGGAGCCCCTATGCTGTGTCTCCAAGAGAGACGCCAATCTTGCTGCTTCTGCCCTTAAAGCCCAGGCACACTTTGGCCATGAAGCACAATTCTCTACCTGACATATATCGGAATGGTTCAATTTTGTTCTCTTAGTCCCTACCATATGTGCAGAGAGTCACTAGTTCCAGAAAGTTCTTGCAAACACAGAGCAGAGGCAGCCACGGTCACTTGCAGAGACAGATTTCCCTGGTGGCATTCCATCCCCTGCTGCTCCTGCCCACAGCTCGCTTGCCAACCAACCTTGTAGTCCCCGTGGCTGTCGCCAGGGCAGATAAGAATGGTGCACAATCCATGGAAGCCCTACTGTCCAAAGTCCTTCTTTTGATTTCCTTTGTTGGTGTCCCTGGAACAGCTACTAGTAATCTATATACTTCGAGCAACTTCAGTGGCTTTTCATTTCATGGTAACAGAAACAGCTGGCATCTCATCAGCACATTCCGGGTCTTGAGGCACCGAGTGCTTTTCATGTAACCATATTAGGTTACATACCCCTTCAAGGGGTGGATGCTAATATGGTCCCGTTTCCCCGATGGAGAAATGGAGGCACGGGGAGGTAATGTGTCTTGCTCACAATCCTGGAGACAGTACGTAGCAGCTGGCCATTGGAAGCACAGCTTCAAGCCAACCTCCTCGTCCTCTTATTGTGCTCTGGGCTGGGTCTCATCTCTATGCAAGATCAACTACCTTTCATCCTGCCCCTCTGCAATCCTGGGGGCAGGGCTGGGTCTGGCAGACCCTCTCTGCTTGATCACCCTCCAGTGCTCCTCTGTTGCAGATCTCAGGGCCTGAGCATATCAGGGACAGTTCCAGCTGGATCTAGAAGATTCAGAAAGGCCAAATCAGTGCTACAGGGTTCACATTGGGATCTAGCATTTGCTCAGTGTTTCAGTCTGTTTTCTAGTTGCTGCAATGAAATATCCTGACGAAAAGCAACTTAAGGGAAAAAGAGCTTATTCCAGTTCACAAGTCCAGATTCCAACCAGGAGATTGAGAGAACGGATCACATTATATCCACAACCAAGAGCAGAAAGCAATTATGAATGCCTACATGTTTGCCAGTACTGGATCCATTTTTTGCCATTTTATACCATCCAGGACTCCAAGCCCAGAGAAGGGTGCCACCCACTTTTAGACTGGATCTTCCCACATTGATTAATGCCATTGAGACAATCCTCACAGCTGGCATGGACACCTGCCTCATAGGTAGTCAGGATGACAGTATTAATCATCAAAGCCCCCCCATCCTCTTCAGCTATGAGTCTGGGGCTGTTTCTTATGTGTACACACAGGTACCACCTGCATTACAAACATGAACATGTGATCCATGCTGTATGCACGTAAGAAAATTATGCACATATATTTCCACATGGGCATACATATATATAGATATAATTGTATTTCATATACACGTATACATGCACAGTCTCACATAATTCACACACAAGCCATATATATGCAGATGTACTATATCCATAAAACATATTAACATGTACAACACATATGCCTCATTTGCAAAAATAAGCCATGTGTTCTCCAGTCACCTTGACACATAGCATGTATGTATACATACATATTGTATATCTAAAAATATATACGAAGATATATACAACTAAAAACATAGACAAAGATCTATGCCCACGTGCATAAATATGCAAATCATACTTGCATAATAAATGCAATCACACGTGCACATGTTTTTTACATATGAAAGCACATACATGGTACATCCGCTGATGTAAAAACTTGCACAAACACACCCTTACGGCATGCACAAAGATGCATATCTGTGCATGAACATGTACATACTAAAGGGTCTTGCCAAGTCTGCTGTAAGAGAGAAATGGGAGAGGGCTGGTGTATCTGGGCCCTGCAAGTGTCTGGTTACTTGGGGTGAGTGTGTATGTCCTGGCTCCTCCTTGGGGGTTATATCATTAAGCATCTCCCCTGGGGTCAGATGGTGCTAGGTCAGGAGTCATCTCATTACAGGGCAAATCGAAGGGGTACAGTCCCCAGGCTACCAAGATTCAAAAGCTACCCTGCCCCAAGTCCTTGCTTGCCCAGAGTTAAACTGGCCGTTCTCCCATGGAGGCTGCTCTGGACTCCGTCTAGATTCTGATCCACAGGATCTGGAGATCTGACTTTAGCAGGTCAGAAGATGAGTGCCCCCAGTAAGCTGACTGTTAGGGTTTTAGGCAAAGCAGAGATTTGAATGGGGATCCAGCAAAGGCCAAAGACCCATACGGGGTGGAGCAGCACCTCTGAGAATTTAGGGCCTTGTGTTGGGGTGGTCACCCCATGGTGGTCTGTCAGTGTGCATAGCCACTGACCTCAAGCCGTCTTGATCCAACAAGTGGGTGGGATACCCAGCATGCCTAGGTAACACAGACCCCCAATGCGTTCAGGGGGTCTCTGCCTTCATTGCTCTCGCAGGCTTCCCCTTTCTTCTCCCCCTCTGTCTCCCTACCCCCAGCTCTCCTCAGACACATTCCTCTCTCTCAGACATGCGCTTCAAAGGGCTCCATGATTTCGGCAAAGGGTTTGATTTGCTCTCAGGCATTTCCGTGAGTGGCCCCTGGGTGTTTGCCCTGGTCCAGATGGTATCCAGATGCGAGCCCCCCTCCCGTGGCTCAGCGACTCCTGGCCGGGGGAGCCCCCATCCTGACCTTCCCCGCACACCCGCCTCCCAGGCCCCCGCAGCCCTGTTCCTGGGATCTGAGGTCAGGGCGCCGACCAACACCTCTGCCTGCCGGCTCTCTCCAAAGCCGGGCTCCTGGCCATCCTATCGCCGGCCTCCCTCTGCAGCCTTTGTTCATTTTAACAGGTCATTGCTGTGAGAGCCAAAACAAATGTCAGCGCGATAATGAGGGAGCTGTGATGCAGTTCTGCCCCAGTGGGCGGGAAAGGGAAGAGACGGCTGTGTGACGCTGCCCAAGAAGGAAACACGTGCTGGGTCTCTAGCCCAGGTCCCTGGAGAACAAGATCCAGGCGCAATCCAAATGAGAGGAACAAGAAGCACAGGCAGCAGCCGTGCTAACAATCACAGACTGTCAAGCAACAGTTGTGTGAAGATCCGGGTGCTCAGGCCGGTGAGCTGGGTACAATGCTGCCCATTTAACAGATGAGCAAACTAAAGCCCAGCATGGACATGTCAGCCAGAGCAGTTTGAATTTTTTTTAATTATTATGTTTACTTATCTTTGGGGGGGGGAATAAGGTGTGTGTGTCACATGGAGGAATCAGATGACAGCTCATGGAAGTCGGTTCTCTTCTTCAACCTCGTGGGCACTGAGGATCAAATCCAGGTAGTCAGGTTTAGTAGCAAGTACCTTTACTTGCTGGGCCATCTTGCCAGCCCCAGAGCATTTGTATTTAGAGTAACCTCTCTTCTGAGCACTTCTTGCATAAAGATCAACTAGCTGAGGCTTTGGCACACCCTGAGACCTAGACAGGATTTTCCCTGTTTTATGGATAATCTTATAGAGGCTCATACAATAATACCACATGGCTATCTCATTGCAGAACCTGGCTCCAAACCAAAAGCTTCTAAAGCCCACAAAGCCTTGTGGGTAGTTTGCTTGAGTCCCCAAGTCTTTGGGAGTTGATGCCAGAGCCTCATCCTGGTATAGCGACCACCAGCTTGAAGGAATTTTCTCTGAGGGGTCTGGCGGGGGACATCCAGGAATTCACATACCTGTGCCATTCTCAACACTTCTCCGCTGGGACCAGGGCCTCCCCAACTCTGTCCAGAGCTAGACCCTCAACCCAAGAGCCAGGCAAACTCTGAGGAGACAGGCAGCCCTTGCTCAACTGCATGTAAGCCCCACCTCCCTGACTTCCTCTTCAAAGTTAATATTTACACCCTGCCATAGACTCTGTATTGCTGCCATGGGCATCTCAGTGGCCAGGAGGCCTGGCCCTGGCCCTAGAGACACCCAGGGCTTCTCCCAATCCCTCCCGGGCTTCAGGTGGGGCACCCACCTGGAGGGACAGGCAGATGTGTGTGCCTCTTCCCGTGGTGCTCAGTTTAGCTTCCTTGACAGAAATGGGACATTTGGCCAGAATTCAAGGTCGCTGTACAGGGCAGGCATTTTTCCTAGAAGTGCTGGGCACTGGCCCCCACAGGTATGGGAGGAGAAGGTGGGGCCAGGCCTCCCAGCTGTGGAGACCATCTCTCCAGTGAGACCTGACTGCTAGAACCTGAGGTTACTAGAGGTGAAGACCAGCAATACCTTCCCCTCTGGCCGCCCCAATACTAGACATTCAGGGAAGTCAGAGATGGGCTGGCCTGTCTCACCTGGTCACCTGTCTTCAGTTAGGTCCTTTGGGTGCAGAGAGCTGTGTACCAGAGAAGGCCAAGCTCTCGTCCCTGCTGCCTTTCACCTATCCTCCCTCCCCCTCTTCTTCCCTCTATCAATTCTTGTAGATTCTTTTTTTTTATTTTAAAATTTTTATTTATTTATTTATTTATTTATTTATTTATTTATTTATTTAGTGTGTGTGTGTGTATCAAAGGGCACCGTGTGTCCCTATGGAGGACCAAGGGTGACTTAGGGAATCATCCTGGATTGCTTCTACCTCCTTCTTGCTTCGCTCTGGGATTTCCCAGGCCTCTCCCACCAGAGCTGGAAAGCGCAATCTGCTGTTCTTTCTGCCTGGCATTTTTTTATATGGGACCTGGGATCTGAACTCAGGACCTTCTGCTTTCGAGGCAGTCTTAACCCCTGAGCCATCTCTCCAAGCCCTTTCCTCCAGATTCTAAGCAAGCTCAGTTTTGCAGCAGACAGCAAACCAGAAAGACAGGGAAATGCTGGACTGGCTTTTCTCCTAGAATGAGCTGAATGATCTGGATTTCAGGGGTGTGTAAAGGGGGTTGGGGAGTTGGCTCAGTCAGTAGAGCGCCTGCTGCCCAAGCATGGGGACCCGAGTTCAGCTTCTCTGTACCCATGTACAAGCTGGGTATAATGGTGTGTGCCTGTAACCCCAGCACTGGGTGGGGGTGGAAGTGGGGGAGCAGAGACGACCAGATCCCTGGAGACCACTGGCCATCCAGCTTAGCTGAATCAACGAGTTGCAGGTTCAGTGAGAGACTTGTCTCAAAAAAAAAAAAAAAAAAACGAGGGCTAATTCAGCAAGTAAAGATGTTGCCACCTAGTCTGATAATTCAGGTTCATCCCCAGAACCCACATGGTGGAAAAAGAACTGACTCCAGAAAGTTGTCCTCTGAACCTCCTATGAGCACACACACTGCCCATACACGATATATATATATATATATAAAACAAGGTGGAAAGTAAGTAAGGAGACTATTTAATATCAGCCTCTGGCCTCCACACATATGCACACACATACATACCACATACCACATGAATACATATAAGAATACAAATAAGTAATTTTTTTGAAAAGAGTGACAGTGGTAGGACTGAGGATGTAGCTCAGTCTGTAAAGTGCTTGCCTAATATGGCAAAAAGTCCTGGGTTCAATGCCCAACATCAAATACATGCGACATAGTGACCCACACCTGTAATCCTGACACTTAGGATACACAAGCAGAAGGATTAGAAGTTCAAAGTCACTCTGAGCTACAATGCAGTTTGAAGGCAAGTTGGGCTACATGAATCCCTATCTCAGAAAAATAAATAAATAAAAATGTCAGGGGCAAAAACATCAGGGAATTCCAAGCTATTTAGGAAACAGGGCACCCCAGCAACCATCAGACTGGGTGGGTCAGGGGAACCTGAATATTGGGACTGGGGAGGAGGCTTTCAGATAAACTTACTTATTTTCTAAAACCTGCCCAAAAGCCGGTTTTTAGACTGCCTGAGGATTTCATTGATGGCTGTTGGAAGAGGACGCCCCCTGCCAGCTGCACGTTGGTGCCCAGGTAGTCTGGAAGGGGACCTGGAACTTGGCACACCAGGCACTAAAGGTTAATGTTTGACCTGGAGACATGTGTTTTTCCATTGGGTATTTTTATCCTCTGTACCTGGCAGTGAGTATCTGGGTGCCCTCCCCTTGGGCATAGGAGGGAGGGAGCGAGGGAAGGATGGAGGGAAGAGCCCATCTGGGATGGCTCTGGGTGAGGTAAGGCTGCAGGGAGGCTGGAGGGACGTGAGGATGAGAGACACGTGCATTGGTTACTTTTCTGATTGCCGTGGGACAGAAAACACCGACTTGTTTGGGCCGGTGAGTTGGGAGGATGGCGTCCGTCATGGTGGGGAGAGCACAGCAAGGGGGGGGGCAGGTGACTGGGACGCCTCACACCTCAGCAGACCAGAGGCAGAGAGGGGAGATGTATGACCCTTGACTGGCTTCTTCCCCTTTTATCCTTTTCTTCATTCCAAGGACCCAACTCGGGAAATGGTGCCACCCACATTCAGGGTGGGTTTTCCTTCCCTCCTCAGTTCAACCTCTCTGGAAATACCCTCACAGACATGCCCAGAGTCATGTTTCCATGGTGATTGTTAAATCCGATCAGATTGACAATGAAGAGGAACCATCACAAATCCACCCCTTGTCAACTGAACACCCAAACATGTCGTGTGTGTGTGTGTGTGTGTGTGTGTGTCTGTGTGTGTGTGTGTGTGTGTGTGTGTGTGTGTGTGTGTGTGTGTACGTACATGGGCATGCTCGCCTGTGTGGAAAGACACACATATCATTTTCAAAGCACAACAGCACAGAACAGAAAGAATAAGGTGGGCTCAGGGAGCAAGCTGGAGCCTCTCTTCTCCAGCCCCAACCCGGCCCTAGCCCTGCCCTGCGACCATTTCACCCCTAATAAAGTGAGGACTGGCAGAGATATGAGGGAAAAAACAGGTAGGAACGAAAGCCAGGAGGTCTGTACTCTGATGGTTGGAGCGAGTCACATCAAGGTGGCCTGTGCCTTTGCTTTACAAGGATCAGTGTGACATGACAGACACCCGTCTTCTCCCAGGCAGCCCCAGTCTAAAGGGTTAGGGGTTGGGGACTCAGGACATGAGCTGTGTGCCTTTGCACCCAAGGGGCCTGAACCTAAATTTCAAGCAACCCACTGGACGACCCCTCCCCCAGCTCTGGCATCTTTCTCCTCAGGGGTGTGTGTGTACGTGCATGTGTGTGTGTGTGTGTGTGTGTGTGTGATCATCTCCCACTCGAAACCAGGGCCCAGGGGAGGGAGATCATCAGAGATCATTCGGTCCAGGCCCTAAGCCCATGTCATGATGTCAAACAGGCAAAGTCATCTTCCTTCCTGTGGCTTCTGCAAGCCCCTGATCGGGCTGATGTTGAGTCTCCAGTCTGATCTTGTGAAAGTTCATCTTCCTGGTCCTCTTGATGAGATTTAGAATCATCATGGAAATGAGTCTGTGAGGGAGTTTCTAGATTGGATCAATTGTGGAGGATAACCCACCCTAAATGTGGAAGGCACCATCCTATGGGTCGGGACCTAGACTGAACAAAAAGGAGAAAATGAGCTGAGCACCAGCTCTGCTCCCTGACTGTGGATACAATGTAACCAGCTTGTCTGGTTTCTGACTGTGGATACAATGTAACCAGCGGCCTCAGGCTCCTGCCTTCATGCTTTCCCCACGGTGATGGACAGACACTGAGCCAAAATAAATCCTTCCTTCCTTCAGGTATTTTGCCACAGTAAAGAATAAAATAACTAGTGTGTGGCCCCTGGGAAACCCACCTGCCTTCCAGATCAATCACAGCCCTCTGGTTCCAATACCCCTCACCCAAGGCTGGAGGAGCTGGGTGGACTGGCCTGCAGTCAGGGTCTTTTGGAAGCCTCCTGAGGTCTTGGTGTGAAGACTGTCTGCAGTCCCTAAGGCTTCCTGAGATTGGCAAAAGAAGATATCCTGGACAGGGGGATAGGACCACGAACCTCGGGGGAGTCACTTGCCATCCCCTCGACTGTGTGCCACAGTGCAACTCAGCACAAAAAGAAACAAGGGGGCCCTCTATTTGGTGGGTGACATCACCAATGGAGCCAGGACTCTGACCTCCAGCCTATCCTCCTGTAAACCCTGCCTTTCCACTACATGTCAGCTATCACAGCCAAAACTAGTTGAGAGACACAGCCATGTGTCCTGTGTCTTTTTTTTTTTTTTTGCATATTTTAAGTATCCTTTTTTTATCATTTCTTTTTTTTATTAAAAATTTAATTATACATTTAAAATTTTTTTACCAGTTCCCTCCCTTCCCCCTCCTCCCCCTCCCCTTCCCCCAGTGCCTCCCCCCCAATTCCCAGAGAGTCCTTTATTGTGTACGCCTAACTCTCCACTGGGTCCTCCTCTCCGATGACATATAAGGACCCAGTGGCATTTCCATAAGCCCTTTCTCTTGTTCCCCTTAAGCATAAGATCACTACTATGGCTGCCAATCCCTTGCCTCCAGGGGTCTCGGTGCCCTTAACAGATGCTAGACTTTATGAGGGCAACAGTGCGCTGGACATTGCGCAGTGTCCTGTGTCTTTAAACCCAGATTTTTTCTCCCTTTCCCTACCTGAGCTTTTCCCTATCAACTCTGTCAGTAAGTTGAATATAATTGGCTTCTGTGATCTCTGTCTTGTACTTCTCACCCAGGAAGTCCTTCCTGGAATCTAGCCTCATATTTCCTGCTCTTTTGCCCTAAAAAAAAAAAAATCAGAGAAAGGAATACAAAGATGGTCCCTCTCCTTGTTTTTATTTATTTTTTATTATTATTTATTCAATTGTGTGTGTATGCATGTGTGCAGAACCACGGATGAATTCGGGAACCACCATGGACGCCTCCACCTCTTCCTTGTTTGCTCTGCCCCGGGATTCACAGACTCTGCCCTACCAGGACCAGAAACGCAGGCAGCCCCCGCTTCTGCCTGGCATCTACATGTGGGGTCTAGGATCCAAACTCAGGACCTTCTGCCTGCAAGGCAGAGGCTTAACCCCTGAGCCACCTCTCCAGCCCCCCTCTCCTTGTTTTTAGAGCACGGGATAGTGGCACTCTTCTGTGACTCTGGACTGTAGGCCGTCTTGGTTGCAGAAGCAGGAATTCCTAACACTGGGAGAAGAGGGGACTGTGTTGTAGAACTGAAGATAGAGGTATTCTCTCCAGTCATGCTACAGAAGAACCTTAAGCCTGCCTTTACCCACTAAGGCTGAGACAGGTTGGGGATGAGCCAGGATGAAGGGGGGGGCATTGTGACCCTCAGACGCTTTTGACATCTCACCGTTTGAGTGAATTGAAGTTGTGCCTCTCAGGACACCAAGGATTCCTGGGGGTCAGGAAATCCCCACCCTTCAAATCTCAGCAAACCTTCAGGAAGAAGCTGAGGAAACAGGACACGGGCTTGCACCCATTCCCCAAGATGGAGGAATCCAGTTCCTCGTCTGGGCCACAGGACAGGGGAATTCCAAAGACCTCAAAGGCCTGGCTTCTGGGCCTGGCTTTATACCCAGCCCATCCGGTTCTTAGAAGCCACTGTTTTCCTATAGCACCCTCCCATCGCCAGCTTAGGGGTTGAGTTTGGCAGATGGATCAATTGAACCTCAGTGTTTGGAGAAGGGGGGGTGGGGGTGGCGAGAGGACACAGTTCAATTCCCACAGCTCCCTAGTGTGGAGGAAGTGGCACGAATGCTGGTCATTGGCCACTCTGTGTGCGTGCGTGTGTGCATGTGCCTGTGTATCTGTGTGTCTGTGTATGTATGTGTGTACAAGCGAGCACTTGAACATATGTGCCTATGGAAACCCCAGAGTGACATCAGGAGCCATCCTGGATTGCTTTGCCTCCTTATTGCTTTGTTCTGGGTTTTCCCAGGCTCCACCTTCCAGGGCCACAATTGCAGGCTGTCAGCATTTTCACATGGGATCTGGGGATACAAAGATACAAATTTAGGTCTTTTTGCTTGGGAAGCAAAGGCTTTAACCTCTGTGCCATCTCCCCAGCCCCAAATGCCTTCTTTTAATTTGACTGGCCTGCCTCCCTCAGGGCCCTTCCCAGGGATGGTGACAAGAGAAGAGGCCCTGATGGGGCTGCTGGCCTTAGGCATCTCCTGTCCTTAGCCTGGTGGCTCCTGCATCTCCCTCACACCCTGATCAACCAACAGATGAGGGTTTTCTCCGCCTGAGGTGGGACCTAGGAGAGATTCAGAATGGAGCCCCAGGTCTGCCTTCAAGATGTCAAGGTGCCAGGCCCAGTGGCACAGACTTAGGATCCCAGTATCCGAGAAGCTGAAGTAGGAAGGTTGCAAGTTGTATTCATCACTTAATTATTAATTATCTAATTAATTATTCTTTGCTGGACAAAATAATTGACAAAAGCGGCTTAAGGGAGGAAGGGTTTGTTTTGGCTGACAGAGGACACAGTCCATCACAGTCAGGAAGCAGAGAGAGGACTAGAAAAATAAAATAATAATTTTAAAAAAGGGAAAAAAAGAAGTCAAGAAAGATAAATGCCGGTGCTTGGCTGCTTCCTGGTTTTCACTCAGCGCTGAGTCCAGCCCATGGGGATGGCGTTGCTCAGTTTAGGGTGGATCTTCCCACCTCAATTTACTGTCTAGAAACTGTCACAGACAAGCCCAGAGGTTTGTTTCCAAGGAGATTCTAAATCCTGTTGACTCAACGATCTCAGCTATCACATGAGTTCAAGGCCTTGTTGGAGCAATTTAGTGAGATCCTGTTTCAAAATAAAGTAAAAAAAAAAAAAGTTGGGGGGGAATCTGGCTTGGTGGTGGATGCTTTCCTAGCATGTGTATGTGTATATATGAGGCTCTGGGTTTGATTCCAGAGAGAGAGAGAGAAAGAAAGAGAGAGACTATCCCTGGGATACAGACGCCTGGTCTCACAAGCTAAGAACCAGTGTTCAAGACAGCCAAGATGCCACCAATGCTTCTTAAGCACTTCCAAAGTGGGGCGCTTTCTGTAAACTAACGCGTGGAGTTCTCACAGCCCGTGTTTGTTCCCTCCATCCTGACACTCAGTCCAGTCACTACTGGATGCAGGCGACCACTTTGAATTCACTCAAACTGCACACAGTCTCCATCCAACCAGTGCCTCCTTGCACAAGGGCAGGTGGCCACCACGTTGAGTCCCTATGTTCACTGTGGAATGTTCTGCTGCATACCACTAGACCGGTGGGCTCTACTGTAGTCTATTAAGAACAGAGGGGAACCAAGGAGATCATCCTTCAGTTAGTTGACACACTAAAATAATAATTAACACTAATGATAACAGTGGCTACAATTTACCGAGAGCTTCCTCCAAGCCGGGCTCGGTGCCAAACCCACGATCCTTACCCAATCCCGGGCTCAAGGAGGTTACTCAGGGTCATGGTGGCAAGCAAACGACTCCAGGTTTGTGTGACCCTAGAGTCCAGTCTACTGTCTTTCCCCATCCAGCCCTACTCCCTAACATCCCCCCCCCCCATAGCTCCCGTCCTCTAGGGGTTTAGAGGCTCCAGGAGGGAGGGCAGAAAGGCAAGCGGCACTCATTTGACAAGATCAGGGATTAAATAAATCGTTCATAATTAACATCATCACAGTTCCCTAAGACCGCTGACTAGAACAGTGTGCTAATGAGGTCAAGGTTTTGGTTTGGGGCCTTGTGAGCTTGCAGCCACTGTTGGGGAACCAGCCAGCTGCCCACCCCAGAAGAGGCTTATTCAATACTAGGAGGCATATCTTCCAGACAGGCAGAGATCCAGAGGGGATGGGGTTCCCAAAACCAAGGGTTTGACGGGCAGATTTAGAATGTTGACAGCCGGAAGAGAGGGGCCTGCTTCCTTGCTGTTGGTGACAGCCTTGGGGCATATGTGAGGCAGATACAAGGATTTCTGAGTGTTTGGCTGGGAGAAGAGGATCTATCTTTAGTAAAGAAAAGTATCTGTCACTTTCCCCGGAGAGTGATGAGAGCAGACAGTTCATCAGAGTGCAGGGACTCCTTGGGGACCGAGGAGGAGTATGTGACATAATGTTGAGGGATTAAAACAGCATAAGTATAAGGACTTGGGTTCTGTTCTCAGCAGGAAAAAAAAAAGTAAATGAAAAAAGGATCGCTCTTCTTTAAGCAGTCTGGGGGTCTCTGATGATGTCGTCTCACCAGAAGATCCAGTGACTGGCCATGAAGGCCTGGCTATGATACGGCAGCCACAGGACCAGAAGCCTCCACGCACTGCAGCGCCAAGGTTTCCTTCTTTCTCGCCCTCTTTGGCCTAGACGGTCAGGGCCTTGCCCTCCACACAGCTGCTTTGGAGCCCTGAATGTTGGAGATGCCACATTGAAGCCACCCACGGTTCCCACTGACAAGAAAGGACCAGCAGATCGTGCCCTACATCCAAGAGCTGTGACCCAGAGGTGACAGGAAGGGTTTCCCCTCAGTCAACTGGCCACAGATGGTCTTTGTGGCTCACGTAATGGCGTTGGGTCTGGAGAGTGCGGGAGCAGGTGGGAATTTGGGGGATACCCCAGCCTTCGTTTGCTTCTCCTGTGAAAGTGCTGTTAGGGGTGAATAAAATCCATAGTGCGGACGCTGTCAATGACTGAGGAGGAGGTGGAGCAACAGGAACGGTTTTCCACGGTGACAAGGATGAGAAGTGGTCCAACTACTCAGGAAAACAGTCAGGAGCTTCCTACCACACTACGGACAATCTCCCCATAGGATCTCACAATTGGATCTGCATGCTGACTCAACTGACTTCAAGAAGTATGGGGATACCAAAGTCAACAGGCAAATACTTCGGAGTTAAACAGAATTGCTAAGGAGATGGCCGCCACAAGTAGCAAGATGCAGTGTAATGGGTAAGGAGATGTAAATGCTGGTAGCTACATGATATATAGTATCTAGTGACAAAAAGGGAAGAGCACTAAGCAATAAGAGGACTTGGGTGGTTTTTTTGGGGGGGGTGAGTACAAGAAGGCACTTAAATATGTGTGCCTGTAGAGGGCCAAAGGTGACATCAGGAATCCCCCTGGATTGTCCTACCTCCTTATTGCTTTGTTCGTGGGTTTCCCTGCTCTGCCTTCCAGGGCCAGAATTACAGGCCACTGCCATTTCTGTCTGGCATTTTACATGGGATATGGGATCTGAACTCGGGTCCTTCTGCTTTCAAGGCAAAATCTTTAACCCCTGAGCCATCTCCTCAGCCTGACTTGTGTGGATTTTAAATAGGCATTGCTAAGAAGAAAGTCAGTCTGAAAGCCACTTTATGATGCCTGGTACATGAATATTTTAGAAAACAAAAAAACTGTACACATGATACACAGATCAGTTGTGGCTGGGCATGGCAGTGGAGGGTAACTGGTCACATTACGCCCATGGTCAGGAAGCAGGGAGCCAAGCACCAGTGCCTAGCAAATGACTAGGTGGCACTACCCACTATGCCCCATCAGGATCCCCTCATTTCCAACTCTCCTCCTCTGGGGGTTAAAAAGGACCCTGGGAGGGAGGGGCAGGAAGGCAAGCGACGCTCATTCACTCTCTGTTCCTGACTGCAGATGCAATGTGCCCAGTTATCTCAAGTTTTCCTCTGCCAAGCCTTCCACACCTTCAAAGCACACCCCCGCCTCACTTTCCTGAAGCTGCTTTTTGTCACCATTACAAGAAAAGTAATTTATACAAATGAATAATGTGATGTATTAAAAGTGAGTCTCATGAAGAGGTGTTGTTCTGATGTGATGAGCTGAACTGATTTAAAAAGTGTTCGTGGGCTGGAGAGACGACGGCTCAGGGGTTAAGACTCTACCTCCAAAGCAAAGGGTCCTGAATTCGGACCCCCGGTCCCATATAAAAACGCCAGGTGGTCACCGTTCATGGTTGATGACAGAGCCCAGCTGTTCTTCGCCAGCATCAGAAACCAGCAGCTTCAACCTCCAGGCTCAAGACCCCGGGATCCACGGGCTTGTGAAACATTCAGATCAAGAGCGAAGCAGCTGCAGACAGCTACTTTGAAGGACACCCCTTTTACGGTGATCCAGGAGATTAAAAGGAAAGATGGATCTGGCAGATGGAAGATGGAAGAGATCAAAGCGAATAACTTTTATGGTTCACTGGAACCAGTTACAGCTTGGAATTCAATGAGATGAAGACCCAGAGAGCGATAAAGAATAGAGAAGGCAGAGGAGCAGGCCGAGGTGCGGCAACCTCCGGGAGGCTCCCGTGGAGGACAGAAGTCCTAGGTATAACTTCGGTGGACGAGAAAGAAGAATGGAAGACGAAGTACGCATGGAGTTGGCCCTGGAACCAGTAGGTGGTACAACTGTAGGTAGTCTAAGGAATTGACTTACAACATCAAAGACACCAGCAAGACCCAGTACTCACCGGATGAGAGACAAGCTGGGGACCCAGAGAGCAGATGGCTCCGTTCTTATCTGAGTCATGAGGCCTGACAACCAGGAGTGCTCATGATAGAGTCTTAGCATAAAACCCTCAGGCTCTTCACTCGGGAAGAGACTGCACTTTAGTTCATAGTTCAAGACAGGAAAATGCTGATTCCTTAGCTGGAAGGCAGTGGCTGGAGAGATTCTCTTTTCTTGGGAAGGACTTTTTGTTCTGTTTAGGTTTTCAACGGATGGACTCAGGCCTGCACACATCAAGAGCACAATCTGTTTTATTCTGTCTACTAATCTACTAATGAAATGAATTATTACAAGGGGAAAAGATGCCGGGGGGGGGGGAAATGATGATGGCCTTACACTCCTGGCCCTGGTGGGGTGGAGCCTGGGGAACTCCAGAGCTTAGCAAAAAGGAGGTAGAAATAATCCCAAAGTCAGCCTTGGTCCTGTATGGGGACACGCAGTGCCCTCTGATACATACACACACCATAAATGAATAAAAAAATCTTTCTTTTTAAAGTACTTGTGTGCAAACCCTTTAATCTGAGTTCCTGTTCCAGAGTCTACATGATGGAAGGAGAGTTTCCTCATCACTGGAACTTGGAGAGAATGTGTGTGAGCAAGCAAGCCAGGGGCGCCACGGGGAAGACCCCCAACTAAAGGTACTGACAATCAGCTGAGGAGCTAGAGACAAAAGCCCGTTGGTCAGGTGGGCAGTGCTGGGCTTCTTTCCCATTGGGAAAGAGGAGGGAGAGGCCTTTGAAATGTGGTTAAATGGACACTGCTATGCCATCCTATGCCATCCCAGTAAGATCCATCACGGTACGGAAGAGCAAGAAGCAGGTGGGGTCCAGGGCTCGTAGGAACAAACATAAGAAATTTGGGCTGAATATAGTGTGGGGGCCTGAGGAGAAGCATTGGGGAGGCCTGGAAGGGCCAGGGAGAATGCTCAGAGGATGGCAGCACCTCCAGTCTCTCAGTCACTGTGGGCACGCATGTGCGTGTGCACGTGTGTGAGCGTGCACGTGCGTGCGCGTGCGTGCGCGTGCGTGTGTGTGTGTGTGTATGTGTACGCACATACAAGAGGTCACTTGAGTGTGTGTGCCTGTGGAAATCCAAGGATGACATAGGGAATCATCCTGCACTGCTCTAGGTCCTTATTGCTTTGCTCTGGGTTTCCCAGGCTCTGCCTTCCAGGACCAGAATTACAGTAACCCCCGCCCCGCCCACACATACACACTACTACCATTTCTGTCCAGCAACTTTTATGTGGTTTCCGGGATCCAAACTCAGGACCTTTTGCTTATGAGGCAAAGGCTTTAACCCGAGTCATCTCTCCATCCCGCAGTCACTTCGTTACGTGTGTATCGGTCTTGATGATCTCTCTACAGACTCTGAACGTTTTTTCAAAACTAGAGGGAGCTAGACCAAGCTAGGTCCTGGGGAGAGAGAAGGGTCTCATTCAGGAATGAATCTAGGGGTACTCAGCTCTGTTCCTAGTAACTTAGTAAGACCATCCTCAGGGTCTTTGTTCTCCAGGGCTGCTGGTGTCCAGAGAGGCTTCGGATGCAGTTACCCCACCCAGGGAGAAGAGAACTTGAACCTTGGACACTTGCCTGGGCTCTTAGACTAGAGAGGAAGGTGAGCTGAGGCAGGAGCTATGTCTCCCCTTCAGAACCAGGCTTTGGAGGGCAGAGGTGACCTTGCCACCTGTACTGGGGCTTCTCTTGGCAGGGTGAGTCTTCTGCCTTAGTTTCTTCTTGCGTATGGCCATCTGTCCCAGTGCCTTCTTGGGATAAGAGACAAATGCCTGCTTCCTTACTAAGAACTGTCTGCGAGCCTCTCCAAAGAACAAGGGCCACAATAAGATGCAAGGAGACACTGATGCTCTCCGACTTAACCGTAATTTGAGGACAGTTTTCTGATCTGTGAGAAGATGGCATCCTGGACCAATGAGGGGCCGTTGAAGGACCCCGAGACTCGGTGGGAGCTGGAAAGAGCCAAGGACGTGGCTCTTGCAGAAATAAACCCAACTCCTCGCCTTTGTGCCCAGCAGAGCTGTAAGGGGCCCCTCAACCCCACACGACGGGGGCTTCCTAGGCCAGCCAGACCGTGGCCATCATAAACAGTTTAACTGTGTTTATGTAGCAGTAACGTGTGTTGCCTTTCATGAAGACCACATTCCGGAGGGCAATCTTGGGTGATTTACCTGGTCCCACGTAGCTGCCGGTCCTGGCAGTGGGTGGGTGGCCTCTAGGGCTGCTCCACCGTTCCAGCCTGGCCTTAGAGACAGTATACCCTCACTCTGCTGGGCACCGCCATGTGTGTTCCAAATGGAGACTCATCAGCGTCTGTCTAGGGAGCCATGGGAGGGGGTTGGTCATGGTGCCTCATCGTGCTTATGGTAATGGATGGATTCAGGCTTCAGCTCTTTCTCTACCAGCCCTCGTGTCCAGTGCAACAGCCATCAAGATAAAACAGCGGGCCTTTGTCAGTCTCTTCCTAGGCAATTTCTGAGCCTTAGATCCTGTAAAGGATGTGTGGTCATGAGCCCCTTTTGCAGAGACAAAAACTGAGGGATGGACACTCCAGCAACTGAAGGGCAGAGCTAGACAGCCACCGTTCTCGATCCCTGCTTGCAGCTCTGGCTTCTGGAAAGAGCAGGGTGTGTGAGGGGGAACTAGCCAGGGACAGGGGATCCAGGGAACAGAGATTGCTGGGCACCTGTGGCATAGCTCCTGTAGAGGAGCCTTGCATGTGTGAGTAACCAGGATTCACAAGATGAGAAATGGGTACCTCACACTCGCGAGTTGCATAAAACCTATGAATAGGTACCCCGCCCACAAGAGCACATGCCTGTCGGCACCCACCCCTGCGTCTGTACTACAGCTCCGCGTGTGTAACACCTGTACACATAAGTCCACCTTCGAGGTGCACATTCTTTACATGTTGCCCCAGTGTCACAAAGACACACAGATGTGTGCGCTGGGGGAGGGGATGTGAGGTTCATCCTGCCACTTTGCTACCCAAGGTCATCCACTTCCGTCATGGCTTTATTCCATGCCGCACGTATGGCTCAACCAGTGTTTTCTGAGCTCCCCAGTGCATTGCTTATGGAAGTAGAAGATTCAACCTGGGGGCGGGGGAAGGTCAGGCTAGCCCCTCGAAAGGCAGAGGAGGGCTACAGCAAGGAAACACAGTACTGTTTGTTGCTAAGAGCCAGCCTAGGGAATGCCGGCTCTGTAGCAGGCTCTGAGCCACCCTCTGGTGATAACAGACCTTCCTCTGGAGGCTATGCCGCCTGCTCAGTTCCAGGCACCTGCCAGAACTTTAGATCTCCTGCAGGCTTGAGGTCTGCGAGTGACGCAGACCAGGACTCCGGGTGCCTCTGACGGAGGGAGTCCGGCTCCTCTCCAAACACTCAGTAGGATCAACAGTGGGTCCAATCCCCAAAGTCTGCCTGCCCTCCCAATAGTGCGGGGGTCTGGCATGGTCTACACAGCTGGAAGAAAGACCCTAGCAGACTTCCTGATGCTGGTCCTGTCGGCCTTCACCCTGGATGGCACAGGTCCCACCCAGGGACTGAGAGACCAAACCTCTTCCACAGCAGTCCCATGCCAAGAACCCCTGAGCCAGGAGCTGAGCACACGACCCACAGGCCAGGATTAGCTTCCTAGAATCGGGGCTCACACTTACAAGGGGCCCACACTTGGCTTAAGGAACAGCTTGCTGTTGAAATTCTTAATAGTGTTTCCACAAGGGTCTTGCAAATTACATAGTCACCGGCTGAGGCTTCCTGGGAGTGAGACTGATACAGCCCTTCCTAGGCCCCAACTTCCTGCCCTTTGGGCACCTTAGCATTGCCAGTTTGGCCTTTTGCTCGCGTTGGCTCAGACCACCGAGATGTGGGTGGCTGTGGTTTCCCGGTGCCCACAGCGCGGCCACAGCGTTTGAAGACGCACTTCAGCGGAGGCCTCAGACCGCATGCCTCTGTGGTCCAGCCTGCGGTTACACGGGCCAACTCCCACCCCATGATCCCCTGCCTGCCCCGGGGCATAAGTCTGGGCGGGTGGGGTGGAGATGAGTGGGGACACGGGTCACCCTCAGTGCTGGTTCACAGTCCAGGTGCAGATTTCTTGGTCTAGTCCTACCCAAATAGGGAGATTTAATACTCAGAACTTCAATTATTTTTTTAAGGGGTGTGAAGGGTGGTGGCGGGGAGGTCCCCTTCAGCAGCAGTGATGGGAAGGTGCTGGGGCTATAGTTAGAATGTGGTTTGTCCTTGGCAGCTTCATGTATTTCCATAGCTGCACCTTTAAGAAGTGAGGCCTAGCAGGGGATGGCTGTCACGGGGGCACCATCCTCGGAAGGGGCTAACACTGGTCTCAAGGAACGAGTGCATTCTCATGATAAGACCCTCACAAACAGCCAGCCTGATCCCTGGCTCGCTCCGACTTCCTGTGTCACCATGTGACCTCTTACACATACACACACAACACACACACACACACAACACACACACACACACACACACACACACACACACAGTTTGCTCATGGAATGCCCTCTATTAGGACTCTCTCGACCTAGCCAATCAGATGTCTTGAGCCTCTAGAACTGTCCTAAATAGACTTTCTGTGTATAAAGTATTCACCCTAGTGCATTTTATGATAGCAACAAAAGATGGACTAGTCCACTGTGCCAGTTGTTCTTAACTGTCAACTTGATACTTGAGAGGTGAGCCAATGGGCACGCCTAGGAGGAATCATTTCATTAAGGCACGTCTGTAAGAGATTGTCTTAATTCTATGATGGATGTGAGAAGATGCAGCCCACAGTGGGTGGGACTATTGCCTGGGCAGGTGAGCAAGATGGGAAAATCTGGTTAGCATTTTGATTCTAGTGAATTAATGATATTTTCGCCCCTTAATCCACAATCTAATCCCTCGTCCTTTCCCCCTTATAACCTTTATCTCCCCTCCCAGATTCCCTCCTATTTTCAAGTCTTTTCACTTACATGGCCCACTGTGCATCCAACTTGTCTTTGATAACATAAGCCTGATGCGATTCATGCTTCGGCAAGTATCGTAGATCAGTGGGTACCACGGAGGAAAGCATCTTCCTTTACTTCCCCATCAGCATTAGTCCTCATCAGTCTCTCAGGGAGGCAGTGGTGAGGTGTTGAGACAGGTCCCTTGTCAGTCTTATGTAGATATACATCTCTGCCATGAAATCATGTATCTATAGCCCACCACTATCCCACTTCAGGCTCTTACGATCTTACTGCCCCTTCTTCCTCGATGTTCCTTGAGCCTTGGGGTGGAGTAAGTGTGTCTTAGATGTCCTGTTTAGGGCAACCAGTCCACAGTCACTTAGCTTCTGCATTTAGACAATTTGTGCTTTTCTGTAGTAAACACCTTGTGTTGCAGAAGGAGTCTTCTTTCTTTCTTTCTTTCTTTCTTTCTTTCTTTCTTTCTTTCTTTCTTTCTTTCTTTCTTCCTTTCTTCCTTTCTTTCCTTTCCTTTTCTTTTCTTTCTTGGTAAACTGACCAAAAAAAAAATATATCACTGGTCCTACTGGTGTTTTTGGATATGGCATGGCTGGTTCTCTAGGCTCCTGTTCATGTAACATTTGCCCCAGTGAATTATAACCTGAACTCATAAGCTGGAATAAAAATCCCCTCATTCCCCTAAATTGTTTCGATCGGGTAACTGCAGGTAACTGTGATGTGATGAAATGGGAAACCAAGACAGACACGACCGGTACACGGGAGGCTCCAGTCAAGCCCAACACACTGGATAAGATTCAGCAACTTTTTTTTTCTCTCAAGCATCCCTGGCTGGTCTTGAACTCACATAGCTGAGGCTTGCTTTGAACTTTTTTTAATGTAAGTGTATCAAAGGGCACTGTGTATGTCAATGGAGGTCCAAGGGTGACTTCAAGAATCATCCTGAATTGTTTATTGCTTTTGCTCTGGGGTTTCCCAGGCTCTGCCTTCCAGGACTAGAAGTCCAGGCTGCTGCCATTTCTGCCTGGCATTTTTACATGGGATCTGGAATCTTAGCTCAGGTCCTTCTGCTTGTGAGGCAAAGGTTTAACCCCTGACCCATCTTCCCAGCCCCACTGCCTTTTCTGATCCTCCGCCTGACTTCCAAGTGCTGGGACACATATATACATCACCCACGTCTAGTGGGCTTCATACAGGTTAAGCAAGCACTCTACCAACAGCCCCCAGCCCCGCTAGTTTCAGCAACCTATGAATGGAGCATGTATTGAGTGCCTACTGAAAGTCACACTGGCTGGAGGTATATGAAGTCTCAGTGAGCTGCAGAGGGGTGAGACACTTGGCTGCAGTGTATACCAAATGCTGGAATGAATCGCACACACGGAGACCTTGAGCGGTTGTAGCGCAATGGTCAGAACAAGGGCTGTCGGGAAGCAGCTGCAGCAGACGAGAGGGGCCTGGATGCACTGATGGAGGGGGAGCCTAGGAAGAGTTAGAGATGAATCTATTGCTCTGTCTGCTGCAGTGCCCCCCACAGGCCTGGAGCGGCTATCCTTCCTTCCTTCCTTCCTTCTCTAGCCCAAATGCTTTGTCCACTCTGTCGTCCCCAAGGCTCTGAATTATTCAGCCTGGGAACCAGGCAGTGAGTCTCCTATCTGCCCCAGGCCGCAAAATAGATTATTGTTTTTTATTAGCTGTCCCTTGTTAGCTCATAATTGCGATCATGTAACATTTAATAGAGGCACAAAGCAATCCCCAACGCTGGCCCACAATCGTTCATTAGCTAACAAGATGGAGCGGCTCATGAAAGAGAGCCGTTAAAAAAAAAAAAATTCCAGAGAAATGGAAAGCAGAGGGTGATGCAAGTCCTGGTTAACAAAGACGGAAGGCTGGGGGAGGCGGAGCGGGTGTGAGCTGAATAACCCGGCCCTGATAAGCCACAAAGCAGAGCAGCCTGCTCCTCCTCCCGTCGCTGCCTGAGTCAGAGAAGCCGGGATGTGTTGGAAATCCAGCAATGTAATTAGCAGGTTGCATCATGCCCCCATTATAAAATACAATGAGCACGAAGAGAGTGGATGGAGAGGCAGGGATTAGATGGGGTAACCCGATCCTGGTGCCAGAGAGGTTGGAGGGGGGGTACAGGCAGAGGACTCAGGACTTGCCACCCAACTGGCCCACTAAAGAACCTTCGCAGCCTTTTGCCCACTGTGTCACAGGGGTGGGGGCGGGGAGAAGTCAGTGGCAAGACCCGCTCGATGACTGTTTTGTGTAGCCTGGGAGAATGATTTACTCACTGGTGGTAAGTGAATCGGAAGGTGTGAAAGAAGATGTCCACTTCGTCCGGCCATTCATTGTCTTCTGTCTCTTGGAATGTCCTCCTGCCCCGCCCACCTGAGCACCTGTGCACACCAATGCTGTTTGGAATGGACCAGGTGAGGGCCCTTTTTTCCGGGATAGAAGATAAGATCTCCAGGGGCCTCACCCTGAGCAGTGGGTCTTCAGTCAGGGATGATTGAGGAGCAACAAACGGGGTGACCCACGGTGGTTTCTTTCTGAGATAGGGTGGGGGTGGGAGGAGTCCAGGGATCAGCGGCAGATGTATTCTCTTCCAGGAGCTGGGGGCCAGGATTCAGCCCAAGTTTTACCCCCTCTGGGTCGTGGATGCAAAGACAAGCCATTTTGCTTCTCTGGACCTGTTTCCCCCACTCCCACTTTAACTAGTTAGCTACCTATATTCATTTCCCACCCTGTACCCCAGTTTCCCCCATAAGGTGTTGTCACAAGTGGATGTGTGACCCAAGACACACATCCCCTTTCTGAACCTCAATCTCCCTACTTACTAGGCAAGATGCGGGCTGCATAGTTTAGACCCTCCCTCCCAACACACACCAGGTCATAAAGTAAACTCTCTTCTTCTAGAAGCTGACCAGCAACCAACTAGCCTGGCACCTCAGAGGCCAGGGAGACAAGCTGGCAGCCCTTCAATCTGCCCAGCTTGTGAATCAGAGCCCAGTGAGGTAGAGGCGAAGGCACAGTGGTGGGTCAAGGCAAAGTGGGGCACCCATGGTAGATGGCACAGCTCCACCCGAGCCACAGGAGACGTACCCTGTACTTCCTCCTGGTGGGAGCTTGCCCTTTCAGAAAGGCTGGCCTCTGCAAACAGCATTTACTCCCCAGTGTTTTCTTAGCAGCTCCATTCTTGTGTGCCGGAAATAATCCCATTAACTGTATTATTGCTGCAGAGGAAAGACGAGGGTGCGGGATTGCCCCAAAGTTCAATGAACCCGGGTTCCCTCCTGAACGGAAAACCACAGAGGCAAGGCAATTGCCAGGGAGTGAACTTTCTCTGAACGCAGTGTGGCCCAGTAGAGCGTCCTGAGTGTAGGACACAGATTGGCAGCCGCCTTCAAGCCACCATCCTCAACCACTGTGGGGGGCAGGAGGGGGGTCCTCAGGTCTTCTCTCTGGGCCACTCCTCAGCGAATTAAGAAAATGAACTCTGGAAAAGTAGGGGAGTGGGCTGCCACCCCAGCTGGCCCTGTCCCCTGCATGTTACAACACGAAGCCCTCCTGCACACCCTTAGTTGCTCTGCACTTTGCTAAAATTGTGCCTGATCATACCCTGTCCCTGTTTGGAGGCCACCAGAAGCACCTGCTCCCAAGGTGCCAGGGTTTAGCAGCTTTCACGGTTGTCTGCCTATCTTTCCAGCCATTTCCTTTTGTGTCGCTCTGGCTCCCCTGAACGTTGGGGACACTGGTCCCCAGTATGCCTCTAGGCTATTCCATACTTCTGTGCCTTTCCAGAAACTCCGCTGTCTACTGCCCCACTTGGGTTCAGCCTTTAGGACCTTATTCTAGCATCCTCCCCAGAAGTTCTACTCTTCTGAGTGCCCCTGCCCAAAATAAGCGCCATAATTTTGACATGCCATGTCCCTGGGATCCCTTGAGCTCCTGGGGGCAGTACTAGGTGTCTGACATACAGTCAGCACTCTCGAGTAGCTTCCTGGCGAAGGGCTGCCTTTCTCACACACAGGGAAGAGACGGATGTGGCCTGAGGCCAGCAGTTGGTGTGGGAGGGGAAGTAAAGTGGGTGGACAACTTATTCATTGATACACTTATTCATTTGTGTAACCCGAGCATCCACTGAGGGGAGGAGCCAAGTGGGGACAGGTGACGGGGCCCAGCAGGTCAGGAGACTTCCTGCAAGACAGCCGAGCTCCTCCCCCATGCTCCTGCCCTGAGCGGAGATGGGAGGATGTACCGAAGCCACCCTCCAGGGCCCGCTGACCAGACCTCCAGGGCCCGCTGAGGTAGGGGGCAAGGAGGAGCCCTGACTCCCTTAATGAGCAGAAGCAAGGTGAGGCAGTGGAGACCAGACCAGACCGGGACTTCTGGAGGCTTCTGGAAGCTTCTTTTCACCTATGAAGAGCTCACAGCACATTCCCCATGCCCCCCCCCCCGTCCCTGCAGGCAGTTGGTGATATAGTTGACCTTGTGCTCACATCACCAGGCAGGTGACCACTCTTCTCCTGGGTCAGGATGACACGAAATCCGTAAGTCGTGATCTCGCCCAGGCGTCTGGCCTTGGGTCTGTCTGCTTTCAAGCTGGAGCCACAATAACAGCAGAGTCTGTGGCTTTCTAGCAAAGCAGGGCACCAAATAAGTATGGGTATTTCTGCTAGATGAGACAGGTTCAGAAACAGAGACATACCTACCTGAGGTCACACAGCTTGGGTGGGTCAACTTCATCCTTTACATTGTATTTCTCCAGGAGCTGCTGAGTAATGAATGTCTTGTATCTGATCTTTATTGCATGCAGTATAAATCAATAAAAATGAATATAAATAAATAAACAAACAAATACTACAACATACCTGATACAGTTTTCAGGACTTTTATTCTCTTTCAATCAGCGCTATGCTTCGAGGACCTGGCATTGTCCGAGCAACCAGAGTTGTGACTGTCCTTTTCTCAGGAGGTGGAACAAGCAAGCCTGGGTGAGGGTTACAGCAAATTTTTGACAGAGCACTGGGAGCAAGCAGGGACAGAGGGCCAGACCTTCCTTCGCTACCCCACTGGAGAGAAGTTGCCCTTCGCACCTCAAAGTCTGGACTGTGTGCCCCAGGTCTGTCACCGGAGCACATGTCACTTCCATCAAATCCCTCAGCCTCCCTGCTACTGTCACCTGCAGTCACCAGCCTTTTTTTGCTGTTGCTCACTCTAAGTCTTCCTGCATGACTGTGCAATAGTCACATAAAGCCATGAGACCTCCTAGGGACGAAAGACTGGGTTTGAACTCTGGGCACAAGGAACCTACTATGGGAACAGGAGCCCCTGTGTGGAAGTCAGAGGTCAACTTCCAATATTTTTCCCCAAGATTACCACCATCCACCTTTTTTTTTCCTCCCAAGACAGGGTCTCTCCCTTATGCATGTGGAGCTTACTAATTCAGAGAGGCTAGATGACCAGCCAGCCTCAGGGCTCTGCCCGTCTCTACCTCCCCAGGACTGGGACTGTAAGCGGTTACCACTATATTCAGTATTTTTACCTGGGTTCTAGGAGATTGAACTCAAATCCTCGAGTTTGTGTGGCAAGAAGTTTACTCACTGAGCCATCTCCCCAGCCCTCCGCCCAAAAGCTTCACTGAGTCGTGTTCTCTGAGGGCCAGCTGTTTATGCAGGAGTTGGGAAGCTGGGCTTGTTCCCGCAGGACCGGACCGTGATTCCTCTGGCCACCCACGAGGGTTGCAGCCTCGAGCAAGTCAGAAGTCCAAGAGTCAAGAGGCGGGGATTGACCCGAGGGACGCCAGCTTCCGTGGAAGGACTTCTCCTGGCCCTAGAGAAAGTCAGCTCAGGCCTGGACAGGCAGGCAAGACGCTCAAACCTTAGGCCCAAACCTTGGTCCCCTGGAGTCTGCAGCTGCTCCTGGGACCACCCCATGAGACAGAGCTACTGAGCCCCCCAGAGACTTTCAGGGGGACCTGGGATTGGAGGGGGTGGTGACATTTTTCTCAGCAGGATTTATGCGTATGTGCATGTGTGAGTGAGTGTTTAACAAGGAGGGGGCCTGCTCCACTTCTGAGCCTGGAATTTATACAGCCCCTCTTTGGTGGCTGCAGTTTATCTTGAGTGAAAGAATAATAAACGTGGCTGACAAGATGATGTATTCAAAGCATCCTCGTCCTGAGGCAGAGCCCTGCCCCCTGGGAGGGTGTCTGCCATGGTGGGGGGACAATGTTATCGAGTGTTTGGCTCCGGTGGATTGTCAACAACGTGTTATTTGCCGACTTGGGGCAAGGCGGAGATGAGCTGGGCTGGGGTGGGGCGAATGGGAGAGGGTAGGAGGGTCTGGTCACAGCAAGACAGAGATGGGTGAGACTGGGGGGACAAGTTGGTGGGAAGAAGAAAGTCTGGTCACACCAGGAAAAGTTGGAGTGAGGGGGATTGCCACCCAGATAGGGCTAGAAAGGTGTCTGCCCTTGATTAAAGCAAGCCCCGCTTCCATTCTCAGAGCCCAGAATCCTGTCTGGCTGTCCGCCTCTCTCTTGTGCCTGAGAGAGATTCCATGGACCTCCGCGATGCTGTAGGGACAAACGTAAACCACACGGAGCTCCCTAGCCGAGTGGCCTGGGCCTCCCCCAATCTCGGCCTTCATGTTTGTCTTCACCAAACAAAGGAATTAACATTAAACCATGAAGCTACACCAACTCGTGGGGATGCGGGGTACAGAATGCTTGCTTGGCATCTATAAAACTTGGGCCACCATCTCTAGGACCAAAAATAAATAAATAAATGAAGTATTCAGCAAATCTATTGCTAAACGTTGGACAGGGTGAGGGAAAAACCATTAAGTTGGGCTCACTGGAGAGCTCTGGCCCAGGGTGCCCAACGCCTCCACGGGGCAAGCTTTAGCCGTTCCCAGGACTGCTTGGGACCCATCCTTCCCATGCAAGGAGATCCGACCACATTTGCTGTGGAGCTTATGAGCTCTGGTCACATGATGAGAGAAACATTTTGAAAACTTGGGAGCAGAAGATGAGTTCAATTCATCTCCTCACTCCCAAACTCCTAAGATTCAGGGACCAGAAGGTTGGCTTTCACCATCTCTCTTTCAGCCTTCTGTCTGCAGAAGTCCTGCTAAACTCGCCCGCCCCTGTTTCACTCCGAGCTGTTTGTTTGCGCTTCATGCACAAGTTCCTCCCAGCTCCCTCAGGCCATCCCCCTTTCTGGCTTCAGGGTCCTGATGTTCTCCCCTCCCAGGGCAGCACTTCTTGTAGAACCAACTCCAGGACTGTGCCGCGCTAGGGGAGGAAGACCGCTCTGGCCCTGTTGCTGACAAGACAGCCTCAGGCTGGGGAGATGGTCAGGTATCAAAATCTTTGCCTCTCAAGCAAAAAAGACTTACGTTCAGATTCCCATATCCCACGTCAAAATGCCAGGCAGACAGACAGCGGTGGCCTGCACTTCTGGCCCTGGTGGGTGGAGCCTGGGAAATCCCAGAGTGAAGCAAGAAGGAGGTAGAAGCAATCCAGAACGATTCCCACAATCACCCACAGGGACACACACACACACACACACACACACACACACACATCTATGCCCATACATATGCAAGCAAACAAGTAAATAAATAAATAATTTTTTAAAAGGCAGCATCCTTGGGCAGGGCACAGTCCCATGGAGCCACAGAAAACATGACAGGGACTGGAAGGGCGGGAGAACTGACCAAGCAGCTGGGAATTCCAGCAGGGAATGGGGAACTTCTCCAAATCCTCTCCATGGCCAGTTGTAGCTCTGTTTCACAGATGTAGAAACTGAGGCTGGAGCATCAAGTGGCCGAAGGAAGATGTGAGCCCAGCAAGTTCAGCTTGCCTCCCAAGTCGTACTTGACCCCCCCCCCCCCCCGTCAGCAAAGAAAGGCTGGGGGGTGGGGCAAGGGACACCCAGACATGTAGGCTTTCAGTAAAACAGCTGGACAGTGGAACTGGGAAACATTAAGCAAATGCTGCAGTAGTGACTTTGTAAATATTCTACATGTATAAAATATGTAAAACTATCAGTTATTTTTATTAAATGTATTTTAAAATAAAATTGAAAGCAAAACAAAACAGCTGGACAGATGGGTGGGTCCTGGCTCCTGGAGAAACACTGTGAGAAGGGGACCAAGGAAAGATGGGGGCAGAGTCCGGAGAGGAATGCAGATCTGAACACAGGCACGCATGAGTGGGTAACTTGGGCTGGACACAGAGACACCCTACAGCGGACCACAGTCTTCTCCACTCTCTCTTACCCCTTTAGTCCCTCATTCATTTATTCATCCGTTCCTCCTTCACTCCTTTTTTCTGCCTGAGAACCACAATCCCTTAGATGGAGTTTGGAGGCAGACACTGTCCTCCTACTACCTGCCAGCCTTCCTTCTTGGCTCAAAAGCTCCTACTGTGTGCCCGGCCCTAGACTGTCCTCGGTGTCCCAGTCCTCAGGGTCCATGGAGGGGACACAAGTGGGCAGATGCCTGGTGCACACGCGGTGCGTTCGTGGAGTCAGCCCACATCCCAGAGTCCTCTGAGTCGGTACTAGGACCGTGGAGGTGACCAAGCTACACTTTCTGCCTTTGAGCTGGAACATTCTGCTTCCAACCTCAGACAGCTGTGAGAAGCATGAGCGGGAAGCGGAAGGCAAGTGCTGATGGTTCCCAGAGGACAGTGACCCGACCTTCGAATTTGCATTTAGTCATTCATTTATTCTGTCATTCTTCTGTTAGTGAGCATCTGCGTACTGGGTGGTGCTGGGAACAGCCGGAGGACCACAGGGAAGCAGGCTGTGGTCCAATGGGTGCACTACTCTCTGGCCCTCTTACAGGCACGGGCAGAGCTTGGGGTAGAGACAGTGGGCACAGATTAAGGGGTTGTATGTGAACCGTGGTGGTGGTTAGGAGGTGGAGTGTTTTTAAGGGTGCGCAACATAGGGCAGGTGGAGGGGGTCCCATGGGAGGCTGCGTCTGACTCATTCCCTGCTCTGGCCCTTCCCAGGATCAGCTCACAGGAGGCAAGAGGAGGGAGGCCTACAAGGTCAGGGAGCAGATAGAACGAGAGGGCTGGATTTTAGGAATAGTAGGAAGAGCTCTATTCGAGGACTTATTTTGGGGACCTCTAGAACCCATTAGAACAGAGGACTTCATTCCGGGACTTTCTGGAGCCTTGATGTTCACATGTCTGACCCACCCGCAGGTAGATTTACATATGTCTGCATAAAGTGTGCTCTGGTCCATATTCATTTCAGGCGCTTGGATTTGCAACCTCGTTCTCCTTTTCCCCCCAGCTGGTTGTCCCGGGTTTTTGCACTTTCCCCTTCTGGCAGGGATAATGTCCAGCTGCGAGAATATCCCAGCATCCTTCTGCTCTGTGGCCCGGGGACAGCCAGACAGCCAGACGTGGGTTGCTTTCCCCAGAATAGCTCTTCTGCCTGCCTCGATTGCTGTGAGCTCGGAGCCCCCTGAAGACACGTCAGCGACCCACCTCCTCATCCTCTTTGCTCTCGCTGGCCTAGGGAGCGCCAGGCCAGGAATGAGCCCCTCCTGGGGGTTGTCAGCAGCTAATGGAGTGCTGAGTGAACGTCGCCTGCAAGTCTGCCGGCTGTCCCATGTGGGTTGCCTTCGCTGACCAGAAGGTTGGGGGCCTGGACAGGGCTGGGCTTGGGATTCCTTCCAGGGTTTGGCTGCTGCTGCCAAGCTTCGCAGAACACACACCCCGCAGGCATCCATCCACCCTGCTCAAGAAGTGGAAGCTGAGCCTGTGTAGAGCCTTGGTGGAGGGAACTGGAAATGCTCAATGCGGTGTGACCCTAGGCAAGTTCCCCTCTCTCAGTTTCCCCTTCTGTGCCAGCAAGTCTTTCTGCCATGGGTGTTCATGAATGCCTGTGGGCAGTCGATGCTCACTGGTTCCCACAAGCAGTCTTCTAGTCACAGAAACACCTTAGCTGGCTCTGCCACTGCGTGGCTCCGTTCCTCCTCCCACGAACTCCTCTTCTTTCTTGTAGGTCGATACACCGTCTACGAGCGCCCCACAGTCGTAGCTGCTGCTTGCCAGCGCCCATGAGCATGGATGTGCTGGGGAGGCGGGAAAGCCAAGAAGTTGCTGGCAAACCCACCCCCAGGCTATAACTATCACCTCCCTCTTAATGGGGTCCTGTGAGGTGGGTCCCTGGGGCATTCCCATATCAGGAAATGGCACCATTCCCACCTGGGTGACAGGAAGTGCTAGGGGCTGCTTCTCAAAACCTCTCAAGCCCCCTGCCAGCTCTGACCCCCTGGTGGAGAGGCCCTGGATTCTGCCCACTGCTTCCCATCTCCCCTCTCTTCACAGGTCCCAAGCTGTGCGAGGCTCAGCCTGTCACCGACAGGCCCCGACTAAATGAGGTGGCATGAGTGTTCCTTATCAAAGAAGACAGCTTATCTCCTGTGGTCGCTCACCCACCAGACTCCAGAGACCCACTCTGTAGGTCTCCCCCAGCTTCTTGTTTCCGAGTCAGACCTCAAGGGAAAACTGGACTCCAGAAACCTCCCTGTTAGTCAGATATAGGCTAGTGACCAGACAGACGGCCAGCTCCCTGAAACTGTGTGGGGAGGACTCCGGGATGTAGATTTCCCCACTGACCCTAACCTGTCAGTTTCTTGAACATTCTCAGCCACCTATAACACAGATTGGGGGGGAGGAGAGGGTGTCCCACTGTACTCTACGCCCCTCCATGTAAGCTCACAGAGTGAAACAATAGCAATGATCATGATGCCTTCATCCTTTTGTGAGATGGTTGTGTCCCCCCAGACGGGGGCTCCCTAAAGACAGGCCGTGCACCCTCAGACTGAAGCTCTCTGAGGACCGGGCAGTTTCAGGAAGGAAAATTGATTGGATGACCCTTGAGGACTACCAAGTCACTGGAATCCTCTCTAGGCTTCGCTTGTCACCGGGAAAGAAGTTCTGGTCTTTTTGCCTTTGCTTTTGCTTTCTTAAATTTGAAAGACAAGTTGTTCAGAGTGATTTAATAAAATTTAAAAAGAAAGAAAAGGAGGAAAAAGTTCATGGAAGAAAGGAAGAGGTTGACTGAGGCTGATGAAGGAGAGAGGTAGAAAGAGAGGAAGGAAAGAAAGAAAAGGGGAAAGAGAAAGAAAATGAAAAAAAAAGAGAGAAAAAACTTTTATAATCTTTCCTGTTTGAAGTCTTCTGGGGGAGAGCTCTTTGTTTAAAATCCTCTTATCTCCAACACTCTGTTGGCCAAGGGACCTGTAGAGAGAGGCTGGGCTTTCTCCAAGTGACAACTGAGCACCGGGCTCCCTAAATGTTCACGGGTGCCGTGTGGCCGGGATCCGAGCCGTGGGGCCTGGCTGCCATCCTGCTCACCAGTCCTTACCTCTCCGAACAATCCTCCTCTGACCTCAGCTTCTCCTGCGTCAGCCAGGGGACACAGTGCAGCTTCCGTGATGGTCTCCTGCCAGCTCCGTCTTCCTCCTGCCCCCCTTGTCATACCCCGATCCCACTTCAGGCCTGGCTTGGTGGACCTCAAAGACCTCATGACGGCCAGACAGCCAAGGCCTCTCAGCCTTCACTTCAGCCGTTTGCCCTTTCTCCTCCCCGGAGTGTTGCCTCTTTCCAGAAGCTTCTTCTCCGGATGCCGCCTTTCCCTGCTTCCCTGTTTGTAGGTTCATCCTTTCAACACATGTTTTTGAGCCCCTGAGATGTGCCAGGCATAAGAGATAAAGGGCCTGGGGATCTCAGAGCCCGATGGAGGAAACTGAATGTCAACAGTCAATTAAAGCCTTTCAGCTTAGCTCCACCTTACCGCCCCCTCCCCAGCCCTCTGCCATAACATCTAACAACTTCTGAGGGTTTACTGTGTGCCGGGCTCTGCCGACTGTTTTATGTGAAGTATGTCATCTAATTTTCAAAACAAGTCTCCAGGGGAGAGCCATTATCTGCCGCCTCACAGGGGATGGGGCCCCAGGCACGGAGGCATTAAAAGACTTGCCCAGGGCCTCAGAATTTGAAAACCAGCCCTGAGTCCATCCCTTCCAGTCTGGGCCAGAGGCTGAACTCTTAAACTCAAAGCTGCTCAGAGTCTGGGATATTTCTCTGCACACTCCGAGGCCCACCCACTGCCCCTCGCCCTTCCACCCTGACCCTTGGCCAGTCCTGCTATCCAGTAGCTCTGCCCAGTGCTGAGTCAGACATCTTTGAGGGGGGTGGATTTTGGCCTGCAGCGGCCCCAGCTCTCCTCAGTCATGGCTGGCTGCCCAGGCCTTCATCTCTGTGGAGACCCACGTCTCCCAGTCTCGGGCAGACGTGGCTGAAACCTCCACACCAGCGCGGAACGAGGCCCACAAGACTCTCTGAGGCGTCATTTCTCTGACTGGGAGGAGGGAAAGGCGTGGAAAGTTTGCATGGAGTGTCAGTATCAGGAACGGGGCGGGGCGAGGCGAGGGGGGAGGCTGATCACACGGGGTGGGGGGGAGGAACTGCTGACCCCATCCCTTTGCCGACCTCCTTGGAGGAAGTCTGTCTCCGTGACACAAGCATCCTATTCCAACCTTTTTTTTCTGAGACTCAGTGGAGATCTTAAGGTTCAGTCCTGTCTCAGGAACTGCTTGAGATTAGCTTCCATGTGCCCTGGCAACCAATTATAGCTGTTCCTGGGGAACCCAAGAAGGGCTCAAGTAGTTCTGGGGGAGAGGGGTGCTGGCGTTCCAAAATGTAGGAAGGGAAGGATGGGGGGGGGGCAAAACTATACACCTGCATGTTCAACATGCAGTTAGCACCTATCATGCTCCTGAGATGGCCTGTGTGTGTTGTGTCATAGTGTGACCAGGTCTGAGGAAGACAGCCCTGTCTCAGTACTGAGTTGCACTAAGATCAAGGGGTACAGTGGAGTAGCTGGCATCAGGCAGGTTGAGGTCTCCCGAGAACATGTCCCAGGCCCTTTGCTTCTCTGGCTTCCATATTCTTGTATGTGCGCGCGCGTGCGCATGCATGCGTGTGTGTGTGTGTGTGTGTGTGTGTGTGTGTGTGTGTGTGTGTGTGTATGTGTGTGTGTGTGTGTATACAAGCAGGTACTTTGAATGTATGTGCCTGTGGAGATCCAAGAGTGACGTTAGGAACCATCCTGAATTGTTCTATGTCTTCATTGTTTTGCTTTGTGATTTCCCAGGTTCTACTGTCCAAGGCGCAAATTAGAAACCACCACCGTAGCTCCCTGGCATTTTACTGGGGATCTGAATTCAGCTCCTTTTGCTTGGAAAGCAAAGGCTTTAACCCCTGACTCATCTCCCTAGCTTTTGCTTCTCTGACTTCCATATTCTGAAGATTCTGTCTAAGCCCAGGACCTCCTCACTGACCGGTAGCCCTGAGCCTAATGCGTTGCTGCAATTTGCCTGCATGGCTGCTGATAAATCACCATCAAACGGCTTAAGGGAACGAGGGGTTTATTTTCTCTTACCATTACTGGTTACAGTTCTTAGTCCAGCTTGACAGGAGAGCATGCACCAACACCAGGCCGAGGGAACTGACCACACCATTTCTACATAACGGCTGAGGGAGGGAAGATCCTTACTTGCCAGACCAGCATGTCTGGCCAAGTATACAAAGGATGCCAATTTCCTCAACCAATTCTCTGTATTTTGTTCACCTGTTCAGGGCCTAGTCCCACCCACCATGGGTTGGGCTTTCCCCATCAGCTAGACAATCTCCTTCAGGTTCGTTCTGGGCTTAATTCAATCATTAATTCTCCACTAATGTGCCCAGAGCTCAAAACCTCAACTGTCAAGTTGATACGAGTTGACACAAGTTGACACCTACTGTGTGTGTGTGTGTGTGTGTGTGTGTGTGTGTGTGTGTGTATGTCTGTGAGAGAAAGAGACAGAGATAGAGACAGAAACAGAGAGAATGTGTCTGTGTATGTACAACCCTACAGTCTTACTGAACTGCAGAGACCCGTGGAGGACTTGGCCTCCTCTTCTTTGCAAAACCACAAGGCTGCTGGCCGGCCTCAAGCCTTGGTTTCCTCCAGGCCCATAGAGGCTAATGAGAAGCAGACTCGCCCAGTGGGTGTGGGTGGCTTCACACAGGAACCCGCTTGGTCTGAGAGCTACAGTTCTCCTGGGATCTGGGTGGCCTCAGAGAGGCCAAGGGGCCTCTCTGGTTCTCCTCATACAAGAGTCAGAAGAGGAATCAAAAAGCTGGAGCCGACAGGCTGCCTGGAGACCACACTCCAGGATTGAGCCAGGACTCCGCCTACCGACTCTGCCAGTACACAGCCTTTAGGCCACCGCAGTGGAGCTTTCCTCCGTGGATAGAAGTGGTTGCAAGACTCTGTCCCCACCTGCGCTTACTTACAATGGAGTCAGAGCCCTGCATCCTGGGTGGTTTAGGAAAGGCACTAGAATTGAGAAAGAGACAGATGGACAGGGCTGTCATCACCACCTGTACCTGCCTAGGAGTCGGTCGGGAGTGAAGGGGGGTCCTACATCTGAGCTAAGATGATGATAACAGGGATGTCACTGATACCAAAAGTTTCTCGAGCTCACCTTTACCCAGAAATTCTGGCAGGGCAGGCCTGAGCGAGTTAAAATTATCTGCCGGTGACCCTCCTCCCCAAACAACACATTATCATATCAGGAAATCCTTGGGTTTGGGGGTTTCGTTTTCAGTCTCTCTCTCTCTCTCTCTCTCTTTTCATCCTGAAATCACAGCTGGCAATGGGCTTCTTGAGAAAATGTCCCAACAGAGAGGCGCGCTCCTCATCACGGCCTTGTAACTGCTCTTGTCTATGGGGAGATGGAGCCCAGAGCCCTGGGAGTCAGCCCTCCCTTCCTCCCAACTAGTGGACTGCTGCCTTGCTAGCTGGAGGCCTAGACAGATCTGGTCCTGGGCAGGGCCCTCACCCGGCCGCTGCTGGCTGGCTCTGAGCAGAATGGACATGCAGGCTGCCCCAAGACTTTATCAAGGTCCACAGCACAAACTGTTGCAAGTCGAGAACCTCAGGAGGGACCTGGGGGCGGTGGCTAGTTGGTAAAGTGCTCTTGGCATAGGCACGACTATCTGAGTTTGACCCCCAGCATCCATGGGAAAAGCCAAGTACAACGGCACATGCCCTGTAATCCCAGTGCTGGGGAGGCAGAGACAGGAGGATTCGTGGGGCTCACAAGCCAGTCATGGTAGTCAGATGAGTGAGTGTTGTAGTTATTGTATACATGGCCGATAAATTTACGACAAAAGAACATAAAGAGGGAGGGGAAACAAGAGGTTTTTATTCGGTTTAGGATTGTCCATTGACAGCTCTTACTCCAGCTTGGCAGGAGAGCCCACACCAGTACCAGGGGTCAAGGGAACTGACCACACAATATCCACAGGACTGTGCGAGAGGGGCAAAGTTCCCTTGCCAGACGACATGTCTGTCCAAGTGTGCCCAAGAATGCCAACTCCCTGAATCACCTCCCTCCACCTTATCCACGTGCCAGGGGCTAGGCTCTCTCCTTATTGATCAGACGATTTCCTACTCGTTCTTTATAAATGTGCCCAGAGCTTGAGCCTTCAATTGTCAAGGTGACATTTTTATCTATCACAGTGAGAGATCATGTTGCAAAATAAATAAGCAAAAAAGATGGAGAGTGACTGAAGAAAATATCTGATGCTGACCTCTGACCTCCACATGCATGCACGCACACACATACATGCAACCACACATGAACACGTGCGAGCATGCATGTATACATAAAACAAAGCAAAAACCCAGAAGGCATTGGACAGGAAGACTGGAGGAGGGAGGAGCAGTGGTGGCAAAGGAGGAAGGGTATCTCGGCCTTCCATTCCTGCCACCTCCTTTCCCAGAGTGCATACGCAGGATAGAATCTTCTAGACTCCAGACAGATAGGAAACTTCAGTAAGGGCTGGCCACCGAGTCAGGTGAAGTGGGGTTTCGATCCCAGATCTCAGATACTGAATTTTGTGTGACACTTAGTGCACAGAAAGCTCAGTGGGGCCCCAGGCTGGAGCCATCTGGCGAAGCTGGCAGAGGGTACGGAAAATGAGCTGAGTCCACGCAGAGCGGGAACTCAGAGAAGGTGTGACACCAGAGACCCCGCACTTGGGCCAAGGGAAGCAAGCATCAGGAGACGTGAGAGGAGGGGAAGGGAAGGGGGGAGGTGGGCCAAGTGCCCCCACAGACCCGTTCACAAAGGCTGATGTTTTCATTCTCACTTTACAGATGACAAAGCAGAACCATCCCCCCCAACATTTCTAGAACTTGCCCAAGTTCATACAGCTAGTAACAGACGGAGCTGCGCCCAGTCAGCCTGGTACCCAGCCCTTCCGCCCCGACCCTGATCTGCTGAATCAGGAGTCTTGGTCCCTGGATTCTCCCAATGCACTCCCCCCTTACTGCCCATCCTGTGCCAAGAGCTGCCCATTCCCTTCCTCACCTCAGGACACTTCCTGCATGTCCCACCCCTGTTGCCTTTGCCAACCCTCCAGAGCATGCCTGTCTTCCAGGCACTGGGCTCCTGTCTACTCAAATAGTTGCACAGAACAGGGACTGACTTCGAAGACTGGCTTTTCAGCTGTGGGTAGGTGGACCAGCCGTGTCTTAGTTTGGTCACCTATAAAATGGGAGCGATTAGAGCATCTTCTTCAAAGACATTGCAGGTGAAGGGCTCACCCAGAGAAAGGTCAAACTCGACTCAGAAAAGGTGCGTCTCTTCCCCGGTGTCACAGAGCATGCCGGTGACAGCGCAGAGGAACGAACAAGAACCATTTTAGAGGCTGCTCCCAGATGACCTCTTGACCGTGAGAACACAGAGCCAGGCCCCGTGAAGGCTGGGGAAGGACGGCTTCCAGACCAAGCCCGCTCCTCCCACCCTCTGAGCCTGTGCTCCCCAGGGAGCAGCATCTGCCTGCACCCAGTGGGGTGTCTGGGGTGTAAGGCTGTTTGCAACAAGCACCTATTGTCTGCAGGCCCCGGGTGCACCTGTAGTGCCCAGGACCAGCCCGGTGAGTCAGCTCTTGGCAGGCCAGAGGTTTGGCCACTCTATAGCGTCCAAAGTCTGAAAGAGGGCCTTTCTTTTCGTTTTCCTCCTCCTTCCTCTCTCTACTCTTCCTGAAGTGGTCATCTCCGCTGAGCAGCAGGGAGCATCCTTCTGTGCCAGGGGGTCTCCTTGACCAGGAGATATGGTGACAGACAGAGCGTAGCTGAGAGAGAGACCTGGGCTACTTACTGTCAGGCAGTGCTTTAAGGGTACCGGGCGTTCCTGAGGTTTCAAGTGTGTGTGGAGGTGGGGGGCGGACTCAGCCACCATATGAGACAGCTAGCTAGATGCTCTGAGACCACCAGACCAGAGAGGTTGTGGTTAGCCACACACGCTGAGCCCCCAGCCAGTCACCGCTGCAGGCCCCCTCAGGCAGGCCAAGTGCTGTAATTCTTTCCTTTTCCAAACCCGTGAGCTTGACGACCTCCTCCATCTGGACTCAGGACCAAGATCAAAAGGCTCCCGAGCAGACTAAAGATAGCTAAAGACAAGCTGGGGAGATGGCTCCATGAGTAAAGTGCTTGCCGTGCAAGCATGAGGACCCGAGTTCGATCCCCACAGCCTACATAAAGAGAGCTGGGTATGGCGGTGCACGCTGGTAATCGCGGCTTTGGAGAAATGGAGACAGGGGCACCCCTGAGGAGTGCCGGCCAGCCAAGTCGGGAGAAAAGAAGATGCGTTCCATGTCAGTGAGCGATGCTGTCTCAAAAACCAAGGGGAGACTAAAGAGATGGCTTCCGGGGAGAAAGCCTCTGCCTCTCAGGCTCACTCACTGGACGATGACCTCTTTCACCCACCAGCACTGTCCCAAGCGCCACGCTACGTGCCCTTTGCCTTAATTTCTCTTTTCTCCCACATGTTGGATTTGCCTTTGATGTCCTTTGGATTCCTCCTGTGGCTTTTCCCACTGTTCAAAGCACTGCCGCCTCCTGTGGAATTCCCTATGTTCCCCCCCCCCAGCTGCGGGTCACCTGCAAGCAGGGGGAGGAAGCCCCTGGCTGCTCCATTCAAGCTGCTGATAAAAATCTCCAGGGACAGGGAGCCCAGGACAGAACCCTGGGGCCAGCCCTAGAGAATCCCAGGTGTCCCTTCATCACCTGCCACCAGGGAGGTAGTCCTGTTGTCATGGCAACCGGCCTCCCCACAAGAGACCCTAACAAGTCTTTGATGCTGCCTGGCCCAAGCCCAGCCATCCACCCTGGGTGAGGAGGGGTGGAGTGCAGGTTGGCGGTGCTCCGTCCTTCACTCTTGGTGGCACCCGCCAGAGGTCTGAAGACATGGCGTCTCATCTTCTCTGGACCTGACCTTGGGCTGACCACACCCTACACCGGAAATTGCCTTTCCGGGACGTCACTCCCTTAGGCCCTCCGTATTCCATTCCTTCGTCCGACCCTCCCCTCCCTTGCCATCCCTCCCCGTCCTTCCCTTCCCTCCCTGTTTCTGCCCCCTTTTTCTCACCTCCACTCCTTTACCCTTCCCCTCCTTCCCCCTTTCCACTTCTCCTCCCTCCCCTTCCTTCTTTTCCTTTTTTTCCTTCTCTCCCTCCCCTTCCTCCCCTTCTCCTTCCCTTCCCTTCTCCTTTCCCGTCACTTCTTCCCTTCCCTTCCCTTTTCTCATCTCTTCCCTCCCGGCCTCTGTTCTCTTCCCTTTCTCTCTTCATCCCCCTTTCCTTCCCTCCTTTCCCTGTCCCTCTTCTCCCCTTCTTTTCCCTCTTCTCTCTCCTCCCCTCCCCTCCCCTCCCTTTCCCTCCCGTCTCCTCCCCTCTTTACCCTTCTGTGCCCCTTCTCCCTTTCTCTTGCTTCCAGTTCCCCACATATACCATCACTTAGGGAGAGAGTTAGATGTGTTTTCTTTTGGCTAAAGCAAGACCCCAGCTCCAGTCATGGCAGACTGAACCATGCACCCGCAGCACATAAATATTTTGCCAACTTTCAAAGCAGGGGTCTGTTCCAGCTCCCTGTGCCACCCACCCAGCTGGCCGTGATGGTTGGGGCAGACTCCATTGCCCAGACTCCCGACCCTCTGGCTCTCTGTGACAGCCAATGTGCAAGGCCATGAGCTGAAAATCCAGGGAGGGAGGCAGTGCCCATGTGGGAAGTCTGACTATCAGTGCAGAAGAGGGCGTGCCACCCAGCAGCACACGGCGACGCCACAGGGGCATAGAGAGGACTGCAGGGGGTGGGTTGGAGGGGCACAAAGAAGACTGCAGGGGGTGGGTTGGTGCAGCCCGCGTCTCCCAGGAGCTGAGCAGGTAGGAAAGGAGGGGGACAGCTATTCCTGTCCACTTCAACCCCAGCCCCTCAGAATCCCTCTGTAGGACTGGACTGCAGGTTGACACACGACTTGGGCCTCGCAGGAGATGGGGTACCCAGACTAAGCCTAGAAGGGAGCCGTGCAGCAGCAAAAAGGAACTCCCCACCTGGGAAAACACACCAGCAGGTCACTGAATCCTTCGGACCCCCGGTCTCCTCGGCTGCCTCTGGAAGGACAAGATCGTGCCGCTGATGTGATTGGGACAGAGCAGGAGGGGCTGTACCCCTCTCACACTGCCTGCGGCTCTCCTTGCTGTGCCACAGGGCTCTGCATACTGCCCCTCTCCTTTGCGTGTCCTCCTCCGCTGTGGACCTGCCCGTTCATGTTTCAGTCCTCTTGATTTACAACACTTGCACCCCTCACTTCTGCTCCCACCCTTTAAAAAAATTTTCCCCTATAGATTATTTCTAGTCATGTGTGTGTATGTGTGTTATTAGGAATTGAACCCAAACCTTTCTACATGTTAGACAAGCATTCTATCACTGAGCTATATGTACCCCCGACCCATCTGACATGCTTATTTTACTTAATATTTCACACACACACACACACACACACACACACACACACACACACACGCATACTACCTTAGTACGCCAGCCCCATAAGGCCATAGGTTTTTGTCAAGTCTCAATAAATTTTTTGAATAGGAAAGGGGAAAAAATGTGTATGTGTGCATATATGTATATGCATGCATGTATGTTTACATATATTTGGATATGTGTGTATGTGTGTGTATACATGTGTCAGGGGCTAAGGAAGCATCTCTCACACCCAACTTTCCCTGGCCACTGAGACTCTACCCCAGCCTCTTTTTCTCAATCCAGGAGAGATCCTGATTGGCACAGGAAGACCACTGTGGAGAGACAGCCTTGTTCTCTAACCAGGCACTCTTTATGTGGCACTCATGGTCCGTGCTGCCCTTTCATAGTAGCCCACTTCATAGACGATAAAACCAAGACTAGAGATAATTTGTCTGCTGCAGACCTTGGAAGTGAGGGGCAGAATTAGCACCCAGGTCTCTGCTCCCTTGGGTTTCTCCCCACCCTGAGGATGGTGGAAAGACTGCACAGGCTCAGCTGGTAGGACACAGAACTGGGATCCTTTCGAGGGGCCTCTAAGAGCTCAGCATAGGATGACGGGGTGGGCTGAGCTGGCTCCATGCTGCTAGCCAAGTGCGTAGGTCCAGCCATGGGGCAAATCCCGCACCCTCAGGGCCCAAGCTCAAGGCCATCTCAGGGGTCAGGGACAGCGCTCCTCGGCTCCTGCTGGCAGGCAGCTCCCTCTGCTGGACCCAGCCCTGAGGACGAGCTCAGACACAGGGACGCCGCCGTCTGTCTGCACTGGGGGCTGGCTCTCCCTCCACACTGGAAGTCACATGTAGAGCACCTGCCAGCTCCTCAGGGTGTCCAGGGAGGGGACCTGCACAGCACATGTCCTGGGTGGCCTTGGAGCTTCACAAGGCTTGGGGGAAATGGGCACACGGAGGGGCTCAGCCCAGCTGTGACTGCTAGGGTGGGGGGCGGGGAACCAGGGGCATGGTTGGTTCCCCTATTGAGGCCAAGGGCTCTGGGTTCCTTCATACTGGGTGACCCTGAGTTTTACCCTGCTCAGCTACATATAGACCCAGCTGCACCCCTAGGCTGGAAACCCCTACCCCCCCAACATCCTCCTGGGCACCTTTTCTGCAGCCTTGCCCTCCCAACCCCCACGCACCTGTCCCTGCCGCTCTCTCCTCTCCCCAGGCTTTTTTTCTCCATGTTGGGGCAGTGGTGACACTGGGCAGTGGGGCGATGTCCCATCCTGACCTTGGTAGATTGGGGGGGGGGACCTGAAGAATCAAGTCCCAAGGTAGGACGTGACTTCCCCCCTTAACTCCACTTGCAGTCTTGGCCACGAGGAAAGTGACACCTCGGGAGGGGGGCAGAGCGCCCGGTGACATCATCCTACGTGACTGTCAGCCCAGTTCTCCCTCTGCCCCCACCTTGTCCCAGTGCCTGCTGAGCACACTGACCTTCAGAGATAGGCCTTGGTCTCTCTCACTGCTGCCCCCTCCAAAGAGTGGCTGTATCTGGGGTGGAGAGCTGTTCTCTGACTCCTCATTCTCCAAGTGAGGACTTGGGGGTCCAAGGAAGCCTCTGACCCAAGCCCACTGTAGCCCAGGCATCTGTGTGGGTCAGGAGTGGGCTGCTGGTCGGGTGACCCCTCTGCGGGCAGCCCCGCCTGGAGGGGATTGAGCTCTCTCTTGGCTTGGCTGGGCCTTCCTCCTAAGAGCCTGGCAGGCTTCCGGTGACTGGGAGCCAGCGCAGAGGGCACCTGGCTCTCCACCCCAGGCCTGCTGACAGAGTTGCCAGGCTCAGATCCCTGGGGGACCCAGCCAGGACGGGCAGAGCCGAATGACCCTAGAAGGCACGTCTAACCACCTCGGATGACCACCGTGCCTCAGAGGTGCCTCCTGGAGATCCTGTTGCCGAACAAGCTCTGCTCAAGGTTCCCCTCCTCTAAGTCGCACTGGTGGGGTGTCAGGGGCAAGGCTCAGTGACCCAGGGCAGTCCTGAACCCGCCCTCATTGGCTAGTCACTGATGTGTGCCTGCCAATCATCAAGACCCTGTCTGCATCCAGGTGTGAGGACCTCTCCTTCGCTCAAACCATGGACAATGATGAAAATGATCAGGATAGCGAGACACTTGACAGGTAAATCCAGGAACAAGGAAGTCATGATGAGCCCGGATAAGCCCACCACGTATATGTCCCTGGGGCATACAGAACAGAGACCGTCCCCAGGAGACCAACAGGAAGAGCCTCTGCTCACGCCTGCCAAACACACAGAGAGTAAGGCTAGGTGTGACTGTGGTCCACCTGGAGTCTGAACGTGCTCCCAGCCCCTTACAGACCCGCAGGCAGAGAGTGAGGCTTGCTGGGCTCGAGGTACTTGAGCACCGTTTCCAGCTAGTCACTGGCTAATGGGCAAGTTCCACAGACCAAGGGCAACATCCTGGCAGCCCAGCCTGAAAAGGCAAATAAGAATCCAAAACACAGCAATTTAGCAGAGATGCTGGCAGCCCCGGCCTGGGAGGAAGACAGGGTTTACGGAATTAACCTAGGCAAGTCACCAAACAGCTAACCAGCCCAGCCAATACCCCACGAACTCGGGAACCTGGGGAATGGGGGCCTGTGTTCTGAATCAGAATTCAGAATTGCTCTGAATTAACTTTTGAAAAAATCCAGTTTCAACAAGCAAATAGACAGGGAAGTGTAGTCCATCCAGAAGAACCACCACTGGAAAAGAACCACCTGTAGAAACTGTCTCTGAGGGGTCTGCGGAGATGGTGCAGGGGATAAAGGCACTTCATCCAAAGGCTGATGGCCTGAGTTAGATGCCCAGAGCTCACAGGGTGAAAGAAGAGAACCAACTTTCACAGATTGTCTTCTGTCCTCTGACCTTCACATGCATTCTGCAGTGGTCACAGGACACACACACAGACACAATGAAAAGAAAGAAGAAAGAATGACACTGTCTCTAAGGTACTCATATGCTGCAGTTAGCAGAAAAGCAGCTATTCTAAATGGTTTCTATGTTCAAAGAACTAACAGAAGTCCTATATAGAGGATCAAAGCACAGGTTACAGAGATAGCTCAGTGGTTAAAGTGCTTGCTGCACAAGCAAAAAGACCAGCGTTCGGATTCCCAGACCCCACGTAAAATGTGGCAGAGAGCCTGTGATTCCAACCTTGGAAGGGTTCAGAGCCTCTGGGAATCCCCAGAGTAAGCTGGCCAGCCAGGCTAGTGGTACAGATGGCTTCTGGGTTTAATAGCAGTCCCAGGCTCAAAACTAAGGTGGAAGAGCAATGAAAGATGATTCCCTATATCTTGGATCTCCACGTGCACACGCACTCACACCAGCCCACACAAGCGCGTCCACTCAGTGCAAACATGCAAACACATACGCATGCACCCTTACATAGGCATGAAACACCTAAATTTACCCAATTGTCTTAACAGATAGAGAATACCAATAACTATTATATAAATCATACATGACTGTGTATCATTTTCTATATTTGCATGCTTGTGTGTGTGCATGCACGCATGTGCATATGTTTTTGTGTGTGTGTAGAAGTGTGCACTTGAAGTATATGTGCTTGTGGAGGTCCAAGGGTGACCTTTGGGATTCATCCTACATTGCTCTATCTCCTTATTCTTTTCTTCTGATGTTTCCCAGGCTCCACCTTCCAGGGTCAGAAATGCAAGCTGCCACTATATCTGCCTGGCATTTTTATATGGGGATCTGGAATCCAAACTCAGGTCCTTTTGCTTGTGAGGCTAAAGGGTGAAAACTTTTTCCCCCAGCCCTGCATATTATCTTTATATATCATTTCTCTATTTATACTTTAACGTATGTGCGTGCACATGCATGTGGGTTGAAGTGGAGATTCTGAAGTTGAAAGGGATAATTGCTGCAATGCAAATTCCTCTTGAGAGGTTCAGCAGCATCTCTGATCTGCGAGACTAAAGATAAATTAGCTGAGATCGTCCATTCTGAAGACTACAAAGAAAAATAAAAGAACGAGAAAAATGAATGGCACCTTGGGGATCAGTTGACACCATCAAGCATCCATATGTGCACTTAATAAAAGTATCTAGAAGAAGAGAAAAAGGAAAAAGATATTCAAAGAGGGAATGGCCAAAATGTTCCCAAACATGATAGAATGCTTTTAGGAGTAAGCATGCTTTATGTTCATAAAGATATATATGTATATGTCATGGTTAGGTACAGGTGTCAACTTGACAGTTGAGGGTTTATAGAGAATTAGTAGTTGAGTTAAGCCCAGAGCAAACCTGCAGGAGATTGTCTAGCTGTTGGGGAAGACCCAGCCCATGGTGGGTGGGATGAGGCTCTGGATAAATCACAGAGAGCTGGTTGAGAGAGTTGGCATCCTTCTGTACACTTGGCCAGACATGCTGGTCTGGCAAGTAGAATTGTCTCTTTCTCAGCCATTATGTAGAGATGGTGTGGCCAGTTCCCTTGGCCCTGGTGTTGGTGCATGCTCTCCAGTCAAACCAGACTATGAACTGTAACCAGAATGTCATAAGGAAATAAATCCCTTGTTCTTTCCTGATCTCACCAGAAGGGGAGGGCATATAGTCTAGCAGATAAAAAGTAATCATTTTGCAAATGGGTGATGGATCCCTCCCTCAGTGAGGTTTCCTACTCTTATTACATCTACCCTTGAATGTGCTATTACAACAAGACTCCAGTTTAACAGCTTTTTGTCTCTGGCCAGGGGGTGACATACAGTGCCCAGCAGAATGGAGTGAAGGGAATTGCAGGAGCAGCAAAACTGCAAAAGAAAATCAACAAACCACAATCCAGAACTTCAGAGACTCTATATCAATCACATAGAACTAGGACAGCCTAATCTCTCCCCATCCTGGAGCTCAGGGACATTTGCGGAAGAGGGGGCGGTAAGATTGTAAGAGCAAAAGGATGGGAGGAGCAACGATTTGCAAGATTCTCAACAATAGTTGGGGCCAAAGCAATCATAATGGGACTTTGCATGCCCTGCGCAATGTCCAGCGCACTGTTGCCCTCATAAAGTCTAGCATCTGTTAAGGGCACCGAGACCCCTGGAGGCAAGGGATTGACAGCCATAGTAGTGATCTTATGCTTAAGGGGAACAAGAGAAAGGGCTTATGGAAATGCCACTGGGTCCTTATATGTCATCGGAGAGGAGGACCCAGTGGAGAGTTAGGCGCACACAATAAAGGACTCTCTGGGAATTGGGGGGGAGGCACTGGGGGAAGGGGAGGGGGAAGAGGGGGGAGGGAGGGAACTGGTAAAAAATTTTAAAATGTATAATTAAATTTTTAATAAAAAAAAAAGAAATTGAAATAAAAATCACACGAAGATATAGCCAAAAAAAAAAGACTTTTGATGGTGATTTATCAACAGCCATGCAGGCAAACTGTAACAGTACATGTCTTTTTTTCTCAACTTTATTTTTTAATGTTGATACATGAATATAGTGACTTTATAATATCTTCAACCCTTAGTCTCAAATCCTCTGTTTGACTCCCTCCTATTTTCAAATCTTTTTGCTTGTATGGCCCACTGCGTTTCATCTAGTCTGTGATGATATATGCCTGACATGATTCAAACTCCAGCAAGCATCCTAGATCAGTAGATGTACCACTGAGGAAAGCATCTTCCATTACTTCCCCATCAGCATTAATCCTTATCAGTCTCTCAGAGAGATTTGGAGTTTCTTGAGATCTTTCTGATGTTATGGAAAGATGTTGATAAGACAGTTCCTGTATATATATCTGCCATGAAGTCTTGTTTGTATATCACAACTATGTCTTGTCCAGGAGATAACGCATGATCCACCACTTTCCCACTTCAGGCTCTTATAATCTTATCATCCCATCTTCTAAGATGTTCCCTGGGATTCGGGATAGAGGTGGGTAAGGCTTATATGTCCTGTTTAGGGACAAGCAGTCTGAAGACCGTTGGTTTCTGCATTTTGGCAAGTCATGCTTTTCAGTAATAAACACCTTCTGTTGTAGAAGACTTCCAGGCCGAGTGCTGGGTGCTCTTCCAATCCACGGGTATAATAACAGGTATTTATAGAGTAGTTTGGTGAACTATCTTCCTAGCTAAAGGCTCATAGTCTGTTCTTCCCTAGAGACCTATTTCCTTCCCTTAATAAGCTCTTGTTTTAGTTAACAGTAACAGGAATATGCTCCATTCTGACAAGTGAGCAAATCTAAGCAGAAGGCCGTTGGTTGTCTCCTGACACTCATGCCACTGGTGGTCACTTGTTGCCATGGTGATTTTTATTATAGCTTACAGATCTCACAAGTTGATGAGACCTTTGATTATTTTTCTCTTCCAGAAGCTTCTACAATATTTCTTGGAACCGTGTAAGCCATTGTATAGAAATTTATATATTGGAATGGAAGTTCAACTAGACAGCAAAATGAAGCTGCTGAAATCCTGGAGAAAATCTTAAAAGCAGTGAGAATAGAATGGTATATTCCATTCCTGATGGTGCAGGTTTGTAACCCCAGCCACGAGGAGAGGAGATGGATGCAGGGGAGTTGTAGGTTCAAGGCCAGTATAGACTACTTAGCAGAGACTTTGTCTCATAAGGTGTTAAAGGGTTAGGGATACAGCTCAGTGGTAGATGCCCTTGCCTAGCATATGTGAGCCAAAGTTTTACCCCAATATTATGAGAGAAAAACCGATAAATAGGAAGCCAATTTAGCTAATAGCTAATTCAAAAATATTGGAAGCCCAAGGGGAAGGACAGGCCTATTCAAGGTGTTGAAAGACAACTGTCAATCAACTAGTTTATAGTTGATAAAAATGTCCTTGAAGCGTGAAACTGAAATGAAGGTATTCCCAGGTACAAAGAGATTTGTTGCTCACAGAGTTGTCTTACAAGAACTATTAAAGGAAGTTCATGGTTGATAAGATTGGCGACTCAACAGGATCTAGAATCACCAAAGAAACAAGGCTCTAAACACACATCCCATCATGATGGGCAGTATCCTCTAAAACTGGACGGAAAAAAAAACCCTTCAGACACTTCAGTTATATATTTTGTCACAGCAGCAAGAATAGTAACTAAACAAGGATGTGAAGAAATAGCTTGAGACAATAATTTGAATCCACGTGAAGAAATAAAGTGCACCAAAAAAGGAAACCGCTCCAAAAAGGTAAATATAAAACATACTATCAGAGACCAGCAAGATGGCACCTTCTTGCAAACCTGGTGACCTGAGTTCGGTCCCCAAGAAGCCTACATGGTAGAAAGAGAACACTGACTTCTGAAAGTTGTCCTTTGACCTCTAACTGTGCACCAAGGCACCCACTCCCCTCATAAATAAATAATTATTTTAAATTTGCACTACTGATATAGTTTTCTCTACTCTTTACTGATTTAAAAGGCAATTGCATAAAGTAATAATTATAAAACTCTGTGGAATTGTATTTTGAGATTAGTTAAGTGTATGTTGATGGTAGCATAAAACATGAACAGCTAGGAACTAGATTCGAGGAAAGAAAGCATGCCAGCTGCGAACGCGCACCCAGAGGAGAAAATGAAGACCACCAACAGCAGTGAGTATATACATAAAAGACCCTAGAGATACATTTTCTCCCTTTTGAAAAATTCTTGAAAAGACATAAGGCAGTGTAAAACAATCAGTCCAACATTGTGTTTTTGGGTTTATGATATACATAGATGTAAAATGCAAAGCTACCACGGCACTATGGATGGGAGAGGGAATGGAGCTAGATTAGAGCAATGTTTCTGCGATTTTACAGAACTGAGTAGTGTTAGCTGGAAAATGTGGTAAACTGTAATGAGAGCATAATTCTTAGAACAAGAACTAAGGTAATAACTCAGGGCTGGGACAGTTCAGTGGGTAAGAATGTTTACTGTGTAAGTATGAGGGCCTGAGTTCAAATCCCCAGAAATGGGGAGACTGGGGAGATAGTTTAGTGATTAAAACCTTTGTCTCCCAAGCAAAAAGACCCAAGTGCACATCACGTATGAGTCTGATTCCAAGAAAGCTCCAGGACAGGCAATCTGTAGAGAAAGAAAAGCTTATTTGTAAAGGTCTGAGGATGGGGGAGAAACTGGAATGAGCTCGGGTGGGAAGGAGAGATCTCTATGGTGATACACATGGTTTGTAATTGGAACACAGTGATGGCTGATCATGTTTACTATGGTCATTGGAGTGTACATTTAACAGGCGAACGTGTTTATCTATGAGCACATGTACTATAAATTCTTTCACCAAGAAACTCACAAGGATGACATCAAATATCCTTTCCATGCCTTCAGTGTTAGCTGTTTTTCTCCTTGCTCTACCAGATGCCCGTTAAAAAGCACCTTAAGGAACGAAGGGTTCGCTTGGGCTCACAGTCTGAGGGTACAGGCCATCAGAGCGGAGCTGTCATAGCAACAGGAAGAGCCTGCTGTGGCTTCAGCACGACCAGAGGATGTGATGTCATAAGCGGCTTTGAGTTCTCACCGCTGAGATTGCCCCTCCACACACACACAATGGTGGTCTGAAACTGAGCTGCGAGCCAGAAGAAACCTTCCTTGCGGGGAGGTATTTTCTAACAGTCATAAGAAGAGACTGCTGAGGGAGAGAGCGTCAGGACCCAGGACCCTGGATTCTTCTCTGCCTCCAAGTGCAGAGGGAGAGCGCTGTGTTTCAGACGGAACAGACAGCGTCAGGATGGACAGCATTAGCACTGGCTCTCCTGCAACTTCTGCGCTCCGTGGGAGGGGCGTGCACCCCAGGCCAGCCTGGGCTAGAAAGGGAGACAGTAATTAGCTGTAATAGAATGACAGAGTATTATGTGCCCATGAACTTTTATTAATTTATCTCCCCACACACATACACGGCCTGGTGGCTGAGTTCCAAAACTATTCCCAGGTACAGATGATGAGAAACTAAGATCCAGGAATTAGCATCAATGAGTATTGATGGGGAACCTTTTCTACTGTGTGTGGGGGTGTGGATGTGTGTGTGTGTCACAGAGGACATCTGAGTGTGTGTGTGTGCCTGTGGAGGTCCAAGGATGTCATCTAGAATCACCCTGGATTGCTCGGCCTCCTTAATGCTTTACTCTGGGATTTCCTAGGCTCCACCTTCCAAGGCAGAAATTGCAGGCCACCGAAATTTCTGGCCAAGTTTTTTTTTTTTTTTTACAATATTTTTATGTATCATCGGGGGAATTGAACTCAGGTCCTTTTACTAGTGAGGCAAAGGTTTTCATTCCCAGTCCCCCTTTTCTACTTCTTTTTTTCCAGAAGGAAAAAAAAAATGCATTTTCTGGGCATTTTGAAACATCAACCCCGAATCATGTAACAAGGACAGGGGCAGCTGGTTGGGAAGTCCTTCCTGATGTCTACTCTACTGTTCACTGCTGTGAGAGGTCCACATTCCAGAATGTCTATGGACCAGTCTCAGCCACCCCCCACCACGTGGCCATGGTCCCTTCTCTGTGGGGGTCTTCAGGGGAGTGGCTCTTCTTTGTCCCCAAGGTCCTGGGGAATGCCCTTACCCTAGACAAGCCAGCTGAGGTCATGAATCTGTGACCCCGCTCTCCAAACCAGCCCCGCCATGTTGGCGAGCCCCGTCAATCAAGGCTGGCCAGCTCAGCAGTCAGTCTTTTATTTCCTAAATTAAAAGGGCTTGTGATTCCTGATTGAATTAAAGGCGGGAAGGGCAGCTATGAGAGCGGCAGGGAGATTCCAATCATCAGACAGGAGGTAGGCAGAGTGGGTAGGAAGGCCAGGCGGAGAACAGATGAAGGCTGGGGCCACAGTGGAGGCTAAGGGACCACCAGTTCTCTCTCAGGATAGACCTGATGGATAAGTGATGTGAGAGTGGTTGGTCTGCATGCCACCCTCCCAGATGCTTTGAGAATGTCACTATGAATAAGAAAATATCAGCCTTTTACTTGTACCACAAACAGCCTGTGCCACTGCACTGGGCAGCCTTGCCTGCTGATTCTTAATGAAAATACTCAGAAAAGTGAATCCGCGGTGCTTTCTTTGAGCCCTCACAGTAGACCTCAGGAGCCAAGCAGGACGGGAGACTCAGCCTGCTTTGCACCCCCCTGGCTCTGGCTCCCAAATCCCTGGTACTTCCCTAGGGATCTGCACGATGAGGCCTGTCTTCCTGGTGGTGGCCCCAGAGACATCTCCCTGCCACACTAGGTCAGCTTCCCCCGCTGTAGGATGGGCGGTTTGCCAGAGTTCTGGCCTCCTCTGGCTAACCATGGTGGGAATGTCAGTCCTGCCTGGACTGGCACTGATGTTTACCCATGTACACACACATAATCACACACACACACAAAACACTGCACACACACATTCACACACGGGCATGTATTCACACAGACTCACACACCACATACACCACATTCATACGTACAGACATCCATATACCACACCAACTCATATATATATTTGCACAGATATACACATATATATGTTCACATAGACACACTCATATACACATTCACATAAATACGTACACACCACATACACTCATATACATACACATACAACTTCACAGATTCACATGCATACCACACACATTCACATGTGTGCCCCACACACACTTGCACCACAACGAGAATGGCGTTGCAGTGGGTCCCATCGCCAGCATTGAAAAGAAAAACCACTTGTGTTCATAGAATACCCACAGACTTTCCTTTGCTATGCTTCCCTGAATCACACACAGTTAATGGCTGTTTATATCGCACAGATGTTGCATTAGACAATGTGAAGCTCTAGAAATGGTTCACAGTCTAGAGGAAGATGTGTTCAAGGTTACGTGCAAACAATCACTTTTTATGTGTGAGCGTGTATGCAAGGATACAGGTGTGTCTGTGCACGTGGAAGCCAGAGGACCACCTCAGTTGTCATCCTCCAGAAGGCTGCCCACCCCCCTTAAGATCAGGTCTCCCATCGGCCTTCCAAAACTCACTAACCAGTCTAGCCTGGCTGGCCATCCAGCCTCAGGGATCCTCCCGTATCCACCTCCCCAGCGCCAGGATTGCAGGCATGTGCGTCCTCACCTGGCATTTTTATATGGGTTCTGGGGCTCAAACGTAGGTCCTCAGGTTTGCGAGGCAAGCGCTTTATCAACTAGGCCACACCTGCCCTGGCCATCCCACCTCTCGAACACCAGCAGAAATGGATATTCCAGGGGATCCTGCAATCCGACCACCACCGGTACCAGTGGACCATTGTGCCTGAATTCCATACACACCCCCTCAATACATACTGGCAGAATCTGGGCTCTGCGTTTCCCACTTGGACATGGGAACGCTGAAGTGGCCCTGTATCCTCCCTAAGTATTAGTAGCAGCAGAGAGTTCGACTTCAGTAGCTGATTCCTGTGGTACCCACGGAACCATGTGCCCAAACCATGCAACATGACAGCCATCATGCCTGTATGCATGCATGCAGGACTCCAAAGTTGGGGTTGGGCATCTCTTCAAGTGCTGTGTATCTTACGGTGAGGCAAGGTCTCTCAGTAGAACCCAGAGTGTACTGATTCCAGTTTGTCTAGCCGGCCTGCCCTGGGAATCCCATCTCTACCTCTCCTATGCTGGGATTGCAAACAGCTACACACCTACCCCCGCTTTTTATGTGGGTTCTCTGGATCCAAATTCCTATCCTTACATCTGCAAGGTAAGCACTATATGCAATGAGCCATCTCCCAGTCCAACTAAATCTTGGCTGAATTTTTGATGCTGGGAACAAAGAACATCTCCAACATTTTTTAGAACTGATCAGTCGTTTGATTTTACCACTGTCAATGCCAAGTACCACTGTTCTGCTTAAATATGAAATGTAGTAGTACAAAGTGGTGGACGTTTGCTTAGAAACATTTCAGAGACTGTTAGAAATTCTGTCCTCTCCCCAAACAAATTCATTAAATGATTTTTTTCCCATCCTCCTGTGTTTGCGTGTGTGTGTGCGCACAAGTGCACTTGGATGTGGAGGCCTGAGGACAATGTTGGGGATCATCCCCCCATGCTCTCCCACCTTGTTTTGAGGCCCAGTCTCTAATGAAACCCAGAACTATAGAGCTAGTCTAGAAAACCACCTTGCTCTGGGGATTCCAAGACTGTCTTTCAGGGCTGGAATTATAGTCTTTAAAAAATAAATTAAATGATTTTTTTAAATGAAACTCAAGTCATATAATAGATTTTAAAATCAAGCATTCTGGGGGTAGTGAGAGAGTTCAGTGGGTGAGGCACCTGCTCACAAACTTCATGACCTGGGTTCGAGCCCAGAAGCCCACAAAGGAAGACAAAGACTAACTTCTGAAACTTGTCCCTTGTTGTCTGACCTCCACCACCCACCGTGGCATATATTCATTCCTTCTCTCTCTCATAAAATAAAATAAATAAAATAAAACAAAACCAGGCATTCTATCAAAATACTATCCATAAACAAACATGTAATCTACAATCTGAGGGGTGACAGTAGAAAATATTGCATCTTTTTTTTTAAATGATTAAGTCAGTTTTTCTATAAGAGCAGAAAACTTCATACAGTAAAAACACTGCAAATCATGGAGTGCAGTGATGTACAATCTGAGCTGAGTCTCAGGCAGCGTGTCACGGTGTGACCACACTCTTGGGACAAAGCGTGCTCAGGACCCAGGCTGCTGCGATGTCACCAGATGCAGTACTGCCAGAAATACCTTGACTGGATTCATTACACATTCGATCTCAAATTAATCCTTGGTCTTTATACATTCAGAATCCTTTTGTGATTGTCAAAATTTTTGCATTCCTCACACTGTGTTACACAACCCCTCATGGGGTCGACAGCCACAGTTTAGGAAGTTTTGTTCTAGAGCCTTCGGTTCTGTGAATGATCCCATTTGATTCTTAGAACTGCCCCAGGGCACAGGGCTGGGGTGGAGGTTGGGGGTAGATCCACCTTCCAGAGAAGGAAATGGAGGTCTGGCGAGGACAGTAACCTCCTGGGTCATAGGCACGGTGGGGCATGCACACTTTTGGCAGCCGAACTTCCCCTCCTAGCACATTGGACTTAGGGAGGTCAGGCCCCTGTGCTTCTGAAAGCTCCCTGGGGGTGTTACATGGAGGAAGACAGGGGACAGAAAAAGCAGAGGGGGTGGGGGTGGGGTAGGAGCTGGGGAACGAGGGGCAGTGGTGGCTGAGGGAACCACATGGGCCCAGGAGACAAGGCCCTGGCTGGCACACAGGCCTCCAGGGAGCTGTGGCTGGAGAAGGGAGGGACATGCTTAACTTGGATCACGTCAGGGTCGAGAGCAGGGAGAACCCGGGGGACCAGAACATGAGAAAGGACCATGAGGCAGGGAATCCTGGATTAGGATCCATCAGTGCTGACTGTGGGACCTTAAGCAGGTTCAGGAAGACAAGGGACAACTCAGACTTACCCGGAAGACGTCTGCTCTTTTGGGGACCAGCAGAGAGTATGGGACCCTTCTAGGAGATGGGTTGGGAAGAAAGAAGAGGACATGTCCCAGGAACAGGAAGTGGGGAGTACAGAGAAGTCAGATTTGAGGCTCAGTGTAGCTTTCAGGGGGCAGGGACCTGGACTACGACACAAGAAGGCCATTTCTTTTGGAAGGAAGAAGAAAGGGCGGTGGTTAGTGGCTGGGTGGGGGGCATCTCTGGGGGTCCTGGGCTCTGGAACTCCAGTTCTATCTACCAGTTTCCCTTGCCACCCTGTCCAAAGGCTCCTAAGAGCGCTCAGCCACTGGGAAAGGTGCTGATTCACTAGAGGGAGAACCTGGCCAGGCAGGATGGAGTCGCCCCTCCCTGCCCCCTGGGAAGACAGCGGCTTAGGATGTCAACCCACCTCCCCTCCTGACACTGCATGCTATTAGGGTGGGTCAGGAGGATCAGGGAGAGACACAGTCCCAAAGGATACTCCTGGGAAGAGGAACTAGAGACCCTGAGACAGAATTCTCTTGCTCACGGTAGGATCAAGGAGGGCCTCCTAGGGGAGACAACATTCGTGCTGGGGCTAGGAAAGGGGGTTCCTGATAGCAAGCTGACCAGGGGGTCTGTCCTGACTGGATCTTCAGGCCTGCCAGGAAGAGAGACATGAGGCAGAAGGGAAGCTGGTTTCCAGGTCAGGGGGTGCTTTGAACATCCAGGCAAGAGTTTGCACTTTCTCCTGGAGGTCAAGGAGAGCTCTCACAGCAGACAGACACCATCTGGCAAGGCAGCTGTGGGAAGACAATTTGGTCCTCAGTGTGCAGGACGGAAATGCCTGCCGCTGGGGTCTCTCACAGCCAGCCCCGAAAGACAGCTTGATTTTAAAAAAGGGGAGTTAGAGAGATGGCTCAGGGGTTAAGACTCTGCCTTGCAAGCAGAAGGTCCTGAGTTCAGATCCCAGGTCCCATGTAAAAACACCAGGCAGAAAGGTTGTACTTCTGGCCCAGGTGGGTGGAGCCTGGGAAATTCCAAAACAAAACAATAAAAGGAGGTAGAAGCAATCCAGAATGATTCCCGAAGTCACCTTTGGGCCTCCACAGGGACACAAATGTGCCCTCTGATACACACACACATGCACACACACACACACACACACACACACACACACACACATGCACACACACTTACTAAATAAATAAATAAATATTTTTTTAAAAACCTAAGGATCTGCTGGGATAAAAATAGCCATGGGCGGGAGACTCACCTGTACTTAGGTAGAGAAAGTAGGTTATGGCTGTGGGCCACCTGGGAGGTGAACCCCAGAGCTAGGGCAGGCCACTACCAACACCCTACCTCAGGTGGACCCCGCAGCAGACATCCAGGGAACCAGGTCTGCGGCCACCCTTTTCCTCCCCACCCGACCCCTGCTCCAGGGCATCCCCCTTCTCAGAGGGCATCAGGGCCCCCCCCACCTCCCAGCTGGTGTCAGGCATCTCCTGGCAATGTGCCCAGACTTGAGGAATGCAACTTCTCCTCCGAAGAACCAGGCGCTTGCTTCTCCGAGACGTCGCTTCCAAGACTCGTAATTCATTTATGAGTTCATAATCTTTATCTCTTTATGGCTACCGTTCCCTTACTGAGCATTTATTAAGCTCTGCGGACTATGCCAACTTCTCCGTGCTATAAGAGTAACCTTTCTGGCCCCACACCTCCGTGGGAACTGATGAGGGGGTGTGAAGAGAATATGTTTTCCTCAGTGGTATATGGTGTACTCGCTGATATGTGACTCCTGTTCCAGCAAGTGCTCAGGCACATGCCAGCAAAGGCAATGCTGATGAAACTCAGTGAGCCAAACATGCGAAAGGACATGAAAATAGGAGGGAAAGTGGCAGGAAAGGAGAAGGTTGTCATTGGAAGAGGAGGGGGGATGGGATTGTGGATTGAGGTGTAAGAACATCATAAATTCAATGTATTCATGCATGAAACACTAAAGTAATAATTAATAATAATAGTAATAATAATAATAAACAATCTTTTTGAAGCAAGAGTCTATTCTCTGAGAGCCAAGCATGTCCTCTCTGAGTCCTAGTTGCAGCCTGCCCGGTGAAATTCTCCATCAGAGGCTGGGAGATGGCTTGCCACACAAACCTGACAACGAGATTTGGATCCATAGTGTCTAAGTAAAGGCAGTACTAGCCCAAGCATCTGTAATCCAGACATGAGGAGATGACAGCTAGAGGCAGGACAATCTCCAGGAGGTCTCCAGCCAGCTGGCCTGGCTCATGCAGCAGCCAAGAGACCCTGTCTCAGACAAGCTGGGGAGGTAAAGACTGACCTCTGACCTCCACAGGCACTCCTGTGGCACATGCATGCCCCGCCACACATCCTCAAACATCTCTCTCTCTCTCTCTACACACACACACACACACACACACACACACACACACACACACACACACACCTCACACAGTTGGGGGTTAGGACTGTAGTCAAATTAGACACTATACCCAATCTTAGTCAAGAAGTGGCATTTCTCAGTTAATAGCATGTTTACCTGACATGCCTAAAGCTCTGGGTTTGATCCCCAACATCCCATAAACTGGGTGTCGTTAGCACAACACTTAGGGGGTAGAGGCAGAGAGATCAAGAGTTTAAGATTATTCTCTATTACACACAGAGTTCAGGCCAGCCTGGGCTACAAAGACCTTCCTTCCTTCCTTCATTCGTTTCTTCCTACTTTCCTTCCTTTCTTCCTCCTTTCTCTCTCTCCTTTCCTTCCTTTCTCTCCTTTCCTTCCTTTCTCTTTCTTTCTTTTTCTTTCTTTCTCTCTCTCCCTCTCCCTCTCCCTCTCCCTCTCCCTCTCCCCTCTCTCTTTCATGCAGTTCAACAATTCAAACACATATAGAATTGTGCAACCACTAGGGCAATTCCATCATCCTCAAAAACTCCCCGGGCTACCCCTTTATAGCCGCACCCTCGCCCCACCCGTAACCCGGGCAACCACTAATACATTTTCCATCACTGTAGTTTTTGTCTTTTCAAATAAATGCTGTTACACAGTATGTAACTTTGGGCTGACTTCTCTCATTTAGTCCGAATGTCTTTGAACCCCATCCAAATCCCTGCATGCACCCATGGCATCCCATTTTACTGCTGGGTTGTAGTCTGTTAGCAAATGTGCCTTGCGCTGTACATCGGTCACCCAATGGAGCATCTTTGGTTTGTGGCTGTGGCCAATTACAAGCCAAACAGCTATGAACATCCACATACTGGGTTTCACGGGAAAGAATAGCTTTCACTTCTCTAGGGTAAATACAGTGGTGTGTTGCTTAACAACAGGGACACAATCTAAGAAACGCACTGTGAGGCGCTTTTGTCCTTGTGAGACCGTCTCAGAATGTGACGACACGAACCTCAGTAGTAGAGTCTGCACTCGTGACTTGTGGTCTCGCCTGTTTCTTGGAAGTTACAAACTTGAACAACACATCACTGACTGGATATTGTGGGTCATGGGAAAGTGGAGGCATTGGTGCCTCTATACACACCTAAAAGATTTTTTTAAAAAAGTAATGGAAAAAAATGCAATGTAGAGGTGAAATGTGTAAGACTGAAACATAACTCAGGCGGGAAAGCACTTGCCTAGAATGCATGAAGTCTTGAATTCCATCTCCAGCACTGCTTAAACCGAGTGCAGTGGCACATACCTATAGTCTCCGCACTCAGGAGGTATGGCAAAAGGATCAGAAGTAGGAGAATCACACCTTCTAGCTATGTAGTTCAGTGACAGAGCCCTCGTCCGCCACGTGCAAGGCCCCCATATTCAATCATCAAGATCACAAAGGGAAACAAATAAAAGCTAAAAAGCGGTAACTAAAAACCAGTAGGCCCATGCAGAACACTCACCATGAGGGAAACTGCAAATCTGGAAGGCACTTCAGCAAGGCAGCAAGCAAATAGGAATGAATTTGAAAGCCTGAGTCATTACCGACCCACCGTAGACTCCTGACTCTGTACGCTTAAGCCACGGCAATCATATAAAAACATTTTTTCTATCTCAGGAATAAATTAATTATTACTTACTGTGGCCTTTTTACCTGATTTTTTTTTAAAGTTTCCATGAATAAGCCTCCTTTGTCCAAGCCCTACCACTGAAAAAAATTTTTTTTTGTACTAAGATTTAGTTTAAGACACAAGCACACTGTCAAGTGGCCGGAAAACGTTTTCTTTAAAAGCAGGTGTTTGCTTTAACTTTTTCAATTTTTCCTGTCAAAAACCAAGACTCAGACACACACATTAGCTCAGGCTCACACAAGATTAGGATTTCTGGGTCACCACCTTACACCCCAACATCCTGTTGCATCAGCAAGTCTTTTGGGACCAGCAGCATGTGCAGCTTTGTCATGCTCTGTGGTGGAACATGACTAGAGATATTTTACAATTGCTTTTTTAATAAATGGAAGAAATATCTTTCGTGCGTGCGTGCCTGTGTGTGTGTGTGTGTGTGCACACACACGCACACAGACCCTCACACATACCTCAGCATGCATGTTGCGTAGAGGCTAGAGGACAACCTTTGGGGATTAGCCTTCATCTTTGCACTTTGTTTAAGACCAGGCTCTTTGCTGCCCCTGTGTAAGCCAGGCTAGCTGTCTCTGCCTGTGTGGGCACTCTGGGATTACTTAAATTTACTCCACTGCATCTGACTTTTACACAGACTCTGGGGATCCGTACTCAGGTCATCAAGTTTGCATGATAAATGCCCCCCCCACTAAGTCATCTCCCCCAGCTCTTATATGTAAGATTTTAGACAGACTCAGGGTGACTTCAAATTACTGAGCTCAAGGGATCTAAGCTCCTCTCCTTCCCAACTAAGCAGCTGGGACTGCAGGTGTGTGCCACCATGCCTACACATGCCAATGCCTCTAAGGAACAGGGCAGTGCCACCATCAAGGTTATAACTTGCATGTCCCTGACAGTCAGAAATAGTATAGTTTCATGCACTCAGTTCTCATCCCATCTTCTGTAATGACAAATCTAGAAACAAGTTCTTGAGCTCTCTTCAACCGTCTTGCCTCTGCTTCTGAGTGTCAGGATTACCAGCACGGGACACCGCATCTTGCATACTGGACAGTATCTTTCCTTAGCAGAGAGTTTGTAACTCTAATAAAGTTCAGATTATGATGTTTGTCTCTCCAAGGTCAAATATCTGAAATCATTTATGAAGTCCATCACCCAAACCCAGGTCATGCAGATCTTCTCACAATGCCCATGCTGTCTTTTAGTAATTTTATGGTCTTACTTTTTTTTAATGCTAGACATGGGCCATCAAGATGTCTCCATGGGTAAACATGTCTTGAGTAAATCTGGTAACCTGAATCCACATGGTAGTAGAAGAAGAAAACTGACTTATGAAAGTTGTCCTCTGACCTGATGTGTGTGTCTGTTCTCTTGTTCTCTCCCAGCCCTCTTTCAAAAAAAAAAAGACAATAAAATATTGTAAACGAAGTGCAGGGGGCTGGAGAGATGCCTTGGAGGTTAAGACTCTGCCTCGAAAGCAGAAGGACCTGATTTTGGATCCAAGATCCCATGTAAAAAAACACCAGGCGGAAATAGTGACAGCCTACACTTCCTGGTTCTGGAATGTGGAGCCTGGAAAATCCCAGAACAAAGCAATAAGGAGGTAGAGAAATCCAGGATGATTCCCAAAACCACCTTTGGACCTCCATAGGCACACACAGTGCCCTCTGATACACACACAGACAGAAACACACACACACACACACACACACACACACACAAATAAATAAAAGAGCTTTCTATACTAAAAAAAAATGAAGTGCTAAAGATCAAACTTGGGCCTCATGGGAGCTAGCTAAGGATTCTACCACTAAAGTACAGTCCAGCCAGTTTTCACTTTAATTTTTGTCTATAACCCATTTGTGGTTGATATTCTGTTATCGTTGCTGTTGTTGTTCATTTTGCTTATGAATGACCAATGGTTCTAATACCAGCTACTTAGAAGATTGCTTATTCTCTACTAAGTTGCCTACATATCTTTGTTCATAACAATCGTATTTGTGTGGATCAAATTCTGAACATTTTCTTCTTTTCCACATCCATCTCTTTGTCAACACCATACTGTCTTGATTACTATTGTAGTTTTATATTGAGTCTTAAAATTCAACTGTATGAATCCTCCCAAAATTGTTTAGTTCTTCCAGATCCTCTGTCTTTGCATCAAATCTTGGAATCCACTTTTTGACATCTACCAGAAAAGACCCTGCTGGAGTTTCAGTTGGTCTCGTGTTAAGCGTATGTTCACACAGGGAAATGTGACATTTTTGTTATATCAAGTCTTCCGATCCATGAATGAATATATTATTCCGTTTATTTGGGTTTTCATTGGTTTCTTGCAACATTATTTTGTAGATTTCAGCATACTTCTACGCCTTCCATATGACTCTTTCATGAGACTATCAATCCAACCATATTACACACAGCAGTATTGACTGAATTTCCACAGGGCTCGCCTGGTATTCCATAGGGCTCCTTCCTTGGTGTTTCCGAAGGCGTGGAATCACTTCTACATTCAGCATTCTGTTTAAAGTGCTTATACAAACATTCTGTAATCTCTCTCTCTCTCTCTGAGTATAAGAACTCATGAATGTGATATGTATCATTTTTGTAGTTGCATAACAAAATAAAAGAGGTTTTGCATATATAATTAAGGTCCCTAAATTAATTGGCTTTGCACTAGGCTCAAGACCTTTTCCCTGGATGGATCTGACCTTAATAGATATAACTCTGTGTGTATGTGTGTGTGTGTGTGTGTGTGTGTGTGTGTGTGTGTACAGTGTATGTGTACTGTGTGTGTGTACAGTGTGTGTGTACAGTGTGTGGGTGTGTACAGTGTGGGTGTGTGACACAAGGCACTTGAGTGTGTGTGCCTGTGGAGGCCCAAGAGTGACACTGGGAATTGCCTTGGGGTTCCCCCAGGCTCTGCCTTCCAGGGCCACTTGGAATGCCATTTCTACCTGGCATTTTTATGTGAGATCTGGAGATCCAAACTGGGTTCTTTTATTTGTGAGGCTTATAACCCCGGGCCATCTCTCTAGTTCTAGACAAACCTTTTTAAATGAGTGTTGCCAAATCCCCGCCCGGCCAGCCGGGAAAGGAGGGGAAATGGCACACAGATCCCAGGAGTCAGGTAAGAAGCAGGCAGTGGATGAGTTTGCTACAGACTCATTTATTTCAGGAAGTGCTTGAGCTTATATAGGATCAGGGGTCCGATCAGGTATGGCCACCTCTGTGCTCAGGGGGAGGGGAAGCAGCTACCAATCATTTAGCCGTTTACTAGGTGTCCATTGCAGAAGCAGGTTAGATGGGCGCTTCTCATTGGTTGTTCATCCCTCCACCTGTATGGTTCCTGTATTGGGACATGTTCGGGACACGTCCGTACTTGTTCAGGCTTGTCTGTATCCGGACCTCCTGGATTCCGGAGCCTGGGCTGGGGCCTCCCTGAATCAGTGGTGCCACAAATGAGAACCTAGAGAACATGAGTGGAAGAAGGAGTACATCCCTGCAGAGTTGCACTTCTAATTGGCTTCAAGGATGCCAACCACCACTCTGTAGAATCCCACAATAGGGAACAGCAGTGGCCTCTAAGAGTTAAGATCCTCTCCCCCAAACTGTGAAAACTGTGGAAGTAGACTCTCCCAGCAAGCCTCAAATAAGATCACAGAGCACCCATACCTTGATTAAATACTACTGAGCCCTGAACAGAAAACATAATCCTGCAGTGCCCAGACTTCTTATGCACCAAAATATGGCCCAACACGCTGCTATATTTGGGTTACAGTCAGCTGTCTCTATCCAGAAGCTCTCTGTCCGTGGGTTCAACCAACTTAGATGAAAAGTATTCAGGAGAAGAAATCACACCATACTAAACACAAACACACTATTTGTTCTGTTCACATCGCAATAACTGTGTATCGTTATAAGTAATCTAGAGAAAATTCAAACTATATGGGAGGATGTGTACAAATACAGTGTTTAAGGGACTTCAGTATCCCAAGAACCTCAGAGGTTCTGGAACCACAGGGACTCGCCCAGGTTCCCACAGTTGGGTTGCTGGCCTTTACTCCACAAAATATATTTTTTTCCTAGTGCCTTCTTCTTCAACGAGGAGCGTGAGAGTCTCCCCAGTCCCTTCCTTTTGTTCGGCTTGTTTTCTCTGTTTGAATCTCGGGTCCACAGATTCCTTGGTCTGTAGCAGTCTTATTGATGAATCATGCACAATCCACTTCGCTGGGTACTGTCTGATTATTTGGCCTTATTAATACAAGAAGAGTCCATAAACACATCGCTCAGAGCAATAGCTCATCCCTGACAGCAACCCACCTCCAACCTTGTCCCCTCCTGCCTCAGGCCCCTTTTGCGGTGACTGCCATCCCCTCGCTTAACGCTTTATGTAGTTTAATTGCATGCAGATGAATTTCATGAAATTAAATTTCAGTGTTAATGTTTTTTAACTTTGTAAACGAGTGTCACACCGCAAGCCATCCCACGGGACCTTTTCATCTCAGTTCTCTGTGGCCAGGAGCCAGTATGCCACAGAATGTTAGGTGACGTCACTCATATTTGACCGCCATCTAACATTTCGCCATGTGACCACACACGGACCGCAGATCATTCATCCTCTCCGCTGCTGATGGGCGTTGGGGAGATTCCAGGTTTCTCTACTGTGAATAACACGGTTCAAAACATTTTTACACAAGTTCAGTAAATGATGTCTCAGAGTCAGTTCTGCCTAAATAAACCTATGCAGCAAGTTGTGGCTCTTTTTCAGTTTCTTTTTTTAAAACTCTTCAGTGCGCCCGTGTGTGTGTGTGTGTGTGTGTGTGTGTGTGTGTGTGTGTGTGTGTGTGTATACGCATGTGTGCTACCATGTGGTTGTGGAGGTCTGAGAACAACTATTGGGAATCAGGTCTCTCCTTCCACCATGTGGCTTCTGGGGACTGAACTCGGGTCATGAGACTTTTGCCTCAAGCTCCTCCACTGAGCGTTGTGCTGTTCCTTCACTAGACAGGTTCCTAAAGAGGCTCTCCTCCCTTGCTCACAAGCACCTGGAACTGCTGCTTCAATGGGGCCACACTCAAGCAAGTGGCTTCACCAACCATGAGAGTTTCAACATCCCGAGCTGGCCATGAGGAAGCGGGTGACCGCAGGGGCAGCTTGATCTGGGCTGTGGGCAGGACTGTGGCCCCAAAGATGTTTCTCTGTGCACTTGGAATGTGCCGTCCCGGAAAATCGCCCTCACCTCCCTCATTACCACGTAGATGCCCAAAGCGACAGCACGTGTGGCAGTCAAGTGGCCATGTGGGAAGTGAGATGCGCCCCCCTCCCCCACTGCTCTTTCAGGCTTCTCCGGAGACTCTGCTTGAGTCACCGACCCGCTCTGTTAGGCCAAAGTGTCCTCACAGAGCCCTAGGGAAGGTGCACGCCCAGTGAGATAAGAGGTCTGACATCCCTCCCGTTGGAGGAAAAGTTCGCGAGTTTGGAGAGTCTGTGAGGGATGCCAGAGAGAATAGGAGGCCATTCTTACAGGGTACCAAATTACACTGGCACAGTGGAATCCAGGGAAACGCAGCCTCCCTAACAGACTGCAGGCCTCTCTCAGTATCCCCCACTTGCCCTCTCAATAGAAGCTGACCACACTCAAACAGGAAGGACGTGTGAGGCTTGCTTGGTGACAAGGAACCCAGGAATTAGGAATAGAGCTCTTACAGACAACCAAGTCAAAAGCCCACTTCTTCCCCCTTCCCAGTTACGTAACAAGGTGACTTACCACAGAGGTCATCAACCCTGTTTTCCTGGGGTGGTGCACCCCAGTGTGATGATAAAGAACACGCTTCCCTTGGCTCCAGTGCAACGCTGCCTCCTACGAGCTGTGTGAGCTTGGAAAAGTTACTTAACTTTCCTGTGTTTTACGCCCCTCAACTAGAGGGAGGGGTTCGTAAGAGCACAGCATAGCGTCTGGCACATAGTAAGTATTCGTCACAAACACGATCAGGGGAAAGGTCAACGTTGTTCATTTATTCCATCAGGTAGTTTTTATAGGTGGGGCTGGGAGGAGGTTTTGGAATCAGGTGTCTGCTGTGCTCCAAACACTGCCTAAGACTGGGGGAGCACAGAAAAGAAAGACAGTACTGCAAAGATGTCCAAGAACTCACCACCTGGCGGGCAGCAAGCTCTTTGATAGCCATGCCATGGGACCCAGACATCATAGAGAGGCTGAGCTGCCTGGTACTGGGCATCCTGCCAGGGAGAAACCAGAGCCACTTCAGGAGGGAGGTGATGTTTGAGGGATGAGAATTTTAGGGGAAACAGGAGTTTATACAGAGGATGATGTAGTTGGTGGGCACATTACCCAGACTTTTGTTTTGTTTTATGATAGCATCACTCGTAGCTCAAACCAGCTTCAAACTCTTGTGCAGCTATGAATGACCTTGCAATTCTGCTCCTCTTGCTTCTGCCCCTGGAGACTGGGAATACAGGTGCATGCCACCATGTCAGAGTTATCACTGCCAAACCCACGCCCAAAGGGTCGGAGGGCGTGGGGTAAGCTGTCGCTGTTCAGAGAAGAAACCAAGCCCAGAGAGTAGCCGGAGTGATAAAGGATGAGACAGGAATGAAGACACTCTTTCCACAGCCCAGCCCAAGTCATGCTTCCCATGCCCAGACATCTGTTGTTTGATGAGCCAGTCTAAACAGCAACCATCCGTAGCTTCTCACGGGGCTGCTGGATGCAGGACTTGGGGAGGGCTCAACCAGGAGGTTCTGCTGCTTCTGCTCAATGCTGGCTAACACTGGGGTAGTAGGGGCTGTCTGGGTGCCTCTGTCCTTCAAGCAGTCTCAGTTCCTCCACCTGGTTGGCCTGGGCAGTCTCAGGCTCAAGCAGACTACAGCAGCAAGGGATATGGGGTGTGTTCTCTGGTCAAGGCAGGAGTGTTGTACAATGTGTCTCTTCTCCTACGTTCTATAAGTCACAAACCTACTTGGCTCCAAAAGAAATGGAATTCTCCTTCAGCAATGGGCATGATGTGGTTCTAGAAGGACACAGAGGACAGGAGTCCTGGTTTGGGAAGAGCAACATCAGCCGCATGTACCCCCTAGAGTACTTGTCTGCTGCCCCCAGACCTCGTGCAGCCCCAGCAGGGAGAGAGACTGAATGGAAGCCATCAAGAGAGACATAGAGAGGCACAGCCCATGAAATCCTAGACACAAGGCAGCAGGGCCACCAGGGCAGTGTAATGTGGCCCATGTGGCACTCTGTAGGCTGCTAGACAGTCAGAAGCACAGGCCTAGAAATACAGAGGAACTCCCTGAGTCAGCACCACCGGGGCCCAGGCAGATCCAGAACATGAAAACTTGGTCTTCCCCTTCCCCTGAAAAAGGAAGCATTCCAAAAATTCTTGGTCAATGGATGGATGGATAATGGATGGATGGATGGATGGATGGATGAAGACAAACTGATGTCAAATCAGGGCAGATGGCTCCCACAATGGCAAAACAGTCAAAGCAAATCATCATCTTTCAAAGGATGGTTTGCAGACGGAGGGTTCCTGCATGCCAGGCCTGCAACAGGTAGTGTCAGGAAGTGAATTGAGTCAGAGGCCTGGCCTTTGCCCAAGGGACGACTGTCAGAGGGAGGTTCATCCACCCAAACCTTCCGAGGTGGTCCAGGAATGACAGTGGGGGGAGGGAGGGCTGAAGGCCCAGCTTGTTTCTTCCTAGAGGGAGCGCTCCTCTACCTTACTCATGTTAGCCTCGTTTTCTGCCCATGCTCATCTCTGGAGCAGGAGATCACCTGATCGCCAAACTGGAAGCATAGCCAGCATAAAAGTGAATGAGAGGTCTGGGGCCAACCCCACGGCGAGAAGGTTGGGGCACCCTTCACTCCACCCTTAATGGGAGAACTATTACTATCTACCCCACAGCTGAGGAAATTGAAGTTAGGAGGCCAAAAAGCCAAAGGAGTGGGTAAAGCTGCATTCAAACATGTATGTGTCCAAGCCAGGGATGGCGTTGGCAGACTTCTTGCCTAACATCCAAGAGGTCCCGAGTTCCATCCCCAGAACCAAATAAAACCACAAGTCATGGCACATGCCCATGATCTCAGCACTTGGGAGGTAGAAGCAGGAGATCAGAAGTTTAAAGTCGGGGCTAGAGAGACAGCTCAGTGGTTAAGGCCTTTGTCTTGAAAACAAAAGAACCTAAGATCAGATCCCTAAATCCCACATAAAAATACCAGATGGGTACGGTGGCAGCCTTTAATTCTGACCCTGGAAGGCAGAGTCTGGGAATCCCCAGAGTAAAGCAATATGGAGATACCAATCCAAGATGATTCCTGATATCCTTGGGCTTCCACAGGCACACACACTCAATTGCACTCATGTACATACACTTGCAGACTATATGTACACTGACATACATGCACACACACATACACACACACACACACACTCTCTCTCTCTCTCTCTCTCTCCCTACAAACATCTTTTTAAAAAAAAGTTCGTTATCCTCACCTATACTGTAAGTTTGAGGCTTTGTGAGGTCCTGTTTCAAAAATGAATACATTCAAGGGATTGACAGCCATAGTAGTGCTCCTATGCTTAAGGGGAACAAGAGAAAGGGCTTATGGAAATGCCACTGGGTCCTTATATGTCATCGGAGAGGAGGACCCAGTGGAGAGTCAGGCGTACACAATAAAGGACTCTCTGGGAATTGGGGGGGAGGCACTGGGGGATGGGGAGGGAGAGGAGGGGGAGGAGGGGGTTTGGGGGGAGGAGGGGGGAGGGAGGGAACTGGTAAAAAAATTTTAAATGTATAATTACATTTTTAATAAAAAAATGAATACATTCATTAAATTAATTTTTGAAAAAAAAAAACTGTGTTCTCAGGCTCTTAGTATAGATTTCACACTCTGTTTGGTCACTGTCCTGAGTCATACTCCTCCATGTTGCATCTGGAAGCCTGGCCAGAAAGGACCCTGGCAGTCACAGGAAGACAGGAAGACACTGTGAGGTCCTCCCTTATTCAAGGCTTCTTCTGCACATGGGCACCATGCCTTCCAGGGTGATGACTAGGCTCGGACAGCAGGGCGCTCAGCCTCGCCCCTTCTATGCCTCGCACCTCTATGGCTCTGTGTGTTCTCCACAGTGCCCCAGCCAGTCTACCCAGCAGATATCCCCCCAGACCCAGTTTCCTTCTTCCTGCTCATTTGCTCAGCCCAACTGGGAGTGGGTTGTGCTTGGACTGATGAAAACATGGAGGGCCGTTACCCAGAGGAGAAGGGATGTCTGGAGGAGGTGGGGAAACTGGAAGTGAAAGCTTTCTCTTCCTCACCAGTCCTGATGCTCAGCACGCAGCTCATGGAGGCCCCTGGAGAAGCAGAGGAGCTGGTGCGGTGGAGTCAGCCACAGTCTAGACAGGAATGGGAGGTGTGAGAACCAGAGCTGCCTTGTGCCCCCAAAGGTTATGGGAGACATGGCATCCCCACGGTGGGGCTCCTGTCAATTCAGCTTCCCATCCATCACCATGTTCCCAGTCCTGGTAGGTAGACTAACTGGGTGCTACCTCAACACACTGGCCCTGCTGTTCTTCAAACATCAGGAGAGAGAAACAAGACCATCTCTACCCCCCCACCTTGTCTGACTCACATATACTGGAGGGTCTCACGGGTGCTTCAACCTTCAGGAGCCCCAAGAACAGGCTGTGAGTGTCAACCCCGGGGCAGGGGAAGAAGCCAGGCCCTGTTTTCCAGGATTCTTGAATCGCTTCCATGTTTGAAGCACTTACCCAAGAAGATTTCCGATGTGATGCACTCAAAGCACCAGCTTTGAGGCATAATCTTGGGCTTCAGAGTCTAGGAGCACTTATACTCAACAAAGCCAACAATACCATGGCTAGGGATGTAGACCAGTTGCTGAAGTGCTTGCCTAGCATGCACGAAGTCATAGGCTTCATCCAGCAATGGCGATTAAAAAAGAAAAAGCAGAATGAAAGAAGGATCAGAAGTGCAAGGTCGTCCTCAGCTATACAGTTAGTTTGAGGTTAGCCTGGCTTATAAAACATCCCGTGTCAAGAGAGGAAGGATATACGAGAAGTTACAGGAATGTGGCACTTCTCAGAGAGGTCTTAAAGACCCACAAATTTTTTTTAATTATTCAAGAATATTTATTTCACACTTTTTGTAAGAATAGAGTTTATTTTTTCCTTCTAAAGCATCTCATTTCTTTTTTTTGCAGCATCTAGTTACATTTTATTATCATTGTATGTGAGATTCCAATATATGTATGTATCATATTCATGAACAAGGATAAGAGTTGTTCCAGGACTTTGGGTCAACTTCCTAAAAGTAGATTTTTCTAGAACATTGGACATGGACATATTCAAACTTACTAGTTAATGCCAAACTATTTTCTAAAACATTATTCCCCTCCCTAGAATGTATAATTATTGTTCCAGAACCTTACCAACACTTGGTGCTGTTTTTAGTAATTTTTTTTATTTCCACTCATACAAACTTACTAGGTAGATCAGTTCCCTCCCTCCCTCCTCCTCCCCCCGAACCCTTTGTTCCCCCTCCCCTCACTCCTCCCTCCCCATCCCCCAGTGCCTCCCCCCTAATTCCCAGAGAGTCCTTTATTGTGTATTCCTGACTCTCCTCTGGGTCCTCCTCTCTGATGACGTACAAGGACCCAGTGGCATTTCCCTGAACCCTTTCCCGTGTTCCCCTTAAGCATAGGAACACTACTATGGCTGTCAATTCCTTGCCTCCAAGGATTTTGGTGCCTTTAGCAGATGCTAGACTTTGTGAGGTCAATAGTGTGCTGGACATTGCGCAGGGCATGCAAAGTCCTATTATGATTGCTTCTCTACTAGTGTAGAGAATCTTGCAAATCGTTGCTCCTCCCATCCTTTTGCTCTTACAATCTTACCCCCCGTCTTCCGCAAATGTCCCTGAGCTTCAGGATGGGAAGAAATTAGGCTGGCCTGGTTCTATGTGGTTGATATAGAAAGACCCACAAATTTTATAGGCTTTTTGCCATTGCTCTTGGTGGCTCTCCAAAAACTGTCAGTAAGACCCCATTACTGAAGATGCAATACAAATAGATCCCAGAACATGGGCAAAATATATCAACTGGAACTGGTCTGAGGACTTTCTCTTTGCTGGATGGTTTACACAGTACCAAGGAATACTGCAGAAGCTGCTGGGGAGGGAAATAACCACAAGCCCCATCAACGGCATGAGATCTGTAAGTTGCGATATAAATCACCATGGCAACAGGTGACCACCAGTGTAATAGTGGCATGAGTATCAAGGAGACAACCAACCGCTTTTTGATTGGTACCTATCCCTGTTACTGTAAACTAGAACAAGAACCTAAAAAAAGGGAAGTAAATAGATCAGTAAGGAAGACAGCCAATAAACCTATAAGTAGGAAGACAGTAGTACATGAAAGTGCTCTGTAGGTAGCTGTTATTATAACCACAGAATGGGCACTCACAGTGGAAATATTTGGGTCTAAAGCTGAATGAGTGAAGAGAAATGCACATATCAGTGGGGGACTGAAGAGAGGTCACTGATACACCACAGAGGCCTGAGCCCCCACAGGAGAAGACAAGCTAGAGTGAATGCAGGGGTCCATAGAAGCACACAAGTTGAAGGGTGAACGGGAGTGGGAGGGAATGGCGAAGGGAAGGGAAGAGATGGGAGGGAGAGGGAGGGAGGGCAGCTGGGATGAATACTCAATATGCTTGTAAAAGTAGAAAAATAAAAGTAAAAAAAAGAAAGGAAGGAAAGAAGGGAGGATAGGTGGCAGGGAAGGAAAGAGGGAGGATGGAGGGAGAAAGGAAAGAAGAGACTGGAAGTGAAAGGAAGAGAAGGAAGAGAAGAGGAGAGGAGAGGAGATAAAAAGGAAAGGGAGGGGAGGGGAGAGGAAAGAAGGGGAGGAGAGGGGAGGAAGGGAAGAGAGAGGAGGGGAAGGGAGGGGAGAGGAGGGGAACAGGAAAGAAAGAGAGCAACAGGAGAGAAAAGGAAGACGAGTCGTCCATTCCACAACCCCCACTGATAGGGTCCCAGAGAAGTCTCTGGCAGGAAGCAGGAGGCTACAGAGGCTGAGGTGTCCCCTCCGTGGCTCAGAGAGCCCACAGGCTGTAAGAGGGGCTGGAGAGGTGGGTGCAGAGTACACAGTCCCTCACTAGTCAGCCACAGCTTCAGCTTTACAGAGAATGAAATGTGTTTCCCTAGAACAAAAAAAAGGCTGGGAGTCCGGACATAGGGTGGAAGTGGGCAGATGCTAAGCGCTCAGCAGGACTTCAGAGCAGCTTGGCTTTGTCCAGCTTGAGGGCCAGTCTGGCTTCGTTCCTTGAGTACTTGCCTAGCCAGGGGGCAGGAAGGAAGCAAACCCCAGTCTACCGAGAACTGCAGCCAGACCTCTCCTGAAGAGCGCAACTCCAGGCCAGTGGCGTGGGCCTCCTCCCTGTCCCCTCCCATCCTGCGTTTACTTCCATCTGCAACCACACTTCATTTTTTAAGCAATTCCTTCACTTGTTCCCTGTTAAGTGTCTCCACTTCCCCTCACCTAGGGTCGCACCCCCAGGGTCCTCCTGCGCACCACATACCCCCAAACATTGGCACTAGCTTTCCAGACCCCCTGTTGTCTGGCCCTTTCCAAGCCTGTTTGGGGCTCAGCCCAGATCAGCAATTACAAGTACCCACTTTTCCTTCTTCCTCACACAAGGTGCCCATTGTCCCTTGCACAAGGGAGGATCATCCGTGTTCATGCTGCGCTGGCGGAAGGACGTTGACCCAGGGTTGGCTGCGCCACCTGGCTAATGGGTGTGCAGCTGCCGTGTCACAGGCAGTGTGAGCGCAGCCTGCATGTCTACCTGCCGCTGGGCAGAGCACAAGCCTCCTGAGGCTCAGGTGGGCACAAAGGTGCAGGGCAGACAGCCTGACACCTAAAACCAAATACAACCATCCTTCTCTATCTACAGGGGATTGAGATCAAAATCCCTGTGGGTACCAAGACTCATGGACACTCCAAAGTCTCACAGAAGACAGTGTTTTTACTACCTATATCTTCCAGCATATTTCAATCCTCTCTAGGATACTTATAACAGCTAATACAGTGTAAGTAGTTGTTATTCTGTGTTGTTTAAAAAATAATGGTAAGGGCCTGGAGAGGAGGCTCAGGGGTAAAGACTCTGACTTGCAAGCAGAAGGTCCTGAGTCCAGATCCCAGGTCCCATGTAAAGATGCCAGGCGGAAATGGCAGTGGCCTACACTTCCCACTCTGGTGGGCAGAGTCTGGGAAATCCTAGAATGAAGCAATAAGGAGGTAGAAGCAATTCAGGATGATTCCTGAAGTCACCCTAGTCTTCCATAGGGATATATAGTGCCCTCTGATACAACACACACACACACACACACACACACACTTATTAATAATAACAAATTTCAGAAAAATGCACATTTGTGTATTATTTTTTCTTACCATTTAAAAAATATTTTATTTATCTATTGTGTGCATTTTTCTGAAATTTGTTATTATTAATAAGTGTGTGTGTGTGTGTGTGTGTGTGTGTGTGTGTGTGCGCGCACAGGTGTGCACATGTGGAGATCAGGGAAGAACTTTCAAGAGTCAGTTCCTCCTTCCACCCTGTTGGGCAGAGCCTGTCCTATAATTTCTGCTGTAATAAACTACATCTTCCAGGCTGGCTGGCCTTTGAGCTTTCCAGCCACTCTCCTATCTCTATCTCCCACCTCACTGTAAGAGTTCTGGGGTTATAGATGTTTGGCACCTGCCACCGTTACTCTTCTGCTGTTATGAGGCAACACGCAGACTCAAGCAACTTAAGAGGAGAAAAGAAGACTTATTTGACGTCCAGTTCCAGAGGAGAAACACAGGCTGTCATGGCAGTAAAGGCATTGCTAGGCGACGGAAGCTGCAGGCAGCTCAGGTCGCGCCCACCGGCGCAAGCAGCACACTACAGGGCGAGACTATAGTGGAAGCAGGGAATGGCAACCAACCCTAAGGCCTGCCCTGTGTGACATTCTTCCTCTGCCAAGGCTCCACCTCCTAAAAGTGCCACAACCTTCCCAAATGGTAACATCAACTAAGGATGCAAACATATGAGCCAGTGGGAGGACAAATACATTTAAACCACGGCACCATCAATGTAGCTTTTTTATATATAAAATTAAAAAAAAAAAAAAAAAGAGCTCCAGGGAGCAAACTCAGGTCAACAGGCTTATAATGTTACTTTTACCTTCTGGGCTCCCCCCCGCCAACCCTTTTCAGAGGTGCTTGCATCTGGGATTGATGGCATCCATGCCGCAGAACCCAAGGATCTGAAGGGCTGGGGTACGGCCCTGGCTGTGCTGCCGTCCCCTCTGCCCAGGCCCTGGGAAACTGCTCCTGGCCTTCCTGCCTCCTCGATCCTCACACCTTTCTTTCAAGACAGGCCTCGCCGCGTTCCCCAGCTCACAACCAAGGTGAGGGAGGAAAAAGGAAGGAAAGAGAATGCCAAGAATCCTAGTACAATGTTCCGCAAGAGAGACTTGAGGAAGGGTCTAGTATTCTTCATGGGAGAAGGAGCAGTGATTTACTCGAGGTCACATAGTGAATCCCCCCCACCTCATCCCAGGCTGGGGCTTGGAGATTTGGAGTGGGCTTCAGGAAGGAAGTGGATGGGAGCAGTTCACAGGCGAAATGAACTCTTCTCTCAGGTCACAGTCCCGTGGGCTCCCAAGTGGAGAAGGAATCAGGGGGTGAGGACCAGACCACCTGTTGAGAGGCCCAAGCTGCTTCCCATATCCCCTGTGGCCCAGGAGCTCCTAGGAGCTCCCAGGAGTCGTCAAAGGAACTTTGCTCAGACCAAAGGACCTCAGGCAGTCTAGGAAGAGCCGTGGGACCCTCACCCACAGCAGGCCATTCACTAAGAGCGACAGCCTCGGCTGTCAACCCGATGCTTGGGATGCGGGTCTCTGGGCACGACTACGACGAGCTGTCTAGTTCAGGCAGGCCTCTGAGCAAGCCTGCCTTACTTGCGTAACTGATGTGGGAACACTCTATCTACAGCATGGGCGTGTGGGCGTGGAGTGGGGCAAAACAGACATTCCCCTCGAGGACGGATAAAGCTAGAGAGACCTAGCTAAGGATTCGGCAAGTGGGCAAGCAAATATGCAGTACTGGTCCTTGGCCTCTGCTCTTGCTGTGACCACGTGACGTGGTCAGTTCCTTGACTCCTGGTGTTGGTACTACTCTCCAGCCATGAAGGAATGTAACCTGGAATAAAAACCCCACTTTCTCCCCTATGTTCATCGGGTCAAGTAATTATTGCATCGACAAGTTATGAAACTGAAACGCGAAGGTTCTTGGGAAACTCAGTAACTTCATTCAGGGGGTTGAAAGACTTGTCTGACCACCCAAGCACTGATCAAGCACTCGCTCTGCCCAGAGGACACAAGTCACTGTGAGGGAGTCACCTCTCCTGTGTACCTCCAGATGACTCCCAGATGGGTCTGATGTCAAGGGAGGGGTGCCCCAACCCTCCAGATGGCACAGCTATAACCAGTAGCTTGAACAGGGCCCCTCTCCTCTGCAGGGCTATCTTCTCTAGGGTAGAGACACACGATCCTCTCTGTCCAGAGGGAAGCCAACTACCCGGACATTGGGAGGGGATTCAAGCATCCCCAGCCCCCAGTGTGGCTCTCCCATTGGCCCACTGCCTTCAGTTGTCATAGTGTCTCCTGCCATCACTGGGAACAGGACGTTTCATCAATAGCCTCTCCAGCCAGCGGACCTTAGAAACACACAGAGAAGGGAGGGCCACAGGCGACCCCAGACATCCTGGCTGGCTCTGCCCATCTGTGTGTTTAGGCTCTTTAAGTTTCTTCTTACTGTATATAACTTTCCCGAACGCATCCATCCTCATCAGTTTCAAGGGCGTCAGTGTGCGGCTTCTTGGCTTTGCGGCTTTGGGCCGATGGCAAGGCAGAGCACCACGGTGGGGAGGGCTTGGTGGAGCAAAAAGTCACTCATCATGGAGGCCAGGAAGACTTTCGGTTTTTTTATTTGTATTTGTTAAACTTTAGTGTGTGTGTGAGAAAGAGAGAGAGAGAGAGAGGGCACTGTGTGTCCCTGTGATGGACAAAGGGTGACTTTGGGACCCTTCTAGATTGCTTCTACCTTCTTTTTGCTTTGCTCTGGGATTTCTCAGGCTCTGCCCATCAGGGTGGGAAGTGCAGGACGCTGCTGTTTCTGCCTGGCATTTTTTTTTTAACGTGGCCCCTCTGCTTGGAAGGTAGAGTCTTAATCCCTGAGCCATCTCTTCAGCCCAGACTTTCTTTTTTAAAGAGTGGAAGGGATGAGCTATCTGGGTATCCAGGACTCGGAGGATGGGCAGTGCAAAGGCCCTGAGGCAAAGGCCCTGAGGTAAAGGCCCTATCAGGCACATCCAAGGAAAACAGAGTGAGAGACAGAGGGGAACAATGAAATGGCAATATGGAGGGTCCTGGCCTCTCTTTCCAGGCTTTGGGAGCTGAGGAGAAATAGGAACTGTCTTTGCGATCACGAGTCACTCTGATGGCTAGATTGGGCCTAGATGGAAAGGGACCTCGGCTAACGCTAACTCTGCCTCCCACTCTCTTCCAGGGGCAGCAGGCCCTCCACTGCTCTGTCATATAGAGGCGCCTCCAGTCCCCCGCCTTCCCTACCATCGGACCCCCCTGCCTGCCTGCCCACAGAGCTCAGGTTTCCCCTCGTCAGCTCTACCCACCGAGCTGGGAAAGTCAGCTTTCCAGAAAGAATTCGTCATTTTCCATTTGGAAAACTCGGCTGCTGCCGCCCCCGCCCCCTACAGCTAAGGCTGAGTACATTCTACTGTCCAGGGGCCCCTGGGTCAGGGTGGAGGCCCCCCTGGCTTGCCCATGGCTACCTACAATCAAATGACCTCATCCCTCAGCTGGACAAGCGGCCACGTCCCAGGAGATCCTGCCTACCCCTCCATGGCAGCGCCCACAGACCCCTACCTAGTCCTCTGCCTTGCTGACAGAGGCCCCAGCTGACACAGGTCGCTAGTGACAGCACAGCATCTTGCAATGAAGGAAACGTGTCTGAGGACCAGGTTCCTGCCTTCCCTGCTAAGAGAGCAGGAACATTTTTTCAATGCCAGCCCTCCGTTGGGTCCCTGGTTCCCCTTGCCACCGTGAGGTCTGTCCACACAAGTTGTCTGTCCATGTTTTTGAAGAACCTGTTTCCTGGCCAGGACTATTTCTTTTGCTCCTCCAGCCTAGCTATGCCCCTCCTTTTCTCTTTCTCTCCTGCTTTGCCTCTGCCCCCACACTCCTCCCTGAGGTGACCCCATGATCCAACTAATGACCCTGAGACCCAAACCTCCAGATACATCCTAACCCATTCCACGCTCCCCCTTAGGCTGCCGTTCATGGGCCCTGTGTAAATTGAAGTGTGGCAGCTTCTATCCTTTGTGAGCCACAACGCAGCCCCCTTCCCAGCGCCAATCCTGAAAACCAAGCAAAGCTTGACGTCAAGTAGAAGTAGACTTCTGCCACCTCTCAGCTGTGAGGTTCAAGATAGTCTGTGAGGTTCTGAGTCTCGGTTTCCTCATCTGTGAGATGGAGACAAATAATGCACGTCACATAGCTGCGGTGGGACAGTTGTCGGGCATGGAAGACAGACATACACTCTTCGAATGGAAGTACCAGGCATGAGGCTCTGTTCTTCTTCGTTAAAAAAGAAAAAAAATCACTAAGGACTAAAAAAAGGTCCAGGCATTCTTGATATTAGGGGCAGAAATCAGCCAGCGAGGGTCTGAGTGGAAATTCTCCCCCGTTCTGTCCCTGAGAGGACAGTCAGAAGTATACAAGTGGCCAATGACAGGCAATCAGCTCTACTTGTTCTCAGTCATGATTTTTACAGTGAATGAAGGCTGAAGGGACAGATGGCCTCTCTGGGTAGAAATACTTTGAGGCAGGCCATGTCCTTCAGAGTGGGGCCCCCTGAGGATGGATTGTTGTCCCTCAGACTGGGGCTTTCCAAGGCTCGGCTGTGTCCCCCCAGACTAGTACTCCCTGAGGACAGGCCTCTGACTGGGGCTCCCCAAGGGTAAGGCCATGTCTCCCTCAGACTGGCTCTTCCTACAGATAGGCATACTCTTCCTCTGAAATACTGTGCTCTAGGGAGGAGATTTAGCCTATCTTCTTACAGCCTCCTGTCTAAGCAGGTGGACTAGCTCCTACCCCTTGAGGGTTGGTTTGACTTGGCTCTTAACACTGCTATCCATGTCCAAGGTTAAAGACCAAGAGTTCACCTAGATCATCTCTTGCCTTAGGCTGCAGTCCTTCCACTCAATCCAAAGAAGGACAGGGTAGGAATGGGGCAAGAAGAAGGTTTAGAGACACCCTCCCCGGCTAACTAGACCCTTCACTGGGGCTCCAGCTTGTCCCAGCATTCTGCTACAGAACATTCCTTTTTGTGTATGAGTGACCCCTGTAAGAAGCCTCCCCTTGCCCGAGACACTGATAATGGCTGAAAGTCAGGTTCACGGGGTAAGGGAGACAGGGAGGCCTGATAAGCTGGCCTTCCTCTGGGTCTTGCACCGGCTGTTTGGTCTATGAACCTAGATTGGAGTGGGGACCCTGTAGTTAGGGGAGCTCATGCTTCCTATATCTGGCAGGAAAGTGTCTGAGAGTCCCTACTGAGGTGCTGCCTGGTTTCCGTCCCTCTTGGGTGTCATGTGACGTTTTCTCTTTCTCTGGCCTCATCCCAGGAGGCTAGGAGCCCTTCCGAACCTTCCCACAGACTTTGCCACCCACCATGATCCCTCAAATCCTCATTATTCTCCTATAGATACCTTGCCTCCAAAAAGAGGAAAAGGACTGAGACAGATCCCCAAAATATCAACCCCTTTAATGGCAGTGTGTAGGAGACAGATCATAGAGTTGTGCGTCATTGAACACAAGAACAGCGTGCTTGTCTATGTAGAAAGTTGGATCTGCATTTTTAGACATGCATTCTGGAGGAGTTGGGGCAACAGGTCATGACGTCCTTAATTTACGTTAAAACTACTTGGGAAGGTCAGGAGATGGCACGGTGGGTAAAAGAACTTGCTGTGTAAATCTGCCAACCTGAGTTCCAGCCCTGGGACTCAGATGTGATGACGCACAAGCTGTAGCCCCGGCACTCCTACAATGAGGGGCTGAGACAGGAGAACCATATGGAGTTGGTGGGCCTGCCAGACTAGAACATTCAGAGTAGCACAAACAAGAGAGACCCTATTCCCAAAAGTTACATTCTGACTTCCACTTGCACTCTATGGCCCACACACGCATATGGACATACATGAGTGTGCACACACGCATATGGACATACATGAGTGTGCACACACACACACATATATACACACACACATATGCATGCACATGTGCTCATGCACATGCACATGCACACACATGAATATATGCATGCTTATATACCACACATATATATGCTCTATGTCATATATATAGATACACACACACACACACATATGCTGAATGCTGGAAAAAAGAAAGGGTTGTGGGGAACAGAGCCCCCTTACAGGGCTAGGACATTGATTCTGTAAAAAGTCCCTCATTCTCCAACAGCCCAGGACCAGAGCAACTCCTTCAGTCACATCCAGATACCAGCTTTAAGGACAATCAGGGCTGAAGGTCGATCCCCGCCCCCACTCTCCCCATGAACAAGGGGGGGAGGAGTGACCGCCCGTGCCGGGACAAGGGTGGTAAGGGGAGAAGGCCAGCCTTCCCTATTTTGGGAGGCAGGAGGCAGCAGGTGGCTGGCTGGTTGCTGGGACATGTGAACCCTCCTGTCAGGGGCCATGTGGCCGGCAGCAGGGCAGCCTGGCAATGCCAGGTACAGCCAGGGCCTGTGTGAGTCGACCAGTCACGGAGAAGAGCCACTCTTTCACCCACAGGGCACTCTTCTGAAAAGGTGAAAGACCTCCCAAATTCCTCAAGAAAGTGAGCTCTAGCGACTTTAATGTCTAAGGAGCCCCAAGTCCAACAGGGGAGACACAGCCCCGTCACTCACATCTCTGCTCTCAGGGAGCCCCTAGTCTGAGGAAGGAGATAGCTATGCATCTGCGGCACAAACAGACCACTGAGCGTTGGGCACTGCCAGGAGGCTGGCAGCAGCCCAGGAGGCTGCATCCCTCTCAGGAGCCATAGTTATTTTGGGGTGGGCATGAGGAGCAGGAGACTTCCCAGACGAAAATAGCCTTCCCTGGGTGTCATTCCCGAGACGTGCTCATTTCCCAGGGGCATGCTCGTCACACGGTTCTGTTCCTCCTGCCCCTCCCAGGCAGGGGAGGCTGGACCAGGATGGCCTTCTACCCAAGGAAAGGGGGGGCAGCAGAGACGAGGCTTGTTTCCTAATCAGGACCGCACAGGAACACAACACCAGTCTCCAGGGCCACCACAAGCTGCCCACCGCTTGCCAGACTCCACCCTCCTCCGCGCTGAGAAGTCCTCTGGCTCCACCTGCCTCCCCAGCCTGTGGCCAGTGGGTTCTTGGACACTGGGCTTCCCCTTCAACTGAGGCATCCTGACGGCAGGGCTGCGTACCCCCTTACAAGGGGGATCCCCGAGGACAAGGCCATAACCCCCTTCGACTGAGACTGTGTCAGTCTGGGAGTCCCGTGAGGACGGAACCAAGCCCCTCACCCTCATGTTTCTAGCACGGTCTGAAGACAGTTGACCAGCGCTCAGGGACCTAGGTGTTCCAGAACCAACGCTGGCATCAGCTCTCTGGAGCTGAGATGGTTTCTTCACAGCTCCATCTTCTAGCCCAGCCGGGATATTTCAGAGCTGAGTTTGATCTAACCCCAAGGAATCACCCCTAGGTCATGAGGAAACAGTAGTTCAGATAATGTGAGCTCCGAGTTGGCAGGAGGCCCAGCGGAGAGCCATAAAAAGGTAAAGAAAGGCCTGGAGGGCCAATCCTCGGGCCACTTGTCATTGGGGAAGAGGCCAGGCCCCATGCATGACCCTGTACTCTAGGGCCAAGACCAGCCCTGGAAGGCCGCAGAGTGACCCAGGTCACGGGCCAAGCCAAGGATCTCCTGGGCTTCCAGCCTGCAGCTCTAGCAACCCGACTCAGGGCACCATCAGAGGCGGGGGCTTGCTCTCTGTGTCCCCTTCCCCTCCTCTGGCCACTCCTACCATGCCTCCCTGGATCCCCTCCCCCCTCCCCCATTAGGAAGAATACAGATTCTTTGCACATGTGACATTCGCATGATGTGACACTTCTGAGCTAGGCAGGGCTCTCGGGCCAGACCCAGGCAACATAAATATGTCTGTGGAGTTTACATTGTGCGGGCCAGGAGCGCGTAACACGCAGCGCACACGGCCCCTGTTTACTCCCCCTCACGAGTTCATGGCCAGGGCGCCACCATCAGAGGCGGGTGGAGGGAATCCTTGGACATGCTAGGGACTTGGGGAAAGCTGGTGGTCTCACAGGCCACCACCTTCCACCCCATCCCTGCTCTGCGGTGATGACCTTCACAGGGGGTAAGTGGGGGAGTCTGAGAACAGAGGGGTCTCCTTGAGTCTGTGGCCAGGGTCCCTTGGCTATCCTCCCCTCGGCCTTCAGCTCTACCCAGTTCAGACTTCATGAGCCCTCTGACATCAGGCCAAGTCAGGACTAGTCTGGGCTAATCTTCACTAACTGCTGCTACCCCAACTTGCCTGCGACACACCACTTTTTAAGGCACCCACTTTTTAAGGCACTTCCCCGCCCTCCGGAAACTTCCCAACTATCCAAGAAACTGGCTGAATCAGGACTGTCCTGGTCTGCCCCAGTCGGTGGAAACTCTAGGCTGTAATGGCCTAGAGTCCCACCACAGTTGTCCACCTGCTTGAGTTCACAATCAACCATAAACCCAACAGTGATAACACAGCCTCAACCAGGAACCTGGGCAAGATCCACCAGGCAGCTGGGCAAATTAAGACAGAATCACTCAAAGGAGGTGGTAAAAGCACTTGCCTATAGGTGCGCAACTGGTGATATCAGGATTCAAGCTGATTCTCTCTTTCTCTCTCTCTTTTTTCTCTCTCTCTCTCTTTCTCTTATTCTGATTTCCCTGTCTGGTCCTTCATCTCACATCCTATCTCTTATTGGAACATAAAGGTACCTGCCAGGAGCTTGCAGTGACCATCTTTCTTCCCTGCAGATGTTCTGTGGCAGAGCAGAGAATTATCTGTTCTCACTGGTGGGGCAAATGCCAAACTAGGACAGGGAGAGCAGTACACAATAATCCCAAGTAGATGTAAAGGAAACATGTCCAATGCACCTGCTTCTGTCCTAAGTCCTCTGTACTCACCATCCCAGGACTCTTCCTGTACCCCTGGGAAACAATGAAGTCCAGTTTATGGTGGGGAAAATTGAGCACAAAGAGGTCAGGTGACTTGTCCAAAGTTACACTGCTAGTGTCCAAGTCAGGACTGGAAGCCACTATGCTATGTGCAAAACAAAAGGATAAAGGTTAACTTCACAGACTAGTTTGAACTCAGTGTGTGTGTGTGTGTGTGTGTGTGTGTGTGTGTGTGTGTGTAAGACACTATTCTTACTTTTACCTCCTACACACATACACAACACACAGACACACACACAATAGCCAGTGAAGTGACACGTGAAAACTGAGTCACATGGTCTTCAGGCCATGGAAGGAAAGCTGAGACACATTCAGGACTGAAAGGAAGTACGGATGTGGGCCATTCTCGCTGGCGCGTGGTCCCCAGCCAGGGATAATCTCCAGAGGGTCACTCACATGACCCTGACCATAGCATGCGCGGAATGGTGTTCCCAGATTGGCGACAGCCCGATGGTTGTCTTGGCTGTGTGGACAGGACAGGGAGTCTCGGAATGGTGCTAGTGACCAAGGAAATGATGTCATCGGTGGGAGAGACAGTGGCAGGGATGACAGTGAGGTGTGAGTGGCAGCAGCGATGGTGGTGATACAGACGAGAAGAAATTAGTGGCAGAACAGACTCAGATGCAAATACTACTTGGCTCAAACAGTTCTGCACGTCCTCTCCGTGGGTGGGCGCTTTCACAGTCACTGATCAGCGATGACCCCGAGCTACAGAGAGGTCAAATCCTGATTGTCCAAGGTCACAAGGCCAGCGGGCAACAGAAACCCAACTTGCTCCCTAGTGTCCTTAGGAGGTCTCAGCTGCCTGTCTAAGCAGAGTGGAGTTCCAGGGCAATGTCCCAGTGCCATGGGTGGGTGAGGCAGGGTGGTGTCATCTGTACCCCATGCAGCAGTCAGGGCATATGACAGAGGATACGGTTCCAACCAAAGCCCCACAGTCCACATGTGGTGTGACCTTTTCTGGGAGGCATCCAAGGTAGATGTCAGCTGCCAGGTGACAGCAAGCCTGCCAGGCAGAGTTAGCCGAGCCTGGCGAGAGCCCCACACACCAAAAGGATGAAGTCAGGAGGGGGAAATAATCCTGGAGTCAGAGGAAGGCATGCTTTCCTGGAAAGTTCTGCTCTGATTGGCTTGAGGCTAGGGCTCTGCACAGGCCTTTCCAGTCAGGAGCAAGGTTATTATAACCCTGCACCTGCCCCTAGTCCCGCCCTGGGGAGAAGGCAGGGGTTTTTAGGGGATCCTCCTCCCCCCAGAGAATGCAACCCATTGGTAGGGGGGAGGTAGGGCGCACACAAGGTCTGAGCTATGAGTTCTAAAGAGGAGGTGCACATGTCCTGAACCCCCAATGACACCCCTACTGAAGTCTCCAGCACTCTCTCTGCTTCAGCCATGAATGGGGTGGGCAAAGATAAAAGAAATGGGAGACAGGGGTGGTGGCACGCTTGTGAGTATGCCAGCGACACAAGTGCATGGTACCTGTATGCGTGGCTGGGTGCGTAAGACGTGAGCTACCAAAAGAGGTTTTAAGGTTATGCTGGACTCTGTGTCTCAATCGGGGATTCTTCATGTGCCCTTGTGAGCCTGGGGGGTGTGGGGGTGGCTGAGCGTGAGGGTGCTAAGGGCCTTCCAAGCACCTCTTCTGTAGCAGCTCATTAGCACCCAGAGTCTGAATGCTCCAACCCCCCTTCACCCAGCCATTGGCCTGACCTCATTAGGCCCCTGCCCCCTGTGTTAGGACAGCAGGGTTGGGAGAAGGGAGGATTCCTCAGCCTGCGGGGCAGGGTCCCTGGAGGCAGGAGACATGGAGCTTAATATAGTCACAGAGCTGGCTAGGAAAAATGTCATCTCCTATTACACCTGCTACCTCGGCCCCAGCATATGACCAGGAGACTCTGCTGGGTCTAGATATGGTGGAGCCACCTACGCCCTGCCTGTTCCATGTCTTCAAATGCAGCCCCTGTCACAGCCAACCCTCCAGAGAGAGTTCAGGTCCAGTGTGACTCTGGCGTGGTCCAGACTGGGAGGGGTGACTTCCCTCAGATCCCAGCCTTGCTCACAGAAAGCGTCCTTCCGTCTAACCCTTGTCTACCACACCCCCACTATCACCCTACAGTCTCCAATTGTAGCATGTCTAAAAAGAGAGCCTTGGGGGGGGGGGGACACAGCAAGACCGGGAAGGAGCAGGGATCAGCGGCTGCCTCCTGGCCATTGCTGGAGACCAGCGGAGATGCTACCAAGCAGCTGCCGGGCCAGATCCTCCCCTAGGCCCCTCCCACAGAAAGGAAGACACAGTCTGTCCCCAGGAAGCCCCAATATGAGGGAGACACAGCTCATCCTCAGGGAGCCCCAATTCCTATCTCTCTGTCTGTCTCTGTTTCTCTGTCTCTGTCTCTCTCTCTGTCTCCCCCACCCCCAGGCATTCCATTAAGACCAAACACAGAATGTTTACAGCTGGCTGAGAGGCAAGAAGCTCCCTCAAGCCCTCTCAGTCAATTCCATCCCTGAAGCAACCACTGTTCTTACTTTTACCTACCGAGATCTGTTTGACGTGTCCTTAAGAAACATAGAGTGGGTACCCGTGCCAGTCTCCTGCTTATGCTTCTGAGATTGCCCCTGCCCTTCCTGCTACACTCCTTCCCTTTTCACTGCTGGGTAGTATTCTCTTAAGGAGCTCTGCCACAATTCCCAAGTTTATTGCATTACAAGCCATCCTTAAGAGCTAATTTTCAAGGAAATATCTGGTTAAGAACTTCAGGAAAGAGGCTGGTGAGATGGTTCAAAGGGCAAAAGACTTTCCATGCAAGCCCACAGACCTGAGTTTAGTCTCTGGAGCCTGCAGGGAGAAAAGAGAATTGTCTCCTGAAAGACATTCTCTGATCTCCAGGCACATCATGACACGTGTGTGCGCTCTCTCTCAACTTCTCTCTGTCTCTGTCTCTTTCTTAATCAGATTTTTCAAAAATAAATTCATTTCAGAAAAGAAATGAATGATTAAATGGCTAAAATTACCGCTCCGATTGATTTTGTTCCTTGCTTGACACCGCTGGGTATGTCTATGAAGGCATTTCCGAGGATGATTAATTGAAAAAGGAAAGCACTGCCTTGAATACGGTAGCACCACCCACAGTCTGAGGACATGAATGTAAGAAAAAAGGGGAAAGGAGAAAGCTAGCTCAGGTATTTTCTTAGCTGCCGTGACATCAGCTGCTAGGTTACCACACCCTCCCCACCATGATGAAGCGAAACCTCGGAAGCAAGGAGCCAAAATCAAACCCTTTCCTCTCTTAGGTTGATTTGTTTAGGTATAATGAAAACCAGTTAACACAATTACTGAACTCCTTCTCTAGACCACCAGGGTTGTCGTTGCGGTTGTTGTTGCGTCTTTTTTTGTTTTTGAACCTCTGAACCACATGGGAAGAGAGACAGAAACAGAGCAATCCTCAAGAGGAGAGCCAATGTCGTCTAGGTTTCCGTACGGATCACCAGTGGCTTCATACGCACCGTCTTACAACAAGGAAACCTCAAGTTCGGGATTAAAATGTAGGCCGGGTTGATCCTTTGCAGGAGAATCTCTGTGTCTTCTCCTAGCTCTCCTGGCATCTCTTGGCTCATGACTTACTCACTCCCATCTCTGCCTTGTCACTTGACTTGACTACCCCCTCTTCACTTCTCTGTATCTCTGCATCTCTCTCTCTCTCTCTCTCTCTCTCTCTCTCTCTCTCTCTCTCTCTGCTGGCAAGAACACTCATCACTGGATTTAAGTCGACTATAATCCAGTCAGGTCTCACTTTAACTTGATTACATCTATGAGGAATCTATTTCCAAATAACACCTCATTCCCACGCATGGGAACAAAGATTTCGACACAAGCAGCAGTACCAGGACAAGTGGGGTGGGGGAGTACGATGTGTCCAAGCCAAGGGGTTGCTGAGCATGGCTACCCGTGCTTTGGAAGATGTCGGATTGCACTGTTGTGTGTGGCTGAGGGCATGAGTTTAGGAAACATGTCCTGGGTCCAACAGCTTGGAGACCCTGCGGAGCACCAAGGGGAGTGACAGACAGACAGGAGGCCGAAGATGGGCTTGAGCCAGCTGGGCGGGCAGGGGCCCTGCCTAGTGAACCCCAACTCCGATGGGACCAGTGTGAAAATCAAGGACAAGAGTCCAGGTTAAGCTGGGGCACAGACAGGGAGGCTGCTGGGAGCTACCGTGAGAGCACTTGTTTCCAGGCCCCCTTTCCAGGAACGTTCCTAGAAGGTCCCTCCACCCATGTTCCCATCTTCTGTGCTCCATTTGCCTTGAGAGGGAGGTACTGACTCACTCTCTCCCAGGGTGAGAAGCTAGCTACCTGTCATGCCAGCCTGGTAGAAGTGGGGCCGGTACCAGCTCCTCCTGGGCCCCACCCCCAAGCCAATCAGGGTAGCATTGTACCACACCCCCCACGCCTCACCACACCTCTCACCTATGCCCTGCATCTCAACTGGAGCTAGATCCCAGGAATCAAAAAAAGAGCAGAACCAGCTCATCTCCCCCAAGGTAACTCCGAGAAAAACCCACCGCCAAGCAAGAAGCCATCCGGAGAGTCTCCAGTAGTCCGTCAGCTTGGGGCCAGCCCTGAGCCGGGGTATCTCACTGCACTCAGTGGCCAAGTGTAGCTGACTTTCTTAGTACAGACTGAGGCTTTCCCAAGTTAAGTGATCCAAGACTGCACACACTTGTTTATGTCTCTTTTCAATTTTCCCTGGCAGGCATATCCCCCACTCTGTCTGTGTGTGTTCGCGTGCGCACACACACACACATACACACACACACACACACACATGGAGTCAGTGGTCCATCTTCCCCTCCCACCCTCCTGGCTCCTTTCTGAGCTCCCAATTCTGGCATGGCTATTGCTGTTAGTTTCCTGAGCATGGGGGGGTACAGCTGCAGGGGGACAGACAGGGCACAGCTTGTATCTGTGTGCATGTCTACGGGTGGGTGTGGGAGCCCCAAGGGGCTTTCTGAGGAGCCTACCTGCTAGCATGTTGGGGTATCTATAGAGCATCTCCCATGTCCTCCCTTACTCCCAGACAATTGCTACCACTGGTTCCCAGAGTCCTGGGCTCTGATGGAAGCTGCCTACAACTGGAGACAGGAGGACAGGGAACACATGTGTCTCCAGCCCTGCTCAGGCTGGGCCACCAGCATCCTTGAGCCAGTTTTGCTCCACCCAGTCAATGAGATGGGATGACAAGAGGAGGAGGCAGCCAGGCGGCTTCCAGCTCCCGGGTGGGAGCTCATTACTGAGGCTCTCAGTAGGTTACTGGGGGGGGGGGAGATGGCGAGCCAGAGCTTGGCACTGACTACAAAGAGTAGGGGCACCCTCAGCACTCCTGCCGCTGGCGGCAGTGGTTGGAGGAGGGGCCGTGACGTTCGGTGGCCTCATGTGGCAGGGAGGAAGTAGCTAATTGCTGACCTGATGACTGGGCGGCTTGAGGAGTGGGGTGATGATGTTAGGGCGGGTGGCAGCAGGCGCTCGGCCTCCGGAGGGGCCCTGCAGCCACGGAGTGGGTGCCTCCTGCAGAGGGCGAGCTTGGGGTGGCCAATAAGAAGGGGGCGGGGGAGGGGGTGCTGAGTCTGTGACCGTGGGAAAGGGCTTTCTCGGGCCTTCCCTCGGCTTGTAAGGGAAAAGAGTTCAGAGGCCCTGAGGCCTGAGGGACTTGGAAGGGGGCTGCAGGGGTAAGGAGTAAGCTGGGGTCCTTGCTTTCCCTCAGCCTTCATCTCCCCACCTGCTCATCTCCACTTCAACCTTCATCATCACCACCACCCCCTTTCCGGTCCGGCCCCTTCGGTGGCTAAAGTTGGTGAGGAAGAAGGGAGTAGATGAGGGTTTCTTTCACCTAAAGACCCCTCTCCCTGCAAACCACACCTATGCGGAAGCATCCACTAGAATCTTCGAAGCTTGGACCATGACCATGGAGCTCATGAGGAACAGAAGGCCAGCTGGACACCACCGCCGCCACCACCACCAGCCACTCTGACCGTTCCTGGCAAAAACCGTGGGTACCAGCACCCAGAGCTCCCTCCAAGCCTATGTTAACCACCGCCTTCTGGGGCTGGCAAAGTGGCCTTTGACTGCCCCAGCAAGGGCCAGGGCTAGGTCAGGAGGCTCCGAGGATTGACTCCCTTCCCCTCAAATTCCCAGGTGCATCAATGTAGAAGCACCGGAGGATTAGGTCCCAAGCTGGATCCATCCATCTGTAGGTTGGTCCTCCAGACCCCTGGCGCCCCCTGTGGGCAGAAAGATGCACTAATATTGGTAGAGGCCCCAGCCTTTGGCTAGAGGGAAGACTTGGCCTGCAGAAAGTCACAGATCTAGTCCCAGAGAACCCCAAATGTAGAGGGCACTGACACCAACTTGGGGCCTGTCTCTAGCATGCTGAGTGAAAGGCAACCCCTGTCCTCAGAAAGCTGCCAGTCTAACAGAGCTGCTCCATTCAGCTTCTGGGCCCAGGAGAAGAGACACAACTTCTAGCCTTCAGAGAACTGAGATAGAGGTAGCTTGCGGGAATTTTTCACTCCACTTCTAGGCATACAAGACGTTTCAGTTCCTCTGGGCATTCCAGGGAGAAAAATGAAAGCAAGACATCCACTTAAACTGAATAGCAGACAAGAAATATTTGCATAAGTTTATTTCGGATATACTTAACACTAAAATATGCCTTACATGTTAGTGGACGTTTCGTATTATTGTTTGCTAACTTCTTACTTCAGGAGGAAAGACACACATACACACTCACGCAGGCACGCATGCATGCGCGCACCAGGAAGAGCAGGGATTGGGTTGGGTGCAAAAGAATCTTGAGGTTCAGCTATGGCAGTTGAAAAATCTTTCCAAGCCAGATCCCTAATCCTTCCTGCACAATGGGCGCCTTCTCCCCCACAGCTTTCTCCCTCCTCCCCCTCCCGTGCCCACGCCCTCCCCGGCAGGCCGTGGCAGGGCCACCACGGGCCTCCTTAAGCCCCTTTGAAGCCTTCAGGGCGCGCGCCGCAGGAGGCCCCGCCGCTATGCCAGCAATGCCAACTATGTCCCTGGCCTCCGCCGGCCACCACCGCTCCCCCATTAATGCCGGCTAATCTGGCTAATAAATAAACTCCCCCTCCGTGGCGCAGTCTCCCGCTGGCTCCTCCCCACTCGCCCCGAATTGATTGCACTGTTTGACCGCAACCAGCTGGTCCACTTGGTTTCTCCCATCCCGTCGTTGCCTAAGGCCGTCCTAGCTCCGCTGCACGTCCCTGATCCTCGGGGTCAGTTGGGAGACGTGGGTATGTCTTTACACCTCCCGTTTCCAAACACCTGCGTTGAGTGGACAAGACCCCAGGCTGAGCTGGGGACCCACGTGTCCCCCAGGACGAGGCCCGGCGAGCGCCCTCTGGAGGCGGGAACTGTCCCCTGTGCTGCGCTCCCGAGGGGACGCGCGGAGCTCGCAGGTGACTCTTCGCCGGGGCAGGAGCCTGACGCCTCCCGCCTCGGGAATCCCTTCTCCAAGTGCTCTGCCACCCCCTGCGTCCCCACCCGGGCTTCCGAGTCTGACTCACAGCCGAACTGGCATCGCCTCACCTCCTACAACACACCGGAACGCGCCGAGGGAGAAATTACAGGATGGCAGGGCCACAGCTAATGCGTTCTAATTACACACCGCCGCTGTCATCCGCGACCTCGGTGGCACTGGACCCACGCGGCGCCGTAATTAGACAGCTTCTCCCTGAACCCAGAACCCTCGCCAGCCCTGATCACCTCCACCAAGTCCCCATCACTAGGTGCACAGGCTGCACCCACAGCCACCTCCGGCACTGTCCCCTGACCTAAGAGAGCGCCAAGGCATGTCCCTTCTCCCTTTTTCACTCCAGGGATGCAGTATTTGGGACACCTTCCCCCTAATATGCTGTCTTTAAGGAAAAGGACTGGGCAGGGGTCTATTTCCTACCCGGGAACACCCACCACGCCAAGGGAAAGTTAACTGTCCCAGGAAGAGTAGAGAAAAGGCTAGAGTATCCTCTTTCTCCTGAGGCACAGAACACTTTAGCAGAAGGTCATTCAACCAGAACCTCCGGATGAGCTCACTTACCAGCGACTTTATGACCAAGCACACAGGCTTAGTCTGTGACAAGGACATTACCTTCCTATAAAGAAACATGATAGCCACATCCCAGGTCTGGAGTGACTCTGATTGACCAGCTGTGGCCTTTGATCTCAAGAGAGCCCATGATGAGTTCGGGTGGTTTCCGGTGTTTCTCCCAGGAAGGGTAAGAGAAGGCTTTGGAGACATGAAAGCCAGGCCTAGCAGCTAGGATCAGAGGACAACCCAGTTCCCTCCACCTTACTCACCTCCCAGGGACTAGTGGAGTCTGCTGTGGGGTGGATCTTTCTCATCAATTAATCTCCTGCAGGTTTGCTCCGGGCTTAACTCAACTGCTAATTTCTCACAACTGCTGCCAGGCTCAGAGCATTCAGTTGTCAAGTTGACCCCCTTGCCTAACCATGACACTCCCTCATGAGTCTTATTCTGAGGAAAGAAACTAGATCTCCCCCTCAAACAAGCCTGAGAAAAGGGATGAGAGGGGCATCTTCCAACCTCCCAAGACCTGCAGTGTGTCTCTCCATTCGCACCAAGATCTCCTAAAGAGAAAGACTCTGTCTCGCCCATTAGACTGAGGGTGAGCCGTGCCCACACCTCCCAGACCGCGGCTTCCCAGGGGGCATTTGTATGTCCTCAGACTGGGGCTCGCTTCCCTCAGCCGGGACCATGCTTCCCTCAGCCGGCGGCTCCCTAAATGCAATGGCTTCTCCCACATCTGGGACCTTTGCACTCCTCCGGCTCCCTGTGGTGCCCAGACATTCCTCCTGGGACACTGTTGGTCATACTTTGATGAATGAAACCTGCTAAGAATAACTTAGTCCTTGTAGTCTCTAAAGGACAGGGATGGGGGAGGGCGGAGGCCTGAGTGTGGAGCCGAGGGATTGGGCCAGGTGGGCACTATCCATCTGTCCAATAATCCGAAAGCATTTCCCCGGGTGCCTTGATGGGTACCAGAGAAGATTCAGCAAAGCCCACAGAACCCCCTCCTTTGCCATTTCTGCTGTCAACCGCCAGCAGCATGTCCACAAAAGCCTCCCATCCCCCCCCCAGTAGTAGTCACCTCAGGACCACCAGGGCCTTTCCTGCCTGGATACAGAATCCTTCTGTTTCCCTCCCCCAGTGGAAGGGAGACTTTGAAATCAGGGGCTTGGGGTGCGGCTCTTCAAAGAGGTATGGGAAACCCCAAGATGCGCTCTTGGTCTTTCCCCCTCCTAAACCAAAAGACCCAGTTAAGAACCAAGTGACTTTTCCAGCATGACTGTCCTCCAGGGAGCATCTTAGGGGGCCCCTCAAGAGCGAGGAGACTGTGATCTTAACTCGCATCGCTGGACAGTGCCGTTCTGGCTTTTGACCCCCAACTACTCCCTCCTGAGAAGGACATTTCTGTCCAGTCTTGGCAAAAACAGCAGCCTATGAGCCAGGCAGCCTGACATGGCGCTAGTTCTGCCCTGCCCTTGACCAATTGTTTGCCTCAGTTTCTCTGTATGTAAAATGAGTTTCATTTATGTTTTATGATTTTCGAGCTTTTTAAAGTAATGAATTCCCTCAATGAAATAAGTAAGTCAGGCTGGAGAGATGGCTCAGGAGTTAAAACTCTGGCTCACAAAAACAAAAGGTCCTGAATTCGGATCCCAGGTCCCACATGAAAAAAAATGGAGGCAGCCTGCACTTCCCACCCTGGTGGGCAGAGCCTGCGAAATCTCAGAGCAAAGAAGCAGGTAAAAGCAATCCTGGATGATTCCCAAAGTCACCCTTGGCCCTCCGCTAGGACACACATACACACACACACACACACACACACACACACACACTCATGCATACACACACACAATAAATAAAATATTTAAAAATAAATAAATAAGTGTGATTTCTCTGTTCTCTGAGGCAACGGAGAAGTTTGCCCAAAATAGAAGCGAGGACTCACCTGGGCTTGTCGGCACATGCTTGTAACCCAGCAATCAGGGGACTGAGAGAAGAATTGCAAGTTCAGCAGCCTGGGCTAGATAAGGAGTTCCAGGACAGCCTGGGCTACATGATGAGTGCCTGTCTTTACAACAACAACAAAAAAAAAAGGTAAAAGTAGGTGTCATGAGCCCCAGAGTATGGTCCACGGCACTCATGTGCATATATGGGCACACAAAGATGCTTGCTCAGGTACTGCGAAGCACACTGCACACAGTTCTGGGCCGGAAATCCTTTCCAGCTCAAGCATCCAGGGCCCTGGCAGTTGGGCGCATAGGGTGGGTGCTGACAGCTCTAAGGAGCCGGCTGTGATGGGGCACTGCCCAGGCCTGGGGAGAGCGTATGGGAGGTGTCCTTTCAACACTGGGTTCAAATGCGCACTCCTGCCCTCCCCCTCATTCCAAGCTGGAAGACAGGAAGGTTTGTCTGGGAAGTGACCGGGCGGAATGGGAGGAAGGGGACTCCGGGAAGCTGAGTGCCCCTCTCTTCTCTGGGACCCCTCTTGCATGTTCAGGACAAGGGTAGAAAAACGGGGGGTAGAGAGATCAGGGGTCAGATACCAAGAAGCTCACTCAACACTGATCAGTCTGCAACTGTGAAAAGGTGACACTTGTGGAGGGGGGAGGCTGCAGGAGAGAGGGGATCCAGTAGGCCCTGATAACAGGAAGGTGAGGAGAGAAGCAAGTGTGTCACAGGAAAGAAAAATGGCACCTATCGGAAGTGAGCCAGGGTCTACAGTCCCTGCTTAAGGCTCGGGGATAGGTTCCCAACAGTGGTAAGTACCCCCACATCGTACCCCCACATCCTACTTGCTGGGCTGTAACTTGGGTGCAGGTCTGGGTTCCATAGACAAAGCAAATACAGGCATCCCTTAAGCCTCCAGCAACTGCATCTGTGGGATGCTGGGAAGGCCATTGTTCCTGAGGTCCCTAGAGAACCTGGCAGGGGAGCTGTAGTCCTGGCTTCCCTAGGATGTAGGCTGGTGGGTGGGAGATACTTCATAACCCCCATCCCAGACACACACACACACACACACACACACACACACACACCACATCACCCACATCTGGTGCATACCACAGACACACATATGCATGCACATACATGTGATGCACACACATGCATATACATGTACACACCCCACAGGCTCGTGTATGCACATCACACTCACACACACAAGCACACACACACACTGGCATTTGTCCTAAGGGATCCCCTAGAGATTTCACAGCTACAGCTCTAAACACTCTTAGATGGCTGCTCTGTACCAGGCCCAGCTCTGGGTGTGACAGACAGAGTCTACTGGCTGGAGTCTCCAGCTACTGACAGCCAGTCTAGCTGGAAACTGGTGCAGAGTGTGAGGATTAAGAAGCAGTCCTTCCCGTTGCTGGACCCCCTCAAGACAGGGCAGCGCAGCCAGGAACTCACAGCAATGGAAGTTGAGCGCATCACACCTACACAGTGGTGGACATGTCAGCATGCCCCCATGGACTGGCACGGATCTCAAGAGAAATAGTTTCAGGCAGTAGGATCTCAGGGGCAAAGGGTCACACAGAAGTAGGGGAATCCCCATATCAGCAGGTCACCCAAGAAAGGGTCTCTTGTTCTGCCACAGAGGCCTGAATCCCCATGAGAACAGATGATGTGATAGTTAAGCCTGGGTGTCGACTTGACACACCTGATATTAACTAAGATGGACTGAGACCACCTGAAAGAATAATGCCACCCTAGATCCCATCAGAACCTCCAAAGATCTCATAGGATCCTCCCAGTGCTGGACCCTATAAAAAGGAGCCGCCAAAGAGAAGAGATGCTTTTGTAGCTGTGCTAGGAATCGCTCTCCTTCCGCCCACCCAGTTTCTTCGCTTCTTCAACCCTCTAGCCTTCCAACCCTCCAAAGTCTTCAACTACGTTAAAGACTCTAGGAATTCTCCAGCCTTCAGCCATCACCCACTTGACTACCGGACTGAGCAGCTACTGGCAGCCATCGTTGGACTACCTCGGCCATATCTGTAAGCCAATTCAATACATTCCATATATATATATATAGTCAATTCTGCATCTCTAGAGAACCTGACTAATACAGATGATATAGAGGGAGCCCCAGAACCCATAGAACCAAAGGACAGGAGACTAGGAGGGAGTAGACTCGACCCACATAGAGAAGGGAAGGAGGGGGGATGGAATGTGAATAGGAGGGAAGGAGAGGGGAGAAAAGGGAGTCATGGAGCATGTGTATAAAAAAGTAAATTTAATAAATTTATTTTTTTTAAAGTAATCCTGTCAAACTTTCGGTTCAGGATCCTGACAGAACTAGGGGTCACAGATAAGGATGTTGCAAGCAGGCAGGAGGGCAGATGGGGCACCTGGTGTGACTTTAAGGCAGAGCAGTGGGTGAGGTCTTGGCCAGGTCTCTGGTAACTAGCCACTCTCTGAGTGAGTTATAGGCTATTAAAAGTGAAAGAGTGGGTGCCGACCAATAGCGAGGCCTAGTCAAACAACTCAGGCAGACTCCCACGCTGCCCTGTGCATACACACAGACACATGCACACTACCCATAAACAAATACTTGGAGGAGTTGGCCCTGTTCCTCCTCCTCCTGTATTAATGAAGGACTAGGGAGAGCGAGGTCAGAGGTCACAGAACAGGCTGACCCAGCATAGTTTCAGGCACCTCTTTCTGAAGCCCCAGAATAGATGCCACCCCATAACCTCCTCCCAGGCCCTCAAACCCTCACTTTCCATATTCCTTCAGACCTTGCCTGTGGCACCTTGCCTAAGATATACAGACAGGATGGGCCATATCTGGCCGTCACATTAAGCTGAAGTGCAGCCCGTGTTCTTCAGCCTGCAGCAGATCCATGTCCAGAGCTGCCCTTGGAGGCCAAGGAGCGCGCACAAGGCTTCCACGAGGACTGGAAGTCAAGATCAGCGCTCAGCAGGCTGGAGGAGGCCACCCTAAGATCACTGTGTGTAAATATTCCTGGAAAGGCCATGTGCCCAGGAGAACTGTGAGCATGTAGCCTCTGGCTACACCGACTGGAGGACAGTGTCTAGCCAGAGACAAGCTGACCTCCCGGGCTCTGAGCCGATCAGACCCTCCTGGAGCACTTTCACAACGTGGACATCTCCCTCCCTAGGGGACAATGACCAAGAGGGTCGGCAGGCAGAGAAGTCCCAGAAGCGCCATCCTGTGAGGAGTTGTCTCAAAAGCTATTTAGCCTCCCGAAACAAGACTCCTCTGTGAGTTCTGTCCACTCACATCCTCTCCCTGTCGCCTTGTCCTAGTCTTAGGGCGTCTCTTTCCACGGTCAGCTGTAGCTAGCAATCTGACCCTTCGTTCTGTGGGGTCTCCCTCCTTGACCATAGTTCTGGGAGGTTAGAGGCCATGTGATTTTTGCTCCAGATTGATATCTGGAGCCTAAGAGGAACTCAGTAAATGTCTGCAGAAGAGGAAGAGGAGGGGAGGGAGGAGGAGAGAATGGCTGAGCAGCACATGGGCCGCTCCCAGAACTCCCCTGCGAAGGAGGATCCAACCGGTTCTCCAGGACAGAAGAAACTAACTGAGGGTGAACTTGGGGAGACAGATTGAAACCATGGACAGTAAAAGTTTCAAAGGTCAAATGATCCCAGGGTTTTGGGTAGCCCAGGAGATCCTGAGCTTCTTAGGAAGATGTTGATATGTATTTACCAGGGTTTCATGTAGACCAGACAGGACTCAAACCTGCTATTGATTGAGAATGACTTTGGATTCTCCTACCTCTACCTCCCAAATTACAGGCACGCACCACCAGGCCCCATTTATGCAGTGCTGGAGATCAAACCCAGGCCTTTGTGTATGCCAGGCAAGCACTCTACCAACTGAGCTATATTACCCCCTCCAGGAAGATGTTTAAACAGACAAAGAAGAGCATTTCTCAGAGGTAGGGTGGTTTGAGTGATTGAATGAATGGAGAAAGGAAGGAAGGAAAAGAGGGAAGGAGGGAGGGAAGGAAAAGAAGGAAGGAGGGAGGAAAGAAGGGAGCGAAGGAAAAGAAGGAAGGAAGAAGGGAGGGAGGGAGGGAGGGAGGGAGATGACTGGTGACTGCTACAGAGACATTCGTATGCTGGACAGAGGCTGGAGACAGCTGCCCTTGTTTTAGAGCTGAGACTGAAGACTAGCCTCACATTAGACTTCAGGTAGATGACCAGCCTCGGACTTTATGCTCAAAGGATTCTGTGAGACACAGAGCCCAAGCATGACAGGAAAGCACCTTTGAATCAATCCAGCACTGCCAGCTATGGCACGCTGTGTGATATTCTCAGCTGGCAGGAGCTTTGAAAGGAACCAGCCCCGACTCCCTTCCCTCCCACACCTTACCTTGGGAAGTCACCCAAGGAACTTACATTCCGGAACCACATCGGTCCCCTTTCCAGGAGGACCTTCTTGGCACAGATCTGTCCTCAAGTGAACGCCCCTTTTAGCAGCACCCTCTTTGGGGTGGATGTTGGAGCTGACCCCTGATCTTGCTTGGTGGTGACCGGCCCCCAGAGGCTGGGGGTGAGATTCCCACGATGCCAGCTCTAAGCACTCTGACCTGGTGGGAGAGTCCAGCCTCTCTCGAACCTGACAGCCTGACTCCTGTCTCTGTGATTCTGCTCCTGGTTGGTGACTGGGACATAATGGGAACTTGGTAAACGTCTATAAAGGAAAAGAAAACAGGAGGGAAGGGAGTGAGGGAAAGAAGAACTGAGTGGTACATGAGCTTCCTGACTCTCCTGCCTCAGTGTCGCACTGTGAGGTAGGGAGTGTGAAGTGAGCCACACAGGATACCAAAGCAGACTGCCCTGCCTAGATACGGGTGTCCTGCATAGGGAAATGGGATGGGATACCCTCTAGAAGGGCACAGGACCTCTTAGACTAGATAGAGAAGAGCATACAGCCCTCCTGGTTCCCCTAAAATTGGCACCTGGTACAGTCAGTGCTCTGTCCAGAGTCAGAGCTTGTCTCCAGCAAGCCTGTTGCAGCCGGTGACCTGTCGCTGACTCACAGCCAGCTGTGAACACTATCCGGAGAAAGTGGCTCCCAGCTGAGCTCATGAGCTTGCAATTAGCCCTCTACGCCCCCTCACCACGGACAGCCTCCCGGCTTCCAACACACGCATGTCCCAAGCTGCCCTTTCCCGACCGCAGTGGTGGCTCTAGCAGCTTATTTTAGCCTGATGAAGCCTCCTGAAATGTCGGTGTTTGCAGCTAGGGATCACCTGGTTCGACGCATTCGCACAACACGGGGAACAGGAGAGAGTGGCGTGGTTCAGCCTGCAAATTGGTGGTGAACTCGAAATTAACCACAGGCTTCAAGAGCTTCCCTTCATCCCAGGAGGGCATTGTACTCCCAAGCGGCCCCTCGCCACACTTCCCGAGCCTCCGAACCTCTACATGGGGCTCTGAATCCTGGTTATGAGTTAGTTGATCCAGGTCTTCGAATCCCCAGCTCTAAAATAAAACTAAGGTCTTTGCCTCCCAAGCAAAAGGACCTGAATCAAAATCCCCAGATCTCACATGAAAACACGGAGCAGAAAATGATGGTGGCCTATAATTCTGTTCCTGGAAGGCAGAGCCTAGGAAACCCGAGGGCAAAATAATAAGGAGGTGCAGCAATCCAGGATGATTCCCAATGTCACATGCACACTCAAGTGCCCTCTTGTACACATGCCCCTCCACACACAAACACCCACCCACATGCAAAATACACACACATACACGCACACACACGCACACACGCATGCATGCACATATACCTCCAAAATAAATAAAGCTAACCACAGTGCCTCCCTCCAGACCAAATTGAATGAGTTTGTAAATCTGAATTGCAAGAAGCTCCAAACACACGAACTAGCCAAGTGTGATTGCACACAGCTGCAATCTCAGTAAGTTAGGAGTCTGAAGCAGGAGGATCTTGCATTTGAAACCAGCATCAACTACATTATGAGTTTGAACTGGCTACATAGTGAGACCACGTCTTTAAAATAACTATCATTCTTATGTGTTTGGTAGTATTATCCAGACTTGATCCTTGGTGTGGAAAATTCCAGAATTCCACACTAGCCTTCTGTCCAGCACATGAATATCTCTGTAGTAGTCACTAGTCATTTCCCTTCCCTCTCTCCCTCCCTGTCTCCCTCCTTGTCTTCTTTCCTTCCTTCCTTCCTTCCTTCCTTCCTTCCTTCCTTCCTTCCTTCCTTCCTTCTTCCCTTCCTTCTTCCCTTCCTCTTTCCCTTCCTTCCCTCCCTTCCTTCCTTCAATCACTCATTGAAGCTACTCACTGTACTTCTGATGACTGCTCTTTATGGTCTGATTAAACACCTTCCTGGCACAGGTGATATAGCTCAGTTGGTAGAATGCTTGCCTAGCATGCACAAAGTTCAGGGTTCAATCCCCAGCAATGCATAAACGGCATGGTGACGCATGCCGTAATCTTAGCAGGAGGAGGTGGAGGCAAGATCATGGTTTGCCCGCAGGTGAGCAGATTCCGAGAGATGGGTCACAGAACCAGACTTCTGAAAAACCAGCTTGGTGCTCCCGTGTGGACTGTTTCTGTCAGAAGGACCATGGCAGGCACAGATGCTGCCTGCCGGCCACCTGGCCGTCAATGTCTGAGACTCAAGAGACAGGGCAGCTGGAGATGTTCCAAGATCTCCAAAGTGTGCAAGTTTAGGGAGAAGACCTCAGAAGGCAACAGCTGGGCTTCTGTTTTGTTCATCTGCGAAATGAGAACAAGGGCAAGTTCTGACTCCCTAGGGGTCAGGGGCTGTGTGTTAGCTCAGGTGAGGTGGTACCTGGCTGACACGTCCCTTTCTGGCCTTCCTGTCTCCTTCTGTTCTGCCTGCCTAACCTCTCCCCGCCCCCCATCATCTGCCGAAGATCAGTTGTCTCAACTCGCATCGACCTCCCCAAAGCCAGCTGCGTAAACACTGACAAATTCTTCCCCTTCCAAGTCCCTCCCTTACCAGTCATCGAACCTCTGACACCCCTCGCATCAGATGAGCTATGGTTGCACATCACGTCCTAGTTCGAGGTGGTCTCATTGCAATCTCAGAGAAGTTGTTCAATGGATGACTCGGTGAACTAATAAATGGAGCCACTCCAGAACCTCCTTTGAACTGCTCTGTGGCTCTGAGCATTGGGCAATGTTTGGGTTCCTCCAGGGCTCTACCCCCAGAGCAGCTGCTCTGCTCCCCCTTGGTATTCCTTGGCCATCTTCCCCTGCCCTCACCCCACCTCCAGCACGCAGTCCGGACAATCAAGGGGGCATCGGCCCCGCCAGGAGGGGTACTAGTGCAATCATTTTGTTCCTGGTAATTACTACTGACCTGTTTGTCAGTTCCAAACTTCTCCTGCTCCCCAAGTCACAACCGTCACCTCTCTAACCCTCCCCTTAACCTCCTATGAGGAAAACTGACTCTTCTAGCCACTAACCCACCTCCACTAACAACCAAACTCAGTGGTCCCCCATCTGTAAGAGTCCTGTGTCAGGGGAACTCCCTCTCTCATTGCATGTCATCGTAACTCTGAAATCTGTTCCTGGGGATACAAAGTCTTACAGAGTCCCCCTTGTTCCGCTCTGAAGGCTGGGGAGCTGAGTGCGAGCTTTGTTCTCAGATGCTGAAGTTGGCTTAGGTGTAGTCTCCAGCCCAGTCCCAGCTCTTTCCTCATCACTGGTCCATGGCTCTCCGACCTTTGCATGTTTCTGAATTAAAAACGGTCCCTGGGTACCACGGGTACAAGAACTGTAAACTGAGGGACAAGGTCTGTCCAGTGGTTTGAATGCATTGGAGTCTTCCTCATAGAGATGCACAAGGGACGCCCTGAACCAGGGATATGAAAAGGTCCACCATGTAAAACAAGGGTGTTGGCACAATGAAGGATGGCACACCTGGCCTCGTCGAAGAAACACTTGATTCTGCTCCACAGTACTTACTGTGAATTCACAGAAACTAAGAATCCTGGCAGATTACGGGACTGGCCCCAGGTCACCCGGCAAGTCTGCCTTGCAGCCATTTCTTTAAGTGGACTCGTTGTGGTTCTTCAGGATTAAAATGGCATCTGTTCTCAAACTCACAAGATCTCGGGCACAGCGGGAGAGACAGACCGCGTAAGATGATGACGGTCTCAGATAGAGGTCATTCGAAATGAACTTTGAATGGACTGGTGACCTCTGGAAGCGGGGAAGAACAAAACAGACCCTTGTGGATGAGGACGGATACCCAGGAGAGCAGGTGTTTGAAGTGTGATGCTGAGGCACAGGTAAACCTAACGATGTGCTCTGGGCACATCTGTAAAGAATTAATAGTTGAGTTAAGCACTGAGCCAGGCTACAAGAGATTGTCTAGTTGATGGGGAGGACCTAGCTCATGGTGGGTGGGATTGTCTTCTGAGCAGATGAATAAGATGGAGGCAGCTAGTTACGGAGTTTGGCATTCCTCAGTACACTTGGCCAGACATGCTGGTCTGGCAAGTTAGGATTATCCCTCTCAGTGGATTTTTTTTTCTCAATGGCTATTGTGTGGCCAGTTCCCTCAGCCCCGGGTGTTGGTATGAGTTCTCCTGCCAAGCTAGACTAAGAAATGTAACCAATCATGAGAAAAAATAAAGCCCCTTGTTCTTTCCTAAGCCATTTTGTTGTGAATTTATCAGCAACGTGCAGGCAAACTGCGACAGGCTGCGTTCACAGGCTTTGGAAAGAGATGAAGACTAGGGGTATCCGACAGGGACTCTGCATGTCAAGCTGAGTAAGGGGGTTTCTGATTCGGGCATCAGGAAGCCGCTGAAGATACAGGAAAGTGGAAGATGTGCTTCCATGAACTCGGTGCTTGATTGAAGATGCCTGGGGCTGGCTGTGGAGCAACATGGAGGAAGATCAGCGGGTGTTGGAAAGTGAAGCCTGCTGGGAGTTCATGGTTGGACGGCAAGGTCGCTGGATGGGGCAATAGGATGGAAACCACACTTCAGGGACTGGCAATATCCTTATCATCAAAACCAAGAAAGTAATGTCTTGATTTGAGTTTTCCTGGGAACAAACCTGAAGATAAGACTTTGAATGCAACTTATTTAGAAATTGATCTCAAGGATTGCCAGTAGGGTGGTGAATGAATCAGACAGGAGTGGAAAGACATCCGTAAAGGCGCATTTATCAAGCCAGTTGCCACTGAGGTCAGTCCTCCTGGGCTTGGGGAGACAGAGCAGAAACCACCTCTGAATAATCTCCTGAAGGAGAGGGAGTCACGGGTGTACATGCGCTGACTCGCATCAGTCTAGTCAAAGAGCACTACTCTAGGAACCATGAACTCTCTTGCATGTCTGGCATACTCACCCGCAGAAGCAAGTTCTGCAGCCAGGAAAAGCCCTGTTGACTCCTACGTACTGGTAATGGGAAACCACTAAGTCACTGCCTAGGAGTAACAGTAAGTATTAGGAGATAAGCCAAGGCACTGACAGTGTCCGCATTTGCCTGCTTTACATGAGTTACTCAGAATGGTTTCCTGCCTTATTATGACTGCCTAATATGATTTCTTATACTAGACAGGATGACTCTGCAAGGGACCTGATACTGAAATAGCTAGTTCTTGTAATCCCAACAGGAAAAGAGATTTGAAACTCGACAATATGGTTCCATTCATTTTTGCTTTATATTTTTTGAGGCAAAGATACCAGGTACATACAAATGTAGACTTATTAGATCTTCATGATGAATTTAACCTTACATCATTAAGAAATATCTCTGTACTCGTAATGCTTTTTGTTTGAAAATCCTTTGTCTGGTTTTAATGTAGTCGCACTAGCTTTTTGCCATTGTTGACATTGACTACTAGACCTTTTCTCATCCTTTATCTTCCTTTATCACTGTATTGCAATTTTGTCTATATAAACAATGTATACTTGCAGCTTGGGTCTTATCTAAAATAAGTCTGAAAGAAATCTGTAGCTCTCTGCCCTTTAATGGGAAAATAGGTTTTTTTTTCATTTTCCATATAATGGATTATGTATTTAGATTTAAACCTATTCTCTGACTAAGCACTTTCTAAATGTCTTGCTTATATTCCTTTTTCTCCTCTTTCTTTGCCTTCTGTTGGAGCTATTCAATTATCCCCTCGGTTAATACGGAAGTTACTCACTGTAACGGTTACTCTTAACTCTGTGAGAGAGCACTCAAAGTCAAGCAACTTAAAGGAGAAAGGGAGATTTATTCAGTTTACGGTTCCAGAAGGAAGGTACAGCCTCTCAAAGTAGAGGCGGCATGGCTGGTTGGTCAAAGCTGGAGGAGGCTAAGTCACCGCAGACATCTTGGAAGCTGAGAGCTGCAGACTGCTTGCTGCAAAGGCAGACTTCTCCTGGAGGTAGGGCGGGACTAATCCACCTCAAGGCCCACCCCTGTGACTGCCTTCCTCCAGCAAGGTTCCACCTCTCAAAGTGCCATGGTCTTGCTAAACATATGAGACTGTGGGGAGACACATTTCAAACCATGACACTCACTCTTATGATTTTAGTGTCTCCCTAAAGATTATACCATACACTTTAACTAATCCAAATGTTGATTGACTTTTTAAAAAAAAATTTGCCCCAAATACATGTAAGAACCTTAAAATCTTAACTTCCCCCACTATCAGCATAATTATTATACATGTACAATATTACTGTTTGTCATTTTCATGGCTCATTTCTGCCATATCTCTGACTGACCTTCAAAATAGGACTTGTTCTATATAAAATACCTTCTTCTAAAGTGGATCTGCTGCTAACTAATTCAGATTTTGTTAAAAAAAAGTATTTAAATCAGGCTGGGGAGATAGCTCAGAGGTTAGTCTTTGACTCACAAGCAAAAAGGACCCGAGTTCATATCCTAGATCCCATGTAAAAACATCAGACAAATATGGCAGTAGCCTGCAGCTATCTTCTGGCCCTTGAAGGTGGACCACAGGAATCCCCAGAGAAAACCAATAAGGATGCAGAGCAATTCAGGATGATTTTCAATGTTACCCTTGGACCACCATGGGCACACATACTCAAGTGGCCTCTTGTACACACACACACACAAATTCAAGTCAAGATAGGGTCCCGCTCTGCTGCCTACCTAGATTGGACACAAAATCTCCAGACTCAAGTGATACTCCAGTCACAGTCTCTCAAATAACTGGGATCCACAGCCACACACCAAGCCCAGCTTCTCTCTGATTTGATTAGTGCTGGAAATGCACTTATTTCACCTTCAATTTGGAACAATTTCTCTAGGTAGTGACTTGCATTGTTTTCTTCAGACATTGTGGCATTATGAATGAGAAATGCATATCTGGGTTTTACCTCCAGGAAGGCCAGCAGGGCTGAAGGTTGAGGTGCTCCTCAATGGGCAATGATGCAGATTACATAATGAGCCACCATAAAAAATACAAAAGAATTGGGTTAGGAGAGATTCTAGTTTGCTAAGTACATAGAGATTTTGAGAGGATGATATGCTCAGAAAGGATGTGAAGCTTCTGTTCTCCACCCCTATTACCTTGCCCTCTGAATTCCTTCATCTGGCTTTCATCTACATCCTTTGTAATATCTTTTGTAATAAACCACGGCAGCAAGCAATGTGTTACCCTGAGTTTTGTGCACCTCTCTGGCAAATGATCTAAACACAAGGAAGGAATGGTAAGAACTCTGGGTTAACAGACCAAAAGGTCAGAAGTGCAAGTCACAACCTGGGATTTTTTATTGGCAGCTGAAGTTGAGGGAGGAGGATCAGTCTTGTGGGATGGAGCCTTTAACTTGAGGTGTTTATACTAATTCTGGTGTCCAAATTCAGTGAAATTGTAGAATGCTGTTTTGGTTCCATGTTCCCATTGCCATAATGAATCCAGGACCCCAACAACTGAGAGAAATAAGGAGATTTTTTTCTTTATTCCAACTTATGATTTTATGACAGGAGAACCAGCAGCTTACCAGAGGGCTGCCTTAAATAATAATTCTCCAAAGATGTGCCCATAGGCCCATCTCTTCAAGTGTCCAGTTGACAACTAAAGCCAGCTGCCATAGAAACTCAGTTGATATCTGTCAGTATGGGTGAGGAAAATCTCATGTACCCATCAGATGGGTTTTGTGTTAAGAAAACTTCCCGGTTCAATTGCTCCACCAGATCAGCTGTATAACTAATCTTCACCCTTGAGAAGTATTCTGTGTGTTTCTCTGATTACCTTTAAGGTTTCCTTATCTCTGACTTTCCACTTTGGGGGTTCACTGTGACTATACAACCATATCACCGATTTTTTTAAAGCATGGTCACACATACTCCTTGACATTGTGCTTTAGGTTCCCAAGGTTTCCTGAATACCTACCTGAGTCTACTTCAGTTGTCAATTTTGGAAAAAAATCCATCGTCTATTGCTTGTTCTCTCTCAAATATCCTCGCCATCTCCTCTAGGTCATAAAGACTCTGTTCTGTATTCTCTTCCCTTTTACATTTCCATGCTTTATTCTGACACCTTTTCTGATCTGGCTTCTAATTCATTAATTCTCTCTTCAGCTAGATCTAATATGACTTCTTTGAATTCTTATTTTTTGCCTATTTCAATTCTTTGCCAAAGTTCTCAATCATGTTTTCTTGTTAAATCTCTGTATTGTTTTCAAACATAGTAAGCATTTAAAGAATTTCAGTAACACATTAGTTCAGTGGGTAAGACATGTGCTTACAAACCTATCAATCTGATTCCTAGAAGCCCACATGATGGAAGGAAAGGATTGACTTCTGGAACTTATCCTTAGACTTCCACCCCTGCTCCATGGCTTGCATGTCTCTCTCTCTCTGTCTCTCTGTCTCTCTGTCTCTCTCTCTCTCCCTATCTCTTCTCTCCCTTCCCTCCTTCCCTTTCTTTCTCCCTACTTCCCTCTCTCCTCTCTTTCAAATTAATAATAAATATAATAAAATAAAATAAAAAATAAGTACATACATGGAAACTCCAACATTCATAGCCCCTGATATATGTTTTTCTTCTGTGTATCTGGTTTCATCATTCCTGATTTTTTATTTTTGTGTTTAATGTGAGTGTGTATTTTGTTTGTTTAAGGATTGTTTGTCTTGTGGGGGAGTTATTGATCTATTTTAAAACTTCCATTGATTTAGCTTATTGATTTGTCCATTTTGAACCTTGCCTCTGGCCACAATAACTTCCTGCTGGATTCTGTCCAGCACCTGAAGTGAAAGTGGTTGTGGTCAAGACAACTGTGCCCTTCCAGCCACTTAAGTTGTAAATGTATTAAAATTATCTGGCAAGGGGAGTGAATGCAAAGTACAATGATGTATGTGTGTGTGTGTGTGTGTGTGTGTGTGTGTGTGTGTGTGTGTATGTGTGGGTGGGTGTGTGGGTGGGTGTGTGTGTATCATAATAAAGACCACAATTTTCTCTGTTAAAAAATGGATTAAGAACTTATTCCTTTTGTTAAGCACAGTGACACATATCCATAATTTCAGCACTTAGGAGATAAAGGCAGAATAATCATGAATATAAATTCAAGGTCAGCCCAGACTACAAAATCATTTCCAGACAAGTCTAGGCTACATGGTGACACCATCTCAAAAAATATATTACTTTTAATGTATTTAAAGGTACTGTAGTTCTCTAAAAGCATAACCTTCTATTGCAGTTAGCCTTCAGAGCTGCTGATAAATGACCATCAAATGGCTTAAGGGAACAAGGAGTTCATTCTTTCTTACAATTTTCTGGTTACAGTTCTCAGTCTAGTTTGATGGAAGAGCACGCACAAGAGACGAGGGAACTGGCCACACCATCACCACATAATGGCTGAGAGATGGACAGTCCTTACTTGCCAAACCAGCATATCTGGCCAAGTATACAGAAGGATCCCGACTCTCTCAACCAGCTCTCTGTGATTTATTCCAGGCCCTAGTCCCACCCACCATGGGCTGGGTCTTCCCCAGCAGCTAGACAATCTCCTGCATGTTTGCTCTGGACTTAACTCAACCACTAATTCTCTACAAATGTGCCCAGAGCTCAAACCCTCAACAGTCAAGTTGACTCCTGTACTTAACTATGACACCTGCTTTTAAGAAACACATTAAAGATTTATAGATAAAAATAACATATTATATGGAATATACCAAAATTACCCAACCGAGAAGAAACAGGAAAGTAGTTACAAAACAGGTGAAACCAACAAGAGTGGCCGAGAATTTATTATTCTTGATGCCAAGTTGGGAGTGTTAGGATCCAAAATATTTTGCATAAAAACGTTTTAAGTTGAATCAATAAAATTATCAGACACAGGATGACACCTTCTTCCAGAGAGGAGATCTGGGAAGCCAGGGACACAGCACTGTTGAACGGAGCCTTTTAGTTCGGCTGCAGAATTGAGACCAGGTAAAGCTCAGCCCAGCCCTGTGGGACCTGATCTGCTCACAGTTCATTTTCATCACTGGTCACAGCCTTCCCCCAGGTTCCTCAAGCTCTCCTCTCATGTCTCCATCTCAGGACGCCCTGGAAAGCTCTGGCCATCTTTCACGCTGGAAGAACGTTTCCCAGGCCAGGTGATTCTCTGTCTCATCGTGTTATCATTCAGATGCTGCCAGTCGTTGATTGCTGCTGTTGATGAAGGTGATGCATAGCCCTTACGGTTGTGATCAGCTCCTAGTCTGCCCCCAAACCACGTTCTGATGCTAAAAGCAAGCACAATACTGGGCAGGAATCTTCCCAGGGTTTTTGCAATGGTTCTTAAAAGCTGTTCTAGGGTTAAGGAGATGGCTCAGTGGATCAAGGCACTTGCTGCCAAGCCTGACCACCTGGGTTTGATCCCTGGAACCCATGCAGGTCGAGACAATTGTCCTCTAACTTCTGTTCATGTTGGCACGACTCGTTCATACAGGTACAAGAACAATAAATAAATAGATGTTTTTAAAAGGGGTTTTAGAGATGGTAGAGTTCTTGCCTAGTGTGTATGAGACCCTGGGTTCATCTCCAGCATTGAAGATAGATAGATAGATGGATGGATAGATGGATGGATAGATAGATAGATAGATAGATAGATAGATAGATAGATAGATAGATAGATAGATAGATAGATAGATGTTTTAAAAGATGTTTTTGCTTTTTTAAAGCTAACAGTTCAACCAGCTGCAGTGACCTATGCCTGAAATCCCAGCACTCAGGAAGCAGATGCAGGAGGACCACGAGTTTGGAGCAGCTGGTCTAGACAATGAATTCCATTCAGGGCTAGTGAGACACTCTCAAAAAAAACAGAATTAAAGAAATAAAGCTAACAGTTTATACAGCACAGATGAACACTCAATGGGTCATCAGACCAGAGTTTACTTTTCTGAGTTAAAAAAAAAAAGATTTTAAGATTTCTATCATGTATTGGTTTTAATGCCAAGTGGAATTAATCAGATGATAGGTTTTAAACGAGCAAAGTTAAAGGATGAGCTGGCTTGGCATTTTCAAAATCAAATTCAGTTCCGTGTACATCTTGAGAGAATCATGACCCAGGAAGGTTGCCAGGTCTGGTGGAAGGAAGAAGGGAGGAGCCAGGGCTTGCTCTGGGGTGCTTGGCAGGGGAAAGGATGGCTGGGTCTAGAGAAGACACAGTCATCACGCCACGACCATCATCACTCAAAGTGCTGGACAGCATCCAGCAGGGAGTCATCAAAGCCGGTGATAGGGTTCGGGCTGGACCAACTGATGGGCCACAGAGAGAGGCTTGCGGCTGCTCTAAACACTGGTGTAAAGCGTCCAGAAAGAGGAAGACGCCATTGGAGCAGTGACCTTTGGGGATAGGGGTCTTGAGGGTGGACTCCCCCAGGAGACAGCAGTCCCATATCTGGGTTCTAGAGATTCTAGAAAACGGCTCTTTGAAACCTAGGTGGCCCGGGGACCGATCTCCCCACCTTCCAAGAGGCTGAGGCTGAGAGGAAGGTGGGCGCGTAGGCACTGCTGATTCTCAGATGTTTCCATAGTGTGGGGCCCGAAGGCTGCTGTGAGGGGTGAGGAAGGGAGTGAGTGGGAGGCCAGGAAGCAGAGGCAGAGACCTCGATTTCTTTTTTAGAAGGTGTGGGGCTCTGGAGGCAAAACCTGAAATGGTGATTTGGGGAACCACCTGTAGGAAATGACTAGAGGATGTCTGTGGGCAGAAGGGGCTGGGTCTACAGCAGACAGGGGGACCCAAGAACTCCTGAGAGACGGGGGAGAACCGAGGGAGTCCGTGCTCATCCCAGGGAGCAGGGCTCGGAGCCGCCGCATGCTGTGTCAATCCCCTCTTGCCGATGAAGAAAGTGTGTCAGAGAGACAAAGCTACCTGGTGACCCCTGGAGCACAATAGCAGTCAAGCCACACAAGGCACAAAGCCCATCCCTCAGCCCCCCGACCTTGCCCTGTGCCTTTCATGGTCCCAGGTCATGACCGTAACCACCCCAGTTACCACCCCAATGTCACCGTCATCACGCCCACCATGGTCTCTGTGGTCGCTGTGACCACCTCCGTCAGTGTTCACCCCACCACGATAATTAGGGTTACCAACACCGGATTTCCTGTGCCGGACACATGCAGTTCTACTATTCCAGGACTGTGCATGCATCAGAATAAAGTAGCAGAGGCCAGGACGAGGCACTAGGGACCGCATGGCTGCCAGGGCCCTCTGGCATTCCTGACTTCTTCCTTCTGGCAAGCGACATGTTATAATCTGGGTTTTCTTTTGCCTCAGCCCTCTCATGGCAAGTTCCCTGGGCCTCCCTTCATTGCCACTCTTACCCCACCCCAAATCCTCCATTCACTGTCTCTGAGCTGGGAAAATTAAACAGATTTTTTTTTTCTGAGGGAAAAAAAATCCTTAGGGAAGGGAGTGTGTGCAGAGGGATTAGGGGGCTGGCTGGCTCCCAGTCCTTCCAGATCCTCCTTGGAGACTTTGGCTCCCTGCAGGCCTGTGCTCCCCGCTCACCAGGGACTCCTCTCCCCACCTCTATATCTCTCCTTGGTACTGCATCTGGACTCTGATACCCATCTACCCCCCACCACCAGCCACACCCACAAACCCCATCCCTGAGCTGGATAGAGGGGGGTCTGGGATCTAGAGGGAGAGGCCTAGGAGAGAGTTTCCACACCGAGCCTTGTTCTGAGCAGCGCTGCCAATCGTCCCTCCTCACTAATCCCAAGATTAGAGTAAGTGGAGCAGGGGAATACAGAAGGCAGCTTCTGGAATAGTCTGGCAAGCATGGTGGGGGGGAGCAGACAAGGCGTTGCTGTGAAGTCTGGGCACACCGTTGGCCTCCCTGAACTCCGCTGTCTTCCTCATCAGGGGGTCCATCACTCAGGACACAGTCCCCCCACCCCCTATGAGCCATGGGTGAGGCCCAGTCATCTCCTCATAGACCTAAGGCCGGGTGAAGTCCAGCGCAGGCCTGCTGGTGTCCGCCTCTTCCCCCGCCCACTCCTGCTCCCATCCTCCTTGGGCAGATGTTGGGGGCTAGGAGTTACTTGTTTCACTTGTCTTGTTTGCTTGCTATTGAGGTGGGGGGGGTCTCTCCATGGAGCCCAGGAGCTCTTCAAACTTGCCATTTTCCTGCAATTACAGGGGCGCACCAGCACGCCCAGCGGCATCTCCCTCTTCTGCTGCTGTTGCTGACACACCCCTTTGCTCCTTTGTCACAAAAAACATTTTCACCTGTCACCTTTCTCACGCACAGGTACATGCCACTGCCACCCCTGAGCCTTGCGTTCAAGGCCTTGCCCGTACCCTACAGTACCCCTTGTCCCCAGGCACCCCTCGCCCGAGTTCTGACTTAGCCCTGGCTGACCTCGCAGCTTCCTTCTCCTGCTGCCTCCCTCCACTCTCCTCTCTCCACTTCCGAGTTGGACACCCTCCCCAATCTATCCCTGAGCCCCAGCAGACATAATAAGTCACCAGCAAACTGGATCTCAAGCTGCACGGAGGGGCAGCCTCTCAATAATAAGCCATAACACGGTTACCAGGCGGATTTGCTTTGGGGAAGAAACTGGTAATTGAATCTCCCCCTCCGGGCACCATCTGTCTCCACTGCCCCGGTCTCACCCATCCGATGCCCACCTGTATCCGGCGGTCCAAACAAGTGAGTCCTGGGCCGTAATGCGATTACTGTATCTTTCTATTGAAATGGACTCGGGTTCTTTGGGGACACGGAGAAAGTTCCTCTTTGGGGAACAAAAGCCAGGGTCATCAGGGGCCAACGCAGAAACAATAGCACCCCAAGATTCATCTGGAATAAAGTAGGGCGAAGAAAATGGGGTCTCCGGTAATTTTCTTCCTTTGGAATTCTCCTCCATACTTTCTTCCTTTCATGTTCCTGGATCAGCTGATCATGGGAGCATCCCCAACATGTGGAAGCTGCCTAGATGCCTTGACTCCTACCCAGCAGGGCAAGGGCTCTGTCCCAGCTGGCTCCAAGCTTCCAAGAGAACCCCACCCTGGCCCGGCCCAGCACACACCTGAGGCAAGTTCTCAGCTCTGTAAAATGAGGAAGGTAATGACAGTCCCTAATCCCCGAGGGGTGAGGACCAAGTTCATCTAGGGAGTGCTGGAGAGGGGGACCTGGGTTACAGGACTCCCCTCCTCATGGCAGCCATCCGTTCCCACACAGACAAAGCCTGCACTCAGGGGTCCCAAGACCTCTTCCTGTTTTCAACAACCCATGGCTGATCACTTTATTGAGATCCACTTTCAGAACGGTAACTGAGCCCCGCTCCTCACTGTGAACCCTGCTCCTTGATGTGTTCACAGCCGCCATGGAAGGCAGCAAGTAGCCAGGCCCCTGCGCTTTGAAGCCAGCCTGTCCTAGTTACCTGATGTGTCGCTTCAACAAAGTACCCTAACAAGAAACAAACTTAAGGGAGAAGGACTTTATTCCAACTCACAATTCCAGATTCCAGTCCATGATGGCAGGCAAGTCACACCAGCAGGAGCTTGAGCGAACCAGTCCTGTAATGTCCACAGCCAAGAGCAGTGCTGCAGCCAGCCTGCATGGTTGCTGATAAATCACCATCAAATGGCTTAAGGGGATAAGGGGTTTATTGTCTCTTACAATTATCTGGTGACAGTTCTCAGTCCACCTTGACGGGAGAGCTCACGCCAACACCAGGTCCGAGGGAACTGGCCACGCCATCACTACATAAGGGCTGAGAGAGGGACAATCCTTACTTGCCAGACCAGCATGTCTGGCCAAGTGTACACAAAGATGCCAACTCTCTAAACCAGCTCTGTGTATTCTATTCCAGGGCCTAATCCCACCCACTTGGGCCTTCCCCATCAGCCCGACAATCTCTTGCAGGTTTGCTCTGGGCTTAACCCAACCACTAATTCTCCACAAATGTGCCCAGAGCTCAAATCCTCAACTGTCAAGTTGACACCTGTGCCTAACTATGACAAGCAGAAAACAACAATGAATACCTGCATGCTCGATCCATTTTTATCATTTTATACAACAATCCAAGACCTCCATTCCAGGGAATGATGCTACCCACTTTTAGGCTGGGTCTTCCCACAGCAGTTTAGAGACAGCAAGACCTTCTCTCACCGGTGCGCCTAGAGGTCAACGTTAATCTAGAGAATCCTTTCCAAGAGTCCCTGGAGGCCTGCCTCCCAGGAGTCAGGTCCACAATCTGTCCCATAGCCCATCCTCAGGACTCCCATTTGCCCAGTATAGGGTGATGCCCCAGCCCTTGTTAAAGCTCACCAGTTAAGGTTGCCTAGCAGCCAGGATGGGTAGCATGAGATTGACTGCAGGGGGGCCAGGCCAGAGAGCTCTACGGGATCAGGTGACACAAGGGCTCCCAGACTCCCAAGGACATGAGGAGCTGTTTACCAACCCACCCTGGACATTCTACATATACTCGACATCTGCCAGGACTGGGCTGGGGCTGGGTGAGACTCTGGGATTATGTAAAGACTCCTCCTGCTCTTCTGCCACATTTCCAGTGACAGGTGTGCTAGCTGGGCAGGAGAACATCGGGGGAGTGGAGGATGCCTTAAGAAAGCAGCATGAACATGTTACTGACCCCACAAAGTCTAGCATGGACTAAAGGCACTAGGATCCTTGGAGGCTAGGGACTGACAGTCACAGTAGTGTTCCTAAGCTTAAGGGGAACACAGGAAAGGGTTCTGGGAAATGCCCCTGAGTCCGTGTACCTCATCGGAGATGAGGACTCAGAGGAGAGTTTGGCATGCACATTAAAGGATGCTTCGGGGATTGGGAAGGGAGAGGCACTGGGGGATGAGGAGGGAGGGAGACGGAAGAGGGAGCAGGGGGGTCAGGGGGAGAGGGAGGGAGGGAGGCGACTGGCGTACCTGTTAAGTTTGTATGAGCAGAAATAATAATAATAAAAAAATGTTAATAAAAAAAATGAAAACAGCATGAAAGCTCTCATGGACAGGAGTTCTGACTGGACTGAGCATGCTCATGAGGTTGACAACCTTCATAATAACTTCCCACCTTTCTTAACTTGTCCACAACATGACTTCTCCAGGTCTGTCACATTCAATAACGTGGGCACACCAGCCATTCATTTAGCCATCCCTTTAACATATGTTTCTTTTTTTTTTAATCCCTGACTCCAGAGACTTAACCAAGGAAGAGCTGCGTGGAAGCGGCAGCAGCCCACGGCTAGTGTTTTCTGTCAACATTGGTCATCTTTAGCCCAGGATTCCTCTAGACAAAGCCTACAACTTTCCCCCTTGTGTTCGCAGGAAGGCTGCTGGGTCTTCAGGCATCACGTCCACAGTCCGGCAGAAAGCAGACAAAGCACAGTAACAGATGAAAATTACCCAAGAAAACTACCCAGCGGACACCAACTTCCCATCGGAGCCACATCATTAGCCTGTAGCTGACAGGGAACCTGGCGTCTCCCTGGATCTGTATGGGCGAAGGGAGTGGGGAGGTGTAGGCTTTTGGTGAGCACATTATACCATCTACCATCTTTTTATTACAGTCTCACTCCATAGCTCAGGCTGGCCTTGAATTTGTAGCAATCCTCCTGCTTCAACATCCCGAGTGCTGGGGTCACAGGCGCACATGTCCCTCTGTCCTCGCTTCTGTCTGTCACCTGGATCCCCCTGTCATGGCGAACCGCCCGGCATCTGAATGTTTCGCCTCGGACACAGGGTCAGGAGGCGACGGGTCCCCCAGGCCTGGAGATGTCCAAACAGAGGTCATCGGATGACTTGCTGGGAATGCTGTGGGGAGGATTCAGACAAACAGACAACGAGAGGCCCTGCAGCTTCAGGGATGAATCCCAGACCTTAATTAGGTCACTGCATGAAGTTGGCTTAACAGTAACAGCTGTGTGAATCATGGAGTCCTGGGTTCAACCTTCTCAATCACTTGCTAGATAAACTGTGGCCTAAATGTTCTAGGCCTCAGATTCCTCGTTCTACTGTAAGTATAAACTAGTTTGCAACTGTTTAGGATTAGTACCAGTAGCATATGTGCCAAGTGCCATGCAATTACTTGGATGAATTAGTTCACTTAATACTGACAATCCAATGAATTGCTTATTATTATCTCCCCCATTTTACAGCTTTAAAAAAAAAACCCAGGGCACAAGAAGACAACTGTGAGGCAGCACTCTTGCCCAAGTACCTTCCACATTGGCCAGAGTCTCGAAAAGTTGACTGACATTGTATAGTACGCTTCACGCACACACGCGCACACACACGCGCGCGCGCCCACACACCCACACAAGAAGCGTGGTGGTGCATATAGTAATCCAGCTGTTGAGGGGCAGAGGTAGGAGGATTGCCTTTGAGTTTAAGACCAGCTTTGTTTGGTGAGCTTCAAGCCAGCTAGGGGTACAGAGCAAGACTCTTGTTTCAGGGGCTGGAGAGGTGGCTCAGGGGTTAAGCCTCCGCCTTGCAGGCAGAAGGTCCTGAGTTCGGATCCCAGATCCCACGTATAGACGCCAGGCGGAAGCGGGGGCGGCCTGTGCTTCTGGTCCTGGTAGGGCGGAGCCTGTGAATCCCCGGGCAGAAGGAGGTGGAGGCGTCCGTGGTGGTTCGCGAATTCGTCCGTGGTTCTACACACACACACACACACACACACACACACACACACACACGCGCGCGCACATACACACGGATATGCACACAGTTGAATAAATGATAATAAAAAAAAAAAAAAAAAAAAAGACTCTTGTTTCAAACAGTAAAGGAGGAAGGAAGGCAAGGAGGAAAAGGAGGGGAAGGGGCAGTCAAATAGGAGCCTAGTACTGAACCACTCGAAGATGTGCCCATCCGTAGGCAGGGAAGACTTCAGAAAAAGCTGATTAGAGAAGAGGGGATGCAGGGTGGGCCATGACAGGTGTGACACTTTCGAGAGACATCCAAGTGGCGCATGAAGCAGGCAACTCCTGTCTGGAGTTCAGAGAAGAACTTGGGCTCAAATACAAACGACGGGAATGTCAGCATAGAAATAGCTTTTTAAATGACAGTGAGCTAGCTCGAGGAGGGGAAAGAAAGGGAGAAGAGGGTCAAGCACAAAGCCCCCAGGGTCTGTCCAGCATTCAGAGGCCAATGGACGAGAAGCAAAGACAACTCATCTGGAAATCCACACAAATGCGTTTACAGAGTGCATGCTTTCAACTTGAAATTGCATTTCAAGAATGTGTTCTGAGTAAATACTTCTGATGCTGCACCAAGATTCACAGCCAAGGGTGTTCATGACCATGTGGATATAAAAGTGGAAAATAGGAACTAACTAAATTATCTGAGAGCGAGCAGCCACCAAAAACCACATTTGGGCCTGATGAGATGACTCGGTGCGGTGCGTAAAGGTGCCTCTGCACATACCTGGAGACCTGACTTGACCCCCGGAGCCCACATGGTGGAAGTAGAGAACCAATTTCCCAAAGTCGTCTTCTGACCTTCATACCCTGCATATACATGCACACTTATGGGATGCACATACCCTCTCTCTCTCTCTCTCTCTCTCTCTCTCTCTCTCTCTCTCTCTCTCTCTCTCTCTCTCTTCTCTCAAAAATAAAATACTCTTTACAAACACACATTCCACCGAAAGTTAATACTCAATGACCCGTGGGCAGGTTTACCTATGTGAGCGTCTATAAAGTAAAATCAAGCTGGTCCTATGTTGCTTAGTGTCAGCCAGGCTCCTGTCCTGCATCAGGGAGTTGGGACCACCGCAGCCCCTCCACGTATTCAGAGCAGAAAAGGATTCGACTTAGGGAGCTGGATGGCTCCTGTCTGCTTTTAGGGAGTCAGGAAGTGGCTAAAACCACAAAACACCTGAGTCTCCAAGATCAAGTGGAGAAGCAGCCTGTAGGCTTCTCCAGAATCTCCTCCTATCTATTAAGCCCACACAGTTGCCACCCCTGCCAGGCATGCCATCCTATGGCTTCAGCCCCTCTTCCACCTGCCAAGGTTCCTGGAGGTGCCTCTCATTGACTAACTGGGATTTGAGAATTGCAGCTCTCTGGCTTCTAACTCTTGCTACATGGACAAGGGAAACAAATCGGATTGCCAACAGACAATACTGTACATGTTCATAGACGTTTCCTCCCAAAGATAACACACTTGGAGAGGGAAAAAAGCAATGTGTAAACATCAAGGCAGGCCAAATAACGCCCCCTTCTTCCCACAAAGATGCTCACGCCCTGATGCCCAGAAGTTGTGACTGTGTTACCGGGCAAAATGGACTTTGCAGATACGATTAAAGTTACAGACCTTTAATTGGGAGATTCTCCTGAGGGCTCTGGGTGGACCCAGTCTCGTGAGCCCTTGAAAGTTGAGAACATTCTCCGGCTTTCTCTCGGCCACGTGGCCTCCATCTTCTGTAGTATCATACGCCTTGCTTCCTACACAGTTTAGAAAGGGCTCCCCCAAGCCCAAGGGTACCCAGCTCTGGAAAGGGGGCTGTCATTAGTGCTAAGCATCTAATGCCAAGTCATATCCATCCAAAGGGGAAGGCTTTTCTTGGGAAACATCATTGTTTTTCCAAAAAGTAGTCATCTTGCCCTCTTGGCTCTGTCTCTCGCAGCACATCTGGGATGCGTTTACTAGAAGCTTCCCCCCTGAGGCCTGGGCCGGGTGCAGAAATTGAGAAGACTGGAAATGAGTAAGTCTCATGCCAGGGCACTTAACAGAACACACCAGTGGCACCTACTTTTCCACAGGAAGCCACATCAGTGGAGAACCCGCCACGATTTTGCAAGGCAGTTCCAGGGAAAGCCCTCTTGGGCTATGGGCTGTGCTTCTTCCCTGCACCCCACCTGATTCTGGGAACCCTGCCTTACTCCGTGTCTAGGATAAGCTTCCAAAGTCGATCTCGTCAGTCATGATCTACAGCAGATCATGTGCTTTCCCAGGTTCTCCCAGGTTCTACCCATGTGTGTGTATGCGCACGCATGTGTGTGTGTGTGTGTGTGTGTGTGTGTGTGTGTGTGTGAAATGTGTGCGTACAGCTACACTCACCCATGTGTGCGTGTGCAGACTAGAGTTCAATATCAAATATCTTCCTCAGTCTCGCTCCACCCTATTAATTTTAATTTTTTTCTTTAACAGTGTCATAAATGAATACAGTGAATTTAAATCATTTTCACCCCTCATTACCCAATTCTATTTTCTTTCTTTCTCCTATTTCAAACCAATTTATTTTTTTATCTTACTTATTTTGAGTGTGTGTGTGTGTGTGTGTGTGTGTGTGTGTGTGTGTGTGTGTTTCAGAGGGCATTGTGTGTCCCTGTGGAGGACCAAAGGTGACTTTGGGAATCATTCTGATTCCCATTCTGATTGCTTCTACCTTCTTGCTTCGCTCTAGGATTTCCTAGGCTCTGCCATCGGGGTCAGAATCACAGGCCTCCCCTGTTTCTTCCTGGCATTTTAACGTGGGACCTGGAATCTGAACTCAGGACCTTCTGCTTACAAGACAGAGTCTTAAACCCTGAGCCATCTTATAATTTGAAACCGGGTCTCTCACTGAACCTGAAGCTCACTCACCATTTTGTCTAGACTGACTGGTTCTGGATCTGCCCATCCTATTCCTGCACCTCCAACACTAGGATTACAGATGCAAAGCAACACATCTGGCCTTCACATGGGTGCCAGGGATTCAAACTCAGGTCCTTGCATTTGCACAACAAGCGCCTTACCCACTGAACCATCTCCCCGTCTCTACGTGTGTGTGCTTCATGTCTGTGTCTCACCAAAAAATTGCCTGTCTTCCTCTTCAATGTCTCCTGAACTGAGAGCCAGAGGGGTTTGGGGCATGGGGGCTCCCTTCCCATGCTCCTAGGGCTGGCATTGCGGGAAGGACTGAAGGACCTCTGCTCTCCTCCTGGTCACCCATCCCCCGGTCATCACCAACACAGATACACTCTGCCACCTCCACCCCTGCCCCTGTCGCATCCGCACTAGAAAGTCCCCCAATATTCTTTCCTCCGCAGCGAGCCCTGAGCACAACAATGGCTACCCAGCAGTGACAGTAACACAGACAGGTTCCTAGGAAAGGGCCCAGGCCACAGGGCTCAAAAGCTTCAGGAAATGGAGGGTGGGGCGAGGTCATCTGGACAGCTCTGGGGACCTGGAGGGGATGTAGAGATGAGGGCTTGTGGCTTTCAGAGGCAGTCACACAAGCCCTTGGTGCCGCCCGCGCCCCAGAGGAAGGGAGCCAACGCAGGCAGGTGCGGCCAGGCTCGGCCTCACCCTCCGGGCACTGGCTTAGCCAACTCCCGCTTCCAGTGGGGACATCCCCAAGCTAGGGTGCATCCCAGCAGCCTCGGGGAGATCAGAGCACTACGCCATGCTTCCCCTGCAGACAGGTGCTCCACAGGTGACAGGCAGAAGAGTCCTTCAGAGGACAGCAGAAGCATCCTGCTCTTCTCCAAAGACCCCTGTCCCTACTCCCCGTCATCCTCAATCTTCCTCCCTACTAAGCCTCCTCATCCTCCTGCTCAAGCACCTCCTTCCCTCTCTGTCTGGGGGAGGCTCTGTGAGTCTTCGCTGCCTTAGACACCAAGGCCAAATTGAGCTCTAGCCTGTGGCCACACCTCCATCTCAGAACTGTTTCCGGGTGAGGGCCTCTACCTCCAGAGAGGAATGGTCAACGAAGAAAGAAGTTCTGCTCCGTGATTCCGATAGAGCCTCCATAGTGCTCTCAGTCCTGGTGTTACTGACGGATGGTAGAGTCTCTGAGAGGTGGGCTGGGGAAACTCCTGGGTCCATGAGGGTGAGTCCTTAAAGGGGATATTGTAAACCCAGCCCATTCATTTCTTCTCTCTCTCTCTGTCTCTCCTTCACACACACACACACACACACACACACACACACACACACACACACACACACACACACACACACACACACACACACACACACACAGGTGAAAAGGCTCTTCCACCTCATGCTTCTGTCACAATGTACTCAGCTACCACAGGTCCCCAAATCACCATGGACTGAAACATCGGAGATGATGAGCCAAAGTAAACTTTCCCTCCTTTGAAGATGATTACTTCAGGCATACTGACTGGAAAGCTGACTAACACAGGAAGTATTGATTAGGACTATGTAAAGTAGAACTGGTTGAGACAACTAAGGCCAGCTCTTCTAAAAGCACAAGGAAGAGCAAATACTGATAAATTGAATGTAACCCACTTGTAAATACTCAAAGTAAAGAGATCAGCTTTACCCCACATGTTTAAGGGGCATACTCAGTAGTAGTCCCACTGGAGTGGATGTCAGCTGTCATCATAAACAAGCACCAGAAGTATTTAACATAATTCTGAGATTATTTGGCAATGCATTTAGAGGAAATAATTCAATAAGACAAACACATTCATCACACATTAGAAAGCATAAGCACTGGGAGCAGTATTCAATACTCGCTGGCCCCAAAGAAATAATTAAAAAAATGTGTTCCAGGCTGGAGAGATGGATCAAACCTCTGCCTCATAAGCAAAAGGATCTGAGTTTGAATCCCAGATCCCATGTGAAAATGCCAGGAAGAAATGGTGGTGGTCTACACTTCCGGCCCTAAAAGACTGAGTCTGGGGAACCCAAGCAAAAAGGAGCTAGAGCAATCCACAATGATTCCTGAAGACACTCTTGGGTCTTCACAGGCACATACAGTGTCCCCTGATATACACAAAAAAAACTTATAAATAAAATAACATTTAAAATGTGTATATTTGTACATTTGTGTCTGTGTGTTTTATGTGTGTCTATGTGTCTGCATGAATGTGTATGTGTGTGCATTTGTGTATGTGTGTTTATGTGTATTGTCATGCATGTGTGTCTGTATGTGTCTTTGTGTGTGTTTCTCTCTGTGTGCATGTTTGTGTATGTGTGTGTGTCTGGGTATACGTGTGGTGTGTGTGTGTGTGTGTCTTTTTGGGTGCGTGTCTGGGTATATAGGTATTTCTGGGTATGTGTATATCTATGTGTGTCTGGGTATATGGGTATTTCTGGGTATGTGTGTATCTGTATGTGTGTGTCTGAATATATAGATATTTCTGGGAATGTGTGTATCTGTGTGGTGTGTGTGTATCTGAATATATAGGTATTTCTGTGTGTGTGTGTGTGTATGTGTATGAGTGTATGTGTGTGTGTGTCTTCACACACATGCACGTCACTAGGATGGAGCCTAGAGCTGGTACATGCCAGGCAAACTGTTCAGCATGAACTTTTACTTCTATTTGAGTTGGGACCTTACTAAGCTGCCCAGGTTAGCCTTCAACTCACTCTGCAAGTCGACATATCTGGACCTTCTGATCCTCCTGCCTCGGCCTCTCTAGTAGCTCAGATTACAGGTCTGTGCACAGAGCTTTAGATGTCGCCTACACAAGGTGCAGCCTATGAATTTGTCACCATGGAAGGCAGATGATCACAAGAGACAACATAGCTTCCTGACAGACTGTTGGGTCGGGTGCCTGTGTGGGGAGGGGAGCTACTTTCTTCAGTGGTTTACCCACCGATACATGACCCACGCTCTAGCAAGTGCCCAGGCATGAGACAACAGGCAGCCCAGATGCCACTCAGTGGGCAGTCATGAAGGCAGGAGAGAGACTACAAATGAAGAAGGTTTACCTTGGGGAAAAAAAGGGTTGGGATTAGGTAACAAGGGGTGAAAATGACACAAATTCATTGTATTAATGTCTGAAATTTTCAATGAATAAAAATTAATTAATTTTAAATTTTTTGGTATTCATCACAGACATTAGCAAAAGGTCTAGTTTAAAAACAAAATGTCCTAAACAGGAAAAGTAACTAAGGAGAGAATACAAGAGAAAAAATTCCCATTTATAAAAACAACAAAAACATCTCATAAAACACATTTTTAAATGTGCAGGCGTCATTGGAAATAGCCATAAAACCAAATGAAGAACATGACCACAAGACCCGAATAGATGGAGGCAGACCTTACTCAGGGATAAAAAGCCGGTCGTGCTGTGAGCATGTCATTGTTGCCACCAGTACAGTACAGGGGACTTCAGAATAAAAGATAATCTGTTGCTAATAACTTGACAAAATGATTACAGTCACGTGGGGGAAAATACGTACACGCATATGTGTAACAGGCAGAAAGTAATTAATAACGGAGGAGAAGCTCTGTAAAAGTGGTCTTGCAATCTTACACAGCCACAGACATTAAAATAGTATGAGACCAGAGCCTTCAGACAGATCAGTTATAAAGAATAAAGAAAATTGTAGAGAGCCCAAAAACCAGGAAAATTCAATAAATCAAATCACTTTGACAGATATTTGGACAACAAATAAATAAATCTGGATTCCCTACCTCAGTCCCAAAATTTAAATGAATCCCAATGTGATCAAAGACAGAAAGTAAGAAAAAAAAAAAATAAAGCCAGGAAAGTCGAAGGAGAAAATATGCGGAAATGCTTCCATAATCCTAGGCTCCCAAGTTTCCTAATTGTGGGATAAAACTAGAAAGCATAACAGAAGAGATAATAAACACCCCTACCAATAAAGTCAAAGACAAATATCAGAGAAGAGAGAGAGAGAAAGGAAAGGATACACATGTGCCGTCAGAGAACAACTCTAAGTTGATTCTCTCTTCCTGTCAAGTGAGACTTGAACTCAGGTCACCAGGTTTGCATACAGGTGCCTGTAATCCACTGAGTCATCCTGCCAGACTCCTAAGTCTAAGATTTTATCTTGAAAAAGCAAATTATACAAATGCCCAAAGACATATGTACAAAGATACTCACCTAGCCGGGTTTCCATTCATATAACATACCTATGAAAAAGAAACGAATCCTGTAATTCCTGCATCCCAAAGGAAGCCGGAGGGTCACAAACTTGAGATCATTTTTGGTCCACATAGTGAGAACTTGTCACAAAAAGACCTGGGTGTGGTGGCTCATGTTTTTAATCCCATACCTAATAGGCTGAAACAGAGGGATTGAAGGTGAGTTTGAAAACAGCCTGGGATATATAGTGAGTTCAAGTTGTGCCAGTTATAGTAAGACCCTATCTCAAAAAAGAAAGAGAAAGAGAGAAGAAAGAAAAGAGGAAAGGAGGGAAGGGAAAGGGAGAAAGGGGAGAAAGGGAAGGGAAGGGGGGAGGAAAGGGGAAAAGGAAGGAAAGGGAAAGGGAGGGGAAAGGAAAGGGGAAAAAGAAAGAAAGAGGAGGGGAGGGGAGGGGAGGGGAGGGGAGGGGAGGGGAGGGGAGGGGAGGAGAGGGGAGGGGAGGAAAAGTGTGTGAACAAAAGCTTCACTAAATAGGGGAATTTGTCAGATATGCCATGGTATGCAGAAAGGGTAAAATGTTATGCTGCCACTAAAAAGAATGAGGAAATGTTTCTAAACACACTCTACGGAAAGACGCCTTGGCTAATAAGTGAACAGGCAAGTTTAACTGACATCTTATTTGTAAAATGAAAATTTAAAGAAAATGCTTCAATCATGCCTGAGCCCAGACAGTGTACCACAGAGGTCCCCAAGAAAGTCTAAAATATAAAAATCATAGGAAAGAAAAGAACCTTGAACTTCAGTTTGTGGACCAAGGGCCCTCTGCCTGTGTCTGCCACACCCTCCGCAGCACCACAGGCAGCCTTCAGGACGTGAAGGCAGAGATGTCCAGCTGGAAGGACTTGACCTGTGCCCCGGGATCAGAGGTAAGGGGGCCTGCCGGATGCAGGGGGTGGACGGGAGCCAGGAGTTGCAACAGTTGGCAGCCGGGCTTGTGGGTGAGTGGGCAGCAGCTGCTGCGGCTGAGGAGGGAACGGTTTGTGGGCAGCACGGCTGGCAGAAATAGCCAGGTCATCCGCAGCAGCAGCCTGGGAGATGGGACTGTAACCCTCAGCCTCCTCCCCCAGGCCCCATCCAAGGGCACCACTGGTCACCTGTCTCCCCTACAAGCTTTGAGTCACTTCTTGTATTTTCCTTCACTCTCAGGCATGCTCCTGAGTCACGGCTCTCCTTCCCGCCCTCTGTGACTCAGGGACAAGGACAAGGCCCACCTTTGATGGTCAGGACAAACATCAGAGACCTAGACTGTAGAGAAAGACTCCTCGTCTCTGCCCTCCTGCTCCTGGATCTCATGTTCCTCACTGTGCCTGAGCTCTAAAGAATGTCTGGTTCATGGCCTGGAGAGTTGGCTCAGGGGTTAAGCCTCTGCCTCCTGAGCAGAAGGATCTGAATTCAGAGCCCAGATCCCACATAAAACAATGCCAGGTAGGAATGGCAGTGGCCTGTACTTCCAGGCCCTTCCTGGAAGGTAGAGTCTGGGGAACTCCAGAGTACAGCAAAAAAGAGGCCAATCTGGATTTATTCAAAGATCTATGCCACCAGACCTGGCTCCAAAGGGGTCAGGAACCAAGTGGGTAAGAAACACACGCTACGGTCTTCCCCAATGGGGAGGCTTTCACCACCCCTCACGCTAGATGCTCAACCGCTGCCCTCTTTCCTTTCCCTCCTGCAAAAACCCACAGGACCCATGGCTCACCTGTCAGTCATGAAATCCTCACTGTCTCTACCAAGAGTTAATAAAGGAACAAGCATGTGTCCTGATATTAGCCAACAAGACCTAAAGGCAAGTTTCTCCCTTTTGGGGGGGGGGCGTAGGGATATCTCTGAGAACAATTTTTTCTTACTCTTTAAAACAAATTCATAGAAAGAGATGGCCTCTCTTCAGCCTTCAGGTATATCATATCCTATGTGATATCTGAAAGCTCAGCAGCTATCTTGCAATCTTGAGGGCAGTTATAGCACCAAAGAAACCAGTCAATATCCTAAGAATGGCAGAGGAAAAAGTTAGGAAGGATGTGGTACCTCTGTTCAATTGTCCTCCTCTGCCTCACACACACACACACACGCACACGCACACGCACACGCACACACACATCCCATACCTCAGGTTTCTTTTCTTAGGAGATAAAAACTTCTTGTATTGCCTAATCTATTTTGAATTTGTTTTCTATTGCTTGAAGCCAGGGTCTTAATGACACAACTAAACATTTGGGAAAACAAATGAGTAGCTATCACACAGGGACCACGGCCCAGGGACCTGTGAGGTACACGGCTGGGCTCAAGCACCATCTTACTTCCAAACCTCTGGCTTACATTTTGCTCCATGGTCCAATGAGGAATTGAAATAAACCAGAGAGAGGAGGTGAATAAAGACATCGGAAACTATGACAGAAGCCTTCCGCTCTTTGGTACAGTGAGGGAAAGGTACAGAGATGTTCATCATGAAACTGTTTGTCATTGTCTACAATTCCAAAAAAAAAAAAAAAAAAAGAATGTGGTAACTCCCCCAGACATTCATTTATAATGAATTGATTAAATGCATTATAGCAGAGCCACAGGAAGGGAGTTGGGTATTCACAGCAGCCACATGGGGGTAAGCTGGTTCCCTCCTGTAGGTTTCCATCCAGAACCAAGCCTTCCCTCACCTACACCAGGCTTCTGTTGGGTATTTATTTGCCTTATTTATATCTCCCTCACCCCCTGTACTGCTGTCCCCCTCCCCAATAGAAGATAGGGACCCCACACACACACACTACAGGAAGAAAGCAGCTGCAGGGAGATGCAGAAGAGATACCTGCTTAGGTAAGAGCCCAGCCTTCCAGACAGGGTACCAGGGTACATTCACAGCCAGGAGAGGATGGGTCGCAGAGGCAGGGAATGGAGGACCAGACCATGGAGCGGGAGGTGGGGGGTGGGGGGACAACAGGACAAAGAGATCAACTCACTCAGCAGGAAAGGGAGTTGGGAACAACCTGCAAGACTGTGACTCCCAAGTCAGAGTCACACAGCTGCGCATATAGAAACCTAAAGCACGCCTTGAAAATAGGAGTTCTTACTTCTGGGGCAGCCGCACACACCCATAATCCGGCATTTAGAAGGTTCAGGTGGGAGAATCAAGCCTTCAAGACCATCCTTGGAGTACATAGCAAGACCAAAAAAGAAAAAAGAAGAAAAGCTACTATCTGTAACTAGGTTGCGCACGCCAGTGTCCTCCCCAACAACCTTTCAGCCTAAAAGGCAAACAACCATTTCCCAAAGCTAGGAGGAAACTCTAATCCTGTTCATGTCCTGCAGCCATTGTGGAAGGGGCTGAGAGGGGCCCTAAGGAAGACCCTGGCTCCAGCTCCACTGATCTGCCTTGGTGATTAACGCTTGTTACATTGTATTCTTCCTTCCCATCCTCTGTGTGACTGTAACTATCAACATTGTAACGGATGACTTTCCTGTAACCCTGTGATCAATCAGATATTGACCTAACGCTCTATAAAACAACCTTGTAACTAAGGAGCACAGAACCAAGACTTAGCTAAGCAGGGCACTCAGGACAGGAATTCCTCCCTTTCCCAAAAAAATCCCAGCTGAAAAAAAATAAACTTTACTTCTTGGGGTCCTGTCATCTTGTTTCTTCCTGGGTCCACTCACATCCCCTCTGAATCACCTACCCTTCTAGCAAATGGGTCATGACCTTCAAATTGAAAAGTCTGCTCTATAGCAAAATTGCTTAAACTTTTTCCACTGACAACCCCTTTAGCTTAAGAAATATTTATATGATCTCAAATATATAGGAATATAAAAACAGATAGCTAAAGACAACACTAATTATAAATCATACAGAAATCTATGCAAAAAAAGTTCTTTGGTATACATTTTTTTAACCATTTATTAAAGGTGAAAACAGATTTGTGTACTAATGAAATGGTTGTGAATGCTCATTTTTATACACAAAAAAATCAACTAAATTATTTAATACTGAAGGACACAGGTCATTTTCGATGTTTTTCAGAGTTAATTGATAATTTGATTTTATCTTCATCAATGCCCTGCAAAAACACACAGTACTAAATGGCAGAAGGGTGTTGGAAATTCTGTGTTCGATCTAAGCCAAAATCCAAGGAATTGGTTTTTTTTAATGAAACTCAAGTTGGCAACTAAAAAAGCAACATTTAAAATCTTTAACCTGGGCTGGAGCGATGGCTCAGAGGTTAAGTTTTTGCCTCACAGGTGAAAGGACCTGAGTTGGGATCCCAGATCTCATTTAAAAAAAAATGCCAAGCAGAAATGGTGGCAGCCTAGAAGGCAAAGCCTCAAAAACTCTAGAGCAAAGAGATAAGGAGGTAGAACAAGCCAGAATGATTCCTGAAATCACACTTGGGCCTCTTCAGGCACACATACTCAAATGCCGTCTTCTACACACACACACACACACACACACACACACACACACACACACACACACACCCCACGTGCGTGAAGGTACACATATGCAAAAGAAGATAATAAGGAGCTGGAGAGGTGGCTCAGGGGTTAAGCCTCTGCCTTGCAGGCAGAAGGTCCTGAGTTCGGATCCTAGACCCCACGTATAGACGCTGGGCAGAAGCGGGAGCGGCTTGCATTTCTGTCCTGGTAGGGCAGAGCCTGTGAATCCCGGGGCAGAGTAAACAAGGAGGAGGTGGAGGCGTCCATGGTGGTTCCCGAATTCGTCCATGGTTCTACATACACATGCACACAATTGAATAAATGATAAATAAAAAAAGATAATAAAATAAAATCTAATCATTATGTTTCTATAAGAGCAGAAAACTTTGTTGGTATACCATATGGCACAACTGTAGTTTATAAACAGGGCTTGCACTTTCTTATGTCTTATTTAATCCAATTGTTTTTATTGCTATTTTATAGTATTGTCTGTCTATATTTTATAGTATTACCTGCCTATATTAGGAAACAAAAAAGACTGCCCTCCACCTTACTGGCTGAGCTATCTCAAAGGCTCCCTTTATAACTGATTGTGTGACTGTTAAATTTTTGCTTCTCTTTCATTTTTGCTTTAAAGTTTCTTCTAAATAAAAATTACTTCTGAAATGAAAAAAAAAAAAGACTGCCTTCTCCTCGGGTGATTTGAAAGGCACTGTCATGGGCTCTGCCTAGGGGCTCATGTTCCAAGACGGAAACTATCCAGCTGCTTCATACTGGGCAAGGGTCCTGAGGCCCCTCCCTTCCATGGTATCTACATACATATGCCCCCTTCCCTGCCTGGCTCAGTTCAATGCCATCTCACCAGGAACACTTCCAAAAATGATGTCCGTCTGCTCCCGCCGCTTCTCCAAAGCTCCCATAATCCACTGTGCAGCCCCCTTTCCATGGCTCCATCTTCCTGTCTGGTTGGTAGTGGGCGGTTTCACTTCCCATGGGCTCGGGCCCTGTCTCTGACCTGAACACAGCGCTTTTCACCGAGTGGGTACCATGCAGGGAAACCTCGGAGTCAAGGAAGAGAGAAGGAGAAACAGAGACAGTGTGAAAGGAGGGAGAAGAGCAGACAGGCCCTGTGGAATGGCCTCCAGGGAGGGGAAGGGTGAATCCAGAGCTCTTCTGACACCCCAGATCCCGAGAAGGCCCCAATGGAGACCCAGGATGTATCTATCCTGGGCAGTCTAAGGAAGAGTAGAGAACAGGTCGGGTGGCAGCAGGGGGTGGACGGGCGGCCATAACCAGGCCACCTGGAGGCAGCCGGGAAGACAGCAGGCGTTGGGTGCAGTTGAGCAGAGCTTAGGGTCCAGGTGCTTGCATTGATGGGAGGGAAGAGGTGAGCCCTCTCTGAGTAGTGCACGACACCCAGAAAGTCACCAGGGTCCCAGGTTTTTCCCACCAACACATCTGCTCCCTTGGGGGCCTGACACCCTCAGCCTGAAGTCCCTGTCATGGAGGATCTTAGCTTTGGAGTTTTGCTGAGCGGTTATTTGGTTCACCTCTCAGAGCCACCAGTTTCTCCAGGCCCGGGGGTCTAGAACCCTCCCCTGCACAAGTGTTGCCCTGGGAATAATAGAATGCGCCCAGCCTGGCAGGGGGTGGGTGGTGGTCGGCATCCACCTGTGATTCTGTCCTGACTGCGCATTGTCCGGCAACCCTTGGGCAGGGAGAACATGCTGCAGTGAAACTTAACAGTGCCATGGCTGCTTTGGGGTCCCCTGTGTTCCTGTAAGAGGCCCCTCACTCCTATTCTGCAAGTAAGCCAAATAAACTCATTGATTCACCAAGGTGGACTTTGGGAGAGTTGTACTTTGTTCTGTCATTGGTGCCCTATCAGGGGAGCGGGGTAGACAGACATTTGTTCACCCCCCCTCAAGAAAAGTTTGCACAAAACGTGCGAAAGGAGAGCAAACCTCCTACGCAGGAGACTCAGCCTCTGCAAAGACTTGTCGGGAAGAAGATCCTGGAGTGGGGCCACAGGTCACATCGGCCTGAGCGTGGCCAGCTCTAGTACTGGGCAAGGAGTCTAGAGTGGGCAGCCTGCAAGGAGGGCGTCGGTGTTGTTCCTGAGCTCAACAGGTGGCAGGCTCTTGTGCGCCTGGCCCTGCCTGCAGCCAGCAGGGAAGCTGGGGAGGAGCAACCCTACCCCGCCCGCCAGCCAGGTGAGCTACAGGGGCCCCCAGAACAAGGCTGCCAGCTGCCTCCAGGAACCGGCTGCAACGTTGGCAGGGACAGGGGCAAAGGCCTGAGGAGGGGAACAATGTGCTCTCTGTGTGCTGGCGCATGGCATTTTCCTAGAATGAGCGCGGGCATGGGAGCAGGGTGGGTCTGGTTCTGCCCGGAAAACCTGACCCTGCCCACTGTGGCCAGTGACAGCAGGCCCCGCCCCATCCCTCACCTCTCCACTCTCAGCAACACCTCCACAGCTGCCCTGCCTCTGCTCCCCAGTGCTGCCTTCAGGGCTGGCATACCCTTACCTGGACCTGCCATAGGCACACGTGTCACCTGTGCGCCTGATGCAGCATACACGAGCCTTCACATCTACTTGCTACAAACACTCCCTTATCTGAATCTGATACACACACACACACACACACACACACACACACACACACACACACTTGGACCTACTGTATACATACATACATTCACCTACACCTGCTGCATACACACATACCATCTGTGCCTCTCTCTCTCTCTCTCTCCTCCTCCTTCTCCTCCTGCTCCTCCTCCTCCTCTTCCTCTTCCTTTTTCCTCCTCCTCCTCCTCCTTCTCTCTCACCTGTGCTCAGCTCCTACTCATACATACAACAGAGACAGAGACAGGCAGAGGTCACTCAGCGCCCAGGTAGTTTTCCATGCACCAGAGAGAGCAGAGGCCACCACAGAAGACCAAAGAGAAACAAACAGAAAAAGACAGAAAGGCCCGGAATAGCCAGGCCACAGTCAGGAATGGGAGAAACAAAGGAAAGCCTGGGAGCCGGAAGGAGAACCAGAGGGGCGATGGGAAGAAGGACCTTGGAGCTGCCTTCAGAGACCCGAGCTCAGGGGTGGGGGGGACGTCCCCCGTCAGTCCTGCAGGACTACAGGGTCCTCCAGCCCCCATGCAGTGTCTGCTTCTTCGAGTGCCTAAGCCCTCTGCTTTTTCTTTCTTTCTTTCTCTCATGCATGTGTGTACGGGATGCCTGCAAGGGCACACGTGTGCTTTTTGTATGTGAGCACACACGTATGTGAGTACACTTGAGAGTATGTGCCTGTAGATGCCCAAGAGTGACATCAGGAATCATCCTCAGTCACTTTTCCACCTTATTCTCGTGAACCCGAGTCTCTGGCTAAACCCAGAGCATGCCATTGGGCTCATCGGCTAGCCAGCCTGCTCTGGGGGATTCCCAGGTTCAATCTTTCCAGATGGGTACCACAAGCAGGCCACCGCACCCATCTGGCATTTTTACATGCGGTTTGAGGATCTGAACTCAGGTCCCTTTGCTTGCACAAGGTAATGTCCTTAGCCACTCCCCGCCTACCTTCTGCCTCCAAGCCCAGCCTCCTCCCCTGTCCCTTGTTACCCACTGCTTCGTGGACCAGGAAGATCCCAAGCTCCCAAGCCCAAGCTTCCACACAGAGCTCAACATGGCCGTGTCTCCCATCCCAGGGTGGGAGCAGAGATCACTTAGGAGGGGGTGCCTGCCGTCTGCCAGGGACACAGTCACACCCTGCAGTAGCCCTCAGCATCTGGAAGAGAGAGTGCCACTTTCTGCTCCTAAAATGCATTATCTCCCCGTTAGGTAAAATGCCAACTTTCGGTTTTCTGGCCCCTCGTGCCACCCAGAACCATGGACGTACCCATGTCTTGAGTTTCACTTCCTAGCATGCTTGGCTTTCTCACGTTTCCTTTAGGTGCACTAGGACTAGCCAGTATGTTTGTTTAAAGAAGCGTCACAGGGCAGGGCTGCGCTGCAGCCTAGGGAGGGCTGGACCCTGTCCTCACCGACGCTGGAGAGAAAGAGGTTTTCCTGCAGAGCTCCTTGCCAGGTCACCCGCAGCCTCACGTCCGTCCTGTGGTCCCCAACATTGCAAAGAGCCACCAGAAAGGAGCCCAGTCCTTAGGAGAAAGGAAAGAAAGAAGGAGAGAGAGAGACAAAAGAAGACCATGAAGAAGGGATCAGGAACAAAGCCAGGGAGACAAGGAAAAAAAGAGTCCAAGAAACCCAGAGAACTGAGAGTCACCGTAAGAAAAGAGACAGGAACACGAAGCCTGCCCCCCAGGCCCTCTGACTCTGCGGGGTGACCTAAGCTCTCAGTTCATCCTGGAATCAAGGCTTGGCCTCCCAGAAATGACCCGGTGCCCTGGACCCAGCCCCAGTAGCCACCACATAGCCCCTGGGACAAGTACTGCGGCTTGTTCAGCCAGGGCATCTGAGAAATGGGCAGGGAATAGCACAGGACCCTGTTGTGACCCGTCTCTACCACGGAGAATCCAGGGAGAGACTCTAGGCTTAGGTAGAGCAGCTTGATGACCCCTGGACCCAGATTTATCCCCACCGGGAGGGAGGACAGCGAGGAGAGAGCTGTGCGGCTCAGTGTCCCCACAGACCTCTGTCCCTGGGAGTCAGGGCTCTGCAGAGTTGCTTTCTCCTGTCTCCCCCAACTCCATGACACTCCACCGTCCCCCGGGTGTTCTCTCCCACCGCAGAAGTGAAATCTTCCACAGTCTCCTCACTGTGAGTCACAGCCACCGTAACCCCCTTCTAGCCTGGGCCCAGGGCCAGCCCCCAAAAGCACGTGGGCTCCCAGCTTTGCACATGCCTTCCCCCTGCCTGAAATTCCAGACGCAGACCCCCCCACCCTCCATCTCCTCCTCCACTAGAAAAGATGGCTGTGGCTGGCATCTTAGTCCAGAGCTTGACTGTGAATGAATGAATGAATGAATGAATGAATGAATGAATGAATGAATAGTTCAGGGAATCCGTGAATACAAAAGACAGCTCCTCAGGGAGCTCCAAGTAAGAAAGAAAAGCTGAACCTAGGGACCGCGACAGGCTGTTTGAGAACCTTATCATGTAATAAATTGATAACCAATAGAGTAAATATATATCAGGGTGGTATAGAAGTGATTGCATTGTTGAAAGTTGCTATTCAATAATGGAATACATTCTTTTTTTTAAAAAAAGAAATTTGTCAGGGGACAGTCAGCATGCGTGAAGGTACACATAAGCCGTGGTATGTGTTCAAAGCTCAAAGGAAAACTTGCAGGAGACGTTTTTCTCCCACTGCGTGGGTTCCAGGAATTGACTGTCAGGCTTAGTACCAAGTGTCTGAGCCATCTCATCAGTCCTTGAACATTCTTGATAAATGTGGGTATTGTACATCATTTTAATGTGTATTTCCCATTTTAAGATTTTTGCTAATGACTTACTACGTGTTGTTTATTTCATGTTGATTTTATACCATGGAGATGGTGTTGGTCAAAAAGCCAACTCGAATGGTTTTCTGATGTGGTTCAAAGGGAATCGTAAAGCAGCAGAGACAACTTGCAACACGAACAACGTGAGGAGCATTTGGTGCATGTGGCAAAGGAACTGCTAATGACGAGAAAGTTCTGCAAAGAACTTAAATATGGGGAGAGGCGTGACCAATGGAAGCCACAGTCAATAATTGTCTTTGAGCTACTAAGATGTCAAGGGACTTAAAGCCCACCATCCAAAGGCCATTCGCCATCTGAATCACAACTGGAAAGGAGAAAAGGCTTGGTCAGGGGGTACCTCATGAGTTGACCAAAAATCAAACAAATTCGTGGTCTGCATCGTCCTCTTCGCTTGTTCTACACACAAAGAAATATTTCTCAGCTGGATTGTGATGTGTGACGAAATGCAGATTTTATGTAACACCCTGCTCAGTGATTGGACCAAGAAGATCCCAGGGGCTGGAGAGATGGTTCACGAGTTAAGTCTCTGCTTACAAGCCAAAGGACCTGCATTAAGATCCTAGATCCCACATAAAAAGGTCAGGCAGAAATGATAGCAGCCTACACTTCTGGCCCTGGAAGGTAGAGCCTGGGGAAACCCCAGAGCAAGATGAAAAGGAGGTAGAGCAATCTAGGGTGATTCCTGAAGTCACCCATTGGGGGGGGGGAGGAGGAAGAGAAGGAGAAGGAAGAGGAAGGGGGGGGAGAAAGAGGAGGAGGATCAGGATCAGCAGCGGCAGGTGCCAACTTGATATCTAAAGGCTGAGTCTATGGCAACATCTGTGGAAAGTTTAGTTAAATCAAGCCCTGAGCAAGCCTGTGGACGATTGTCTAGTTGATGTGGGAAGACTCCGCCCATAGGGGTGGGGCCATTCCCTCGTGGGCAGATAAGACTGAGGACCGGCTCAGCACTTTGGCACACAGGCATACTGTTGGGAAAGAAAGTGTATCCCTGTCTCAACTTCACCTCCCGATGATTCCCTGGGCTGTTTAACGTACTTCTATCAACAGGAGAGAACCGAACAGACACGCTCACAGAGCCATCAAAGGCCTGCTTCTTGGCTGACCCCACTCAACTCAACGACGGAGCTACACTCGCTGTGCAGGAGCGCTCACAATGCTTCTACAGGGGAGAGAGGAGAACACGGGGAGGAGGGAAGGAAGGAGGAGAAGACAGCTAGAGAAAGAAGGGGACTAGAGAGGTGGCTCAGGGGTTAAGCCTCTGCCTTGCAGGCAGAAGGTCCTGAGTTCGGATCCCAATCCCACATATAGATGCCGGCGGAAGCGGGGGCGGCCTGCGTTTCTGGTCCTGGTACGGCGGAGCCTGTGAATCTCGGGGCAGAGTAAACAAGGAGGAGGTGGAGGCGTCCATGGTGATTCCCGAATTCGTCCGTGGTTCTACACACACACACATACATACACACATCCGCACACACGCACAATTGAATAAAAATAAAATAAATAAATAAAAAGATGAGAAAGAAGAAGGAAGGAAGTGAACAGGAAGAGGGAGGATGATGAAGGGGGTGAGGGAAGAAGGAAGGAGGAAAAAGAAAGACAGGAGCAGAAGAGAGGAGGAGGAGGATGAAGATAGGAGGAGGGGAGAAGAAAGGAAGGTAGAAGAAAGAGGAGGAAGGGAGAGATAGAAGAAGGAGAGAAGGAGAAAGGAAGGAAAATGGATGAGGAAAAGAAGGAGGGAAAGGAGGAAGATAGAAGAGGATAAGGGAAGGAGAAAGAAGAAGGAGAGATAGAAAGATGGGAGGAGGAAAACAGAAAGAGGGAAGGAGGAGGAAGAAGAGAGGAAACGAGGGAGAAAGGGAAGAAGAGGGAGAAAGAAGGTGGAAGAACAGAAAAGAGAGAGGAATGGATGGAAGGAGGGAGGGAGGAAGATGACTAGAACCAGCCGGGTCTTTTCCATCCACACCCCAGTGCCAGACTAAGGAGGGCACAGAGTTGACTCTTGTCACGTGCTTCAGAGCAGAGCTGGACTGAGAAGCCAGGCCTCATGACTAAACATCTGCATCCACACCCTTAGGAAGGCACTGGGATGGGGGGAGGGTGGGCTGCACGGGTCTGCAGCACTCCGGTCCCCTCACTCTCTCTCTCTCTGCCCCTGAGCCTCCAGCGTGGCCTCTGAGTGTTGCTGGAGGGGCGGGGCAATGGGAGTGCAGGAGTGAATTTGGAAACTCCGGTGGGATCTGGGTCTTGGGAAAAGAGGGGATGGGGTGGAAGGAGTTCACTAGTAGACAGGAAAGCCTCCGGAACCTCCAGACTGTGATCAAAACCATTGCTTCAGGAAGGTGGGTGAGTTTCTATGGGTAAATCTTTTCCATCTGCAAACCTAAACCTTCAGTCCAGCGGGCAGAACTACCACTTCCTCTCTGAAGCAGCTGGGAGCTGGAAGGGCTGGAAAGAGACCCAGCACGTGGGACGCCAGGTTGGGGGGGTGGGGGCGGTTGGCTGCTGAGAAGATAATCTACAGAGGAGGGAAAGAGGGGGGCGACTCCTGTTTGTGGGGCTCCATGCTTTCTTTGCAGGGGATGACTAGCCTGGGGACAGCCCAGTGGAACGGAGTTTAGAAGCAGAAGTAAGCAAATAAAAATCAGAGCTCTCCTGGGAAGCAGGGCAGGAACTGAATGCCAGGGAAGGTGTTGAGGGTAACGAATGGTGACACCCCACCCCACCCCAACCACCTCTTTCTTAGCTGTCTGTCACTGAGGATGTAACAACCACTCCCTCATATGGGGCAAGGTCCAAATCAAGGTGGATCTTTCAACTTCTTTTTTAAAAACTTTAGAGTGTGTGTGTGTGTGTGTGTGTGTGTGTGTGTGTGTGTGTGTGTATCAGAGGGCACTGTGTGTCCCTGTGGAGGACCAAGGAAGGGTGACTTTGGGAATCATCCTGGATTGCTTCTACCTCCTTTTTGCTTCATGCTGGGATTTCTCAGGCTCAGCCCACCAGATCTGGAAGTAGAAGCCACCGCCATTTCTCTCTGGCGTGTTTTTTGTTGTTGTTGTTGTTTTGTTTTGTTTTTTTTACATGGGACCTGGAATCCAAACTCAGGACCTTCTGCATGGGTTGCAGTCTTAACCCCTGAGCCATCTCTCCAGCCCAAGTTCAAGGGTCTTACGAGTAGGAACTCATTGAATCCCCAGAGCAAAACTGTTACGACAACCCTATTATCACCCCCAGTCACAGGTGAGGAAACTGAGGTCCAGAAAGGTTATTTAGATGTAATCCAACTTCAATAGCTAAAAAAAGGTTGAACCAGGATTCGAACCTGACTATCAGGTTGTCCGACTGGGGCCTACTGCTACTGTGATTCCAAGGCTGAGCAGGGGCCTCTCTCAAGTGAGGGCCCTGAGCTGGGCTGAAAACTGCTCATGTGGTTGCTTCCCCTTGTTGAGATGGGGGTTGGCCCTAGGCCAGGGGGTGTGTCTGCAATGACAGGGGCCTAAGCCAATAGCAGGGCTCAGCTGTCTGGAAACCAGGAGAAAGAAAACCCCTCCCAACTGAATCTATTATCCACAGAGAAAGTGAGGCGGGAAGAAAGGTTGGCCAGGAAACAGACTGAACTTGCGCTTGGTTTAATAAGCCAATCCGATCCTTCGGCTGCCCCCAGAGACAGATCCGGGCCAGGCGTGCAGCTGGAAGCGGTGAAGTCTGTCCCCAAAGCTCCCAGCCTCCAGCTCCCTAGAGGAACCCCGCAATGGACTCCACTGCATCAGCTGTGTGTTGGCCTCCCGCTCAGCAGGCAGGCTGGGGAACCCTGGGCTCCCTCCCCCACAGTTTTGTGGGTAGAAGGATGTCCTCAGAGATGCGCGCCTACATCTTCCAACTTAAATCCAAGCCATGGGGGACGCAGGGTGTGTGGGGGGAGACGCGTCAATGGTAAGGGCTATCCTGAGAAATACAAGCGGGTGATCCCATTCATAAGGTGAGGGAGCATCCTCTGGTCAGACAGAATGGCTGGGCCCAGCTCTGAGGACCCAGCGCTGGTTCTTCACTCTTCTGCCCCCCCCCCATGCATATACACACACAGCCCCAGATGCATACACATTCAAATGGATTCATAGGCACATACTTGTATGCTCACACAAGCTCACATGTATACACACTTGCATGAGCTCATATACACATATGCATTTACATACACTTATGTACTCACATGGGCTCACATGCACTCTAACATTCACCTGGGCCTTCCTGCATAGACTGTCACACCTCCCACATACTCACAGACACAAGGACTCACTTACACTCATTCCACATTCATAGACTCACAATACACAGAGACACAGCTGTGCACATGCGTGTATATGCACATCCACACATGGAGACATACTCAGACACAAATGCTCACACACTAGTAGCCCACACACCAGGCACAGGTATACTAACAGACATGCAAACACACACACACACACACACACACACACACACACCTATCCCTCAGGAGATTAAAAATGAATCAGTGTCTGAGAGCGTGGCCTGGCTGATAGATGCCAAAGGACAGGCAGAGCCTGGGACCAGGCTGGGAGACCAGGAGCAGCAGTGGTACTTTGAGGCAGGACCATGAGTGAAAAGGGCCTTGCTCCTGTCCCTTGGCGCCCTGACTAGGCCAGACACCATGACTGCTTTGTCTCAGGTGACTTGGACATAGTTCCCTGGGGGGTGCTGAATGGCCACCTAACCAACTAGTCTCCTCTGCCTTCCCACTCCCCTCCCTACTCAGGGTGGAAGTAGGAAAAGGAAGCTTCCTGAATCCCTGGGGTCTGTCCATCAGCTGCACAGAGCTTTCTAAGGAACTCGGGTATAGATTTGACCCCAAAGCAGGCTCCACCAACCCCCTCTCCAGCCCACGCAGAGTAGGCCTGGGCAGGACAGCTCTCCCTGTTGGTTCCTCGGTCATGACACTAGCTCCACCTACTGATAGTCCCACCTGCCCTTGAATGTCAGGGTCTCCTCCGGGGAGATCCTGTGATGGTTGGTATTCATTGTCAACCTAACACCTAGGAGGCAGGACTCTGACCCTTCAGAAAGGGATTCTCTAATTACCACTGACCTCTGGGCTTGCTGTGTGAGATGACCCATTCCCTGGACACGAAGTCCTGGGCTGAATAAAATGGTGAACTTGGGCTTAAGTGATGACTCAGAGGTTAAAGCCTTCGCATCCCAAGCAAAAGGACCTGAGTTCGGATCCTGAGATTCCATACGAAAGTGGTGGTATGGTGGTAACCTGAAATTCTGGTCTCTGGAAGACAAAGCCTAGGAAACTCCAGAGCAAAGCAAAAGGAGGAAGAACAATCCAGAATGATTCCTTATGTCGCCCTTGAGCCTCCACAGGCACACACACACTCAGATGCGCTCTTATGTGCATGCGCACACACACATACACACAATGAACTCGAATCACTACTAGGAACCATGTGTGAATTAATTCAGTGCTGTCTGCTCTTGCTGAGGATGCGACGCATCCAGCTGCTTCAAGTCCTGCTGCTGTGATTTCTCCACCATGATGAGCTGTAACCCTAACTGTGAACTGGGAGAATAAATTTTCTTTTGTCGGAGTTTTATCAAAACAACAGGAAGGAAAACTAATACAGACTTGAACAACACTCTCTACTGGGCCCCCTGTCAGAAGGCTACCACCATGCTGTCCTCACAAGGTTCCTGTCCTGGGCCCAAGGCAACTCCAGCACCCTCCTAGGCTGCTGTCTTCCTAAGTCCAAAGATTTTTTTTTTCCCAAAGCACAGATCTACTCTTCCTTGAAACCTTCCAGAGAGCTCCCTGGCCCCTTCAAATGTCTGCGGAATGCTGACCACGTGCAGGTCTGCCCCCTGCTGTCACGGTCACTCAGGTTCCCAGATGCTGCCTCTGCTCTAAGCTCATTCCTAGTGCTTCAGGTCTGCCCCGCACACACCCCAAGCCCCTTACCTACTCTGCCCATTCCTGAGGTTAGCTGGGGGAGTGGGCAAAAGCAGCTGCACTCTCTAGATGTAATATAGAGTGTCACGACGGCCTGTTGCGTCAGCCTTCCTGCCCCAGCCAAGAGCTCTAGAGAGAAGAGGAGGGACACTCTCTGCTTACCATTAAGCCCCTCCTGGAATACAGGATATGGCACAGATGCTGGACAAATGAGAATGAACGAAAGAATGCATCACTACCCACGCCTAATGAACATGATGCATAACTCCAGGGCAGGCCCAAGAGCAGCAACCTTCCCCTTCTCGCTCCTTCCCTCCCCCAGCGCTTCCTCAAGGCGTGATGCCTGCACCTGTGTTTCTCTCCCCTTCCGACTCTGCTGCCTCTCAAAGAAGCTTCAATCCCAAGCCCCAACACCACGCAGACGTCCCTGACCCTCTGCTGCACCCGTGAACTCATCAAACCCCACAGAGCACTGGATTGGGGTTACACTTTTTGAACGGGTTCATGTCAGCTCCCCCAGGGCTTCCGGAGAGTGGCCCTCGATGATAGAACTGACAGCTTTCTAGACTGACTACTCCAGAAAAGCATGAGGGACTAGCTTGCTCTGCCCAAAATGGAGATGGCAAGGGGGGGTCACACTAGTGACAGGCGTACAGGAGAGAGGGTAGGGAGGAAAAGGCTGCAAATTGAGGAAGCCAGTGGCTCTGCGTTTGCCCCTCACCCCGGGCTGCTGGAGAACTGACGATCAGCAAGTGGAGAGAGTCAACTCTCAGCTCTAGGGTGGCAGCGAGAAAGGAGCTGGCCAAAGAGGAGTGAGACTTTGCTGATGTGGCCCCCTCCTCCCCAAAGCACCTTCCCTTGCTACCTTCATCCTTCAGGGCCAGACTACAGTACTGACTCTCCCGTGCACCCGCTCTCCTCAGCAGAGCCTGAAGTGATCTTTCCCTTCCTGCAAAGACATTGTTGACAACAGAGGCCACAACAGTCCCTGGCACTGGAATCGGTGCTCATGAAAGGAAAGCTGTTCTGACCACACCCTGACTCATGGAATCCTCGCTGCCACCCCAAGACTTCAGGACGGTTAGCATCCTCACTCTGCGGATGGAAAAACCGAGGCAGGGAGAGGCCCCATCCTCTGTCCAAGAGAACGCCAGAGACCAACCAGGTCAACTGATTATGGAGGCAGCGCACGTGTCCCTAAATGCCACCAGAGCTGAACCATACCTAGCTGCCTACCGCCACCATCTATCTCTTGGCTCACAACAGGAGTTCCATCCTCCTGGTTAGCAGCAACATTCACAGCCATGTCAGCAGCCCCTTCGGGGCGAGATCTGGGATCTAGCTCATAGGGGCCCCAGAAAGCGTGGCTGCATGCAGATGTCTTCACATAACACAATGCCAACCTAGCGTTGGTAAAGATGGGACTGCCTCTCTTGGCCAGCAGCCTGGTGGGTCCCTTGCTAACCAGTTTAGCCATTTATCAATTCTGCTACCCCACTGACATGACAGGGTGTCTGGTGGAGAAGGAGACAGGAAAAACCAGCAAAGACCTGACTACAAGAGTCCTCGAGATCTCTGACCTCGATTGCTCTCTGTCACCGAGCCGATGAGGAAACTGAGACTCAAGAACTGGAATGATTTGCCTGCAGCTACAGAGCTCAGCAGAAACCGATAGAAAGTAATGTCATCTCTGGGCCTTTTCTCTGGACCTGAGCCCCACTGTTGCCCCGGAAAACTTGACATCCCTCCACGGAGTCAGTAACCAGGAGTTCAGATCTCTGCGGCCATACGGCACTAGAGAAAACTTCCCCAGGGCCACGTGGCAACCAACGGCAGCACAGTCAAAGAGCACCGAGAAGCTGGGAGGAGGCCAGCCACTAATTGTGGAAAATAAATCAGGGCCGTCTAGAGCAGGCCGCTGAGAAAGGGCCGGCTGCACGTAGACATTCTTCCCCCTTGTGCTCCTGCTCTCCGAGCTAAATTGTTAATTGAAAGGCACGAGTTATGTAAGCTACAGGGACACCAAAGAAGGACTTGGAACAAGCTGTTGAAAACAAGCCACTTGCCCAGGAGTTTGGGGGAAGCGAGGGGTCCCAGACAAGCCGGCAGCTGAGGAGCACATCTGACCCCAGAAGGCAACCGAGACTGAACTGTCCCCTAGCGACAGCTCCATGCATCTGCAGAAACACGATCCTAGGGGGTTTTCAGACGCACCACTCCTGTATTCAAATGGCTGGTTCTTCAAAACACCACATGGAAAGGCAAAAGTTGTCACCATACTGATTTCTCAATTTCATAAGGGGACAAAACCTCTCGTGCCTCTGACTCAGAACCACTTGAGGCTGGTCGAGTCCCCTCAGACTGGGACTCCCTTGAGGACAGGTCATGTCTATCAAACAGGGATTCATCCCAACAGATTGGGGATCCCTAAGGACAGGCCAAGTCCCTCTTGGGCCAAGATTCCCTAACGATAGATTTTATCTCACTCTTTTTTTGTGTGTGTATGGGAGGAGAGTTTCATGTGGGTGGGTGTACATGTGTGTGAGGGTGTATATGCAAGAGGGCACTTAAGTGTGTGTCCCTGTGAAGACCCAAGGGTGACACCAGGAATCATCCTGGATTATTCTACCCTATTGCTTTGCTCTGGGAACTCCCAGGCTCTGCCTTCCAGGGCTGGAATTACAGGCCGCCACCATATCTGCCCAGCATTTTTACATGGGATCCGGGGATCTGAACTCAGATCCTTTTGCTTGCAAGGATATCTCCTCAGCCTTACTCCTCTATCCAAGAGAGTCGTAATGTCCTGAGAGACTAGGATCTCTCTTAAAATAGGGTTAAATGACCCCTAAAGGCAGCTTGCCTCTCCTCTCAAATTAATGGCTTCCTGAGGCAGGGGCACGAAATCAGCCCTCCCCAACCTTCATTAACTTGGCCCGATAAAGCAGAGACAAGGGACCATTAGCCACTATGGGAAAACACTGGGCCCTGCCCTGGCATTGGAGAAGGAAAAGTTAAAAGCAGGCTTGGGAAGCACTATGCTCAGGGGCACCTTTCTTATTAGCTGCCCGCCCCATCCTGCTGGCTGCCAGGCCTGGGTTTGGCCTCTGATGGGTTCCAGCTGACAGCTGGGCCTCCTCCATCCTTGCCCTCAGGCAGCGGTGTCCTGTCATGACCCCATCTGGATTCCCCCACTGCTCAAGCTGTGAAGGATGGGCATTGGGCATGTAGTTGAAGCAGGGTGCACGGAGGGGTGGGCAATACATCGACATGAAAGAAGAGATGGGGAGGGAGGGCTCAGAGGATAGCGAATGCTTCTGGCCCCCCGGCCCTGTTGCCTGGAGGTCCAGGTTAGAATGACAGAGCCTACTCTGCCTACACAGGTTAGTTTTTCCTTCCACCACCGGTCTTGGGGCAGAAGCCTCTCCTGGCTGATAGCCACAGCGCCCCCAAACCCCCCTTTGGCCATGAGTCATCCCAGAAGACTGCGTGAACAAAACAGCCAAACTCAGCTCACCACCTGCAGAAGCAGGAGGACAAATGACAGGACAGCCAGACTGAGAGCCGGACACAGGGACAGCCAGCCTGGTCAGCCCACAGAAACCGTCTATGGAGTCTGGAGAAATCTTCACTCTAGTTTCCCGGATACCCGCTCCTTCGCTCGTCAGCTCCCTGAAGCCGTGGTGATTTATCTCGCCAGGTCCCTTCTCAGGATTGTACCACAGTGCCACCTGCCAGGAAACTCCCCTGTTCTTTGCCCACGAGTGGTACCGTGGTGCCCCTTTATCTGCTTTCCCTGTCTGTTCTTAGACAAGAAGCCCAGGCAGCTGGGCTCTGCCTTACTCCTCTCAGCATTACCAACCGCCTGGCCTGATGCCTGCCATTGGAGACTCACAAGGGCAGTTTCCAAAGTTGGACACAAACAGAATTGAAGTAAAGCCACCCGCATCCTGTTAACCAACCTGGGCTGGTCAGTTGAGATGTCTCAGCAGCTATTCCTAAGCAGGCCAGCATAGAGAGCCAACTAGTGGGAAGTGGTGTGTAGGATGTCACCTGCTAGAAAAGGAAATCTCATTCCTTGATATAAACAAACAAACAAACAAATAAAGCATGGACGACTGACAGTTAAAATTGTGAGCTTTCCAAGGAAAACGGAAGTACAAAAACCAACTGGCATTTTCCGGAGCCCCTCAAGGAATAAGGCCACAGCTTGAAACCTTAGGGATTTCCATTTATACAGTCTATGTCTCATGCATAGACTGTCTCTCTATATCCAACACTGGATATCACTGTTTCTCCCTCTGGGGGGAAGTGGACTTTCCTACCTGTTTTGGTCCCACTTTTCTCTCTTTCCCTTTTCCATCATTTTTATATTTCTTAGTTGTTGGACAGCTTCACAGGTCATCATGCATGGACACAGTACACTTGGAGAACATTTAAGGAGGGATAACTGCCAAGAGAGCATCCCTCCACCCTGGAGGGGGGTCCTCTAAATACCAGGAGGAGGTCCCTTACCCGACGCAATAACCTGGTGCCAAATTCACTGAATACCAAACACACCTTACCACTAATAAGCCCCAATCCAGGTGCCAAGGGCTGTCCAGTGGGGATGGTAAAGAAAGGGATGGAGGCAAAGGGTTGTATCTCTGCCCCTCCTGGCACCTTATGGAAATTTAAGGGGCAGCGTAGAGTGGCGATGGGGGACCACTCTTAACATCTGTCCCACCCCCCATGGGCCTTCCTGGATGGTGAACACAGGAAAAACTAAAATTACAATCTAAACACTGTCACCTCAGGTGCTAATGAACACTGAATAGCATCTTTACATTCAGCGAGCCATCAGTCTGAGAGAGTGAATGACTAACTTTCTAAAAAAAACTGCCTTACATCTTATTTCTAGGGGATAGGGCATCTAGAGCATGTAGACATTGGCAGTTCAGTCCTGGCCCTCTAATCAAGACGTCAGGCTTGTTCTCTCTGCTCATTGGCCTCTGCGGTGACCAGGGGATTTCAGTTAAATAACCATATTCTACAGGCTCCTCCCCTGCTACAGGCCTCACAGACGACTCAGGCTTAGCCAATCAGATGCACCGACAGATGGGGGGCGGAGTAGAGCTCTTGTGGCTGTCTGGGAAGGGGCGGGGCTTGATTTCATTGTTTCCTTGGCATGAGCAGAAAGGCTGCCCCGCAGGGTCCTCATTTACTCTGCATTACCTCTGTCTGGCAGAGTGGGGTCCCAGCAGGTGCAGGGAGCTGTAGTGGGGTGCCAGGTCTGTAACCTATGACCTCCTGAACACAGAAGAGGCAAGTGTGATTTTGAAAACCGTGCCTGACAGCTCAGCCCTAAATCTACCTGAGACCCTCTGAGTAGTTTTGCAACCGTTGCATGAGACTCACGAATCCCTCCGGATAAAGCCAGCCACGGGATTCTGTCCAGGGGGTGCTGTGTAATATGAGGCATTTCACACTCGGCTCCCAGTTCTTTCCTGCTCACAGAACCTTATGTCCCCTTCCCACCACTTTACCCCCTTTGAATCTATCACAGAGACGGGCCAAGGAAAAATCCAGTGATGATCCCAGACTAGCTTGAAACCACCCTGCCGTGGAACAGTGAGGCCTGCCCCGTTGACCAACATCCTTAGGCAACTCGCCCTTCCCCCTGGATGAACTCTCTCCTAGGAGGGTCCTTATTTACTCTGCAAGTGTGAATCCACTCCAAGATGCCAAATTGGTTTCCATTTCATCTCATGGCTCTGTTCAGTTTACAATAATTACTTGAATCAGTGTACGAGATGGAAGAGAGCTCTAGGATCAACTAGAGATGCCTGCCGTAGGTGTAGAAGTGTAATTACCTCTTTGCTTAAGGCAGACTAGGGTTCATCCACCCGCGTGCTTGCTCCTGACAGCTGCCCGACCCCAATGCCACCCTACGGGTTCCTGATGCTAACCCACTCATTCCCCCTGGCTGGGTATTTGTCCACGGACACATTTTATTCCTAATGAATCCAAACCCCTAATTCCTTTTCCCCAATTTACAGTCCCCAATGCAACACTAAATCTTATGTTTGCTTGGGCCCTGACCGCAAGTGTCACCCTCAAGAACAGCTGTCGCTGACATGAATTTACATCCATAGGATGGGACTTAATTCCTTGGTTCCTTGAGTAGAGTAAGTCCCACCTCTGAGGCCCCCTCAAAAGGCCCTCCCTCCTATGGCCACACAGCTCAAGTGCCAATCAGCACAGGGCACTTGGTAAGTGCTTGGTAAGCCCACGGATCAGTGAAAGAACACCTGGATGGGCCGAGGATGACCTCACTGGCTGAGGGCCTCCCTTTCCCATCCCTGCCTCCTGCCCATTCCCGTACTCGGACGCTTTTACTGACACTTACATCAAGACCTTCCAAATCTCCAGGAAGCCTGCATACAAAGGGGCACCCCACATCCCTCTGAGTCACCCCAAATCTAGCCTGTTGCAGCAGCTAGCTAATGAGTGGGGGGAGGGGGAATCATGCTCTTCAGGGAGAATTGCAGCTCTTCATAAGGGGAAGGAACCCATTATCTGAGCACTACAGAGCTCAAGGTGGGTGGTAAGTCGTTTTTCTACCCCAGCCACCCCACTCTAGGCTCTGGCCCACCAGCCGCACTGCGCCTGCTAAAAGGAAAAAGACCGCGTATGGTTAATTGGGGTGTGTTGGCAGACTCTGGCCCTCATTAAGGCTGAAGGTGGGACAATGAGTGACTTACCAGGTCATAAGCAGGTGCCCCAGTGCCCACTGCCCAGCCCTGAGGGAGCAGTGGCCAAGGATAGTGGGCTCTAGAATCAGGCTGGAGCTAGAGGCTCTGCGCCTCTCCCTGGTCGCTGGGCATCTAGGGCTCAGTGTACACTCCCGGGGATCCAAGAGATGGAGAAGGTGAGCTGTAACCCCAAGGAGGAGAGACAAGCAGTGTGGAGGTGGCGATACCACAGAAAGCGAGGGAACCCAAGAAAGAGCAAGAAGGAGCAGCTGGACTGGGGGAGCCCCCAGAGGACTGGCGTCCTCCCGCCAGAGCACCTCACAACTCGGCTGGTTACTCTGAGGACACCTACGTGAGGACTTCAGGGAAAGGTACAATACCCTTCTCCCCCGGGGGCCTCAAGCCAGAGAGAGGCGGCGTAAGAGTCAAGCTACCTAGGTTTGAGAACAGCCTGTCGGTCACTCCTTGCATGACCTTAGACACAGCCACGGCCCCTTTGTAGCTTAGTTTCTCATTCCCTATCTGTAAAGTGGGATAATATTCCCCCCTTTTGAGACAAGGTCTTATATAAACCAGATTGACCTAGAATTTGATAGGTAGCCATTGATGTCCCTGAACTTATGATCCTCCTATCTTCTCCTCCTGAGTGCTGGGATTATTACTTTGCGTGTGTGTGTGTGTGTGTGTGTGTGTGTGTGTGTGTGTGTGTGTACAAAAGTATACTTGAATGTGTATGTCTGTGGAGACCCAAGGGTAACATCGTCCTACATTGTTCTGTCTCCTTATTGCTTTGCTCTGGGGTTTCTCAGAGTCAGAATATGCCACTGCCGTATCTCCCTGGCATTTTTGCTTGTGAAGCAAAGGCTTTGACTCCTGAGCCATCTCCCCAGCCCATCGCACCCAGTTTTATGTAGTGTTGGGGATCAAACCAAGAGCTTTGTACAGCCTAGGTAAGTACTCTACCAACTGAGCCACAACCCCGGTCCCCAACATGGCCACTTAACTGCAATAGTTTATGAGCACAGTACAGTGTATGGCATATGGTGCCATGCATCCGGTTTAGGTTATTATGTTAAAGTCAGAGTCCCTGCATTGTTGACATGGAAGAGAACCTCACTGCTTCCTATCACCAGCAGCCACAGCCTCTTGGGAATTTCTCCTGACATAACCTATTCCCAACCTCTGAACTTGCCTACTTCACTCCATCAGAGTCCTCAAGCCATGAAAGGGACAAAGGGCTTCGACCTTGCCTAGGAAATGAGTGAACCAGCTACTTTCTAAGGATAGTCATTCTTGGCACCTGTTGAGTGGGGCCTGATGCTCTTCTGCCTGCCTGCCTGCCTATCTGTGTGAATGGGGTCTCGCTATCTATCTCAGGCTGGCCTGGGATTCAAGATCCCCCCTACCTCCTTCTCGGAGTTCAGAGATTATAGGCCTAAGTCACCCACTCTAGTCCCATCTCTAATGGGGTTCTTACATGTACCTGCCTCATTTGGCCTTCAAGGTGAGTGTCATTGTCCAATTATCACCAACAAGGAGATAAGGCTTCCAGAGGTGTCCAGGCACCTTGAGTGCCGGATTAAAAGCAGAAGTCAGAACTCGAGACTTCCTACCTCTGAAATCTGTCCCCAGTAACTGTGATCCAGGAGGTTGCTGCTGCCGGTGACAGGAAGGAGTGAAGATCTCCCCCCACGTTATTAGCACTTGATATTACGATCCTGAGGGACTTTTTTTAACATGCAGAACCCTAAGATTTCCCAGATTTTACCTCTCCTCTCTTGTTTTCTCCTCTTCTCTAAAAGAGAAGTCTACAATCTAAGGTGGCTACCCAGACCACAGACCTCTGTTAGGCACAGCCTACCACACAGACAAGACAGCCCCCATTAGCAGTAAAAAAGAGGTGAGCCCTCACTCTGTATTATTCACTCCGGGGGGTAAGCTGAACAGAGCTCCTATATCCCTCTCTGTCCTCACGATCACACCCTTTCCTGGAACCTGGGAAGGCAGGCGAGCAGGCAAAGCAAGCACATCTCTGATATGCTGAGTTTGGGGAACAGAAGGGACAGTGCAAAGGAGTGGGGTCCCCTCTGTATCCACTGAGGCTACAAATAACAAACAGAAAGACTGGTATCCTGAGTAGTATCCAGTATTCCATCAACTAGGAACACTAGATTAAATCTAAGGGACTGGCCTTTCTAACTCTGTGGCACAAGAGGGACCCTCAAAACCTCGTGGATGTGACAGAAGAAGCCGCCCAGACTCGCCAGGCTGCGGGAGTATCAGCTGCTGGTCCTCAGCGAGGCGTGGAGAGGGATCAGCATACATCACATCACGCTTGGCACGGCCCCCATTGGCGGGCAGCATGCCACCCTATCAGCAAGGCTTCTCCCAGCAGAACCGTCGCTGGCAGGGGAGGGCTGCCAGGGAGATGAGCGCCTAGCAGGAGTGGCGGCCCCAGAAGACCCTCTGAGCAGCCCATCCTGCTGAGGCCCTGCTTGCTCTTGGCTCAGCCACATCTTGGGCCAAAGAACAGGGGGGAAAGGATATCGACACCCAGAATGGGCCACGGGGTCCGGGGAGTTGAGTCTCTGGCAGACCCCTCGCAGAGCGGGTCGGCCCTGCTGAGTGGCTCAGGTAGGCATGGCATCATTGCTCAGCTCCTGGCAAAGTGGAGCCAGGCTGGGGATGAGGGTAAAGGAGGAGGCTTTCAGCTCTGGACCAGTCCAGATCTCTCCCCAGAAGCCCATATGGTGGCTCGGGGTGAGACAGAAACCCTGCCACTGTCCTCCGTGCCCAAACTGTACTGATTCCTGAAGCCAGGCTCCAGACAGTAATGGACGCATATAGTCTGGGGGTGACGGCAATGCTCTCTGCCCGGGGTCTGTCAGAGGTATGGCACCCATCCTGCAGATCACCAGTTCCCCATCCCCCGCCAGTCTCCTCATTGTTGGACTAACTGCCCCCTTCTCGCCCCACTCCTTCCGGATAAATCCTTCTGCATCTCATTTGGGAATATACAGGTCCTAACGATATTCTGAGGGTTCCTGAAGGCCTTGGCCATGCAGACATAGTCACAGCCTACACATGCAGGGAACACAAGAACAGACCAAAACAATGTTATGAAGTGTGTATACGTGGGGTGGTATGTGTATATATGGGGGCTGTTGGTATGTATGTGTTGTATGTGTATGTGTGCCCATGGGATGTAGGTGTAACGGGTGTGTGTGTGTGTGTGTGTGTGTGTGTGTGTGTGGTATGCGTATATAGGATGTTTATGTAGTGTGTATATGGGGGTGGTTTTTGGTGTGTATGTGTGTATGGGAGTATGCATATGGAGTATATGTGTATATGGAAAGTGTGCATGTTGGTGTATGTTTTAGGCTGTATATATAGGGATGTGTACAGGGATATATGTATGGAGGGTGTTAGTGTGTATATGTATGGGGGTATGGGGGGTATTGGTATATGTGTGTATGGCATGAATATGGGAGAGTATTGGTATATGTGTGTGTATATGGAATGTGTATGGGGTGTTTGTATATAGGGGTGTGTATGTGTTGGTGTGTGTGTATAGAGTATGTAGAGGGTGTATATGGGGATGTATATGTGTTTGTGTGTGTGTGTGTTGGTGTGTGTGGATATGGAGTGTGTGTATTGGAACATACATGTTATTGGGGGAGTTATATGGGAACGTGTGTTGGTGTGCATGTGACGACTTGATATTAGTCTCCCCTTCTCCAGACATGTTAAAGCAGATCTGCGTCTCAAAGCTCCCCAGCAGCTTCTGAATGCACAGCACCTTTACTGAACTAGTAAGGCACCCAAGCGGAAGGGCAGCATTAGCTCCAGGTCCTTGCCCCTGCACAGAATCCCCAGGTGCTCCATGCTTGGGCTTGGCTGATTAGGACAGAAAGGGAGCCGGTCTTGCCAGAGCCGGGAACTGCAGATCAATGCCAGAGCAACTCTGTTGCGGTTAACCAGGGAAGTCTTCGTGGAGGAGGAAAGCAGTGGGGGGGGGAGCTTCCAGTCTCACCATGTGCTTCCTACTTCTGTCTGCTTCTGGCTGGAACTCCGGAAGGCAGAGGTTACGTCTAGGTCTCAGGACTGTCCCCAGCACACCCCACTGTCAGCTGCCAGCTGTGACTCACAACTTTTTAGCCCTTCCTCTTTGGCCAGAGACCCAAGAGCAGATACTACAGTAACAATTCTAACCACAGTAATGTAAGCTGCGGTGACTGCACTTACGTGCAGAGCTCCTCCCCCACACCAGACCAGGGCAATGACCTCACCTCATGGGTCAGCATCAGGCAAGGACAATCCTGCCCGGAGGCAGGGGCATAACCCAGATGAGCTTCTCCAGAGACCTATACTCGACTCTGTTTGTTTCCCCACCAGGCAGCCCACTTGGGACTTAGCCCCCTGCTGCCACCTTTTCTAGCTGAAGGAAGAATGAATGCACGCACGCGTACACGCACGCATGCACACACGCACCCACACACACACCGCCTGGGTAAGCGGGAAGGAGACAGGGGAAGTAAGCCAGGCTGCCCTATATCTGCCCTTCCTCACCTCTGAGTCTCAGACGCTAACACTGGGGAAAAGTGGCCTCTGAGGATGTGGCTACAGTGGCCAGCTTCTGGCGCCAGCAGAAATCCCCAAACCCGTCAGTAGACCCTGTTCAGACGCGTTGCTGACCATGGCACTGAGTAAGTGCCCAGGAGACACCTGTGACTGAGGTCACGCCCTGCCTGCCCTCTTCTCCCCAGGAGGCCCCTCCCAGGGCTCAGACCATTCCAGTTCCTCCTGTCCAACCCGGCAAGACTTTGGGACATCTACCCTTAGAGAGAAGACTTAATGAGAAAAGAACGCAGAACTAGGCTCTCAGCCCAGCTGTGTGCTTTGAAGAAAATTACCCACCTCTCTGGGCCTTAATTTGCCCAACTGTAAAATGATACTAAAATTAGCCATCTGCAGAAAGCAGACAAAAGTCAAAGGCAACCACACCTGGCCTTACATGGCTGCCATTGACAGTTCCAATAGTAAACACTAAATATCAGGAAAACCAAAGACACAAGAAGGGCAAGAACCAGGGTCATTTAAAGCAGGAAAACAGAAAAGTCCCTCCTTCCCTCTGCCCTTGAAAGCAAAAGGAGCCTAGGAGTTATGTGACAAATGCTGACTCCCAGCAGCCATTTTTCTCCAGTTTTTAGCCATTTGCCTATGGCATCAAAACTTTGTTAGCTTCCCTTGCAGCTAGGCTTGACTTGATAACTGAATTCCAACCAACGGGACACAACGGGTATGGGTGACAACCAGAAAGTTTCTATGAAAGGAAGGGACAAGTTCTGCTTCATGTTTTCTTCCTTCTTCCTGCTGGCTAGAGCCCCAGAAGCCATCTTGGCAATGAGGTGACCTTGAAAATGGAAACTACATGGCAAATGGACAGAGAGACAAGTCCAAGTCCCTGAGAGCACACAGCCATTGTGTCATCCCGGAAACACTTACCTCCAGGGTCACATTAGTAAAATATCTGTTTTACATGAGCCACGCTTTAAACTGTCCTCTGGTAGACTCACCTCGGGACAAGTGTGTGGCTGACTGAGGGAGTAGGATAGACCAAGTGCCCAGAAGAGAAGAGTTGTCAGGAATGTGTCTGCACCAGAAAAGTTCCTGTCTACGAGTTCTGGGAGACTAGAAGGAACCCTATTGGGTGGAAGTAGAGGTGATGGATGGATGGATGGATGGATCAGGGGATAAAAGAAAGAGTACAGGTAAGTGGATGAAATGACCACTATCCAGAAGGGAGAAAGTACCCTGGAAAAACATGTTGGGTGATAGAGAAAAAGGCCGAAGTGGGAGCAGTGGACAGAATGGCTTCCTTTCTTCACTGCCTGCTCAGACCTGTGCCTCAGAAAAGAGCCTCTTGCCTCACTTCTCAGGCAGGTATTGATTGAAAAAGAAAACAACCACTGGGTCTGGTGGGGCAGGCCTCTAATCCCAGCTGTTTGAGGGACTGAGGCAGGAGAATCACAACCTGAATGAATCCCTGCCTGGGCTACAGAGTGAATTCAAGGCCAGCCTAGGCAACTTAGCAAGACCCTGTCCTTTAAAAAGCAAACTGTTTGAGGCTGTAATTCAGTAGCAGAACTTTTGCCTCATATGCATGAAGCCCCAAGTTTAGGCCCCAGTAATGCAAATATGTCAGAATCAGCTTAGTGTGAACTCCAATTCAAGCCTCGGATAGAGCTTATCTCTGGACCTCGGGCTCTCCCCTGGAAACGGCAGAACCTTCCTCACCCGGCTGCTGCGAGAACTCAGTCAAGCGACTCTGAGCATGTCACATCAATGAGCCAGGCACCTACTTGGCCATCACGGTCATGCTACTCGTTGCCTCTGTTGAAATCCTGCCCTGGAGTGTGAAAAACCAAGTGGCTTATGATGGGCATTTAGGAAAAGAAACCAGGACTCTGACCCAAAGCAACATCCCAAAAAAACAAGAAGCAGTAGACCGGCCACACAGATCAACATCCCCTGGGCACAGGGCAGAGGAGGGAGCAGGGAGACCTGCCAGGATGGGGGTGACCAAGGGGCAATGTAGGATCCTACTGCCTATGGACTCCCCTGAAGGGACGGCAGTCAGGTCAGCTCTCATCATCCTTTTAACCAGGTCCCTATTTGGTCAAAAGATCTGTCAGAGGCCACACAGGGCAGCACATACAAACACAGGCCCAGGAGGGAAAGGAACTGAACTTGTGCTATGTAAGGAAGGGAAAGCTAGAGCAATGCTGACAGGATCTCCTGCAGTTCGGTGAGTCGGCTCACAGACATATTCCTTCCAGAACCCCTCACAGGAAGCCAGGCATTAAATGCTAGGTCACTAGGATCAGGGAACAGAGAGATATCGTGTCTCTGGTGAAACAAAGGAGAAATGGTCTTCCTTAACACCAGCATGATCAAGGCCGTAAGAGAGTCCTGGCTGTCCAAGAGATGGGAATGCGGAAGCTGCGGACTGAGGCAAGAGGTTCGACCTCCACGATCCAGGCTTGAGACCCACTCCAGCACAAGTCGGCTACCAGCAGGCTTCTGGCTGTCGTCAGACCCAGAGGTGATCATGGGTGTGGAGTCCGGAACCACAGATGAGTTCGGAGCCACTTTGGACAAGTCACCTAGCTTCCTTGAACCTTTTTTGTGTTTAAAAACAAAAAGCAAAGACAAAAATAGGGGAACTGGACTCAGAGGGCCACTGGGAAGATTAATTTGGTGCATACTGGCCTCCAGCCTGCTACCCAGAATGGATTCTGTAAATATTATCTAATGGGGTTGCTGTTTTCTTCCTGACCAGGAAGAGATTTGACAGAGAATATCCCTGGGCTCTTTTCAAGCCTAGGAGTCTTTGAGTCTACAGTTCCATGATTCACTGATCAGGATCCTGGGGATGGCCTGGATACCCAGCTCTGCCCATGGAGCCCTTGACTCACAGGCCTGTGCCCTCATCCACATATCCCCACAGAGGGCCTCGGGTTGCCCAGCGCGTGCGCCCAGCCCCGTGGGCAGCCCCGAGAGCAGCCGCGTGGTCACAGGTGGCCCTGTCGGTGTCTCTGACCTCCACCTGGAGGAGACAGGCTGACTGCTGCCTCACACCTCCAGCCCCCTGACAATGTCACATGCTGTGGAAGTTGGCAGGGCCAGAGGGACCACAGATGCCAACACAAACACCATTCCTGTGGAGAGAGAAGAGCCCGTGGGGGTTATTTTTAACCTGTTGATCAGAAGCGTAGCTCTGGCCCTAGGAGACCCAGGGCTGGGGGCTCTGCCTGAAGTCAGCCAGCTGTCTGGCCTGCCTTCAAGGACTCCCAAGGGCATAGGGCTGCAGGGACCCTCCCCCCTGGGGATGGGGGTTACCTCTCTTCCAGAGAGAAGGGAGAGGAAGACTCAGCTCAGAACCTGTCCCATCTTGTCCCCTGCTTTCATCTGGGGCCCAAGTTCAGTCGGAAAGAGCAAAGCTACACTGAGTCAGAGAATGTTCATTCCCAGGAGGGTCCTCTCCAGTCCCCTGCCTTTGCACAGCTAGGGAAACAGACCTGAAAGGCAGCCCCAGGTCACAAAGCTGGTCGGCCCCAGCCTCCTTCTCTCATCTACCTGTAAACCTAGACTCTGACTTGGACATTTCAGTAATCTTCCAAGACAAGGGATCACCTTGCCCCATCCCACTGGACCTCCCCTCTTTCCTCCTCCCTCCCTGTCAGTCAAGCAGTCATCCTCTCTCTGCATACTCCCAGTTTGTCTCCCTAACAACCCCAAGATGATGTCCCCAGACCTGGCTTACAGTACAAGGCCTTCCTAGGTGCCCAAGCAGTGCCCCCTAGAGGCTAGAGGTAGCACAACAGCGAGCACCCTCGTGGCTCGAGGCCCAGCGAGGACGTGCGGGCCAGAGTGTGCCTGCGTGGGGGGAACTGGACCCAGTTTCTGCCAAGGGCCTGGTGCTGACTGCTGCCGAGCCTGCGATCGCCAGAAGGGGTAGCGGGCAGACAATGGACCCCACAGCCCGCCTCCTGGCCTTGGCCCCTTGAGCTGGGCGGACGGCCGTCTCCACTGGCCCTCACGTAGCCCACGTCCTGCCTGTTGAGTGGCCCTTATCACCCGGTGCGGTACGTGTTAGAAACCCATATGCAGGCAGTGGGGAGGAAACCAGGGGCCCGGGAGGGATGAGAACAGTAGAAAACAAGGCTTCCTGTCCTCCCCAGTCCCCAAGGTACTGCTCCCTGCGTCTCCCGTTCTCGGAGAAACCTTAGCCCATTTGGCCACGGCCCAACTCTCACCTACTCTGTGCCATTTTGTGCCGAGGATGTTGAGGGGAAAGAAAGGAAGCGGTTAAAACACCCTCCTAAGAATATTCCTGGTCACAGCTTACAAATATCCATTTCATCCATTTCTTGTAGCGAAGTTATATTGTAAGTACTCCAGTATTATGCCCAATACCTCATGGAGAAACAGAAGCACACGCATATTGAAAACCCTCATCACAACTAGTAGGACCCCGCAAGTGAGAGCTCACTGACATGCTCTGAGGAAGCAAAGTCTCTCTCTGCTAGGGAATTCTCATGAAATAGGCACCGAGACGGAGTAAGGGAGTGTAGTTGTGTGTGCGTGATACATGAAAGGGGGCTCCCTAAATACCACCCTTGCTTTACCTAGTAGAGCCCACCGCATCCTCCTGTCAGATGACTGGAATGCCTTCTGCCTCCCCACTCAAACCCACCAACAGACCTCCATTCGTCAGTCTAAAACCTTGGATCAGCTCCATTCCCTGGCACTCTGGCTGGGCTGCCAGCCACTGGCATGCCCAGTCAGGCAGCCCCCTGGGCACGCTCAGCCCATGCACCATCACGTAGTCCACGGGGGGCTTTAGGTTCTCCCTGGCTTCTTCCCAGGGAGACTGAGCACCTGCAGTGAGCTGGGCTGGGAGGGGCTGGGTGGTCTGCTCACGTACAAACATATAGTCAGCCGCAGGCAAGAAGGTCTGGACCAGGCCAGCCTGCTACCGGGAGCGATGTGACCTCACTTGTCCAAGGGAGATCACTTTCCTCCACTACATTCCAGGCCTGTGAGGATACAACACCACCACATCTATGACACACCTCCCAGGAGACTGATCTCTGCCTGCAGATTAGGGCTGCGGCGTATGTGTGGGTGGGCTGGAGGATATAGAAGCCAGACATCAGCAAAGGAAGAAGCTGAGGGGATTCCCCCATCATGCCGTGGGACCTGACCAGGACACGTGGGAAAAAGGAAGAGAAGCAGAGGGCCGGAGCCACAGGGCATGCTAAGTCTGCCACCTTCCCTGCTGCTGCCGAGAGACTAGGGAGGTGACAAGCGGGACAAGCGGGGGTCCTCCGCAGACTTTGCTTCCAAGGGATTCTACTGGAAAGAATCCGAGACTCAGCTGATGTTCAAGGTCCCGATGCTGATGGGTAATAGATAAAGGTCTACCTTCCGGGAGCTCCAATCTCATCCAGGAGATGTTCCTTTCCTATAGAGACAGGTATGGGGGGAGAGGTGTGCTTCAGGGAACTCTCAATCTTATGAGAAATCACAGTGTGATAAGGGAGTCCCGGTTTCTATACATGGGAAATTCCCAGCTCAAAGGTCGAAGTCCGAGGGGACAGATGAATTAGCACTGTCCGTTTGTGTGTTGCTGACACCTTCCTTCAGTCGGATGGGGCAGAGAGTCCTGCCTCTAGAGAATTCATGTCTCATGGGGAAAACATAGTCCCCTGCCTCAGGCAGCCACCCAAATGATGCAGCAGACATGTCCTCCATCTTCAGAGAGCCCACCGAGTAAGGGGGCATTCGTACCCTGGAGAACTCAAGTATACCAGCATACATGCACATGTGTGACCCTGGGCTCTATTCTAGCCTTTCAGGACCCACTCTATATACCTGCCCCTATCTTTGGGTGGGGGTCCAAGGGTGAAAAGACCTCCAGGTGGGTCCCAGGAAGGGGGCCTTCCCTAGAAATGATTCTGGGAGTCTAGGAGAGAGAGAGGGTGGAAAGAGACAAAAGAGCCATCACATCTCTAGAGGTGGTTGAACTCGTTGCTCTGAACAGCTGGACCACATCTGGCTTCCAGACATTCCACCTCCTAGTCCATGATTCACCCCAGGCTCACATGTCTGGTGAGAGGCAGAGCATTAGTGTCCTGTTCAGCTGCACAGACTCTCTCCCACATGCATGCACACGGCTCCAACCCATGTGGGAGAGGGCGCTGCGAGTTTTCAAGAACGCTTTTTCTTCTCCCAGGCCCACATGTCACTTTTCATGAAGCCACCGGGAGCGGGGGATCATGGAAAGTCCAGCCTGAGTCACTGTGACTTGGTCTCTCTGCCTGGAACTCACACTCAGGCTTGGAAGTTTCTAGGCAGGTTCAGTAAACTAGCTGGGGGTCACGGGGAAGAAGACCGAGGCCAAGTCAGGAACTCCAGAAGCCCCGCCAGTTCTCTCTGGGATGGAACCTCCAAAACAGCAGAGGCTATGGCTGGAAAGGAGGAAGTCGGGAGCAAGGGGCATTTCCTTATCAAGTGGGGATTCCCTGAGGAAAGGGGTTGTGCATCTCTCTCAGGCTGGCGCTGAGAACTGACCTTGTCCCTTCGGACTGGGACTCCCTGAGGATAGGCCGTGCCCTCACATGGGGCTCCCTGAGGGCAGACTATGTTCCCTCGGATTAATTGTAAGGCTGTGTATCTCCCTAACCAGGGGACTCCCTGGCAGCAGGGGAACATTTACTGTTTCTCCTGCAAAGTTCATGAAGATGGGCACTAGATCTCCTCATCCAGGTGAAGCAAAATTGGATTTCCAGGCTGGAGAGATGGCTCAGGGGTTAAGAGTGTGTCTCACAAGCAGAAGTTCCCGAGTTTGGATCCCAGGTCCCACGTAAAAACGCCAGGCGAAAATGGTGGCCTGTACTTCCAGCCTTGGTAAGCAGAGCCTAGGAAATCCCAGCGCGAAGCAAGAAGGAGGTAGAAGCAATCCAGGATGAGTCCCTTAGTCCTCCACAGGGACACACAGTGTTCTCTCTCTCTCTCTCTCTCTCTCTCTCTCTCTCTCTCTCTCTCATACACACATACTAAATAAATAAACAAACTATATTTTTTTAAAAGATGGATCTCCTTTGGCATCTGAAATGCACAAGTCACCCATCATCTACAACATGATTTTGGGGTTTTCAGGTTTGTTGAGGATGGAAACCTTCTTCCCACACACCTCCCTCCTGAGGAAGGACATTCATCCTGGGTGAGCAGCCTCTATCCACGAATCCCTCTGGGTGGTCCCTCTCACAGCCAAGCTCCAGACATTCATGCTGAGCCATTATGAGTGGCTAGGCAGAGTGGGTATACAGGAGCTGCTTGAGCCTAAGGGACGTCCAGCTGAGAGAAGAGCCAATTTCCAGCATGATTTCAGGCTCGACTACTCTCAACCGGAACGCAGGATCTGCAGGCCCATTTGAGCATGAAGATGTTCGAACAAGCCTGGGCACTTTTGTCTGTGACCTGGGGAAGCCAGGCAAGACGGATTCCTATGGACATGAGTCCAGATCATCAGAGGAAGTGGGTCCTCTGTTACTTTTTCCTCATTCTAAGCTCTGATCCTAAGATTAGAAGAAGGGATACCTTCCTGTCCCAATGCATCACCGGGAGGGATGGTCCCTATATAGTAGGCTTGCTTGGCAGTAAAGGAATCAGGAAATCAAGTAGGCCTAAGAATCCATCTCTGTCCCCCTTAACTCCCTTTCCACGCCAGTATGCCAGGAGCCAACCCCTTACCCCACTCCCGTCTCCCCTGGTCCCTCACCTGCTGTACCTCTTTCAAAGCACGGAAACTCATGGGCTTGCTGAGGCTGCAGCTGGCATGGTGACCCGGAAAAAAAGGACTTATTTGCTGGTGCTTTTGCAATGTGAAGGCTGGAACCCAAGTTCAGGATCATGCCAGGCTAGTGTTCTACAACACTAGCTGGCACCACCAGCCCCAGAACTGTGGAAAACACTTCTGGACCCTCCTTGTCCCGTCTCCAGACTGGTGAGGTCAGAGTTGGTGCCTCTCTACTTAGCACTTAAGAATCGGCCATTGCCAAAAAAAAAAATCGGCCATTGCCATGGCTGAGAGCACACTGAGAGGTCAACATCACTGTGCAGACAGGGAGACTGAGACTGTGGCTTTGGCCCTATGGTGATCTAGCCAGGAGTGTGGTTGACACAATGCCTGTGTCAGGGTGGCTCCCGCTCCCAGCCAGACCATGAGCTTCTTGGGGTCAGGAGTCAGGACTGACTGATCGCTAATTTTCCCAGAAGAGCTTGCAGGGGAGTGCATTAAACTAGTGGAAGAGAAGACAGAAGGTAGAGAGTCTAGGGTGGGTAGGCTCCAAGATTGCTTCATCTCTGGCTCCTTCCTGGCACGCACGCGCGCGCGCACACACACACACACACACACACACACACACACACTGTATACTTGGTTCCAGCTTCAGACTTCCATGGAGGATCTAAGGCAGCTCAGGCAGCTGTGCACCCAGACAAGAATGAGTTACCCTGGAGAAGTCCCCAGTATTGAGTGGGGAACCCCCTCCTCCAGCTGACAAAAGGCACACAGAAGCAAGCAGGCTACCCCCAACCCCAGGCCCCAGCCAAATGGCTGCTCTGCTGGCCATATTCTCCCAGCCCAGTGTCCCTCCCTTCTGACCATGACCCTGAAATCATCCTTCTTTCAAGTCCAGTCCTTGCCCCAGCCAGATGTCCTCGAATAGGCTCATCCCCAAGAAACGCATGCACTACCCCGCCTCAGCTCAGCCTCTCCCCTGCCCACACACCAGGAGCCATCTCCTCCTGGGGACGCCGGGTTCCCACCCTCTCCTGCAGAGTCCTGAGCCTCCCACAGAGACTACAGAGATGGGTAGTAACCCAGCCTTCCTGTAACCTAGCATGCCTCTGTCTTCCAGGAAGTCCCCAAACTACTCCAAGTGCATGCCCCGCCTCAAAGCAGTGAGCTTCTCAGGTCTGCTTCCCACGGTGTGGGAAAGGACGAGGCCTCTAAGGTCTTATCAGATGCCAAGACTTGCTGCAACTAAAAATGTGAAAGTCATCATCAAATCCAAATTCACAGGGGGAGAAACTCTCATTTAGAACGTACACTTTAGTCGCTTGCCCCATTCCATGTGTCTTGGGTTGGCCTAGCCTGCTTTCTTAGCTTTTAAGTTGTGATAAAAAACACAGAACGTGAAATTGACTACTTAAACGATGTTTAAGAGTACAGCTTCGGGGCTGGAGAGGTGGCTCAGGGGTTAAGCCTCCGCCTTGCAGGCGGAAGGTCCTGAGTTCGGATCCCAGATCCCACGCATAGACGCCAGGCGGAAGCAGGGGTGGCCTGCGCTTCTGGTCCTGGTAGGGCGGAGCCTGTGAATCCCGGGGCAGAAGGAGGTGGAGGCGCCCATGGTGGTTCGCGAATTCGTCCGTGGTTCTACACACACACAGACACGCACGCAGGCACATACACACGCATATGCACACAGTTGAATAAATAATAATAATAATAATAAAAATGTAGCAAGATCCCATACTCCCCAAAGACAGTATTAAAAAAAAAAAAAAAAGAGTGCAGCTCCGGGATATGAAGTACATCTTCAATATTGCACAACCTTCAACACCATCCATCTTCGGAGCGCTTCATCTTGCAAAACTGAAACTCTTTTCATTAAACACAAACTCCCCAACTACCAGTCACTTCTGTCTCAATGAACTGGATGACTCTAGTCTCATTCAGATGGAATTAAAAGATATATATCCTCTTCTGAATGGCTAATTTCACTTAATGCCCTTAAGCTTCATCTGTGTTGCAATCTATCTTGTCAAGATTTCCCACCTTTTTTAAGACTGAATAATAATCCATTGTATGGATATACCACATTTTCTTCTTCCATTTTTTAAGTTTTTAAGTCACTTTTTAAGTTCTTTTTTTAACAGAGACAGACAGACAGACAGAGAACTAACAGAGAACACACGTGCATGCCATGGTGCACAAGTGGAGGTCAGAAAACAACGTTCAGAAGCTAGTTCTCTCCTTCCACTATGTGGACTTTCTGGGATCAAACTCAGGTCTCCAGGTTTGTAAATAGGCACCCCACCCAGTGAGCCATCTTGTCAGTCCCCAAGTCATTAAAAAAAAAAATCCAGGACTCTGAACAAGCTAAGTACTCTGCCACTGAGCTACGCACCTATATCCAAGGAGCTTTTTATTAACTATTTTTTCAGAGGATCAAAAATAACACCGCCTATGGTAAAAGGATTCAATATTCCAGGCATCTATAAAGAGAAAACTGGTTTGTCTGTCTCTTTTTGTTTTACTCATAGAAAGTCATTTCTGGTGAATTCCAGGTAGTTCAAGACGGGATGGAAAGAAGTTTATTTCCATTTTTGATTCAGACAGTGATGTACTCCTTACCAGTACTACTCAGACATACATTCCACACTGAATGTGTTACGAGACAGGCTGCCAGGTCTCAACCCCAGGATTTCTGATCCAGGAGTTTAGAGCAGCCCAAAGACTCCTTCCTCACCAGAATGTGTGGGATACTGATGATGTCAGAGGGCCTCCCCTCGGGGAGCAGCACCATCCAAATAAGAACCAGCCGTGGGCCCTGCCTCATAGTATCATCTCACAAAGCTCGGACCCGCTCTACAGAGCCAGTTCTTTCCTTCCACCCTGTGGGCTTCAAAGGATCAAACCCAGGTGGCCGGGTTTGTGCACAGATGCCTTTACCTGCTGAGCTGACTCCCAGGTCCCTGTTAAGAACACTTACCTGCATTCCATCCTGAGTCATAAAAATAAGTCTTTTCTTTGCTGTAAACAGCCATGCCGGCTCCAGGTTCAATGTTGGCCCTTCACCCACGAAGCCATAACCTTGCCTGTAAATATTTTTCAGGTCATGCGCTTAGCTCAGTTTCCTATTTCTTTCCTTCATTGACTAGTAAGAACTCATGTGTCATCCACATTGAAAATGCTTTTTATTCCACTTGGTTATTTGCCTTTAGGTCTCAGGATATAGGGCTGCAGATGTAGCTTAGCTGGCAGAGAGAGTGCTTGCCTAGCATGTGATAACACATACCTGTAATCCTAGCACTTCGGAGGTGAAGGCGAGAAGCTGTTGAAAGGTTCAAGGTTGAGTTCTATCAGCAATTCAAGACTGGCCTGGACTACAGACTCTGTCTCCAAAAATATATATATATCATATTTAAATATGGCTAATTTTTAGACAAATCTTTCCCTTTCTGACTTCTACTATTTGTTATCTTTCCTAGGTCCACAAATACATATTTTCAGATTTCATACTAATATTTTCTTTTAGTAAATTTTATGATTTCCTCTCTACATTTGTATCTTTGGTCCATCTGGGACCTATTTCAAAAGTAAGAAACCCACTTTATAATTTTTTTTTTCCTAAACAGCTAGCTAGTTATCCAGTGTGATTGAATTGTTCTTTTTTTTTCTTCCCTCATCCCAAATGTCATTTTATTGTATATTAAACTTGAATTTGTCCATGGGTGTGTGTCTGGACTCAACTCTGTCCCTTTGATCTGCCCTCTTGTTCCTATGCCAATGCCCAGCTATTTTATTGTTGGAGCTGTAGACGACATTTTCATAGCCCTGGTCGCTTCTCATAATACTTCTTTTTCGGTCCCCAGCCCTTTCTGCATGTTTATTTCTCCAGATGAACTTTAATAGAATTTGTCAAGTTCAAAAGAGCTTGTTGTTTTTCACATCTTTGCACAGATGTGATTTTTTGATTGCTCAGCCCACAGCAAAGCAGAAACAAGCTGAGCAAAATAGAGAAGGTGGGGGGGGTGTCTGCCCGAGGCCTCCCAAGTGAAGGTTGCCGAAGTGACAGCTAATGGGGAGGGAGTCGATGAAGCAATGGAGGACTATAAAAAGGAGGCAGCGGATAATAGAAATAAAAGCTAGGTACCAGGAGGAGCTGAGGGGGAAGGATGAGAGTTAACCTGAGCTGCATATGTAGTTGGAGGCCAACCTGAAATACTGACCAAAGAAAATAAATAAATAAATAAGAAAAGCAAGCAATAATGACAGATGAGATAGCTCAGAAGATAAAGGTGCCTGCCACTAAGGCTACTGATCTGAGTTGGGTGGCCCAAACCCAAATGGTGGGAAGAAAAAGAACCGACTCCTGAAAGTTGTCCTCTGACCTCCACACATACACTAGGACATACACACATGCCCACACACATATACACATGCAAATAAATAAATGCAATAAAACATTTTTTAAAAAGTAAGAGACATCATGGAATGGTTCGAACCTTCAATTTTCACTGTATTATAACCAACACTGGACGCTCATAACCACAGCCACGACTCATAAAGACTCATATACTACAGCCTCTGATTAAGAAGCCAAGAAATGCGTAATATCCACTAGTGTTTCCTACCCAAAATGTCTCTTTTTAAGGTTTCAGATATTAATGTCTGGAAACTAATGTGGAACAGTTCATTCTTAGATGATGACATAAATGTGACATGTAAACCGTCTCTGTAGTTTGCTTAAAACCCACCTCCAAATTCCAGCAAGCTGCCAGCACTGGCATTTGCATTCACTCTATCCATGGAAACAAGAAATGAGGGAAACGTTCTCAGCCTTTCAGCCAGTCTAAACAGTAAGAAAAAAGAAAAGATTTACCTGTTACTAATCATTCCTTCAGGAAACGGAGGCTCAGAGAGGTTAAACAACTTGGACGTGATTAAGTTAGCATGCAACCAAGTCCTTAGCCATCTTTACACGACGTGCCACTGACCCATGACCTTCAACTCTCTCCCACTACCACCCTCAAGAAGGTCAGGAGACTGCCAATCCTATTCAGATATTCCTTTGCAAAGTTTGCCCACCTGCTCCGGTCAGTCCCCATAGCCAGAAAGGGTTTCCAACTATAAGTGCTTGTATATAAATGAGGGAGGGAGTTATCAAGCTAGGCTATCTATGTAAGTTACCCACTGCCCAGCCCCAGAGATCTAGAAGTCAGCAAATAGGGAGGGTGTCACCAAGACTTGCGGTACTGCATGTTACAAATTGGCCTGGTTTCCCTCCCCTCCTAGAACACAAACTCCGTGTGCACCAAAGCACAACCTCACCAGCAGTATGGGCAAAGCACAGCTAGACCCTGAACATTGAGGAGTGCAGGTGATAGAGGGAGGAAATGACAGGGGAAGTCATCCCCTTGAGAGTGCCCCATCCAGAAGAATAGAGGTCAAACTAGTGTTTAAGCCTCCCTAAGCCCTTACAGAAGACTTCATAGAGCTCGATTTGGATGAAACTATAATCTTGAGTCTCTTCGGGCCAAGTCCAACGTGGTCAGTTCTCTGTGAGAGACCTGGCTGACTAAGGCAGGACCCAGTGCAAGCAGAGGACCAGTGCTACTGGGGTGGGAGACCAAAATGGACTGGGAGAGAGGTGCAGTCGGTCGGAATGGAAGCCAGAGTGAGAGCGGGAGACCTGGATGGCAGCAAGGATGAGCCGGATGGCGCGGTGGCTCAGGCGGAGCATCGCCAGCCCTGCTGCGGCGCGTGAGCAAACCGCGCGTTCTGGGGTTAGGTGCGCGCGCTCGGGAACCCCGCTGCCTCTCGCGCACGCGCGCACGCCGCCGCTGCTCCCCCGCCCTCGCGGCTCCGGCTCCCGCGCGCGCGCACTCGAGGCCTCCCTTGTGCGGCTCCTCCATTCGCTACGTGCAGAATGGTCCGTCGGCAGCAGCTGCAGCTCCGGGTGGGAGGGGGAGGAGGAGGAGGAGGAGGAGGGGAGGGAGAGGAGGCGCCCAGACTGGGGGAGGGGCCGGGGCGGCCTAATGAGAGACGTAGGGAAAAGGGGCTCTCCCCCCCTCAGTCTGGTGGGCTAGGGGGGACCGTCTGGGTGGGCTCCGGCTCCATCCGAGTCCCCCTCCGCTTCCAACACTCCTATCTGCAAGCCCAAGACAGCGGCATCCTCCTGCGTCGTGCCCTGGACTCCTGGAAGCCAGCAGATCAAGAAGGATTTTTCCCCTCTGTCCCGTTTTCAGATCCTAGACCCCAGACCCAGGAAAGATCTCTATTCTCTCCCTTTCCTCCTCAACTATATTTTCCAGCTTTTGTTATGAATGGATCGAACCGTTCCCTCTCTCGGCCTTTCATGGGGTGGGGTCCCTGAGAAGTACAGCCTTATTCCCCTCCTCTCTCACCCAGCCGGAGGAAGCTTCATAGACAGAATGGAGCCCAGAGCATATGGCCCAAAATTTCAAGCACTTTGCAGAGGAATCATAGAAAGATGTAGTGGCCCAGAGGAGCCAAGTGCTGCCCTGCTCCATAAAATCACTTACAAAGGGGCATCATCAGGAGGACTGGGTTGGCATAAATTTAATGGTGTTAAAGAATGTGCCCTTGTCGCAGGTGTATACCTGTTTCTAAAGAACTCTAAAAAATGCAATGATGCGACGACCAGGGGCTGAATCCTATAACCCAGGAGCTCTCTGCCCTGCTGGGAATCCAGATGTGGCCCAGATGTCCACAGCAACCTCTCCCACAGGGTGGGACACCAGCTATTCTATGCAGCCCCTCCCAACCCTTCTTCCAAGGTCAGTGGAGGGAAACTGGCCATGTCCAGTGTTCTTTCCCCTGCTTGAGTTCTGGAAAAGATGAGTGCTCCCTAAACCTCCTTTCTCCTTCCTAAAGACACCTGGGTTCACCTCCAAAGCTTCCATCTGGATACAACCTGTGGTCTAATTTCTAGCTTTCTGTTGACCAGTTAAGTTGTGATCACCAGAAAGTCAAACTTCCGTTCGTCTAGCTCTCTCTCTCTCTTTCTCACACACACATACACACACTCACACACACACATACACACACACACACACTCAACCCAATGAACCTGGATTCTACACTAGCTGGACACAAGGAAGCTGATTCTGCGGGTTCCTCCCTGATGGCCTTGGTCTTTGGGCAGCGCCCTCTGCTGGCCATTGGGAAGTGTAGGCAAGAACAAAGTCTCTGCAGACTACTTATGTCTGGGGAGGGGGACAAAAGAAGCAAAGGAAACAGTGAAAACTTCAAGCCGAGCATACCAGAGGCTATGTCATGCACAAAGGAGGCATGGTGACACATTCCTACAAGTGGGGAGGTGGCAACCAGCTTTACTTGGGCCTGGGAAGCGGAGGGGCCAATTAGGTTTAGGACATCCCAGAAGTGGCCCTTCCTACCCTGCCTGGATAGTTGAGTGCCCTCTGCCCCTGAAGTCGCCCTGCATCCCAGAGAGTCCCCCTTCCCGCCACCTTCTACTGGGACAGCAGGTTAGGAGGAGCAGCTGTGACTGATATCCTGAATCTGGGGGCTTAAAAAGAAGGCCCCCCAGACAGCAGTCTGCAACCCAGAAATTATTGCCTTACCCCACTTTCCATACACACAAGATACCCAAGTCCAGGTCCCTGGTATGGAGTTAGGTGGAGTTAGGGCCTGAGTCACTGGCTGGCATGATCCTGCTTGGTCCCAAGACAGGCCAGCCTGTCCAGAGGTAAGACCTGGGTCACAACATCGCCCGGCCTCCAGTACCAGGTATTATTCTTCCCATCACGTCTCACACGTGGGGTCAGGGCGGGGCCAGAGCCTGGCTGGGCCGGGCTAGTGCTGAGGGTGGGGAAGGAAGAGAACCTGGAGGTTCTCCCAGTTGCATGGGAGAGTATAGATGGGTCCCCCCTGCCCAATATTTGGAGTCTATCCTTCCTTATGCACTGGGAGTGGGAGGCTGCAGATGACACCAAGGACTGGAAGTTTCTAAAATGCGCCCCTCTGGTTGCTTCTCAGGAGACAGTTTGTGCAGCATGATCCTCCTATCTGCACAGGCCCTTCACCCAGATCTTACCTCCAAAGGCAGCCCCGACCTTCACAGGCCCCACCACAGTTGGAGGCCCGCACCAGACCTCCACTCAGCAGCCTGCCTGTCAGAAGGCCGGGCTGCTCCAGCCACTTCTGCAGATAAAGGACATGGCAGGCTTCCTTTGTGATGGCCCTCCTGCCTCACTTCCAGCCCCTGACCTCCACCTGACTGGCCAGGCCCCCTTCCAGACTCAGCCAGGCCAGGAGGACTCCCAGGGGCGGGGTTGAGGCCCAAGAGGGAACAGAGAGCCTGGTGCTTTAATTGGAGGTAATTAGTTAATCTACTCAGAAGGCAGTGGGGGAGGGGAGGAGGGCTTTGGTCGAGAGGTGTGGAGGCTGGTGCTCTTCCGCAGCCTTAAGAGGCCTAGGTCTTCCTCCTGGTCAGGATGAGGCCCAGAGCAGTGCACGGCCTAGCGCCTTTACAAAACAAATAAATAAATAAGCAGGTGAACTAGGGTGGGGAGAACAGCCTTTCAATGTTCTGTGGTTACACGGTGGGACAAGGGGAACCAGGAAGGCGCAGGGTCTCTGGGCTGGAAACTGACCCCTGTCCTGTCACCTCCACCTCGGTCTATCCCAAGGTCAATTTTCCCCCCACCCGTCCCTCACCCGCTGTAAGTTAGGGGCCACTTTCTCAAACAGCGCCCAAGGCTCACTGCACCTTCCTGCGGTGGAAACCATTCATTCCCATAACGGGGAAAGGGGCGCCGGAGGACAGAGCCCGTGCTGGGCCCCAGGGGGGCGTGTCCTCGGCCCCAAAGCGACGCCGCGGGCAGCGTGGCAGGGACTCTGGCCTCCCGCGCCTTGCCGAGCAGCTGACCCGCTGGCCGCCCGCCAAGTTGCGGCGAGGCCGAAAGGCAGCAACGTGCGGCGCGGCATGTCGCGGGCGCAGAGACAGGGAACTGTGGGGGCGGGCCGGCGCGCCTCCTCCCCTTCCCTGCCGGCCCATTCATAAAACCCAAAGGCACTGCCCGGGCCTGGCAGCCTCAGACTCCTAATTGCAAACTCATTAAGGAGTTTGCATCTCATTTACATGGAAATCATTTCCTGGGCCCTAAATAGAGAACCCTCCTCTCTATCCATCAGCACCCTGTGACCAGTTCTACCCATCCACGGGCTGAGAGAGAAGGGGGCCTGTCGGCGCCCCCACACTGGCCTCTCATTGAGAGTCACGGAAGGGGGTTGGCAGAGCACCCACCAGCTAGGAACCTTGCCTGCGCCCCAGGTGAGCTGGCTCTGCCCCAGTGGGTCCAAATGAGGGAGGTGCCCGCCAAGTCATTTGCCCCCCGGCCTGGCCGTGCCCAGGGAAGGGAGGAGGCGGTCGGCATTGGTCCGCAGTAGCTGGTTGTACCTGGCAGGAGTTAGGGCTGGTGGGTGAGGCTGTTCGTGCCCAGCCTCACGTACCTTCCTGTACAGGCTCTTCCCCCACCCCCACACCCCTCGCCCCACAGAACAAGTGCTTAGTGACTCCACACACAGACACCCAGTCACGGTGCACAAAGGCACCCACACTGGGCCAGACGTCATGGCTGTCGCCCTGGCAGCCACCCTTGAGGGGGGACAGATGCCTTCACAAGCCACTTTGTCCTTCTCCGATGGGGAGACGGGGTTGAGGGAGGGACAGCTTTGTCTCAGGCTTCTCAGAGGAAAAAGTCCCACGGAGGGGTTCCCTTACTTACCCCAAATGTGATCTCCTGCCCCTTCTTTCCTCCCATCCCTTACAGAAACCCCCAAGTGCTGGGATATTGGCCAGGACCTGCCAAAACAGAGGGCGCCAGGACCTCAGACCCGGGGAGAAGTGGGGGCTGCAGCCTCTTAGCCGGGACATCTAAGCATGGCCACAGCTGGCCTCTGGACTTTGGGTCCTGCCTAGAGATGGGGTGGAAAGAACTCCCAGAGTTCCTGGGTATGGGAAGGAAAAATTTTTTACTGTTAGCGACAGATTAGAACTGCGTAGTTCCAATTTGAAGGCGTCCAGGTCCTGGGTCTATATCATCCGTAGAAGATATCACACACCCAACATGCCTCCTCCCTGCTCATGCTTCCTACCAAGGTGCTTGAAGTTTCTTCCTGTCACTAATGGGGCATGGTCAGGAGGCCCATCCTAAGTGGGCTGAATTGCCTCTACCCTCCCAGCATCAGAATAATCGAGTTTCCAGTATCCTAAGTATGCATGGTACATTCTCGAAGAAAGTACTAGAAAATCTATTCACGACCTCTCCCTCATTTTTTTTTCACTTAGCATGAGTATATTTCACCAGATAAGCAATATTGAAAAATACATTACAGGGTGCGTCCTCTGCTTTCTTTTTTTAATTGCTAAGGACACACGATCACATGATCAGAAATGCCTTTGGAAGTCATCAGTTTAGACTTCTAGTGGGGAAACTGTGGGCAGGGAAGGGCTTGTCTAGTTCATCTAAGTATCTGGCCTGAAACTAAATGAGCTCAGAGCCTGGAAGCGAGCAGGCGTCGGGGACAAAGTAGCGATAGAACAAAGTCCGCCTCTAGAAATGGCAGGTGAGGAAACTAAAAGGACTCTGGGGCGGGGAGATTACTCAGAGAAGGATGTGGGCAGGTGGAGTCTCTCGTGTCCTGTATCTGCAGACTGCCCCATAAGCAACACCCAGCATCCCCAAACTCTCCCCAGGGAGCGTCCCCCTCTCCCACCTGCCAGGGCCCTCATGGTTCCCAGACAGTGTAGCCAGGTGAGGTTGGCCGTGACGTCTCTCTCAGCCTGACAGGCAAGAAACCCTGCTCGGCCTGATGCCCTAGAAAGTCTCAGAAGAGTATCCGTTATGGGAAAAATAATTTAGGGAGACCTTGGTCCTCTAACTGGTTGACAGGCGTAAGCACTTATTGAACAGGGTTGTATACCTGGATACTTGCTGGCCTACTGCGTGTACAAGGTCTGTCGCACAGATGGTCTGCAGTAAGTGTCTTCTCTGTGCCTATCAGATGCCACATATAGACACTCCACCACCCTGTCCCCCCCACACACATACATACACCTTTCTCCCTGCATGTATCCTAAGACCAAGCAGAAGAGGTGGCCAAGATGGTCAACATCGGAATTCGAGTTATGGGAAAGGGAATCTCTGCAGACGAAGAGATACGTACAGAGCACCTGCAGGGATACCTCATCAGCCCAGACCCCATCACCTCCCCAGCGGGGGAACTTCACACTTTGCACCACCAGCTTTTCTACACACCCTCACTCCAAACATGAACCAAGGGCGACACCTGGTGGCCCTTCTTATAGTTGCACGATCCTGAGCAATGATTCTTCATCTGAAAGGGCAGGTCAGACTGGTATGAGAGCTTTGCTTTTTCTCTTTCGGGTATTTGTCTAGGGCTTTCATGAGTGTGTGTATATTTGCATGTGAGGCAGCACACATTGGTGAGTATATTTGAATGTGAATCCGTGGAGGTCTGAGGGTGATGTTGGGAATCATCCTCAGTTGCTCTGCCACTTTACTGTCGTGAGTCGAGGTCTCTAATTAAACCCAGAGCAAATCCCAGTTGGCTCTTGGGATTTCTAGGCTCTGCCTTCAAGAGCTAGAGTCACAAGTGGCCCACCACACCAGTCTAGCATTTTTATGTGGCATCTGGAGATCTGAGCTCAGGTCCCTTTGCTGGTGAGGCAAGGGCTTTAACTATCTCCTCAACCCTGAGAGTTATACTCTTGCCTTGAGTCTCTCTGCTGGGCCTGGTTAGGAGCCTCTGAGAAGCCATTCCCTACTCTTTGCTCCAACGATCCAGCTCCTGGGTCACATCTGCTATGGGAAAGATTATCTAGAAGCCTCTGCATACCTCCCTTACAGTCCCAGCTCTCCTCCATCCCAACAGGCAAAAAGTAAGACTGGCTCGCTATCCCCCCAAGTGCTGCTGACCAGCTTGCAGGCATCCTCTCGCCGTATGCTCAGTTCTGTCATCACAAAGAGGAAAGCGAGGCACCGAGAGATAAGTGACTCGCCAAGGGTCACCCAGCAAATCAATGCTCAGATGAACAGAGGAGACCCTCCACGGGCACTAGTCAGGCCTCTAGAGGACAAAGGAAGCCAAGAGGAAGTGACTTGCCAGGGGCTGAAAATCTTCAAGTTCCAAACCAGCCTTAATCCCAGCTACTTGGGTGACCTCTGTCAAGGGCCCACGCTCATAGAGCCTTGGTCTCCTTAACTGAGCCGCAGGGTGGGGTCGGAGACAGAGACTCTCAGGATGGCTGCCTATGGACACCCCCTGAACAACAGTTTCCAACTACCTGTGCTTGTCCAGCCCTGACTGGGCAAACTGAAATCAGGGATGAGGCTGCAACAAGACTTTTCGGAATCTTTCTAGGTGTTCCTCTTTGTAGCCAAAGTCTTCAGATTCCCCTGCTTACCAGGGGTCAGCAGCCTGGGGATCTTCCCCGTCTGTCCTTAGGACACCTCCAGAGAAGCTGTCTTTACCTGTTCACCCAGACCATAGGAGGAGTAGCCTCCTTGCCCCCAGGGGCCCTGGGTTGGGGGAAGGGCACCAAGCAGCTCTTTTCCAAAGGGCCCACAGCAGACTTGAGCGTCCTGAGTCCTGGCCCCAAGTCTGACCTTTGGGGTGGGGGAGGGAAGTCCACAGGGAGCTTAACCCCAACAGGATGAAGGCATCATAATTAGGGTCAGGTGGTTGGCTCAGCCTACGGAAATCCCCAGCTTAGTAGAGATGGGGGGGATCAACCTGGGAGAAGAAAGGTCAGGATGGGAGTGAGGGGGAAGGGGAGGCCAAGCGCAACTAAACTCTTGGACCTGGATCCCAGCTACCCTCTGAAAGGGTCCATCTGACACAACACACAGTTCCCTCCCTCCCAAACATGAGAACCTCCCACACACCCTACACCCCAGATGGAGGCCAAGACAAGACCCCCGCAAAGGTCCTGCTGCTTCCTCAGGCTGGGGTGGCACCAGGAAGGATCACTCCAAGCCCTTTGGTGGAAGGTGGAGGGCTGTGGTGAGAAAGGCCAGCTCCAGCATTCCCAGGGGAGGGCTGCCAGCCTGTAATCCTGAATGAGGCATCACTTTCCACTGTGGAATGTAACACCCAAGGGACAAAGTGGGGCACAGAGAACTTGACGGGGGTACTTCCCAACCCTACCAGAGAAGGGCCCCCACCATCCCACGGCTCCTCGAGTCTGTTGCTACAGTGCACCCCTAGAGAAAAGGTTTCAGATTAGGTGGATCGGCGCAGGAAAACCATCGCCTTTGCCATCCCCAGACTTCAAGGAGGGAAAAAGGTCCAGAGAAGTGGCCAAGGTCATATACAGGAGGAGGAGGAGTGCTGTGTGGAATGGGGACCTCGCGCCCCTCCTCTGAGTCAGGCCCACTGTGACTTCAGCCCTGCGGCTGCACGTGCAGACAGACACACGCACAGGCTCCAGGGCATGAGTCCCTGCACGTCCCAGGAGCTGAGTCCTGCCCCCCCCACTCCCCTCTGATAACTTAGAGATTTCCGGCAGGACAGGCACATCGCCTTCAGGCTGGCCACGTCAGGCACGTGCCAGGCTAGCTGCCAAGGCCCAGGGCACCAAGCTTGCTGGGCTCCAGAGGAGGCTTCATTCCATGGGTTACCCTACCCAGTCTCAGAAAAAGCGGGGGTCCCTCCCTGTGTGTGGTGTTCAGAGATCATCTCGACCTCTTCAGAGGGGGTGTTCCCTGTAGGGGAGGGCCTGCCAAGTGATCTCAGGATTCCCTGGCTTTCTCTGGCCAGCAGCTGCTGCTGGCATCCCAAAGAAGCTACAGACACCCCAGGGGTACATAGGGAGGCAAGAGAAGCTCTTGGGGTCAGCAAGGATGGGGCAGGAAAGGAAGTAGAGTGAGAAGGGAACAGTCTCGAAGGGTCTTTGTGAGTTGGAGGTTTGGCACGGAGCCAATAGTCTAGTTAAAGGATGCTGGGGCTTCGAAAGGGGCCAAGAACATCAGGAAAGAGATTCTAAGGCAGGCAGAGTCATGCAGGTTCAGGTCCTTGCACTGCCACTTAAGAGATGGGTGGCTTGTGCATGGTAGCTGACCCTCTCTGAACCATCGGCATCCGAGGCAAATGTGGAGAAACTATAGAAAGTGCTGTCTGCACTGGCAGGCCAGACCTGCCAGCACCTGCGAGGCGCTCCTCGGGGACTGCGGAGAAGGGCTAACACTGCTGAGAGGCCACACGGGGCTAGAGCCTGGCATCCAGGCAGCCCGTGGTTTTGCCTTCAGGGATGTGACTAGATGAGAGACCCACGGTTGTCCTGCTGGCATCTTTCCAGAGGACTCCAGAGGCCTTCAGAATCCTCGGGGCTGTGTCTGTACCAGTCAGATAGTCTGAGGGGAGGAAGGACTTGCCCAAGGTCGCTTGGAGTAAAGACAGAGGCAGGTCTACTGACCCCTTGGCAGCTCTTCAGCCCGGTGAGGGTGGGGGAGGGACTCTGCTCTGCTCAGAAAGAGAGGCTGGAGTCAAAGGCACATCAACACTGAGAAAGAAAAGCCTAGAAATCAAGACCCGAACACAAAAGAGACGAACTCTTCAGAGGGCTTCTTCTAAGTCCTCACTGAAGCCTAAAGAACTCTTGCACGCCCCTCCCCAGCCCCCAGCCCTCACAAAGCTCCAGCGGATGGAAAGCACCTCCCCTGGAAGGCCCGTGCTGACCAGCACGCCTGTCACAAGGTCCAAACCACCACCTGGTCTATGTCGTGATGTCTTCCCACAAGCGTCACTGGGTCTGATACTGTGAGCCAGTCTAACATGAGAATGTGTGAGTCTTCACTGACCTTTCTAGGCAAAGGACCACCCCCCCTTCTCAGGCGCCAGGCCAGGGCTGGGCACTCCCTTGTCACCCTAGGCTGTCCACCCTCCCTTGGGCCTGGGCCCCATGCGAAGAGCAAGTTCCTGGTTCAGGCTGTACCTTGTCCCTGACAGCTGGCATTTAGCGAAAGGGCAGAGACGGCGAGAAGGGCCAGTCTGCGCCATCCACTCAAGAAGGAGCCGGCAGGAGGTAAAGGAGTCAAATTTCAAAGCGCCTGAAGAAGACAGAATGACAGCGGATGCTCCTGGGGCCCAAAGGGACCCAGGAGTCATAGTTAGGCTGCCTGAGAGAAGGAGCCAATGCAGAGGCACTAGAGGGTCCTACCCCAAAGATGGGCTAGAGGGAAAAACGGGATCGAAGGAGACAAAATCCTAAAGTTAATAAACACAAGAAGGATCCCTGCTCAGGCTTGATAGCTTGTGCCTATAATCCCAGCACTCCAGAGGCTGATGCAGGAGGATTACCGCCTTTGACTACATGCTGGTGTGTGATGAGCTCTGGTGAGAAGTGCTCTGGTGATGAGCAAAAGTGAGAAAGTTGGATAAAGCCCAGCACCGGTGGAACCTGGGGGGACCAAGCCCAGCACTGGTGGTAACACTCGCTCTGTAGCACCTGGAGAAGGCCAGGCAGCTGCTATGGCCCTGGCTGCACTTAGTCAGATTAAGCACCCAGGGGCCCTGTGACCCAACAATTCCACTCACAATCATTACCAGAGCATTCAGTAGCACACAAAGGTTGTTGGAACAGCTCATTCATGGTAGGGGTGGTGGACAGGAAAATGGGGCACCACCTTAGGGTACAGCTCACTGCTAGCAGGCTGCATGTTATACACAGCATCGAGTGCAGATCTGTAACAGTGACATTTACCAAGGCAATAATAACAAAAATAATCACAATAATAATATGTATTCAAATGTTTCCAGACCTACGTTGCAGGAACCACATAAACAGAAAGGCATGAAATACCATCAAGGGGCCAAAGGAAGGGTATAGGGAAGGGATGAAACATACTGGAGTTGGGAGATGGCTCAGTGGGCAAAGCGTTTGTTGAGTAAGCATGAGGACTTGAATTTGAATTCCGCACACCCACACAAAAAGCCAAGTAGAGAAAAGCATGTCTATAATCCCAGCGCTGGAGAGGCAGAGACAATGTGATTCTAGTGGCTCTCTGGGCAGCTGGTCTAGCTGAATCAGCAAGTTACAGGTTCAAGGAGGGACCCGGCTCAGAAAGCAAGGTGGAAGGTGGCGAGATGGCTCAGCTGAGAAGGCAAACCTGGCAACCTGAATTAAATCCCCCAGAAGTCCATATGGTGGAAGGATAGAACTGACTTCTGCAAATTGTCCTCTGACCTCCACCTGTTCTTTATGGCATACAAGCAATGTGTGTTTCTCTCTCTCTCTCTCTCTCTCTCTCTCTCTCTCTCTCTCTCTCTCTCTCTCTCTCAAATAAATATTTAAAACAAAATTGAGGTGAAGATCAATAGAAAAAGATACCCTGTTCACCTCTAACTACATCCAATATGTTCTACATGCAAGCACATACACACTCACACACACACACACACACACACACACACACACACAGAATAAACATGAATGCGGAAAGGCGGAGGTGTCATCCCAACCAGGCTTAACATCTAAGAGGGTTAGAGCACAGCCTGGCCAAGAGGTCACCACTCCCACTGCCCTCCATGGGCAGGAGAGGGTCTTAGGCAATGTCAACCAGCCACATGTGGAATTACTCAGCTTCCCAGGGCCCTTTTTATGGCCGGAAACGAAGAAGAAGAAGGAACTTTCAACCAAGGGCAAATGGCACTGGGGAAAATGGAAAGGGCCCCTCCCTTGTCACGAGCTCCTGTAATGGAGGCGATTTTCTTTTCCCTTTTAAGAGAGTTCTTATCTTTAAACGATCGGGCAATAACTGTGAATATTGATGAGCTATCTCAGACCTCAAGGCTGACAATGGGGAGACCCGATTGCCCGCAGGAAGGAGGATGGATGGAGAGTCTGGGGATGGGCGCAGGTGTGAGCGCATGTGTACGCTGGTGAGACTCCATACAAAAATTTTAAATTCACAGTTCCCAGTAAAAAAAAAAAAAAAAACAGTCCTCAGTGAGAAGACAAGCTCCTGACCTCAGGAAGCCCCCAGTCTAAGGGGACAGACCTCAACTTTCCCCCTCCGCTCATTAACCTGATGATCAAAGCTCCCTGTCGCTTCTCAGCAGGGACTTGAGTTCAGGAACGCGCTGTGGGACTAGGCACCAAGGGCTGCGCCTCTGACCTTGCTCTGCCAGTGCACCTGAGGGTCAGGGTTGGAACTGGCTTCTGTGCTGGCCAGCTCCACCCTGCACGTGGCCCTGGCTCCTCACCCTGAGGGACCTGCCCACAACAGGAAATGCCACCCGCCAAGATCTGGAAGAGAAGGCAGCTCCTCAGCTTCCCCCCCCCCCCCGCCCCACAGCTTGGGGCTCTTCACAGCTGCCACCTCCACCCCTCTGTCTGACTAGACCTGGGAGCACCAGGTGAGCTGAGATCGAATGAAGCAACATCTGTTTAGTAAGAGCTCATAAAAGCCACCAAGACCAGGGAGGGAACCGCCGAGGTCACTGCAGCAGGTAGCAACCTTCACAGGTGCAGGGCACCAGGCCAGCTGCCACCCGCCCTCCAAAAGTTCCACAGACCACTACTCGGTGTCCTCAGTTACTGTCCAGGGTGGCGTCCCTGAGACCCTCACACAACCCTCCCAACATACATACTCATTTCCCTTCTGCCACCCCCACCCAGGTCCTATGACATGCACAAGACTCTGAGTCAGGGAGCACCAAGGCTCCCGTGGGAGACAGGTGGCAAGCCAAGAAGGGAGGACCCGGGCAGAGCAGCCAAAGCCTTTATTTCGACCACAGGAACACAGAGGGGTCCAGGGACAATGACGTGTGACCATTGCGTGACTTCCAAGTCAGGAATCTTAACTGTGCCTGGCCTCTCCTTTCATAAGAACAATAACAAGCCAGTGTTTGTACCTGTGATGTCCCAAGCAGCATTCTATCTGCCCTGGGTACAGTGTCTCACTCAATTCTCACGCTCCTGAGACTGAGGCTAATGTAGTCCCTCCCCATTCAGAAGGTGGTTTCGCTGAAGTAGATGCCCCCAAAGTCATTCAGCTTACAAACAGCAGAGATGTCTTTCTTATGTATGTATGTATGTATGCATGCATGCATGTATGTATGTGACAGAAAAGAGCGAGCAGGCACACATGCCACAGGGCACATGCGGAGCTCCAAAGACAACTTTTCAGAGGGCAGTGTGGTAAAGCGCATGCCAGCAAACCTGGCCACCTGAGTTTAACTCCTGGAAGCCCACAGGGCAGAAGGTGAAGTTGTCCTCTGACCTCTGCCTTTACACCACACCATGTATGTGTTTTCTACCCACCCAATAAATACATAAAATATTTTTTTTATAAAAAATATTTTTCGACTCCTAGGGTCTGATTGTTGACACAATGAAAAGGCTGTTTCTCAAGAGGCAGTGGCCACACCTCTTCTCCCCCAAGAGAGCTTGGGCCTCAGGCATCTCTCCTGCCTCCTTTGAATTCAGATGTTGAGGTTGGGGAGCAAAGTGGGAGTCCAGATCCCGTCCCACTACCACGTCTGTGATGAGGTCCTCGCAGGGTGCCCTCGAACACCCAGACAAGACCTCTGCCCACCTCTCCCTGAAGAAAGCGGAGGCCAGACATGGGGAAGAACAGTTTTAAAGGCTGGACTTGACTCCACCCTCTTTTCTTCTTAATGTAAATCATTCACAGAAATTTGCCTCCCAGCAGACCCTGCCAAAGCCCACAGAGTGTCTGTCTTGGGCCGAATGGAGTAGCTGGTCCCCCTCCCTTTCTCCCCCACATGGACACATTCCCAACCCCTGAAATGGGGTCCTCTTTACCACGAGAATGAATTCAGAGCATTGGCCTCAGGGTTACCTGTGCAACCTTGGGCAGAGTCTTGAACTTTTCTGGGCCTCGGTTTTCATGTCTGTAAAATGGAGGTGTCACTAGATATCCAGCTTTCATAGAAAGTGACATATGTGAAGCATCCGTGCTTTTGAACAGCGCCCAGCAGTAAAGCCCTGAATGCCCACACGAGAGTCAGGCAGCTTGAGCTCAATCCATCTCAGCATGGTGCACACCTAGGTCCGGTGCCAGGCCCCGAAAAGCAGGCTGTGAGTTCAGAATATATGACTACGTAATTTGGAGGTGCTGCTGGGGAAACTGGGGAGGGTGCTGTGGTATGAGTTGTTGATCGGACACCCAGAAAGGCATAACTGAGAGTGACTGGGTAGATGAAGGCAGGTCTTTGGATGAGCCCGTGAGCAGCTCTCTAGACTGCACCAGTTGAGGTGCAAAGATCCACCCACAGAGGATGGCACTATTCCCCGTACGAGAGCACGGGCTGAGCACCGGAGCAGGCGGGCTGATTGCTCTGGGTCTCCCCTGGCTCTGACTAACCAGGACTTAGCAGCCTAGTGTGTAGAGCCCCCCATTTCTGCCATGAACCCCTTGGGCTCTGTAGGGAGCTTCAATTCTTTAGAGACTGGGCTGATAACCTATGGACTTAACAAGTACCCTCACCCCTTTTCATTTCTTTGGAGCTTGTGAATGTTTTGTGTTCTCTCTCTCTCTCTCTCTCTCTCTCTCTCTCTCTGTCTCTCTCTCTCTCTGTCTCTCTCACTCATTGCCACATAGCAGACTATTCTGGAAATACATCTCTTTATCTTTAGTTTCCAAATTCGTGACTGCAGCAAAACACCTGGCCCAAACAACTTAGGGGAATGAAGGGTTTTATTCAGCTCTTGATTGCAGGTCACAGTTCATCGTAGCAGGAGAGTCACAGCATCAGGGAGCTGAAGGCACAGGTCACATCCCAGCGAGAGCAACCAGTCTCCCCAGAAGCCCCTGAGCAGGTTCCAGGAGTCCCTGCTGTGTACTGGCACTGCGCTAACTGATTCACAAGACCAGTGCTCACCACAGCCCTCGACGGGGTGTCCCTGAGTCACGGTGTGCATGAGGGACCCGCCTGGGGCAAAGACGACAGAGGAGTCAGTGGCTAGAGAGATGCAGATGGAAACCACAGGAGAAGCTTCACGCCCTCGGGGATGGCTGTAATAAAAACTGAATTTAAGAAAATGGGAAATAACAAGTGTGGACACGGATGTGGGAAAGTTGCCTCCTTCCCAGTTTGCTCGAGGGAACGCAGGGCGCTGCGGCCACCGCCGTGGAAAGCAGTTCCGTGGCTTCACAATAACTTAAACATAGAATTATCATCTGAACTCATGATTAACGCTCCCAAGGCGTACTTAAGTGAAATTGAAAGCAGGTGCTCAGAGGAAAACTCTTGTAGCACTGCCTACAATAGTCAAAAAGCAAAAACCACCCAAATGTCTGATGAACGACTATACTGAATGGTAGTATGCCCATTTGGTGGAATAGTGTCCAGCCGTTAGAAGGGGGTGTGGAACTGCAATGGAGAAAAAAAAAAAACAGAAATGGTTAACATAATCCTATTACTTGAAGTTACAGCTGGCTTCATTCTTCTGACATACTCACAGATATACGCTCTGATCTAATTAGAGCTGTGATGTTTGTGCATGGCATGGCAGGAAGGCCTGAGCTAATTGAAAAATAAATAAAAACCGTAACTTCTGTGAGAGCTAAAACTCCAAGGACAGAGCCCTGAGCTTGCCGAGGGACGGCCTGACTGTTCCTACTCTGTAAACATGCTGCTTGCCAAAGACTCCCAAGCACCTTTAAGCACGTGATTGTGAGCTTCAGAAATCAACTGTAGAAAAATGGACATAGATTGATGTAACATTATCAATGAAACCTGGAAGCGACTCGAAGGAACTGCTCAAAATTTAGAAACGACTCCTCTGAGACCCCTAGCATAAGAAACCCCTTTCAGTGCTCCCTTTCTCCAGAGTGATGTTTTGCGTCTCCGATCATTATCTAGTTCCTGCACGCCTAAGAGCTGGCCTGTCCCTGCCGTCTGGTTTGAGCATTCCTAGAACAGTACAAGCAGGCACTCGAACCTGGCAAACAGTGACATCAGTGAGCTAAGTCAAAGAAGCCGGACACGAAAGACCACGCACGCTTCCATTCACATGAAATAGCCAAAGAGAAAGTCTGAAGACCCAGGTTTGGGTGGGAAAGAAGGAAGAAAGATGGGGAGTGGGGTGAGAACTGACTGCTCAGTGGGTCCTACAATGGACACAGTGACAGGCGACTGCCACTAATTACAGACTTTAAAACGGATACATGTGGGGCTGGCAAGATAGCTCAGATAAAAGGTGAGGCAACTGCTCACAAGCCTGGCGACCCGAGTTGGATCCTCAGAAGGCCACACAGTGGATGAGGAGAACTGACTCTCATAAGTTGTTTTCTAGGTTGGAGAGATGACTCAGGGGTTCAGCCTCTGATTCACAAGCAAAAGGATCCGAGTTTGGATCTCAGACCCCACGTAAAAACACTGGGCAGAAATGGTAGTGGCCTGCATTTTTGGCCCTAGAAAGAGGAGCCTGGGAAACCCAAGAGCAAAACAATAAGGATGTAGAGTAATTCAGGATGATCCTCAAAATCACCTTTGGGCCTCTACCAATATACACAGTGCCCTGACCCCCCCCCCCACATACACACGGATAAAAGTTGTTCTCCAATCTCTTCTCTCTCTCTTTCTCTTTCTCTCTTTCTCTCTCTCTCTCTCTCTCTTTCTTTCACACACACACACACACACACACACACACACACACAATCAGATTTAAAATAAAATAAAATGGCTAAATGGAAGGTTTTATGTGTCATTTACTATAGTTTTTAAAAAGTGTTGAAAAGAAGGGAATGCTGGGGAGATGCTTAAGGCATTTGCTGCACAAACAAAAGTACTGGAGTTTGAATCCCCAGACATACATAAAATACCAAGCAGGTGCGGCATCTTGCCTCCAGACTAGCCCTATCAATGAGTTCTGGGTTTAGAGACCCTGTCTTAAAAGAATAATGGAAAATGGACCAAGGATGATGCTGATATCAGCCTCAAGGACAATTCCCGATATTAACCTCAGGTTTATGCACACATATGTGCATCCACTCAATATGCAACACACACACACACACACACACACACACACACACATACACACACAAATGAAAAAAAGATGAGTTAAGATCAGAACCTTGTTCAGTACTGGTCGTGATCTCCTGTCTCTGAGGCCCACAGAGCCCACACAGCTAACCAGAATTTGGGGACAGCAGAACACACCGAAAACAAGTCTGCTGACGCTATGCTGTCAAGGTGACCGGGCTCAGGTTGTTTTTAAACATCTTTATTTTTATGTCCTGACGTGCTGGAGAAATAAAAGCTCCTGGCTCACCTTCAGACAGACCTGGAGGTAACACACATGTTCCACCACTGCTGAGTGGCTTCCGGAAAATCACTGTGCCTTTCAGGGCCACAGTTTTCTTACCTGTAAGATGAAGATGCTAAGAAGCAGCCCTCTGCGTTGGGGGAGAATTGAGTGAAGTGACTAGTAAGGAAGCCACCAAGAAACACCTTATGGTCAGGAAAGGTCAAGAGGCCCGGTTCCCTCCCTTTCTTCATCCTTGAAGTTTATCACAAGTGAATTTCACCTGTTTGAATTTCACCTGCTTCGCACAGACACGGATGAAACCCACCGACCCTTGGGAAGCCCAAGTGCTTGAGTGTGCATTCACACGGTGTGCCTGCGTGTGAGTGTGCATTGTGCCTGCGTGTGCAAGATCATTGTGTGTCTCTGTGTGTGCTCATTGTGTGTGCTTGCTTGTGTGTGCTCACTCTATGCCTGCACATGCGAGATCATTGTGTGCCTGCATGTGCAAGGTCATTGTGTTCATGAGTGTGTGCACAATGTGTGCCTGCATGTGCAAGGTCATTGTGTTCATGTGTGTGAGTCCACATTATATGTCTACATGCACATTGTGTGCCTATGTGTTCAAGAACATTGTATGCTTATGTGTGCATGCACATTGTGAGCATATGTGTACACACACGTGTGTCTTGTGTGTATACACGCTGTGTTCCTTTGTGCGCACACATGTGTTCCTGTGTGTCCAAGCTCTTCCTATGCCTGTATGTGCCTATTGATGAGCTCTGGGTTAAACAGAGAGACCTTGCTTTAATAATAAAAGTGGAAGAGTTCAAAGAAGACAACATCAATTTGAGCCTCCACATTCATGCACGCACATGTGCATGTGATCACACACAGTCCAGTTCAGAGAGCAATTTTCCTCTGAGCTTACGGGAGACCCCATGAGATTGTGACCCCTCTCAGCTTATATATGGAGGACTGCCAATGTGGCTCAGTCAGCATGCACAAAGCCCTGGGTTCAGTCCCCAGCACTATACAAACTCTTTGGTCTTGAATTTATTGGCAACATGCAGGAAAACTCAAACATCCACCATGTTTGTCTGGTGCTAAGGTTGGAAACCCAGGACCTCATGCATGCTAGGCAAACACTCTACCAGTTGGGTTATGACAAAGGGGCATTCCTTTTACAATATCTCTATAAGGTAGGTACTCCTGAATTCCAAGAAAGGAAACTGAGGCATGAGAAACTTGCTTCTAGGCTTTAGACTTTGGCGAGCCTGTGCCAGCCAGTGTCCTTGCTCATGGTCTGAGTTTGGGAGCTGTTAACAACCCTGGAAGTCCCCAAGTGTCTCCACGTCCTCTTCTCTCCTTTCTTCAAGAAAGAGTCTACCAGACCTTCATTCCCTGCTAGGACTAAGGGCTTTCTGCAAAGATGTGACGACTGAATCCCAGCCTCTGCCTTCTGAACACCTCATCCTAGCTTTCTGCCTCCGTAGGCAGGTAACAGTGAGGGCCTGGCTTGTGGGACCCCTCCTTCACCCTGCACTGAATCTTTGAACTTCTGAAATTCCTGCCTCCTGCATCCCAAGTGCTGGGATTACTGGTGGGCAGGAACACTGGAACCCGGATACAGCAGGTCCTGCCTGGGTACCAAGGTACACAGGAGCCAGGGAACCCAGCTGCTAGGACACTTTTCCCACTAGAGGGCGCACTGTGCACAGAAACGTGGCTAACCGCTCCACTTATCAGCAAGATTATTACCACACCCCATGCATTTATCTCATTTTTACACCATTTCTTTTCCCTCCGTCCATAGCCAGCCACCATATATTCTCCTCTAAGTTAAGTATAAGCATTTTTGTTCCATACTTATTACGTTATGAATTTCTTTTTCACTCAACACCGTGTATGTGTCTCAGAGGGCACCGTGTGTCTTGTGGAGAACCAAGACAGACTTCGGGCATCATCCTGGATTGCTTCTACCTCTTTTTTGCTTCACTCTGGGATTTCCCAGTCTCTGTCTTCCAGAGTTGGAAGTATAGTCTGTCACCATTTCTGCCTGGTGTTTTTACGTGGGATTAAGGATTCAAATTCAGGTCCTTCTGCTTGTGAGGCAGAGTCTTAACCCCTGAGCCATCTCAGGTCCAACGCGTCTGGCAAGCGCCCTCCACCATGTCTGAGCATCCAGGTCCCCTCCCCCCTCACACTCTGCCTTGAGCATCTTCACATGTCTCAGGGTCTGAAGGGGGGGAGAACCGCTGGCTTTCAGGGCGCACACTGACTACACTCACATGGGATGGGCTCCACGTTTCCTCCCACCCGATTCTTGGGAGCTCCCCCAGCCTCCCGGGATGGGCTGGCTGGATGCTCTTGGCTTGAGCAGCCCCTGGGGACAGCATCTTGCCAATGGAAGACCTTTCACCCTTGCCCGCTCCCTTGGGCCTGCTAACCCATCCATTGATGGCTCGCCAAGGTAACCAGGCCTGTGAAGCCTTTCTCTACAGGAGATTTCCCCCTTCCTTCAGGACTACCCCAAGTGTTTGCATTTTCCCATGGTCCTTCCTCAGCCTCCTCCTCCTCCTTCTTCTCTTCTTCCTCTTCCTCCTCCTCCTCCTTCTTCTTCTTTTTCTTTCTTTCTTTCTTCTTTCTTTCTTTCTTTCTTTCTTCTTCTTCTTCTTCTTCTTCTTCTTCTACAGTTCTTTTCTATTATAGTTTATCTTTGTTTGGTTGGCTTTTTGTTGTTGGTAATGGTGGTGGTAGTTTCTTTTTTCGTGTGCATGCATGAGAGAGAAAGAGAGAGAGTGTGTGTGCGCACACGCGTATGCCAGACCACATTTGAGTGCCAGAGGACACCAAGGGTAACACTGGGAATCAACCTGGACCTGCTCTGACTCCTTAGTCTCAGTTTTCCCAGGCTCTGCCTCCCAGGGTCAGAATTGTAGGCCGAGGGTGTTTTATGTGGGATCTGATTCGTGACTCACGTCCTTCTGCTTACGAGAGGAAGACTTTAACCCCTGAGCCATCACTCCAGCCCCCGCTCCTTGTATTTTATTTCATTCGTGTGTGGTGTGTGTATGTGTGTGTACATGCATGTGTATGCGTGTGTGCACCCAGACCTCAGGTGTCCTGCTCTATCCTTCTCTTCCATACTCACCAAACTTGGAACCAGTTGGCGACCAGCAAGCCCCAATGATCCTAATGTCTCTGGCCCCTCCCTAATGCCTCCCACTTCCCAATGCTGGAGTCACGCCTGGCTTTTTACTTGGGGACCGGGGATCCAAATGCTTGTGCATCAAGCAAGGGCTTCCTCCATGGGCTGTCCCCCACCAATCTGCCCTGGGCCTCCCAACTCTGTCCAGAGGTGAGTTACGTAGTCTTCCCAAATCCCATGGGAGGAAGAACTGGATGACTAGTAACACGGGCAGGCATTCCCTCCCTCTGGCCTCCACCTGCAGCCCCTCTGACTTGCCCAGCCCTGCTTCCCCCTGTCCAGCAGCTTCTCCCCCGGGGGAAGTGTTCTAAATGGAACCAGCCACCAACTCAAAGATCTTAACTTAGTAGACACCCAATGAGAGCTGAAAGGCAAAAGGAATAATAATGATCACGATATGCTGAGCACCTACTGGGAGACATTCATTCCAGCTTGGAAGGCACCTGTGCTTCATGAATAAGTGGGTAGAGGCTCAAAGGGTTAAGGGCCTATTGGAGGTAGTTGGCAGGTCATTGCCAAGGTCAAGGCTGGACCACGGGCTTGTCTCAGAGGCTTTTATTCCAGCACCTCCTTCAGAATCCACCCTCACATCCCAGGATCCACAGTGCTTTTTTGCTTGGTTTTAAGTTCATAAATAATACAGGAATACATTCCCCTTTATTAAAAAATTAACATGCTGCCAGGCATGGTGGTAGCATAGACTTGTCATCCCAGCACCCTGGAGATGGAGGAGAGATTCTCAAGTTTGAAGTCAGCCTGGGCTTTGGAGTGAGATCCCTTCTCCAGGAAACAAGAGCTGAGGCCTGAGAGGTGGCTGAGTAGGTAATGGTGCTGGCTGCCAAGACTGGTGACCCAAGTTCAAGCCCCAGAAACCACAAATCAAGACTGATTCCTGCGGGGTGATCTATCCACTGACTTCCACACATGCACTATGACGCCCACAGCCACTCCCCCCTACACATGACAAATAAATAAATGTAAAAAAAAAAAAGGAAAACCAGGGCAGGGGGTGTGGCTCAGTAGAGCACTTAGCTAGCATGTGCAAGGCCCTGGATCCCCCCCTCCAGAAGTGCGTGCGCGCGTGCACACACACACACACACACACAGGAGTAATGTAGGTAGTGTCAGCTCAGCTTGAACCATGACCTCTCTTTCTCTCCCTCAAAGGAATCCCTGCAACGACTAGTTGGGAGCAGTCCAGGGCTTTTTTTGAGTATTTACATAAACTTGTCTTGTAGCTACAAGAACTAAATAATACTGCTAAGTAGTTTGATTTTGGCTTATTCTATGAAAGTGACACAGGCATCTCTCTTGAACATACTTTTTCCACTCAGCCAAGTGTCTTGGAAAGGGACATCAATCTACTCGTGCTTATGCCGTCCTTTCTCAGAACTGCCCTGTCGTATTCCTTGACACAGGTCCGCCTGGCTTATCTACCTAGCCTTCTGTCCACAGCCACTCAGACACGTTCCAGTTCTCATGCTGCTGCTGGGGGCCGACCAGATGGTTCGACCTGGGCTTGACCTCTGGAGCCTATGTAGAGATAGAGGGAGACAACCAACTCCACAGCACTGTTCTCTGCGCGCCACAGGCAGGTTTCCCCTTATCACACTCATGCACAATAGTAATGAGGGACAGATAGGGGACAGCAGGCAGCTCAGGGAGAGTGTCCAGTTCTGAGTACAGCCTGGGCTCAGAGCTCAGGGTCCTGTTTAAGGGCTGTTTTCTGACCTGCTTCTGTTTCAGTTTTAACACCTCCATAGTCAACTGCTAATGGCTGACTTTGCCCAAGCTCAGCAGCTCTTACAACTCAGCCATCTTCAGTCCAATCAGGGTCATGGGTTCAAAAAATAACCAAAAATAGAGACAGGATGGGGATGGCCCATAAGAGGGGATAAAAGCAACATACCATCTTTCCTCAAGGGCGCCTCACTTTTTGAGTTGCTCCGTCCTGGAAGGAGCTTTGATGCTTGTTTAAAATAAACCTTTGAAACTTCTACCCTCTCTGAGACTCAATTCTTCTCTCTGTCAGGGACAGATAATTCTTTGCCGGCCTCAGGGAATGAACTGGGAGGTTCAAGTGCTGCCAGCACATATCCCACTACAATAATAATAATAATAATAATAATAATAATAATAATAATAATGGGCTTATGAAGACAGGTGTGGTGACAGACACTGTAACGCCAGCACTCAGGAGTTTGAAACAGTAGACTCATGCCTTCCAGGACAGCCTGGCTACTGTTAGGTACTTGCCTCAAAAACAAAAGCAGGGGCCTGGAGAGATGGCTCAAGGGTTAAAGCCTTTGCCTCACAAGCAAAAGGAACTGAGTTCAGACCCCCAGATCCCATGTTTTAAAAAAATGCTAAGCGAATATGGCAGTGGCCTGCAATTGCAGCCCTGGATGGCAGAGACTGGGAAATCCCAGAGCAAAGCTATTTTAATAAGAAGGTAGAGCAATTCAGGATGATTCCTGATGTCACCTTTGGATGTCCATAGGCACACGGGAGTATCCGCTTGTACAAATACATGTACCCCACCCAAACACACACACCCAAAAGAAAAAGGTTCCATCTTTGGCACCCCAAAAAGGGGAAAAGGGCTGAGGCAGCACATGCAGTCCCCTGAGCGCTGTGGTATGTGCTGTCGCCCCTGGCATGTATGATGCTAACACAAACCTCTTGAGATGCTTCTCCATCTGCAAGACACTGGAGACCTGCCCTCGACTTCGCACCTGTGCATGCCCCACATGCATACAAGGGGCGCCGGACAGAGTGCGTATGGCCCTCTGAGGCATCAGGCTTTTGCAAATTTCCTCCCTTTATGTTGGGGCAGGACAATGATACACACTTAAGGAGACAGTAGAAGCAGGAATCTTCAGACTTCTAGCTTTGCTGAGAGGACATGGCCGGAAGCCTGGCTCCATCTCTCATCTGAAGACTTGGAGCAACTCAGCAATCCACACTCGGCAGGGCCATTGTGAAGAGCAGAGAAAACTCCGCGCTAAGTGTCCAGGACGCACCAGTGACTTCTTCGTTGCTTCTACCTAAGCCCTGAAGGCAACAGAAATCATCTCAAAGGCAGACCCCGGGGCTCTTCCCAAGTTTCTCAGTCCTTTGAGCTCTGAGCCTAAAAGTGTGGAGGACAAGTTGAAAGCAATGAGCCCAAGTGTGGGGCACACATCTGTAATTCCAGCACGTAGGAAGCGGAAGCTGGAGGATCAGGAGTTCAAAGTCACTCTTAGCTACGGCTGAGTTCAAGGCTGCTTGGGTTGCGTGAAATTTGTCCAAAAAAGAAGTGCGATGACATCGAGTGGAGCTGAGCAGAAGCGGTGGGGGGAGGGGACACGACATTCAGGCACCATCCGGTTCCTGGAGGGAGGGGCCTTCTGTAGCAGCTCACTGACACATGTGCTTAGATGTGTGGTCAGTAACTGAGAGAGTGTGAGTTGTCTCAAAATAAAAAGATCCAGGGCCGGAAAGATGGCACAGAGGTTAAGACGCTGCCTTGCAAGCAGGAAGTCCTGAGTTCGGATACCAAGTCCCGTGTAAAATGCCAAGTGGAAAAAAAAAAATGGCCGTGGCCTGCACTTCCGGCCCTGGTGGGTGGAGCCTGGGAAATCCCGGAGTGAAGCAAAAAGGAGGTAGAAGCTATTTAGGATGATTCCCGAAGTTGCCTTTGGTCCTCCACAGAGGACAGTTTCTTTTGATTTTCTCTCTCTCTCTCTCTCTAAAATAAAGTTTAAAAAAGATAAAAAGATCTAGAGAGTTAATTCTGTCGTGTGAGGGACTCTAAGAGAGAAGGGGGGTGACCCTTGCCCTGAAGCCCAGCACACAATAGCCTGAACTACTCTTCCCCAGCCCACACAGATGACCCTAGAGGCCTGCTGGTCAGTACTCTTCCTCTATGACAGGAATCACAGGGGCATTGTAGGGATAACATTGCCTCCATCTCTCCTTCCCGTCACCCGTCTTCACCTGTCCAGTCCCGCTGTCCACTCCCACAGCCTTCATGTCCTGCGCCCTCCCTCTCTTTGTTGTTGATTTGGTTTGTTTTGAGATGGGGTCTTGTTACGTAGCCCAGGCTACCTTCACGCTCACGCTCACCACGCTCGAATTTGCTCCAATCCCTCTGCCTCATCCTCCATGAGCTAGAATTGCAGGCACATGTGCCAACATGCCCAGTACACACGGGTTTAGCTCTCTAAGTATCCCATCTGCCCACTCGGCTCAGGGAACGGGGTATCCTTCTGTTTTCTCAGGATCCCCTCATTTCCCCTCTGCTGGGTTTTTCTCCAATCATTTCCACGCTCTCCCTTCTTCCAGCCTCCCCTTCCACTGAGATATGGCCACAGTCTAGAGGGCTTAAGCAGCCCACGCTTTAGACAGCTCTCTGATCATTGGTTCCCAGGTCTGGCCACAGGGCGGAGAGCACTTGCTGACTGTGGCTGGGGACTGATGTGACCCTTGGTGCCTGGAGCGACTTCAAGGACACAGAGCCACTTAGAGGATCACTACATGATCAGCAACAAAGTCCAGGGACCACAGGGTCCCTACCAACACCCCTCTACCCGGAGTCAGAGGAGCTCCAGCGTCCGCCCCTCCCAGAATCACCCAAGACCCCGACTCTCCATCAGAGGATTGTGTCGTCTTCCTCACCAAGTGGAGACCTCACGGGAGCCTTGAAGTGAACCCCAGTCGGCGCCATTGTGGCTGAGACTGTGCACCTCCTGGCATTTATGATGTTCAGCTCTTACCAAAAGACCCTCGCCAGAGTATTTGGGGGAGTGGTGTTCTGTGTGGTGTACAAGGTGTGTGTGTGTGCGTGTGCATGTGTGTGTGTGTGTGTGTGTGTGTGTGTGTGTGTGTGTGTGTGCAAAAGGCAGCCTTGCAGCTCTCAAGACTCCAACATGTTTGCAGTGACTAAGCCCACCTCCGGCTTTGACCACCAGCCATGCTGCCTCCTCCATGAAAGACTGTATCTCCCTTCTAGAACCATAAGCTGAATACATCTCCCTTTCTCCCTGAAATCGCTTGGCTTTGGGTGTTCTCTCACAACAACAGATAAGAGTAACTAACATAGGAATTGGTACCGAGAAGCAAGGCATTGCTGTGAGATTAAGAGCATCTGGTACCACAAGGTGACTTGCTTTGAAGTTGAGAGAAATTGGGACCAGGGAAGTAAGTTGTTGCTGTGTGACACTAAGAGAATCCGCTACCAAAAAGTGAAGTTGTTGTTTGTGAAGCTGAGAGAAATTGGTACCCAGCAGTAGGGCCAATACTATGATGTGGCCAGTATACATGGTGGTCAGAGGTCCACCTCAGTAGTTTCTCAGAAGCCAACCGCATTGTTTTTTGAGACAAGGTTTCTCACTGGAACCAGGAACTGATTTGATTAGATTGGCTGGCCAGTGAACCCCAGGGATCTCCCCATCTCTGCCTTCCCAGTGTTGGTTGGGATTATAAGCATTCATCACCAGGCTAAGCTTTCTGCTTTTTTTTTTGGTAGGCGTGTGTGTGTGTGTGTGTGTGTGTGTGTGTGTGTGTGTGTGTGTGTGTTCCACCTTACTTTCTTGCTCTGGGGTTTCCCAGGTTCCTCCTTTCAGGACCAGGAATATAGGCCACCTCTATTTCCTCTCTGCATTTTTTACTTGGAACCTGAGGATTGAAGCACAGATTCTTCAGGGCAAAGGTTTTAACCATGGAGCCATCTTCCCAAGCTCAGGCTACATTTTTAATATGGATGTTAGGGATCAAAATCAGTACCCCTGTCTGCAAGGCAAACATTTACCTACCGAGCTACCTCCCCAGCTGTCGTGTGAAGATTTTTCCTAGGAAAATGCCCCGCAACTGTCTTTCCACCCGAGATAAGAGTTTCACAACAGATCAAAGTAACGCTAAGCCCAGGTGTTTGTGGAGTTACTAACAGGAGCAGGGGTGACTTCCCAAGCTTGTCAGTTTCAGGGACCTCCTGAGCCCTATTAGTTGTTTATTGGCTGAGACTGGGGCAAAATTCAAGATGGCTCCTCAGAGGAAAAATGCCACATAACACTAGCCCCCTCAGAAGGGTGTGGAGAGCCCATCGTCCCTAAGGCGTTTCCGTGGCCCCTCTGCCTCTCTCAGAAGCCCTGATGTTAACCTCTCTGCAGCCCGTCTCTCCCACCTTTCTCAACCAGGCTCCTTGAAAAAGTTGTGGGCACACGCGTGGTGACCATCTCCGATCCCATCCCCCGCTCAGCACAACTGTCCTGACTGTGAGAGCCTGTGGCCCCTTCCCTGTCCCTCTGCAGGCTTCATTGTGTTTATGAGTTCGCTCCACTTCTTGCCTGCACTTCCTGGCTCCCAGAAGTCCCCTTCCCCAGCCCTCCTCCTCCTCCTCTTCCTCCATGACCTGGTTCTTACTTCCCTCCCTCCTCTGCCACCTTCTTCTTCCCTTGGCCCACAGCTCCTCTCTTCCCTTCTCCTTGGGCACCTTATTATATGAAGAACCACTTGTGTCCTGATACTTGTCAATCTCTCACTCTGTTCTCCCCTTGCTGTTGGACTAGGTTCATCTCGCCGTCCCCAAACACTTAGACAAAAATCAGTAGCTAGATAAGATTCTCTAGGATCCTGGACTCCACGAGGAGCCCATCCTTAGACCCAGACAGGACCTCCAGTTATTCTTCAGAATCTGCCCATTCTACTTTTTCAGACCTGGATGGCCCAGGGGGGTTAATGCTGCAACGTGTAAAATATATGATTTGGAAGCCACAGCCCTGAGCGAGGGCTACCGCTTAGTGCAAGACCACAGCAGGCATGTAGTCAGCTACATGGTCCAGGTCACACAGCAGTCAGACTTGATCTACCCAGATCTACCCAGACCACAGGGCAGAAGAGAGACTCTAGGCGCCTTCTTATTGCTTGCCCTGGGGTTTCCCAGGCTCTGCCTTCCAAGGATGGAATTACAAGCTACCACCACATTCACCTGGCACGTTTATGTAGGATCTGGGGATCTGAACTCAGGTCCTTTTTCTAGGGAGGCAAAGGCTTTAACTCCTGAGCCATCTACCCAGTCCTGCTTACTCGTTTTTGACAAGGCTTCATGTCTCCCAGTCTGGTCTTGAATTCCCTACATAGCTGAAGATGACTTGAAACTCCTTGTCCTCCGACCTCCACCTCCTGAGTGCCGAGATTCCAGACCAGCACTACCATATGTGTGGTGCTTTGTGGCACTGAGCCCAGGGCAAGTACTCTGATGAAGCTAAGTTCCTCCCCCAAACATGTCCACTTCCCTCATCATCTGCATATTCTCAGCAGTATTATTTCCTGAGGTGGGTCTGGCTATGCTGGGCAGGCTGCCTTGAATTCCCGAGCTGTAGCCTCAGCCTCAGGAATAACAGGGGCCACAGCTGCACCCCATACCTAACCTCTCATTACATCTTGAACTTGGTGGATTCCCTGCCTCCTCCCTCCTGACACCAGGCCAGCCCTACATGCCCTAGAGGGCTTCTCTCCATAGCCTCGGGCCATCTCCATAAATGAACCAGAATAAGGTGCCTTTTGCGGCAAGCACAACAGTCACGAGGTCATAGCTGCAATTCTTGGGGAGCCCCTGCATCCTCTCTAACGTGGCTCGTCCCTGCCAGCTTACTACCAGCGCCATGAACCTCAAACTGCAGGCAGGTCTCAATAGAGCCCACTCGCTGGGTGTCATATCCGTGACTCTGGCTGGAATGGAGGCTGTTCCCACGTAACTGTGTCACTTGACTAACTCTGACTAAGCTCCCTGGCATCTCTCTGGCATCTCCCTGGCATCTTCCCCAGAAGTCTTTCTCGATCTTCCAGACTGATGGCTTCCGGAGCAGATAGGTGTCCTGGCACTTACTGCAGCAGGATGCAGTTGTTCACCAGGCCGGGCCCCCAGAAGCTTCTCTGGGGCAGGTGCCATATTTTGCCTGTTGGGTACACATAATGAATGTCTGTATCAGCCAAGGGCAGAGCAGGGCACACCTGGGTCACTCTATGGCAAACTGGGACCATCAGCCTTGATCAAGGGAGTGTTTACAAGAGTGTGGGCGGCCGGGGCTATGGCGGGTGGCACCCTAGGGCCCAGGCTCGGAGTGTGGAGATTTGCTGGGAGAGTAGACGCCATGTGGCTGGGGACATGGTCAGCTCTGCAGGAAGAAATGGGACCAGTGACAAATGCCACAACTTCTCTCCCTTCTTCCCTTGTCAGGTTCTAATCACTGCAGTGCACAGGGCAGAAGGGGAGAGAAAAGGACAGAAGCGGCCCAGAGGGGCCAACTAAGATTCTCAGCTTGGGGGCCGATGAGATGGTTCAGTGAGCAGAGGCGCTTGCCCCTCCAACCTGAGTTCAACCCCCAGAAGCCACATAACTCTACAAAGATGTCCCCTGACTTCCACATGCATGCTACAGTGCGCACGCGCACACGCACACACACACACACACACACACACACACACACACACACACACACATAATAATAAATAAATCTTTTTAAAGACCAGAGTTGACAAAGTAGCTCAGCAGAAAAGACCTGCTTACAAACCTGAGGACTTCGGTTTGATCCCAGAAGCCCCACATGGTGGAAGGAAAGAAGTGACTACCAAAAGTTGTACTCCGACCTCGACCTGTGCAGCCACAGCACGCATGAGTTCTCTCTCTCTCTCTCTCTTTCCTTCTTTTCTTCTCTCAATCTCTCTCTCCCTCCCTATATCCCTCTCAAATAAATTCAATGTTTAAAAAAAAAAATAGCTTGGGGGTAGGGGCTCAGGGGTTAAAACTTTTGCCTCACAAATAAAAAAGACCTGAGTTCGAATCCCCAGATCCCACATAAAAATTCCAGGCGGGGCTGGAGAGGTGGCTTAGGGGTTAAGCCTCTGCCTTGCAGGCGGAAGGTCCTGAGTTTGGATCCTAGACCCCACGTAGAGACACCAGGCAGAAGCGGGGGCGGCCTGCGCTTCTGGTCCTTGGTAGGGCGGAGCCTGTGAATCCCAGGGCAGAGTAAAGGCAGTCCAATGGTGGTTCCCGAATTCGCCCGTGGTTCTACACACATACATACGCACACTACACACACACACACACACACAGACACACACACACACATACGCACACGCACAACTGAATAAATAGTAATAAAAATTTTTTTAAAATCCCAGGCAAATATGGCAGTGGTCTGCAATTTCATCCCTGGAAGACAGAGCCTGGGAATTCCTAGAGCAAAGCAATAAAGAGGCAAAGCAATCCAGGATGATTCCTGACGTCACCGTTGGGCCTCCACAGGCCACACACACACCAAGCTCCCTCTTGTACATATATATATATATATATATATATATATATATATATATACACACACACACACACACACCCTCACACACATGTACACACATGCGCACAAAAAAAGAAAAGAAAAGAAAAGAAAATTGGCCAAGTATAGTACTTTACATTTGTAATCCCAGCATTTGGAAAGCTGAAGGAGGAGGATTAATGCAAATTAAAGGTCAGCCTGGTCTACACGGTGAGTTCCAGGCCAGCCAAGGCTGCATGTTAGACCCTGTCTCAAATAAACATAAATAAATACTTTAAATCAAGAAAGGAAAGAAAAAGACCCACGAGATGGTTCAAAGAATAAAGGTGCCGCCAAGGCTGAAGGCATGCGTTCAGCTCCCGGAATCCCACACAGTGACTGGCTGCAAGCTGCCCTCTGACCTCCACACACGTACACACACGTATACATGTGTATATACAGTAAACCCGTGTAAAAGAGAGAGAGAGGAAACAGAGGAAGAAACGCCTTGGGAACTGCAGATTAGTCCAGTTTGCTGTGCAGCTGTCACTCTCCTGCGGGAACGTTGCCTCTTTGTTTTCTGCTGTCTGCGAGAGCCTGAGTGCTGCCAATTAGCTTCCCAGAACACCACGTAAGCCCCACCAGCTTGAGCCCAGGATGGCGCTGCCTAAGCTCCCCGCCCTGCTCCTGACCACCTGACAGACAGATCCGGCCCCAGCCTGAGGTGATGGTTGATGGTCCCCCTCCAGACCTACCCAGAACCCCCGCCTCCTAGGTCTTCTTGTAACAACCTTTACAATCACTGCCAAACATCAGATGATAGCAACTTTTGTGTTACTGCAGTTAATCACAGGAAACAGTACTTCAATGTGGAGAAGAAAGTAGCTAACCTTAGCCGGGCAGGGAGGTGCATTCCTGTCAGCCCAGCGCTTGAGAGCTGGAGGCAGGAGGATCAGGGGTTCAAGGACATACTTGGTTGCAGTGTGCTGGAGGCCAGGTAGGGCTACATGAGGCTTTGTCAAAGGAAGGAAGGGAGGAAGGAAGGGAGGGAGGGAGGGAGGGAGGGAGGGAGGGAGGGAGGGAGGGAGGGAGGGAGGGAGGGAGGGAGGGAGGAAAGGAGGAAAGGAGGAAGGAAGGAAGGAAGAGGAAGGAGGAAGGAAGGAAGGAGGAGGAAGAAGGAAGGACGGAAGGAGGGAGGGAGGAGGGAGGGAGGGAGGAGGAAGGAGGGAGGGAGGGAGGGGAGGGAGGGAGGAGGGAAGGAAAGAAGGAAGGAAGGAGGAAGGAAGGAAGGAGGAAGGAAGGAAGGAGGGAAGGAAGGAAGGAGGGAAGGAGATGGAAGGGAGGAGGGAAGGAAGGAAGGAGGGAAGGGAAGGGGAGGAAAGGAAGGGAGGGAAGGGAAGGAAGGAGGGAAGGGAGGAGGGAGGGAGGGAGGAAGGAAGGAGGAGGGAAGGAAGGAGGAGGAAGGAAGGAAGGAAGGAAGGAAGGAGGGAGGAAGGAAGAAGGAAGGAAGGAGGGAGGAAGGAAGGAAGGAGGGAAGGAAGGAGGGAAGGAAGGAGAGGAAGGAAGGGAAGGAGGAAGGAGGAGGGAAGGAAGGAGGGACGAGGAAGGGAAGAAGGAAGGAGGGAAGGAGGAAGGGAGGGAGGGAGGGAAGGAAGGAAGGAAGGAAGGGAGGGAGGGAGAGGAAGGGAGGGAAGGGAGGGAGGGAGGGAAGGGAGGGAGGGAGGGAAGGAAGGAGGGAAGGAAGGAAGGAGGGAAGGAACAGAGGAGGGAAGGAAGGAACAGAGGAGGGAGGGAGGGAAGACGGGAAGAGGGAGGGAGGGAAGAAGGGAGAGAGGGAGGGAGAAACCAAGGACTCCTTTTTTACATCCAGCTAGTCATGGGAAGAGACATCAAAGTTAAAACTAAAATGCCACACTACATCAAAGGTTCTCTCTAAGAAAAACATTGATTCTTCGCACATAAATGCAGACTCCAAATTAACTGGGTTATCAGTCTAGACTTGGCATGGGAAGACACCCCATGAATAGGAAGCCCCGGGCAGGCAGCCAGTGTGGGTGAAATGCATGGGGTAAGGATCTCTATGGAGGCAGACAACCCTGCCCGGCAGGGTTCTTGCTAACATTGCAAATATCTGGATGTGTGCCAACCTTACACTAGACCCTCAAATTCAGACTTCTAAATTGAGACTCTAAGAGAGGGCAGGGTGGTACACACCTGTAATCCCAGCAGGTGAGAGGCAGGAGGATCAGGAGTTCAAGATCATCCTTGGAACATAGGGTAGCCTGGGCCACTCCTTTCCTCAAAAAAAAAAAAAAAAAAAAAAGTATAAATAAATGAGCTCCAAATTTTAACCTTGGAGATATTTCTAGGTGACTTTGGTATATTTACTGACAGCAAAAATTATAAACAAGACAGAGAGAGGTTGTTTCTACACAATGGTGGGTTGCTCAGCTCCACAGGGATGTGAGAAGCCCCACGCTGGGGAAGGACAGGGCATAGCAAGGGCATATCTTTTCCTGCAGAGCAAGGAAAAGAGTACTTGGCCCAACACCACTCACTGGGCTTCCTCTTTAAAGCGAGGACATCAAATCTACCTGCTGTTAGGCTGGAAAGGAACTGAGAGGGACTTTGAAACATGTAAGATTGACTTAAAGGTCTGTCAGTGAAGAGAAGCTAACGCGAGGAAGAGACTTAAGGAACATGAATTTGGGGAGATGGTTCAGGAGTTAAAGTCTTTGCCTCATAAACAAAAGGTTCTGAATTCAAAACCTCAGATCTCACATTTAAAAAAAAAAAAAAAAAAGGCTGGACCGATATGACAACAGTCTACAATTCAAGCTTGGAAGACAGAACCTGGAAACCCCAGAGTAATAAGGAGATAAAGCAATCCAGGGTGACTCCTGATGTCACCCTTAGGCCTCCACAGGCACACACACTCAAATGCCATCGCATATATGTACACACATACACACATACAAGCATGCAAAAAAATAAAGAAATATAAGTTTTATTATTGCTGAGGGCCTAATGGCCAGGGAAAGTGTAATTCAGTGTTATGATGGGAGAGCATTAGAACCGAAGAGACAGTCTAAGGTCAGAAGGAATAGAGAAAGCAGCCACGGACAACATGATGGAGAGAAATCTGAATAGACCCCCTCTTCAAAAGCGGACCGCTATCTTTTATGGGCTTTAGACCTTGCTAAGGAATTGTTAGGGAAGACAGGTAACGGGGACAAGGAATGAAAGAATGTCACCAGGCTGGGGTCAGGGGTCTAGGGAGGTAAGTGGGAGCGGCTGTTCCGGTCATTTCCAAGAATTTGTCACATTCCAGCCAGGGTTATAACTAACATCCACAGTGCTCAGTGCCGGGAGAAACATCAGCAGCTGGCATGGAGGAAGACCACCCGGTCAAAAGTGCTGTGAGAGGCAGGCAGTGCCCCCCACAGAGGCAAGTCCTCAGAGAGCAGCCATCTAAGACACTGTGTGGGAGGGTCTCAGAAGGGAGCTCTCGCCGCAGCCTCCCCAACGCCTTCCCTCCCACCTGGCCCCCCTTACCGTATCTCAGGAAGTCATTCTTGGGGATCTGAGGTTCCCCATGTCATGGCGAGCAGTGTCGCCGCCTGCATTCAGGCTTTGTAAGGTTTCGTCTTTATTGGTAGTGGCGGTTTGTTTGGAGGTGTTTTGTTTTTGCTTTGAGATGGTCTCGTGTAGTCCATGCTGTCTTTGAACTCGTGATACTGGGTGCTGGAATTATACACACGTGCCACCATGCCTGGGCCCAAAATTATATTTCAGGAGATTGTCCAGATGTTTTAACTCAAGTGAAAGAGTACTGCAGGGGTGCTGTGACATATGACATAAGAAATCCTGAGATTTTCCCCGGTCATATATACATGGGGAAGGAGCACATGAGTGTGTCCATATTTGCACATGGGTGCATGAACATGTGGGAAGATACATGCATGTGAGTGTGTGTGCATGTGGAGGCCCAAGGTTGATATCAGGACTTATCCTCACTCACAATTCCATCTTATTCTTTGGAGTCTGGGTCTTTAATTAAACCCAGAGCTCACCAGGAGCCAGTGTGGCTTGCCAGCTTGTTCTGGGGGTCCCAGACTCTGCTTTCCAAGACTAGACTTATAGATAGACCACCTGCCCGCCAGGCATTTTACCTGGGATCTGGGGATCCCAATTCTAATCCTTTTGCTCACACAGCAAGTGTTTCAACTGCCGAGCCAGCTCCTCCCTCCCTGGCTGCTACTCTCATACATAAAATTCGAGAAGCTCTTTAGTCCCATGTCTCCAGGGTCAAAGTAAGGGGTTCCAATCACGATGGTGGAGTTCCGTTTGGCTACCTTTGGAAATAAGTAGTCTCAGAATTGGAGAAAGGACCCTATGCATCTCTCAGAGTTAGAGCATTTTTAAAATTTTACAAAAATGCTTTATTTAATGAACTCAATATTAATATTGATTTGTCAAGTCTTCATGGTCTGGTCCTAACTTTGAATATATATTTTAATTGCTTCATCTGATTATAACCCTAACTTTTACTGTCTATAGAAATATCACCTGTTTGCCTACTCTAGGTATAAAAATATAACATCTGGCTTCTCTTATAAGCTGTTGTTTATTGCTTTGACAAAGTAGGTTGATAATATTCTTTTAAAGAATATTATCTGGGCTGGAGAGGTGGCTCAGGGGTTAAGCCTCTGCCTTGTAGGCAGAAGGTCCTGAGTTCGGATCCTAGACCCCACGTATAGACACCGGGCGGAAGCGGGGGCGGCCAGTGTTTCTGGTCCTGGTAGGGCGGAGCCTGTGAATCCCGGGGCAGAGTAAACAAGGAGGAGGTGGAGGCGTCCATGGTGGTTCCCGAATTTGCCCGTGGTTCTACACACACATACACACAGACACACATTCATACACATGCACATGCACAATTGAATAAATAAAAAAAATTTTAAAAAAATATAAAGAATATTATCTTTATTTTGGGACAGACGGAAAAGGGAGAGTAGGCATATATGTGTGTGTGAAGATCAGAAGACAGTTTTTTGGACGTTGGTTCTCTCCTTTTACCATGTGAGCCACAGTGATTGAAGTCAGGTGCCCAGGTTTGCTGGCAAGATACCTGCTGTACCAGATACTCTTTCCTATTGCTGTGAGACAACACTGAAAGTCAAGCAACTTAAAGGAGAAAGGAAAATTTATCCTCTTATGGTTCCAGAGAGGCGATACAGTCTGTTATGGTGGAAAAGGCATGGCAGAAGCTGGAAGTGGATTAAGTCATGTCCATCGTGGAGACTCAGAGCTGCAAAACTGCAAGCTGCAAGAGCAACTAACCACCTGAAGTAGGGCGGGGCTAACCAGCCTCAAGGCCCACCCCCTGTGACTGCCTTCCTCCAGCAAGGCTCCATCTCCTAGAAGGTGCCCAAACAACTAAAGAGTCAAGCACATAAGCCTATGGGGGACAGCTCACATTTCAAACATGACACCTGGTGAGCCATCTTGCCATCCTGAGACTGGATCTTGAAAGGGAAAAGTTCAAAGTCCATTAGACTAACAGTGTTGTGGCTTAGATCTCCCAGGTCCCTCAAAGGCTCATATGCTAAAGGCTTGGTACTCAAGTGATGGCACCTGTGGGAATGGTATAGCCATTAGAGGTGAGGCCTGGTGAAGGAAGTTAGAACACTAGTGGCATGCGCTTAAAATAGGTGTTGGCTCTCTCCCTCTCTTCCTCAGCCACGGTCACCATGCATCACGACATGAGCAACCACATGTCACATGGTGCTGTGCTTCACCATAGGCCCCAGAGTGATGGAGCTATCTGACCACATCAGGAAAACCTCTGAAACCATGAGCCCAAAGAGATCTTTCCTCCCTGTAAACTGATTCTGAGTTCAGTCACAGCAAAGAAACGAACAGGCGGAGAGGGCACTTAGGAAGCACAGAGCTCTTCTTCCTTTTTAAAACCTCACCTCAAACTTGACCAGGGCTGTTTAAAGACATGAAATCATATTCTTAAATAGGAGGAAGAGATAGTTGGAGCCCCGTGTGAGCCGGGCAGGGAGGGGAGATGGCAGAGCTGGAAGCCAGAGTGTGGTCAGTAGTTAGTTCCTATCAGTCAGTCCTGAGACCACAGCTCCCATCCATCTGGGGAATGACTGGCAGAGAGTAAGTTTCAAATACAAGTTTGTTTGATCATTAGAATTTTTTAAAGGCAGTTGCTTTTTTTTTAATTCCTGATATTATTTTGAAAGGTCAAACCTTCACAAATTTGAAAGATTAGTCCCAATCATACCATTTGCCACATATCCCTTACTTAGATTTATCAACAGATGATATTTTAAGTTGATTTATTGATTTATTTAGTGTGTGTATGTGTGTGTGTGTGTGTGTGTGTGTGTGTGTGTGTGTCAGAGGGCACTATATGTCCTATGGAAGACCAAGGGTAACTTTCGGGTATCATCCTGAATTGCTTCTATCTCTTTGCTTTGCTGTGGGATTTCCCAGGCTCTGCCTACCAAGGCTGGAAGTACGCCATCATCATTTCATCTGACATTTTTACATGGGACCTGAGATCCAAATGGAGGACCTTCTATTTGTGAAGCAGAGATTTAACCTCTGAGCCATCTCTCCAGACCAACGGATTTTTAATATATTTTAGTTTCTCATTGAGAGAAAGACAGAGAGAAAGAGAAAGAGAGAGAAAGAGAATACACACATATGCCATAGTGTTCGTGAGCCATGAGCCTTTTGCTGGCAGGTCCAAGGGATTGTTTTTTTAAGACATCATGCCATTGCTTCCCTAAGTACTTCAGCATGACCCCCCTTTTTTAAAATTGTCTTTTAAAAAAATTGTGTGTGTGTGTGTGTGTGTGTGTGTGTGTGCGTGTGTGTATCAGAGAGCACTGAGTGTCCTTGTGAGACTCAAGGGCGACTTCAGGATTCATCCTGGATTGCTTCTACCTTCTTTTTGCTTCACTCTGGGATTTCCCAGGCGCTATCTTCCAGGGCCAGAAGTGCAGGCTGCAACCATTTTCACCTGGAGTTTTTAAGTAGGGTCTAGGATTTTAATTCAGGTCCTTCTGCTTGTGAGGCAGAGTCTTAACCCCTGAACCATTTCTCTAGCCCCCCTTTTTTTATTTAAGGTTTTTTTTATTTTTGATACTTTCATACATAGATATAATGCATTTATGTGTTTATTTATTTATTTATTCAATTGTGCGTGTATGCATGTGTATGTGTGTGTGTGTGTAGAACCATGGGTGAATTTGGGAACCACCATGGACCCCCTCCACCTCGTTTACTCTGCCCCAGGATTCACAGGCTCTGCCCTACCAGGACCAGAAACACAGGCCGCCCCAGCTTCCGCCTGGCGTCTAAACATGAGGTTTAAGATTGGAACTCGGGATCTTCCGCCTACAAGGCAGAGAGGCTTAACCCCTGAGCCACCTCTCCAGCCCCATTTCTCTAGCCCCTTCAACGTGACTTTTAAAAAACACAAATACAGGGACTGGGGAGATGTCTCAGGGGTTAAAGCCTTTGCCTCCCAAGCAAAAGGACCCGAGTTCATATCCCCAGATCCCACATAAAAATGCCAGGTGGTTTTGACAGAGGTCTGCAATTCCAGCCCTGGAAGGCAGAGCCTGGGAAATACCAGAGCAAAGCATCAAGAGCGACCAGGAAAATTTCCATTGTCACCCTTGAGCTTCCACAGGCATGCTCACACATATACACCCACTTGCATCTAAAACACAAACCATCCTACACACACACACACACACACACACACACACACACACACACACACAAAATCTTATAAATGGAAGATGACTAAAATTAATTTTTATATGTTGGGGTTGGTAAGATGACTCAGCAGGTAAAAATTCTTGCTGGCAAGTCTGCAGAGCTGAGTTCAATCCCTGGAACACATATGCTAAGTAGAGAACACTGACTCTTGCAAATTGTCTTCTGAATTCCACAAGTGCACTGTGGCATATACACATGCATGTTATATGTCAGTGCATATACACACATATACACACCAGCTTTGATTAAGTATGAAGTAGGAAGTCTGTAGCAAAGTATGTTTGGAATAACTGAGGAATCATATCACTATCTTCAACTTGGGGACTCAGCCTGGAGAAATGAGCTCCACAAAGCCCAAAACCTCAATTCAAGCAAGGGTTCTATTCTTTCCCAGCAGCCCTTGAACTAGAGCTGGCAGTAAGTTGATGAGCTGACCCAGTGGGTTAAGGACACGGTGGCAGCAAAGATACTCAGGCATAGGAATGCTCAGTTCCCTGGCTCCTTCATGCTGCCCCATCGAGGGCATGATCATCTGGGACAGTATGATTAGCCTAAAAGGATAGCACAGCCCACTCCCAGCCCTACAACTCACCAGAGACCAGGCATGGTAGCCCTTAGAGAGAAGAGAAGGTCTCCCCTTCTCTTCTGCTGCAGGGGAGCCCCTTGGGAGCAAAGGGTCAAATGAACAGGAAACAAACCCAGAGAGAGAGTGGGCAGGACGGCTGTGATCCACCGTCAAGACCGCCCATCCTGGCAGATCAAAGGTTGTCTCTATTTGGCATGTAAATATTGGGCTTCGAATCACTCACCCACTCCAGATTTCATAATCCCCAAGGGTATCCCAGTTACACAAGAGACCTTGTGAAATTTCCAAAGTAAGGTTTTCATTTTCAAAATGCCATGGGATGCCCTAGAAACAGCCCATCCCGCTATCAAGCAAATGTCACAGGCTATCGCTGCCCCCAGATGTGGCAGGCCAACGCAATCACTATTTTCAGCTCAGGATGCTGAAACCAACTAGGAAAGAATTCGTATTTGGTGAAGCAATTTAGCAAAGAAGTGTTCGGAATTCTGAGAACCACATCATGACCCATAACCATCTGCTGGCACAGAATAATTCAAAAGCCCATGTTTTTTCATAAAATCGAATTACAAAATCAGAGAAAGGAAAGGAATGTAGCCACTGAGATAGAGTAGAATTTCAGTTCGGTGTGTGAACCCCAGTATCGTGCAACTTTTGTCAAGAAGAGTTCTCAGCTTAAGCTGGGTGTGGCAGTGCATACCTGTAAACCCAGCACCCGGGAGACTGAGCAAAGCAGGAGATTATCTGGAGTTGGAGGTCAGCTTGGTCTACACAGGGAAGTCTAGACCAGCCTGGACTAAAGAGAGAGAACAGAAAGTTCTGTCGTGGAAGGCCTATGAGGGAACTGAGAGAAGAGGTGAGGGAAGAGAGGCAGGAGAAGCTGCGATAGGAAGCTGAGGAGCCGTGTGGGTGGGGCAGATGGGAGTCCAGCCCAGCTGGGGCCTGGTATGTCAGTAAAGACCACCAGACACAGATGGCTTCAGGAGTGTTAGCGACAAGATGGCATCTGCACGTGCTTGGCTTAGTCCCCACTTGCTGCCGCGGACCCGCCCTTCAGGCTGGCTAGTCAGTGTCACTTTGGGCTCCTTAAGTGTCCAACCAACCGGACCTCGTGAGCACCAAGTCCTCACCGAGGAAGCTCCAGGTCTCCTGAGGCTGTGGCTTGCTTGAACTCTTCCCACCGAGTTTCTCTGCAGGGAGAAGGCAAAGTCACACCACAGGTGGGCCGGAAACTTCAGCAAAGACATTGCGGTGAGGTCTGTGAATCCGGAAGGATGAGGCCTTTAACCTGTTAGGGGCAGCTTCTTAAGGGCACAGAAGGGGGGTCAAGTTTATACTCCTAGGGAAACATAATCTGTGATTATAAATATTTTATGGGCAAAGCAAGCAGTACTGGCTTCGCGCGTGGAGGGGGGGGGGAAGGCAGCAAACTAGATCCTCACTTGCAAGGTGATAGGGCGACCGGGCAAGCGGCGAGGCCGGGGCTATTCTGGGCAGCATGCTGCAAGGGCCTGCGTCACTGGCCCTGGCCACCGGCTGTGTTGAAACCGCAGTGCTCCAGTGGTCAGCCCGCTACACCTTGGGAAGAGCACCGAGGAGACCGGAGGGGATGGCAAGGACAGGGAGACGGGGCGTCACTGGAGGGGCTGGTGAGCCTCAACAGCAGGGAGGCAGGTGAGGGGGTGCAGCCAAGCAGCCAGCACCCAGCAAAGCACATGACTAAGGGCAGCGGGAGGGAGGGTCCAGTAAGGCAGCTGAGGTCAAGCTGCCCGTCAGAGCAAAGGTCCAGGTGCGAGGAGGCAGCCAGCGTCAGGCTGAGAGGCTCTGCTCGCATGGGGGGCCCAAGATGTAACTGGGGGACTCCCAGCTGTAGGATCAACATGGCAGTTAACGTGGAGAGGACTCGTCAGGAGTGCCGCTGAAAGAGTATGAAGTGGAAGTCACAGGATCTGACTTTGAGATCCCCTGAAACTCGATACCCTCATCTGAAAAGTGGGACCAATGCCTGCAAACCCAAAGGGTCTTGAGAAACACCGAGAGAATTCCTGAACGTCTCCAAAGTACGCCGAGACTATTGGATGCGGCTACCTGCTTGGTGCCTCTTAAGACACCCAAAGGCACATCCACTCACCTGCCCACCACTCAGGCCTCAAGAGCACCATGGCTCAGTGTCCAACAAGGTCGGTCACCTAAGGGCGGGATCCACAAACCCTAGTCCCATCCTTGGCCTTCCCCACCTCTCAGTCCCCCGTCAAGTGCAGTCGGCTGCTCCTCTTCAAGGCGCCCACTTCCCCCACTCTACCCTAATGTCAATATCTCGCATACACTCTAGCTTCCTTAAGCCCTCTCCAGAGAGGAACGCTAACCTCCTTTCCTCCTCCATCTCATCTGTTTGCTAACTACTTGCCAAGAACATTCCAATGCCTTTGGGTAGACACAGCCACCTTCCTGGGGCTTGCCGGTCCTCAGCGAAGGGAGGCCTCTTCTCTCCTCCTTGCTTGGATCTCCGTGACAGTTGTCTTCTGTTCATTTAGAGGTTCTCCTGAATGGCATGCTGAGGACCTCATTCTTCTCTTCTCACTTCTGGGCCTTGGCTCCTAACCTGATGTGCTATCAGGCCCCAAAGCAACAGGTCGACGGATCTGGGCCTGGGACCTCTAACGGTTGTGAGCCCAGATAAACTTTTTCTCCGTGAGGCTGATTATGTCAGGCATTTGTGAGAATTCTGTGAAGTCGATTGACACACAGCCTTACCCCTCACTGTGCTCCCTCCTGCATCCTACCTTTTCCCTCTCGGTCCCAGTACTTACCCCAGAGCCATACGCAAGCTCTTCCTTAACTAATGCACTGGGGCTTATGGCTCTTCAGTTATTCACAGATACGCACACCCATGCAACTCCCAGGCAAACAGAGGACTAGAGTGTTAGTGCCCAGAAGACTCCCCCTTGCCCCTTCCTGGTCACACCCCACCCAGTCTCCCAGGGGAACACTTCTATCGCAATGCCTTTTGAACTATAACTGAAGCAACTTTTTCTAGAATCCCCACTCAAAGCCCAGTCTTTTTTCTTAAGCATGGTTATACTTGAGTTGTGCATTTGTCAGGAGGCATTTCTGGATTCTTGGGGTTCCCCTGCGATACTGTAAGCTCTAGGCCGAGAGCCACACCCTCTCTCACTCACCTTTGCTCTCCCAGAGCAGGTTCACGCAGCCATGGTAACAGGAAATGGCTTCCTGCTGTCAGGTCCCCAGCATGCCATGGACACACGGGCACTTGTTCCCTGAGCCTTCAGGTGAACCCTCCCAAATGCGCACCATGATCACATCCCACTTCACGGGAGCTCATGGAGGCACCATTACGTGGTGGGTGGTGGAGATAGGACTCAAACCCACATAATTCTGAATTCAGACTCTGCCCAGCCTCCTTAGCTACTCAGGGGCCACAGAGATATTTTTGTAAGCGCCAACATATTTTATATAAATAAACTTGTGAGCTGATGTGATTAAAGAGAATAGAGTCCTTAATCTCCCTTAGGAGCCAGCTAGTGAAGCCAAGATAAACCGAATCACCTGCCCAAGGCTGTGAACTATAAAAGAAGGACCAGGTCACTGCTGATGTCCTGGGAGGAGACCATCTTTCAACTGTTTCGACCTCACCTACCTCACAACCACATCCCAGAAAGCGCGGAAGAAACCAACATTAGGATGTTTGGAGACCGGCGAGATGGCTCAGCGCATAAGGGTGCTTGTCTGCCTGACAACCTGCATTTGAACCCAGAACCTATATAAACGTGGAAGGAAGAATGGACTCCACAAAGTGTAAACCATGATACGTATGTCCCTGTACACACACACACACACACACACACACACACACACACACACACAGATAATTAGAGAAAAAAGAGACGTGTATTCTGTCCTCGGATGCTGCCACCCAGCCGAGCAGTGCGGCTCCCTCCCAGCCGAGATGCTGCTCCCCAAGTTCCTCCGCAGACATCCCTTCGGGCTCTCGGTCCTGCTCACACGAAGTTCTGGGCGATGGCCAGCACCTTGGAGTACTCGCCTTCCCTCCGGCGCAGGCTGGTGGGGATGGGTATTTTGATTCGGGTCCCCACTGGGTTCCCATTGTCCTCAATGAGGACCACATTGTTGGAGTCAAATCTGGGGGTCATTTGAGGACCAGGCATTCGATGTCCCACGATGAGCGCCTTCTTCTTCTGCCCTTTGATGGCCAACAGGATCTGGTCGCCCACTTTACCCACTCCGCTCTTGTTATAGACGTGGATGCATCGAGGAGGGCGGTGGTACGGGGTGTTCCCCAGGGCGCTGTTGTCCACCACTCGAACCCGGGTCATCTTCTGGATCGCACTGACGCTCCTGGTGGTGCTGGTGGGAGAGAAAACACACTGCATGGTCCGCCCCTGTCTGGGCCACAGGGCACAGGCCTCCAGAGGGCAGGAGTCTGCACGTCAGTCACACGCGTGCACGCACACATATACACAGAGCAGAACGTGACCCAGGAGCCTCAATGGGAGGTCAGGGGTTAACTGTACCCCATTTCCTTTAATTGAGAGCGTCTCAGCTGGGCATGGAAGAACACCTGTAATCCTAGCACTGAAGAGGCTGAGACAAGGGGACCCCAAGTTTGAAGTCAGACTGGGCTACATATAGGACACCTCTGAAACCAAAACAAGCTTCTCTGGTTGTGCCAGATCCCAATTTTTCAGGGCAATGAAATTTGTGGCAGTCTTCCCGAAAGCCTGTGGCTTCCAAAAGGACTCAGGGCTACAGAAATCCCCAGGGGCCGCCTCGCCCCTGCTCATCCTGCAGAACCTGCTTCCCCAGTGCACTCCTCCCCGGCTGCTCAGCCGCAACCTGAAGATGTGTGTGTGTGTGTGTGTGTGTGTGTGTAAGAGAGAGAGAGAGAGAGAGAGAGAGAGAGAGAGAGAGAGAGAGAGGGAGGGAGAGATCCTGAGGGAACTCCTTAATGAGTGGCAGCAGAAACTGGAACCAAGGGAGGGAGGGAACTGGTAAAAAATTTTAAAATGTATAATTAAATTTTTAATAAAAAAAAAAAAAAAGAAATCAAGACACAAAAGAAAAATAAAAAAAAAAAAAAAAAAAAAAAAGTGAAAAAGCTGGCAGAGACACTGGTTACAGTGAGAGAAAAAATGAATTTGTTTTACTCTTCTGGCCAGGAATGCTATGGGCGTCATCATGTCTCTTGTTCTGTCTAGACTTCAACTTTGAATGGTGAATGAATAGTAAACTTTAGACATTTCCAAAAAAAAAAGAAACTGGAACCAAGTCAGTTGACAACCTGTTCATACTAGCAAAGTGGTGTGTGTGTGTCCATGGGTGGTACGTGGACATAAGCGTACGTACAGGTACAGTTGTGGAGGCCAGAGAACTTCACAGCAAGTCCTCTATCGTTCTCTACCTTATTCTTTTATGGAACGATCTCTTCCTCAACCTGAAGTTCCTATTTTTTCCCATCCAGACTGGAAGCCACTACTGACCCAGCAATCTTCCAATTTCCACCCCTCCTCAGTGCTGGGGTTACAGAGGGACTATGTTATATGCTTGTTAGGTAAGAGCTGGGATCTGAACTCTTGTCCTCACAATGTGCAGCAAGCACTCTCAACCCTGAGCCATCTCTCCAGCCCCTTGTTTTGTTTTTGGAGACTATGTTGTCAGGTAGGGGCAGTAATCCTCCAGCCTCAGCCTCCAAAACTAAGACTATAAGCAGTCACTCTCACCACCACATGCCCGGGAGAAAGGGATTTTTCTAGGAGCATCTATCAAAGGCCCACATCCAACATTAATGAACAACTTATCACAGTAGATGTCTGTTTTCCTGAAGTTTACACCTAAGTTCTCTAAAGTAATGCTAAGATTTCCTCTCTCCTCCAACTTAGGAGGCGCCCAGCCTACTTCTGTCTCCCCTGTAAATCTACTATTGTGCTTCCTATCTAGGGAATGGCTTTTCCCCAGAAACTCTCTGGGAACCCGAGCAGGACCTATGCCTACCACCAGGGCAGATTGCCCTCAATTAACAGCTCCCACATCAAACCTGGAGACAGACAAGCAAGACTCTGCTTCTGTACTTGACGTATTTCTTTGAGTCATATCCTTTCAAATCCATTTCTGCATCCTACCACAAGAACTCTTTCATGCAGGAAGCAATTGTCAATCACTGAGTAGCCCCAAGTGGGATTCAGTAAAGGCTGGTGACATGGGGGCTTGGAAGGAAGAATACTGAGTTTGGAATGGGACTGTCTTGGCTTGAGGTCTAAAAGGAAGCAGGGATAGGGGGTAGGAGCACTGGTAAGACTATCCAGTGGGCAAAGACACTTGCTGCCAAGCCTGATCACCTAAGTTCAATTCCCATAACCAGAATTCACGTGGTGAAGTGAACTGACTTTCACAAGTTTTCCTCTGACCTCCACACACCAATGTACAAGTGTATATACAGACACAAACACACCAAGCATAAAAAAATAATTAAATAAAAGGAAGTTGGGGTTGCCTGCTTTTGTCAAGTATATTTGAGTCTTTACAATTAACAGAGAAACTCAGGGGCTGAGAGGTGGCTCAGAGGTTAAGAGTCTGCCTCACATGCAGAAGGTCCTGAGTTCAGATCCCAGGTCCCACATAAAAATGCCAGGTGGAAATGGTGGTGGCCTACACTTCTGGCCGTAATGGGTGGGGCCTTTGAAATACCAGAATGAAGCAAAAGGAGGTAGAAGAATCCAGGATGATTCCTGAAGTCACCTTTGGTCCTCCACAGGGAAACACAGTACCCTCTGATACACACACAGGAAGGAAGGAAGGGAGGGAGGGAGGGAGGGAGGAGAGAGAAGGAGGGAGGGAGGGGAAGGAGGGAGGGGAAGGAGGGAGGGAGGGAGGGAGGGAGGGAGAGAAGGAGGGAGGAAGGAAAAAGAAAAACTCTGGGCTTGGTGACACGAGCATGGAATCCCAACTCCTTGGAGGTTTAGACAGGAGAATCTGTAACCAGCCTGAACTACAGACTGAGTTTGAGACCTTCTGAGCCTGAATATAATGTATACCCCCACAATCCCAACACTGAAGACAAAGACCATCTAAAGCTCAAGACCAGCTTGTCTTTACAGTCAGTTCCTGCCAGAGCTATATAATTAATTAGTTTTATTTATGAACAGTAAAAAGAGGGCTAAAGATACAGTTCAGTGGTAGAGCACTGGAAAAAAGATGGAAGTAAGAAAGGGAGAGAGGAAGGGAGGGAGAAGGGAAAGATGGAAAGGAGGGAAGAGGGAGGGGGGTTAGGAGGAAGGGAAAGAGAGGTCTCCATTCTTTAAAAAGGGCTTTAATGTCCAGTGGGAATGAGAACCAAGATCTGTCACGCTAAGACAGGGACTGAGAAGTTAGCAGCTCTCACCATCCCCCACTTGCTACTGGACCCCAGATGGAATCCTCACCTTCAGCCTTCCCCTCCCCCACCCTGCCCAAATCCCAGCTCAGCTGATTCCTTCAGCTTTCCCTGACCCTGGGACACCTCCCTGAGTTTCCATCCTGGTCACTCAGGGCTCTGGCAGCAGGATGGGAGGCTTAGTCAAGGACGTGCTGGAGGCTTGGTGTGCGGTTACCTGAAGCAGCGCTGGCTGAGTGCTCTGCGGACATGGGCAAAGGAGCCCCATAGCCCAGGAAGGAGAGCCATGGCATCCCAAGATGGCGAATCTGCAGGCAAGGGAGAGACAGAGACCCACTTGTAAATCAGTACCTTACTCAGAGGCAGTTTTCTTTGGGGATTTGTGTGGGTGATGGCGCTTGTCGCACAAGATCATTAGTCACTAAATATAAATCTTGGTGGTTAAAAGATACACAGATGATGAGATGAACTCCAGCTCCAGTTCTGCTGACTCACGCTGTGACTCGGGTCAGAGGGCTGGGCTGCCTTCCACAGCTCTGCCGTGAGTAATTCCCAGGATGCCTTCGCCACTCCATCACTCCACAGGCAGCGGCAAACACGAGCCGTCTGGCACACCTGCATCAGTGACTGCTTCCCAAGAGGGCCCCAGAACTGCACGCCATTTCCCTTTGTGGCACTTGGGTGCCTTCTGAAACCCTGCTTGAACCCCCTAAAAGAAGAGTAGCCAGGCCCGGTGGCACAAGCAGATGTAATCCCAGCTATTTAGAAAGTCAGGGTAGGAGGATCCGAGTTAAAGGCCTGGCTGGGGTACAGAGAGAATTTCAGGTCAGCCTAGAAAACTTAATGAGATCTTGTCTCAAAAATTATAAAGCCGGGTACGATGGCGCATACCTGCTGCGCATACTCGGAAGACTGAGACAGGAGGCAGAGAAGTTCAAGACCAGCCTGGGCTACACAGTGAGCTCAAGACCAGCCTGGGCTACACAGTGAGCTCACGGCTAGTCTGGGCTATATGAGAACTACCTACAAAAAAAAAAAAAAAAAAATGGGAAAAAGGGGCAGGAGAGGCAGCTCAGCCGTGGAGTGCTGGCATGAGATTCTACATTCAGCCCCCAGTACTGAAGGACAAGAAGTGTATTATCTTAAGCAGCTGCCCAAGTTGCTGTCTCTGTGTTACCTTTCCCCCACATACAAAAGCCAGAACACCTGTGAAGCCCAAGGTCGCCAACACAGAGCCAAAGGCCACCCTTGCCAGGATGCTGATGGAAGTCTATATTTGGGTCGGTCTCCCAAGCAGTGCTTGACATGGGAAATCTCCAGCAGACAGGACAGAAGAGCAACACCAACTCGAGAGGCAGAAGCTCAGCCCCACTGCCCCCCAGTGACAAGCACAGAAGTCAAGTCACGCAGGAGTGCAGGGAGCATCCTCTGACTCGGAGGAAAAGCCTGCCCCTCCTCGGAAGGCAGGCCCCCTCTAGCACCCTGCCAGGTTACCCTCCGCCTGCAGCCTCGGAGCTCCTGGGTATTGAATAAAAGTGGGCAGAAATCACAACTCGCTCTCCACAAATGTCTGTCAACTAGAGGCCAGCCTCAAATCCCAGCTCACTCCTAAACATTTTCCTTAAGACGACTGCTGTGAAGCACTGGTCAAGTGTAATTACAATGAGAAAATGAAATGAAGACAGCCACCAACGTGGGGAACCATGAGCATCTGACACTCGAGACACCAGACAGTTGGACGCACAGGAAACCACGAGACCACCAGACAAGGACAGCTCCACTTGGCTGGTTAGGAGACCCTGGGCAAGTCAGCTGCCGGGCTCTGGCTTCCCTCCAGCAGCCTAGGGATGCGCTGTGCAGAATGCCCCAGTCAGGTGCCTGCAGCTGCTCTCTTTACATCTCATTTCACAGATGAGGAAACTGAGGCACGTGGACATGTAGTGATTTATGCAGTGCTCCACAACCCACCAAGTACGAGCCAGAGAAGAACAGCCTCGGTCTGAGGGTGTTTCCTTTGCACCCTGCAGCCCTGCTCTGCCTTGCAAAGCTTCCTTCAAGCCTCGGAGGTAGTTCTTACTGAACATTTATCAGATGGTCCCAAAATGTGTGACATGTTGCCTAAATGCTTCACGCCGTCACCTCTCTTTTTTTTTTTTTTTATTAATTCAATTGTGCATGTGTGCACATGTAGAACCACGGACGAATTCGGGAACCACCATGGACTGCCTCCACCTCCTCCTTGTTTACTCTGCCCAGGATTCACAGGCTTGGCCCTACCAGGACCAAGAAACGCCCCCTTCCGCCCGGTGTCTATACGTGGGGTCTAGGATCCGAACTCAGGACCTTCCGCCTGAAAGGCAGAGGCTTAACCCCTGAGCCACCTCTCCAGCCCCACGTCGTCATCTCTTTTAAGAGTCAGAAGTACTACAGTTATTACCCTTCTTGTAGCACACAAGGACATGCGAGGCAGAGAGGTCATAAAGGTGTCACAGTAAGGGCAGACAAGACTGAAATTTGCACTCCAGTAGCCAGTATTTTGAACCTGTGTCATACTCGAAAGAGAATCAACATGGCAACTTTAAATATTAATACCTTCCCGCTGCTAGCGCACTCATTCTTATTCGATCAGGAATACCGACAGGACACACTCATTTTATTCAGTCTATGCAAGGCTCTCTGCACGGACCCCCAGGCAAAAATGATCCACTTCAATACAATCTAGGGGTGTTGACTTTGTTTTGAGGTACTGGGGACTGAACCCAGAGCTTTGAACTCATTTGGCAAGTGCTCCACAATCCAGCTGCATCCCTGGCCTCACGTAGGTTGTGAAGACAGTTTGTAGTGCAGGCAGCAAGAGCAGCTCCATACTTTAAATGGCGACTAAAAATGGGTAGAGAATCACTGCACTCTAACAGTCAGTGTGGTCCCCCAACCCCAGCTAGTTGTGCACGCATCTGACGCTGGCAGTCCTTCAGCTTCCCAAGGAAAGGTGGGCCGGGAGCAGCCTAGCTCCCACGGCCACAGCTGCCTTCCCTTTGCTCTGTGTGCTGTGAACTCTGAGAAATTTAGGTTAGACTGAGGGCTGAGAAGCACAGAAGTGCTTCCAGAAACGCCTGCTAAGGCACGCCACAAACCCTTCCCTTCCAGCACCTTCTCTGGAGCAGCCTGTTCACAAGCCACCCCCAAAACTCACATCCTCCCTGCCCACCAGAGTGTGACCCGGCCGGAGCCACTTCTTCCAAGAAGACGGTGTAAACTGCACCACCAGCTGGCCGCTGCCACACAGGATCACTCGTGAGTCCTGCTGGTGGAAATGTCACCAAGACCATGTTCCTCCTCCAGCACAGACACTGACTACGCTTGGGTTTTTCTGGCTTGCTTTTCAGTGCTGAGATCCTACCTTGGGCCTTGCACACGCAACTTTTCCACTGAGTCACATTTTAGCTCTGCATTGACTGATTTTGTGGTGCAAGGGATGGAATTTAGGTTCTCACAAATGCTTGTCAAACACTCTGTCAAGGGCTGGAGAGATGACTCAGGGGTTAAGACTGTGTCTCTCGGGGCTGGAGAGGTGGCTCAGGGGTTAAGCCTCTGCCTTGCAGGCGGAAGGTCCTGAGTTCGGATCCCAGATCCCGCGTATAGACACCAGGCGGAAGCGGGGGCGGCCTGTGCTTCTGGTCCTGGTAGGGTGGAGCCTGTGAATCCCGGGGCAGAAGGAGGTGGAGGCGTCCATGGTGGTTCACGAATTCGTCCATGGTTCTACACATACACAGACACAGACATACACACACATACACACATGCACACACATGTGCACAGTTGAGTAAATTAAAAAAAAAAAAAAAAAAAAAAAGCTTTAAGACTGTGTCTCTCAAGCAGAAGATCCTGAGTTCAGATCCCAGGTCCCACATAATAAAGGCCGGGCAGAATTGGCTCGGTGGACAGAGCCTGGGAAATCCCACAGCAAAGCGAAAAAAGGAGGTAGAAAACAATCCAGGATGATTCCTAAAGTCACCCTTGGTCCTCCACAGGGAAACACAGAACCCTCTGATACACACACACACACAAATAAAGACAAATTTAAAAACAAAACCCAAAGAAACCTCTCTATCACTAGCTTGCACTCCCAACCCTTTTTTCACGGTTAATTTGAGACAGGTTCCCACTGAGTCGCTCAGGTAGGTCTTGAATTTGGGATTCTTTTTTCTCAGGCTCCTGAGCAGCTAGGATCACAGGCCAGGGCCTATGTGTAATTCCTTCAGCCTTCTGTTCTTTGCTACTTTAATAGTCTAAACTTAGGAACCAAAAGGAACCAAAAGCCTGGCACCTGAACTTGGGACAGGCACTCAGGAGCCAAAGGCTCCGCCGGCAGGGACTTTGCACCCTACTCTTGCAGGAACAGCAAACATGCCTCCAGGGAGCACTTCTCTTCCCACCAGAAAGGGCCAGCTCTGCAGCTTTCACTAGCTGCAAGGGATTTGATACTGACACTGGCCTCTATCCCAGACGACTAACAGCAGTAAGCATCCCTGTCCTTAGAACACGACAGTTACACGTTCACTATGTCTCTTCCCAAGCCAGCAAAAGGCCTCAGCGGGACTTGATAAACAGCAGAAATGCAATGAGTAAATACTTGTTAAATAAATGTTGGTCGAAGGAAATAAATGAGGCAGTCCAAAGAAAGACAGATCCGCACTGACATCCTCGCTCCACATAGCTGGGCAGCCTTCCTTGCATGAGACACCTGGGACCTTACAGTCTCACTGCTCTAGAACGTTCCTGGAGTCAGGACAGTACTATTGGCGGGAGGAGCCCAAGCTTTGCCTGTAGGCCCTGAAACCCCCTGCGTCTGGCAACTGATATACCCACTGGGGGAAGCATCTTTACCTCACCATCAAGTAAGCCACTTAGAATTGTTTTAATATGTGTGTGCACCTGTGTGTGGCAGCTAAAAGTCAACCTCAGGTGTCATTCCTAAGGAGCCGCCCACCTTACTCATTTGTGAGTGTGGTGTGTGCATATGTTCATGCCTGTGGAGACCCAATGTTAATGTTACATTGGATGGCATTCTCAATTATTCTCCACTTTATTTACTGGTGACCCTGGAGATCACCAATTCTGACTAGCCTTGCTAGTCAGCTTACCCCAGAGATCTGATTTCTGGCTCCTGAGTGCTGGAATTATAGGCAATGCCCAGCTTTTATATGGGCTCTAAGGGATCCAATTCCAATCCCAGCAACTGTGCTTCAAGTGCTTTATCTACTGAATCATCTTTCCAGTTCCAACCTTTTTTTTTTTAAAGACAGGATCTTGGGGCTAGAGAGATGGCTCAGGGAATAAGACTCTGCTTCAAAAGCAGAAGGTCCTGAGTTCGGATCCCAGGTCCTATGTTCAAAACAAAACGAACAAAACAAAACAAAATGCCTGGTGAAAAAGAGCTGACCTGCACTTCTGGCCCTGGTGGGCAGACCCTGGGAAATCCCAGAGTGAAGCAAACAGGAGGTAGAAGCAATCCAAGATGATTCCCTTGGTCCTCTACAGGGACACACAGTGCCCTCTGATACACACACACACACACACACACACACACACACACACACACACACAACTGCGCACACAAAAACAAAAACAAAAACAAAATCTCAGAACAGAAATAGGTCAGTGGTTAATCTCTGACTTGAAAGCAGAAGGCAGAAGCAATCCAGGGTGATTTCCCAAGTCACACTGGTCACCCACAGGCACACAGTGCTTTCTGACATACACAGACACATACAGAGACACATAAGCACAACTTAAAAAAAAAAAGATAGATCTCTCCCTGGGAGCAGAGACTCACTGATTAGATTAAAGTGGCCAGCCAATGAGTTCCAGGGATCCTCTTGTCTCCACCCCCCCTCCCAGTTTGGTTGGGATTATAAATTCACCAACTATGCCCGGCTTTTAATGAGTTCGGTTCCTCATGTTGGTGTGGCAAGTACCTCACCATCCGTGCCATCTCTCCAGCCTTTGGGACACACATGCTAAAGGCCTCCCAATTGGAATGTGATCAAGAGAAAAGAGAGCAAACAAAAAGCTTACCACAATCACAAATGAGTGATTAAAGGGGATTCAAAACAAGGGCAAAAAGCAACCGGATTGGGCCTGTGCTATAGCCAAATCCTTGCCTAGCACGTAGAGACTCAGGGTTCAACCCCAGCAGTAAAGTAAGCGAAACATGCTGGGTCACACCTACAATCCTAGTACTCAGGATGCTGAGACAGGAGGGTCCCCTTGATTTCAAGGCCAGCATAGCCTATAGAGTAAGACCCTGTCTCTCCTAAACACCACCACAAACAAAAAATTAAGCGTTAGCCTTGAAAAAGCAAAGCAAAAAGCTTTGAAGAACCACAAAAAAGATCTCTGTCCTCCCAGAGATTCAATCTTTCTCATCACTTCCATCCAACTATAAATACTATTTGCTCCACAAAGATTCCTTCCCCTTTCCCAAACCATTACTTTTCCTCCAGAAGTTTACTCTCCAGTATATTTTAATCTCACCCAAGTATACTATGTTGCAATTCTCAAAGTAGCCTCACTTTCTTTGATGCTTTTGTTCCTGCTCACCCAATGGAAACAAAAACAAAGAAAATGCAACAGTGTAAGAGGACGCATTAGCTAAGTAAGGAGTCACACTTTGCAGATCAAGGAATAAAGTCAGAAGCCTAACTACTGCTTGCTGACTGACATGGAGCAGATCCAATCAGAACTCAAGGCTGTTTCTAGTACCCCTGTACATGACAAGAATATGACTGGGAAGCTGCTTGACCCACCTATAAACTTTAAGCTTCACTAAGATAAACACAGCACGCCCAGGGTAGAATCTTCTCTATGTCTGTCTCTCTCCTCTGCCACCTTACCTTTGAATCATGGGAAATAAGCAAAGCTAAAGCTGATTCTGTTCCCTGCCAAGGTTCAAGCTCTCAGAGCACCCCCAATCCCACCTCCCAGGAGCACAGCTTCTCTCAACAGCATCAGGACCAGCGTCCACCGCTGGGAAATCCATTTCTGAGACCGGGCCTAGCATCTTTATGTTTGTCTAGTTTATGCCTCACTTTGTTAACAAAAAATATGAAGAATAGTGGTTCCTACGTCTGGTAACTTTCAAGTACTCAACCTGATTTTAATGTGTGAAGTTTTGCTTGGTTGATTTTGTTTGAGATAGGTTCTCAGGTAGCCCAGACTGCCTCCACCTCCTGAGCCGCCTACCTCCGCCTCCCAAATGCTGGCATTGCAGATGTGTGTCATGCATCCAGCTAATGTACATTTATTCACTAGCCACACACCCCCCCATCCTTCATCACAGGTAGGCAAACACCTATAATCAAGAAATAAATTTGTTAATAGACTTGGTATGGTCAAACACAGGACGACCTAGGAAAGACAAAGTCTGCTTAACCATGCTGCATCCCCTTCCTATGAGGGCCTGACTAGGTCAGTGGCAAAGAGCCACGGCTAAGGAGATGTCAGGAGAGCAGTGGGAAGAGCCAATGCTGGTGGCAGGCCACCTCTCTCTGTGGCAGCCTGCCCTCCTCTCTGCTAAATCTGCTCTCTCAGAACTTGGAATCTCTCCTCCTGGTCTCAGGGACTCTCAGCCAAGCAGGGGTTATCGAGAAGAGCAAAGAGACAGGAAAGTCCTTCAGGTTCGCTTAGGTAAGGGATTGGATTTGATTGGGGAATCCTGCTGCATGATCAGGAGGGGCCTGGTCTGCTGGGAAACGACCCATTATCCTGGTGCTGGAGGGAAGAGCAGCCTCACACCTCCTTCTCCAGGCTGGACCAGCAAGGGCCAAGATCACTGAAGGTACTGCTTCGCTGGAAAGTACTTCCTTTACTTTCCAAAGATATAAATAACGTTTCACTTTCCCATTTTTCTTTATTTCCCTGGTGAATAATAGGCCATGTGACCCTCCAGCTGGACCAGTTTATTATGCGGTGGTCCGAAACAACACTGCTGGGCCTGAATCACAGTTCTCTCTTACATACTGCATATCAATGTTAACATACCAGGGTGAATTACCACCTAGACAAACCCTTGGCTTCCAAAATGGACTAGAGTTAGGTGTGGTGTTTACATGTCTGTAATCCTAGAACTTGCTAAACAGAGAGAGAAGGATCATAAACTAAAGGCCATGGTTGGTCTCCAAGATCAAAGACTAAAGCCAATTATAGAGGTACATGCTGGTAATCCCAGGACTTTCTAGGCAGAGGCAGGAAGATCATGAGTTCAAGATCATCCTGGGCTACATGAGACCTGGTCTCGCACAAATAATCTGACTTCTTGAGATCTTCTTAAGCCCCCACTGAACCCTAAGAATTACTGAACACAAACAATAGGCAAAGCCATGTTGGGTGAATCCAACTGTCATGATAGCCAAAACAAAGCAGGGTAAATAGTTTTGGTATTCTAAGATTCTAAGTATGGAAGAGATTCTAAGTTATCATGCCACTTGAGAAACTGAATTCCCACATAAAAGTTAAAACATTTTGGCCCCTGTTTCTTCATGGGTCCCACCACACACTTTGATTTTCATCTGGAAAGTGTCACTGAGTGGTTCATATACTCCTTGGGGATTGCCATGAATAGGTGGCAACCCTTCCAAACTGGTTGGAACACTTCCTCCTTGCTGACTAGTTTACACAGCACCAAAGGCTACCAGGGGAGAAACGCAATCAAAAGTCTCATCAATCTGTGAATTCTGCAAGTTGCAATAAAAATTACTATGCCAAAGAGGTGACCATTCCTATAATAGTTGCATAAATATTAAAGAGATAAGCAACAGCTTTCTGATCAGATTTAAGGGCCCCATATCAGAAGGGACCACACTCCTCTTACTATAAACTAGAATAAGAACCTGTGAAGGGGGAAGGCATAGGTCCCAGGGAAAGAGCAGGCTATTAAAGTTTAGCTATGAAGACATTACACCAAACTGCCTTTTAAACACTGTCATATACTTACAGATTGGAGGAGCACTCAACACTCAACCTCAAAGCCTTCTTCTGCAACAGAAGGTGTTTACTACAGAAAAACACAGCTGGCCAAATTCAGAAAATAAGTGACTTCGGAATGTATGGCCCTAATCAGGAAATCTAAGCCACATCCACCCTCACCTCACCCCAAGGCTCAGGGAACACTGAGGAAGAGGGGGCAGTAAGATTGTAAGAGCCTAACTCAAGACAATAGTTAGCCAGACACTATTTCCTGGGCATTACAAGAATTGCATGAGAACTGTCCTATCAACATCTCAAGAAGCTCCTGAGACACTCATGAGAACTATTATTTATAGGGAAGATGGTCTACATACTTGCTAGAGCATGAATCATGTCAGGCACATAACAGACAAACTAGATGAAGCATAGTGAAGCCAGTGAAAAGACTTGAAAATAGAAGAGCGTGTGGCAGGGGAGATAAAGGGTTGTAAGAGAAAAAGGAGAGGGATAGGAATGAGGATTAAGGGGAGAGAAAAAAGAAAAGAAAAAAGCAAAGTCTGAGTTTCAGACCAAAAAAAAAAAGTCTTCCAATTGACCCCTGGAGGTCCCCAAACCAGGTAACTGTGCCTTCCAGCTCCACTTTCCTGGTATCCATTACTAATGCTGCTTGGTCTCAACACTGGTCGACACTTTCACAACCATAAAACCAACACACATGGAAAAAATTCCATGTGAGCCAGAGAGATGATTTAGCAGATTTAGGTGTTTGCTACAAAAGCCTGTCACTCCGAATCTGATCTCCCAAACGTAAGGGTGGAAGGAGAGAACTAACTCCACAAAGTTATCCTTTGACCTCCACACACTCAACATACACGCACACAAAAAAATTTTTTAACTGTTCCACAGGAAATAAACAACCAAGAAGCTGTAAGGATAACACGGATCCGCTCTTAGAAAAACTTAGAAATCTCATTTCAGTCAAACTGTTTGCTCCTACCCAAAACAACTCCTGGCTCCCAGGCCCACAGAGCCTCCTGTCACAAGGCAGTTTAAAGCCACAGCTTTATCCTCTCTGAGATGGTCAAAAAACTATCCTTCCTAAAAATCCAGTCTAGTTCTAACAAAATTCTTAAGGTTTCTGGATTTGTCTGGGTTCCATTCCCGTCTCTTGGTTTTTCATGGTTCTTGTTTAAGACAGGATCTAGCTTCAAACCTGTTAAGTAATCAGAGGATGTCCTTGAATTCCTGATTCTCCTGCCTCCACCTTCCGAAAGGAGAGATTACAACCATGTGTCACCACACATCAACTTCCATTGGCTCTTCACTGTGGTTTACTGGTATTACTAGGTACAATTTCATAGATGATTGAGGAAAGCAAGAGGTAATGGGAGGATATAGAAGAGGCATGTCTTCAAATTGCTCTGACACACACTAATACATTCTTCCCACGCGTGTGTGTCCTTGAAGCAAGGGTAAAGACACCAGATTTACTGTGCAACATCCTTGGATATTTTATATTTCACTTTTTAAAAGGATAGCCAATGATTTGCCAAGTGGATTTTCATGTCACTAGTGGGACTCATAGTTTGAAAAACACTGCAACAAATTAAGCTTTACACCTAAACTACAAACCAGCTGTTAAAAAGTCCACAGCCAGTGACGGCTCACAGGTTAAGGCAGTGCTTGCTTGCAAACTTGTCGGCCTGAGTTCGATCCCTGGTAGCCCACGTGGTGGAAAGAGAAAGTCAATCTCTGAAAAACTGTCCTTTGACCTTGACACCACAGCATGTGCCTCTCTGCACACTCACATAAAGTTCCCTCGCAGCAGAGACAATAAGCAAAACAAAAAGGAACCCCCAGATGAACTGTGTTTCGGGTTCAGCAGTGTTTCGCAAAGCGCTGGGTGTCAGTAGGCATATTCCAAATAACCCAAGATGACGCCTGTCTCTGCCCTTATAAGTGATGTCTACAAATTCGGTCCACTTAACTTTTCAAAGATCACTTACTGACCACTGTGGAAAGCAATATTCCCTGGCTCTTTCAGGGATTCGGAAGCAAACAAGTTCGTGTTCACCCTGTCACTGTGATCGTATTCGTGCGGGAATATACAGAAAACAGTCGGTCTCCCTCTCCCTTTTGGCATCTTTACAGTTTTAATCACTGTTAGGTGAAGGAGTGTAGTGTGTGTGTGTGTGTGTGTGTGTGTGTAATGAGAAACCAGGGAACCCCCTGGGCCAGAGGGGCGACTCATCAGCCTGACGGAGGTGACTGCAAGGCCTCCCTTTTCACACCACCGAAGCGTCTAGCAAACTCATCTCCAGGGCCGGTAGGACAGGGGAGGGAGCAGGTAAGACGCCAGAAGCCGTTCCAGTGCGACCGGCCGAAGCCAACTCCCTAAGGTTTGACCGCAGCCCCCATTCCCCGCAGACCAGCTCCACGTCCCCATCCTGGGTCAGGCAGGTGAGCGCAACCGGGGCGTGGGAGGCGCCGAAGCCGCCGGGTTCCCGCAGCTCGGGGCAAACACGAGGCCAGTGTGTCCTGATGAGAGGCCTTGCGCCCTGGGTCAGAGGGACCCCCTCCCGCTGCCCCTCGATCCCCCAAGGGCCACCAGTCCTGCCGCTCTGGCCAGACTAAACCCACTCCCGGGAAGTTCGCCTCCCCTACTGCAGCGAAGAAAGGAAGAGCAGAAGAAGAGCTCTGGGAGCGAGGCGCCCCCTCGCCCCGCCATACCGCGCACGCCGCCCCGGAATCTCCCGCCGCGGGCCCCGCTGGCCAGGCACCGCCTTCCCCGCACGGCTCCGCCCCGCGCTCCTACGCCTGCGCGCCCCGGCCAGCTGCGCGGGCGGCGATCTGCGAGTGCGCGCGCACTTGCGTGTCCTGGCGTGGGGGGCGGGCTCCGGGGTGAACCCCGCCCCTCCGCCCCGCCCTCCGCCCGCTCCCCCTCCCCCATCCACTGCCGCGGCCGCCGCAGGAGCCGGGAGCTTGAGCCGCCCGGCGACTCCCCTCCCCCTCCCCCAGCCCCGCCCCGCCCCGAGCCGGGGCTCCGAGCCGGTGCCGAGTCTGCGCCTGGGGGTGAGTACGCGACCCCTCCCCAGCGCCCCCGTCTTTGCTCGCTGGATCCCATCACCACCCAAAGGAAGGGAGGAAAAAAAAAAGCCCGGCGCTCAGCTACGCGTCCCCTCCCTTCAGCCTCCTGCGGGACCCAGAGGTGCCCGGGCCCCACGGGACCCGGCGGAGACCGCGCGCTGTCCCCAAATCCGCACCATCCCTGGCCAGATGTGAGTCCCCCGACCCTGTCAGGGGTCCAGATGTGCGCCGTCCTTCTGCTCCCGGCCCTGGAAAGATTCCCCAGGGCGGGACGCCCCCCCTCTGTTCGGATCCCTGAGTGTCACCACCTGCCCGATCCAGGTGCGCGGCCCCTTGGGCGCCCTTCTTGGGATCCAGCTGCGCCCCACCAGCCGGCGCTGCTGGAAGAAAGCACCCGCCCCCGCCCCCGAGTTTTGGATTCCAGGGTCGCCAAGTACGATGCCCTCGGTCTCTTTTATCTTTTCTGTGGTTCCCCGGGACGGATCTGGCCCCGGACAGGGTTTGGGGATCAGGGTTCACGGGTACTGGTATGAAATGGACCGCATCCCCCGGCCCTTCTGGGTACTGATCGGCTGGTTGAAGAGGCAACGGGCCCCCGGAGCGTGTCCTCTCAATGCGCTCCACACAGTGCAGTTCATTCTTGAGCCGCCCGGGCCTGCATTGGAGGGTGCGGTGGGGAGAAGATTCAGACGCGAATCCGGAGTGGGCAAAGGCCCTGTTGGGGGGAAGGGGCGCGCTTTGTCCCTTCTGGCTGTCTTGACCGCCTGGGGCGGACTGTCCCAAAGCTTGCCTGTCTCTGTTCCCCAGAGAAAAGATGGACTCTTGGGAAGTAGAGAGGAGAGGTCAGAGGGGCTGGCTGCCCTTGGGGCTCTGTGTTGCCACCTGCCTGGATCCCCAGGCCAGAGGTTTGGTGGCCAGGACCAACCTAGTATTCCAGTGCTCTGGGGAACTGGGGCTTCTCGCCAGACACCACTCTCTGACCCTGGTCTGCAGCAGTGGGGTAGAATGTGGCTGCGCCCATCATCTTTTCTGGAGGCGCCCACAGTCCTGCCTCCTAGACACAAGTAAGAAGGGGAGTAGGAGTGGTGCCAGGCCTCAGGTAGGGGTGTGCTGACAGCACCGTTGTCCTTCAGGGTGCCAGAGGGCCCAGGTCCTGGCATGCCCCAGGTGGCACATGTTGGGGCCTGCCTTTAGCTCACCCAATGGCAGTCTTGGCCTATGGGTGAGTGGGTCAGTGAGTGGGAATGTTTTAAGGTCCAAGATGGATGAGAAGTAGCCAAAGAACCCCCTTTTGCAGATCACACAAGTTCCTTCCAAGTGCAGTAAAGTGACAGAAACCTGAGTTCAAATCCGAGTACTGCCTATCTTGAGCTGTGTGACCTTGACAAGTTATTTAACTGGTCTGAACCACTGTTTCCAATAAAAAGTGTAGTCAGCTACTTCCACTTTTGGTAGAAAGATTCATTTTTGGAATCCAATTGTACAACCCAGGGAAAGGAGCCTGGCACTCTCCAACAGTTGATTTATTATAGCTTCTTCAAACTTCCAGCCCAATCTCAACCTGCTGCAGGTGGATGGGGTATCTTCTAGGAGCATGGCAGCCTTCCCTGCCATTCAGGGGTAGTGTCCCTCACCAGTATAAACTCAGGTCTAAATACAAAGCTGCTGTCTGAGACTCTTATCACATTTCTGTTGTTAATTTCTGTGGTTTCTTTTACTTTGATTTTTACCAGTCTTCCTCCATTAAACTATCCCCTTTTGCTCAACATATTATCAATAACAATAGTTGTCTTTATTATTACTTATTGTTTGAGACAGGGTTTCATGTAACTGGGACAGGTTTTGAACTCCTGATCCTCCTACCCCCACGTCCCGCAAGTGCTGGGATAACAGGTGTGCACCTCCACCTCTGGCTTCACCAGCTGTTTTAAAGCCTTGGATGTGATTAAGAGCTTTTTATCCGGTTTCATCTTTTAAACAGCCACATAGCTGGGTTGTTATCTCCCATTTTGCAGTTGAAGTAACTGAGGTCCGCGATGGTTAAGTAATCAGCCGGGGATAGAAGCTAAGTGTGTCTCATCCTAGAGGCCCTGTGCTCTGGGTTTGCTGCAGATGAAACTCACAAACCCGGGACCTGAGTGGAGGACTGGGAACTACAACCCAGAGGAAAGGCAAGCCAGGAAACCTAGGGTGTGGCGTTCTCCAGAGCCTGTGCGGACAGCCTCCAGCTCCCTGCAGTCCAGGTGCTGGTGCCCACCTCTGGATCTACCACAGATTGGCTGTGTGTCACCTAGAACAAGTTACACACCCTCTCTGTGCTCAGTTGACTTTGGGTGTTTTGATGGGGAGCAAGGATGTTCCATTCACAAGGTGCTTAGAATGGCAAAACGAAATTAAATTAACCAGCCCCAGCATGGTGGAGCACACCTGTAATCCCAGAACCGAGGCAGGTGGCCCTTGCTTTTGAGGGTAGCCTGGTGGGGGAGAGTGATAGAGAGAGAGAGAGAGAGCATGTTGCGCCGTGCTCTTGAAAATGATACATTCTTGCCTCTCTCTCAGATCTACAGGGTAGGTGAAACTATTAGTATCACTTTGTTACAGATGGGAAGAGAAACTAGAAAGCAGCAACCTCAGGCTCCATCATCTGCTTCCCTAGGATTCCCAAGCCCTAATGAAATCTTCCCCCATCGCTCCCCAAAACACACAGTCCTCAGACATAGAACAACCTAAACTTGGTCTAAAATCCCCCATCACTGCACGCTTCCTGCTGCAGTCTCAGCATCTGACTAGAGAAATGGTCACACCGCGAGCTGGGCATGTCTGCAGAGTGGGAATCAGCCCCTGCCACTAGCCCCCCTCCAAGTACTCTGATCCCCTCTCAGCTGCCCAGCCCTCTGAAAGCAGCTCGCCTGTATGAAGCAGCCCATCAACCCCACCCCCACAGTTAAGAGCTTGAAGTCACCCAGTCAACTGGCAGAACCACCAATTCAGCCCCACCCCTTACCTGCCCTGTGACCTTGTGTGGATCGCTTCCCCTCCCTGGTCCCTACTTCCTCCCTTGTGTATGAGTGTTGTGCCTGCCTCGTGTCACGTGGAGGATCCTTGCTATTGTGGAGGGAACCGTGATTTGGGCTGGTAAAGAGAAGATCAGGAAAGGAACCTAGTGATTTCAGAGTCTAAGCATTGGGCTTGGACCCTCATCTATCCTACTGGAGCCACAGAGTAATATCGAAGCTCCTTCTTGGTCTAGGATAGAGAACTCAGGAACAGTGGGGTGGCATTTGGAGTTGTGAGGCTCTGGACTACATCGAAGTTGTGAGTGGGGGAAAAAGAGGCTGTGACTGGGGTTTCAGAAGCTAGATTAGATCCCCAGCACGACATAAACCAGGCGTGAAGATGCACCTGTAACTCCAGGACTTTGGAGCTGGAGACTGGAGGACTAGAAGTCTAGGTTTTCCTCAGCCATATAAGTACTTTGAAGGTAACCTGGGATATATGAGATCAGTCTCAAAAAAAAAAGGGGGCAGACCCCTTCCCAAGATACATATGACTATCTTAAACCCCACGCTCTGTGAACTCCGTGTCTGTACACCTAGGATCCCAGTCACATTCACATATACATCTGTACTCCAGACAGGACTCCTTTCTGCTCACTGCTTTGCAGTCACACACACACACACACACACACACACACAGAGGATGTGTTTATACATTTACACATCTGAACACACCTGTCTCTCCCCTGCCTCCCCCCCCCCACACACACTTGTGCCCTTAGGCTGAGAACATGATCTTCCCTGGGGAAGGGGAGGAAGACAAAGTGAGGAAGGACAGAGACCATTGTGGATACACTTTTTGCCTTTAGTATCACTTTGCTGCAGACGGGAAGAGCGGGACCCAGGTTCTCCAGAAACAGAGCTAGCCTCAGACCTCACCTGTCCTAGTCCCGTTAGAAAAGCACCTTGTTACCCTGGAAAGAGTTCCAGCTCTAAAGAAGTCGATTCAGCTTTAACTCCTTTCTTCAGCAGTGAAACCTCACAGCTGTCACTTAACCTTTCTGAACGATGTACTCAGGTGTTAAATTGGGGTGACACTCATGGGACTATTGAGTACATGGACCCACATTTGTATTACTCTGGAAACAACAGACACTGGACAAACAGTGCTTGCTTCCTTGCAAAATTTGTGTGTCTTTAAGGGACGCTTGGGCCAGAAAAGAGGGAGTGCATAGCACATAAAACAGTTCCTCCCGGCGCCTCCTGACCCAGGTTTTGCAAACACTCCCCGGACCCAAGGAAAACACATAAGCAAGGTCCTCTCCTCTTCTTGGAGAGCACCTTCTCTTGCCCTGTGTCTGAACGCTAGGATGGGGGGTGGGGGTCACCCACCTAAGCTTGTTGTTCTCTTTGTCTGGTTTCCTCTCTTCCCTGGGGACCCTCCCCACCCGGAGGCACAGCCTCAGTGTTGTCAGCAGAAGGGGCCCCTTGGGGCCCCCCATTAGGATAGGGTGGGGCTGTGCTGCCACAGCTGCCACCTCTGCAGCCACACTTCGCCTCCCTGGGGCCTGGCTCAACTCTGACCCTAAGCATGTGGCCCAGCTGGTTATCCCCTCTCTTCTTGCTCCCATCCCTCGGAAGCACCAGGGTCTACTGTCGCCCAGCAGTAGACAGAAGGATAGTACGGGGACTGCTGAGGGGCCTGGGCGGGCTAACAGGCCACCGCCCACACTCCCCTCCTGTACCAATGAAAAAGCTAAGTGGAGGGCACAGCATTCCCAGCCTGCCCTGCTCTGGAGGCTAGAGCAGAGCACTCTGGGAGTTGTAGTCATCACACTCCTCTGCTACCCCTCTATAGCTACCAGGAGATGGGAGAAAGCTGGAAAACAGGATGGAGAATAGCAGGAGTGGCTGGGGTGGAGGTTGGTGACATGAACCCAGACTCCTGCATTGCACTCAACTACTCTGAGGACACAATGTCAGCGCTGCAGCCGAACCTCTTGTTTTGAAGCTGACTGAAGGATGGGTTTGGCAGAGTTGGAAACTCTAAGCAAATGTGGTCATAAAATTTTCTTTTCAGTCTTCATGTATTTATTACGGTCCCTGGGACTGAACCCAGCACTCACAATCACTCTAACCACTGAAATAGATGTATGTCAGAGAGCAGAGTGAAGCTTCTGGCTCCTGACCCTTCTTCCCTGGCATAGAGACCCCTCTTCTTAGTCTGAGACAGAATGAGAAAAGAAGCAGGAAGTGGGGATAGACATTGTGTACCAAAGATCCTTACCCCTGTAGTGAAACCAGTACCCCAGTGTAGGTTGGCATTGGATCTGTACTTCCTAGATGGGGGGTGGTCACATCCAGAGGACATCTGTTCCCCAGACCCTTATCTCAGAGGCCAGAGCTTCTGCCCACCTTAGCAGCCTGGCAATGGATCCTTTCTGTACCTACTTTGCAGTACCACAGAGGATAGGGGGAAATCCAGCTAACCACTCTGCCCTCTGCCCAGGAGGACCATGCCGCAGTAGCAGCCATGCTGCCCTTCTTGCTGGCCACACTGGGCACCACGCCCCTCAACATCACCAACACCAAGGACTACTGCTACAGTGCCCGAATCCGAAGCACCGTCCTACAGGGCCTGCCCTTTGGGGGTGTCCCCACTGTGCTGGCTCTCGACTTTATGTGCTTCCTGGTGAGTATCTGAATGCCACCCCCACCCTGGATAACTGGGCCCCTGTGCATCCCAGCAAACACCTCCAGCTCCGTCCCGACCTCGCATGCTTATCGCAGCCTCCAACACCCTCTGACCATCCACCTTAAGCAGAGTCCTCCCTTGTAAGACGAGCCTCTGGCCCCTCTGCACCTGCCTGCTCCGTGGCTGTTCCGCAGGTAGGCAGTGGTTCCACCTGTCTGCTCTCCTCTTCCCTCAGGCCCTGTTATTCTTATTCTCTATCCTCCGGAAGGTGGCCTGGGACTATGGGCGGCTGGCTTTGGTGACAGATGCAGACAGGTAAGAGCCCGGGACTGTCCCTCCACGCTCCACACTCGCACACATACCGCATCATGTTCCTTGTTGGTGGGGAGTGAGAGCCCCAGCCCTCTCTAACTCCTTTCATTGCGAGATGAAAAGACACTGGTCCCAAGGCAAGCACAGGAAGGTATGAGGACCCTTACAGTCCTCTGTCTCTTGCCAGTCCCCGGGACTCTGCCTGCCCCAGCTAACCCTTTCTGTTCTCTGTCCCCAGGCTTCGACGACAGGAGAGGGACCGAGTGGAACAGGAATAGTATGTGGGGCACCAGCCCCCTCATCCACACTAAACCAGCTTTCGTTTTTCTTCTTCTGTCTCGCTTCTCTTCTCTTGGTGCCAAGTTGCTGGATTCTTTTTTTTTTTTTTTTTTTTTTTTGTAGCTTTCTCCTCTGCAGGCTCAGGTTTCAGATTAATGCAGGCGGTGTGCTTGGCAAAGCAGGGGGCTCCCCAACTTGTCTCTGCCTTCCCCCTTTGACTCCCACTCCGGTTCCCCTCGCAAGAGAAGTCCCCTCCCTTCACAGGCTCCCAGGCAGGAAGGGGGGATTGTCCCGGGGCAAGGGGACTCTCCCGACAGTCCCTAACACAGTCATGCAGAGACAAGGTTGGGTGTCACCAGCGGCTTCCCATCCCCTAATTAGTTCTTCGGTTCCAGGGTTCTCTCTTCGCTCCTGGAGGCGGGGAGAGGGCGCACTGCCCAAGGAGCCCCCAGTGTGGCCTTCATGTCTCCTCGAGGTCTCTATCTGTAGGACTAGAATTGGAGCTGTGGCAGCTGCTGGCTCAGGGGACAGGGAGGGTAGGGACCCGCCCAGGAGACATTTTCCAACCCGGTCACCCCTTTTGGATTCTCTCCCTGCTACTTTCTCTCACCTCCTCCTCTGCTCTTTGCATAATATTGGCTCTGTTGCCTCGCGCCCCCTGCTGGTCATCTCGGGAACTGCAGAGCCTTCTAACATCGCGCTTCGCCTTCCATCCGGGCAATAATGAAGACATCTTCTCCCTAAGGCCCACTCACTCACTGTCCATCATCGATGCCCCTAGAGGGACAAGGCATGTTGGAGGGAGGCAGGGTAGGCGGGGGTCACTCCTGCTTCAGCCTCTGCGCTTTCTGTGCCTTCTATAGCTCGAACCCGCTCCCCCAGGGCTCATGCTCACTTCTCACCTGGCTGTGCTCTCTCATCTCCCCACCCCATCCCCAGTGTGGCCTCAGCTATGCATGGGGACAGTCACGACCGGTATGAGCGTCTCACCTCCGTCTCCAGCTCTGTCGACTTTGACCAACGGGACAATGTGAGTGTCCTCTCTTAACCGTGTTAGACCCCACCCAACCCCTGGATAGACAGGCTGGGCAGCCTCTACCGTGCGCTGCCGTGGGTTACTCTATCTAGCATGCACTGCTCTAGGGTCAGAGGTACTGGTGTGACCGCCTCCTTGGCAAGAGAAGTGACTCATCTAAGATATGCAGGATCAGGGCTGACTTCTGTCCCATGTCACCACCTGTAAATGGCTCAGTCTTAACATCTGTCAATCCCAAACTTTGTTTGCCACAGCAGAACGCAGTGCCCCTCTCTGCTGCTGATTAACTTGAGAAGTCACAGTGAGCCTTCCAAACCTAGCAAAATGTAGACCCAGTGTGTTATGTAGAGGTCACTGGTGGTTCTGGCTGTGAGGACTAATTGACCCACGGAGGGTTGGCCCTGATGACAGCAGCCTCTTAAGAGCTGACAGTTCACAGCAGATCCAGCACAGGGGTTGCCTGTTTGACCCTCTGCCATTGTGAAAGGGAAGGTCCTGGGCACAATGCTCATCCTCACTTAAGGTGCCCAGTCAGTCCAGCTTGGGCTAGGGCTCCTAGCAGCCCCAGCAGAAATGGCCGTCAGCCATCTCTGGACTCACAGGGTAAGTGGCAGAGCACAGGCATCACGTTTGCTAGCCAGAGGTGTCTGGATGGTCCCTAGACTTGGGTTATGCTCAGATCACCAGCCCTGCATCTTGGTCGGAAGCTGCTCTCTGCCCATCCTGCGCTAGGTCTTGACTTTAGGAGGTGAGGAGAGTCCCTTTTGCCCAGGGCTTCCTGAAATTCCCACCCCCGGATCTGAAGTTAAAGCTGCGGTGGAGAAAAGGAGACACAGCTTGAGTTTGAGTCCCTACAAGACAGATTAGAATGTAAAATGCACCTTAGGCAGCCTGACAGACTCCTGCTTTTAGCAGCCTTGTTGCAAACTTTGCTTTTTAAAAAAAAATTTTAATTAATTACATTATTATTATTATTATTATTATTATTATTATTTATGTGTATGAGTGTGATGTGCGTTATATGGGCATCCATGCCGCAGTGCTTGTGATGAGGGGTCAGAGGACAACTTCATGGAGCCAGTTCTCTGTGTCCACCTTTACATGTTCTGGGGATTGAACTCAGGTAGTCAGGCTTGCATAGCAAGCACCGTTACTTGCTGAGCGAGCTCACCAACCCCACAAACTCCTCTAGTATTATCTAGAGATCAGGTGACCTTACCATCCTCATACAACTCCAAAACACACCCGTCCTCATTCTGGCCCACCCAACCCCGAGGCTTCATAAGCCACTCACCGCTCTGGACTTGAGTGCCCATAGATTACTCTTTCAGCCTTGGGTCTTTTTCTTCCTTGGGGAATCCCCGTGGAGTTTTCCGGTATATATACTTTCTTTTTAAAATGTTTTTCCTTTCTTTTTTTTCTTTCTTCTTTATTTATTGTCAGTGCTGGGGATTGAACCCAAGGCCTCATGCATGCAAGGCCAACACTCTGCTATTGCGCTATATCCCCAGTGTTCATGGGACTTTTCTTTAGGGGTATGGGTAGGTGTGGGAGCTGTGTTCAGGTGAGCCATGGGCTAGAGGTGGGTGGGACCTGAGGGAAGGGAGGTGTGGGTGGTGGGCTGGGACTTCCAGTTGTCCTCCCTCTGTCCCCCCTCAGGGCTTCTGTTCCTGGCTGACAGCCATCTTCAGGATAAAGTAAGTGAACGGTCTGCACGCTCTAAAGAGAAACAAAGAGAAACTTCAGAACCTTCATCTCCCTACAAATCTGAGGCCAGCAGCTTTGAGGGCCTTAGCGCTCCTAGCCAGCCCAGCAAGAAACCAGGCCATGGGGGGCCCAACCCCTGCTGACCCCCGAATGCTTATTGCCCCACCATCTCCTCGGTGATACTCTGCCTGGGGCCAGCTGTGCCCTCATCTCCCGAGGCCTGCCAGCACTTGAGAGCAGGGGCCGGAGCCCCCACCTCAGCCTCCATGCAGCCAGCGGGTGGGGGCAGCAGGCAGGCTGGGCGCGGCCAGCCAGCGAGCCTCAGGCAGGAGCAAGCGACCAGCAGGCAGAACTCAGGAGATCCAGCCACAGTCTGCAGGCAGGCAGTGAGCGCTGAGAAAGGCAGGAAGCCGGGACAGGTCAGCACTAAGTCACCCACACTCTGGGCCCTGCCCCAGCGCGGCCCTTCACCACGGGAGCTCAGCCCTGGCACTGCCAATGCCCACCTCCCAGCCTCCGTCCCCTTCTGCCCCTCTTTCCCCTTCCTCTTCAGGTCCTCCTGTCCCTCTCCCCTGTCCTTTCCTCTTTCCGTCCTTCCTTTCTCTATACCCTTCCTTTTCTCTTTGCCCCTCCATTTCCCCTCCCTCCCTGTGCATTCCTCCTCCTCCTCTCCCTTTAACTCCTCTCTCCTTTTCCTCTTAGGAAACCGGGGACCAAGTGGGTCTATTTTAGTCCTATTTCCGCCCCACCAGAGGGGCGGCTAGGGTGGAGGTGGGGTAGGTCAGGGCAGGCAGGTCCCGATCCTCCCTGGGCTGAACCTAACTCACCCCCTCCGTCTCACCCTGGCGGCCTGCAGGGACGATGAGATCCGGGACAAGTGTGGAGGCGATGCCGTGCACTACCTGTCCTTCCAGAGGCACATCATTGGGCTGCTGGTAGTTGTGGGCGTCCTCTCCGTAGGCATCGTGCTGCCCGTCAACTTCTCAGGGGACCTGCTGGGTCAGTGACGAGGCTGGGGTAGAAGGTGAGGGGGCAGGAGGGCATCTGCCTGACCTGACCCCATCACCACCCCCTGCCTCTTCCCGCCCTACAGAGAACAATGCCTACAGCTTCGGGAGAACCACCATTGCCAACTTAAAATCAGGGTGAGGCTGGGGGCCTGAGTGGTGGGCCAGGGGCAGAAGAAGGGAAAGATGACGAGGCCTCAGAGATGCAGGTTTCACTGACAGCCCCCCACGGATGACAGTGGTAGGGGGTGGGAGTGGACAGCGAGGGCCTGCAAGACGGCTAGTGGATAAAGTCACTTTTTACATAAGCCTGATGGTTTGAGTTCTGTCTCTGGAACTCACATAAAGAAGGATGGAAAGAAGCAGCTTGCACAAAGTTGTTCTCTGACCTACACACACACACACACACACACACACAGCGCCATTCACATTCACAATCACTCACAGACACTTCATATGTATATGCATATGCACTTTTTAAAATTTATTATTTATTCAATTTGGGCGTGTGTGTGTGTGCGTATGTGTGTGTGTGTGTAGAACCACGGGTGAATTCGGGAACCACTATGGACGCCTCCACCTCCTCCTTGTTTACTCTGCCCGGGGTTCACAGGCTCCGCCCTACCAGGACCAGAAACGCAGGCCGCCCCCGCCTCTGCCCGGCGTCTCTATGTGGGGTCTAGGACCCGAACTCAGGACCCTCCGCCTGCAAGGCAGAGGCTTAACCCCTGAGCCACCTCTCCAGCCCCCATATGCACATTTTTTAAAGGGGGAGGTTGAGAGATGGCTCAGAGGTTACACACTTGCTTCACAAACAGAAAGACCAGAGTGCGGATCCCCATATCCCACATAAAATGCCTGATGGGGTAGCCTGCCTGTAATTCTAGCAGATCCCGGGAATCTCCAGAACATGCTGGCTAGTGGCCCTAGAGTTGAGCTCTAGGTTTAATTAGAGACTCAGTCTCAAAAGAATAAGGTGGGAGAGTGATCAGGGATGATTCCTGACATCATCCTGGGCCTCCACACACAGATATGCACATAGACTTACAATACTTGCACACATACAAGCACCCACACATGCAGGCATGCATATGCGCATGTATGCACCCTGCACACACACATGCATGAAAATAAGATATTTTTTAAAGGGAAGGAGATACCGGGGCCTGGGAAGGCTGACTTGGGGGAGGACCCCTAGCCAGTGAGTAGGGCATAAAGAGATGACTTCTCAGGGACACATCCATTGGCATGACAATTGTGGGGCTGGGATCAGGGTGTGGAGCCCATCTTGAATGGGGCCAGTTGCCCTGGAGACAGCGAAAGACTCCAGGTGTGTTAGGTTGTCTCCGAGAGGCTGACAGCTGTGTTCTGAGCCCAGTGAGCCCCGGGTCTCCCTCCACTCCCTGCAGGAACAACCTGTTGTGGCTGCACACTTCCTTCGCCTTCCTGTACCTGCTGCTCACCGTCTACAGCATGCGAAGACACACCTCCAAGATGCGCTACAAGGAGGACGACCTGGTGAGGAAGGGGAGCCTGCCCCAGGCTCCAGCTGAACCCTTAAGGTGGCTGCTGCCGGCGTTGGGTCACCTATGTTTGCGTCCTGGCTGGACCGCCCAGCAGCCCCTGTGTCTGCAGCGACCCTGGATCCCCTCACCTGTGCGTGGGAGAACAGTGCTTCTCCCACAGCTGCGTGGAGGCAGCATCTCAATGCCCCAGGCTGTGCCTAGCGCAAGCTAAATGGATGTGACGTGCCAGTCATGTCCTCTTGCCTGGAAAGGACGAGAATGAATGTGCCTTTCCCTGCTCGCCCCGCCAGCACCTAAAGCCCGTCTCACAAGGTCGGAGGACCTGAGAGCAGCGCCCCTAACAACCCCAAGTGTCACTCCGTGACACTTCCTTCAGGTTCTGACATAAACCTGAGGCTGCCTCGCATCCTTATCTGCCCCTCTCTGCTTACACCCATTCCCTTTTCTTCCTTATGAAGCCCCTTCCTCAGCCCCTCCCTATATCCTCTAGCCTCTCTGAAGCCCACCCACAGGAAGGCAAATCTGCTCCCCTCCCACCCAGGTCAAGCGGACTCTCTTCATCAATGGAATCTCCAAATATGCAGAGTCGGAAAAAATCAAGAAGCACTTCGAGTGAGTAAGGCCGCTCTCCTCCAGGCATAGGGCCTGCAGGCTCCAGCTGGCCTTTTGTGCTGGACTCGAACTTATGCTGGACCCTTGGACTCGAACTCAGAGGTCTGCAGTGGGGGATGGGAACAGTCCAGGGAGGAGATTTGGTGTTCTAGGGTGGTCTCACGGTTGTTCTGAAAGACAGGCCCTTTGAGAGCAGGAGAGGGCTCGGGTGTGGATGGGTGGTAGAAGCAGCGTTTAACATGCACAAGCCCTCCCCACCTCCTACAAAGTATGGCAGGAGAGGGAAAATTCTGGAGCATGAGACATTCATTCTCCATGTCATTCCAGCTCCTTCTGGCTTGGACTGGGTCGTAGGTGTTTGGCCCCTGGGGACAAGCTTCCTGAGCAGTGTCTGTAGCACACTGAGTGCATGCAGATGTGGTGGGGAGAAGCTCGCCGTCTGTGGGGGGCTTCCACAGGAGTCTAGGGAACTCGGCCGTATGTTCTTCAGGCTTCCCTGGCTTCGTAGTTCAGATACCTGGACACTGGAGGAAGGGGGAGGGTGCTGGGCTATAAAGAAGGGACTCACCAGTCACCCCAGCCTGGGAACACACCTCAGGACACAGCCCAGGGGGTAGGGGTCGAGAACTAGGCTTCTCTATGGAGTAAGGAGAGATGGTCTGCATATAAGATTAGGGGTCCCGTGCATCCATTTATTCACCAAACCTTTCATCAGTCACCATAGCAGAGATGAATGGAATCTAGCTTGGGGAGGGGTGATGTCACACCACGGAGATCAGCTGGGGGAGCTAGTCAGGGTCGGAGCAGAGATTGGCCTAAGTCAGATTGTGGTTTGAATCAGGGGCTAGTTAGTGGCTGGGATAAAGGAGGCTGATAGTCTGGTCCAGCTCACTGTCCGCTGCAATCAGAACCAGGTTTATTCTTGAGGTCCGGTCTGCTGTTAGTTGACCTGCATCAAATCCGCATGTGATCTTGTCTGCCGTGGCGCCGAGTGGGATCAGCTCCATCAGCTCCAGAATCCTGTGAAGTCACATTCCAGAGCCCCGTGTGACAGGTTCAAGGCCTTGGTGCTGATGGGCGGCACTCGTTGATGCAACATGCATTTATCAAACGCCTTCTGTGTGCAGGCGTAGATATAGTAGCAGCAAACTGTGTTCGAGGTGCTATCTGGGGTTCAAGCTGTCACCAGCGTTAGGCACCCCGAGGTCAGGATGGGGACTAGAGCACCTACTGCAGGCTGTGGGACAGGCCCGGAAATGTGGTGATGAGCAAGAGACAGCCCTTATCCTCTTCGCTCCCAAGATGATTGCTGATGTTCACTGGGGCTTGCGGTCCGAGTCTGGGGTCCAGCTGGATTGGAGGATTGTTCCAAAAGAACTAGGGAGCATCCGTGTGCAGGCTTTAGAAGATGTTCCGTTTGCCTGGTGAAGGCAAGAGCTTTCCCTTGGGGGGAGGAAGACTAAACTGACTCAAGCACTAGCTGTTAGGGACAGGTGGGCAGCCAGCTGGGAAGGACCCTGTCCCTAGGCAAGTTTCTAAATCCTCATGACGTGATGAAGTCCAGCTTGCCCCTGCAGAGCCTTAGCTCATGCATCTTTAAGGCTCGACAGTTCTTCATTAAATTTTTAATGAGACATAAAAAGATGGAAACTCAGTCTACATTAAGGACGGGACAAGGAACAGTTGGCATTAGAATGGGCGAGTCACGGCTCACAGGATCAGCAGCCCCTCCACGAGCACCGCTGGGAGCTGAGCGTCAGGGGGCAGGGCAGCCCGGCGGTCAGTCCATCTCGTGTCACAGCTGGCATCATCCCTGGGCTGGGTCAGGGCCAGGGTTAGGAGTCAGAGTCAGGATCTGTTTCTTGTCAGTCTTAGGCTAAGGTGGCCTGGAGTTAGTCCAAAGTCAAGGCCAGGCGTTGGACCAGGAACAAGTCTTCTGGGAACAGTGCTAAGAAAACAACGTATGACTAGGAACAGTTTCTCTCAACCTCAAGTCAGCCCTGGACAAGATTCAGACCACAGCCTTGGTCTCCACAGCCCCACCCAGGAATCATCTCTAATTCCTGGATCATCAGCCCCCTCGGCGTCGCACAGCCCCTATGCATCCCTGATCTCACTTACATTACGTTTCGTTCTTGGGGAACCCTCTGTCGACTGAGAAAGAGAGAGCTTGAGTCAGAGATGTGTCTTGAAGCGGTGGTTCCCGCTCCCCACTGTGAAAACAAGGGCTGGGTGGGCGGAGCTCTGCAGAAGGTGATGGACTGGTCTGTATTTCAGGGAGGCCTACCCTAACTGCACGGTCCTGGAAGCCCGCCCCTGTTACAACGTGGCCCGCCTTATGTTCCTTGATGCCGAGAGGTATGGGGTGAGGCAGGGGAGGGGATTGGAACTCGCTGTCCTAGGTATCTTGGCCTCCTGAGTGGGAACAGGACCTTTCTTCCAAGTGTTCCCTAGGGCACCTTTGAGTTTGAACCAATCCCTCAGCATGATAGCTACTTCCCTTTAGAATGATCGAGGCCTAGAGCTTAGACTGTATCATGAGAAAAAAAGAATCCACAGTCCTCAGCTGTCTTGACTACTTACCCACTTGAGCTATAATACAAGAAAATTATCTCAGACAGTAAGAATTGACTCTCAAGAGATAGGCGGGGAGGCCCTGGGCTGAGGGAACATCTGACTCGTTAACAAGCATGAAATGGGATTGCATTGGGCTGGAGAGATGACTTAGGGGTTAAGCCTCTGCCTCACATGCAGAAAGAAGGTCCTGAGTTCAGATTCCAGGTCCCATATAAAAACTGCCAGGCAGAAATGGCAGCTTGGGGCTGGAGAGATAGCTTAGGTGTTAAGACTTTGTCATGCAAGCAGAAGTCCTGAATTCAAATCCCAGATCCCACATAAAAATAGCATGTGGAAACGGTCGTAGCCTGCACTTCCAGCCCTGGTGGGCAGAGTCTGGGAAATCCCAGAACAAAGGAAGGAGGAGGTAGAAGCAATGATGATTCCCAAAGTCACTCTTGATCCTCCACAGGGACACACAGTGCCCTCTGACACACACACACACACACACACACACACACACACACACACACACACACAATAAATAAAGTTTTAAAAAATGGAACCACACTATCCTCTGGAGTGGGCTAAGTCAGGCTTCTTAAATGTAATCCATGCACACGGCCCCTTTCCTTTCAGGAAATTTTTACATGACCCAGGTTTGTAGATGTAGGAATAAGAATACCTAATGATAATAACATAAAGAAATTTCTTTTAAGGTAACTCCTGAGGTTGGAGAGCTCTCGTAAGCACAAAGACCTGAATTTGATCCCCAGAACTGTGCAAAAAGGCCAGGCAGCACTGATGAGGTGGACGGGAGATCCCTAGAGCTCGCCGACCAACCAATCAGCACAGTCTAATCAGTGAGCTTCAGGCCAGTAGAGACCCTGTCTTAGAGGAGAGGGGGGACCTATCTGAGGACGACACTTGAGGTTGTCATTGGCCTCCACACATGCGCACAAATCTCCTCACATGTACACATGTGTATCTGCACACACACATTAAAAACAAGTAATTCTTTAGGCCTCACATAACCTTGCCATTTATTATATAAGACAAAAACGTATTATTGAGACTGGATGGTCTAACACAAAAGATGGTCTAACACATCAAAGATACGCAGAACCATAGGAAATAAAAGTCTTTGTTTTCAAGCTAGAGAGATCGCAGTGGTTAAAGACTTTGGTTCACAAGCAAGATGACCTGAGTTTGGATCCCAAGAACCCATGCAAAAATGTCAGGTAGAAATGGTGGCAACCTGTAATTCTGACCGTGGGAGGCAGAGTCTGGAAAACCCTAAAGCAAAGCAATAAAGGGGATAGAGTAATCTAGGATGATTCCTGATGTTACCCTTGAGCCTCCACAAATACACACACACACACTCAAGTGCCCTCTTATATACACACACAAATCTTTTTTCCCATAATTAAACAATTACATTTCTATACAAACAGAAACTTTGGTACGTGCAGTGAGAACATCACAGCTCATAAGGCAGTCCTGAATCTGACCCAGGGTGTTTCGGGTAGCATTCACTGGCGTGACAGCATCTGCCATGTAAGGTGCACATATCGGGCACCCAGGCTGCAGTGAGGTCAGATGGTACCACCCAGGGGAGCACTGCCAGCAGCAGCTTGGGTTCACAGTGCTTTTGACTTTGAATTACTTTTTGATTACTGCTGATTCACAAACCTTTTGCAGTTGCCAACCTTTTCACAACCCCCAACATTCAGCTACACGACCCTTTATCATGACCCACACTTGAAAGACACTTTGGGCTCAGCCTACCTCCTCCCCGTCAGCCCCAACGGCAGCCCCACTGAGCAGTGGGGTCACCGGCCCTGGGTCCCACAGGAAGAAGGCTGAGCGAGGAAAGATCTACTTCACAAACCTGCAGAGCAAGGAGAACGTGCCCACCATGATCAACCCCAAGCCCTGTGGTCATCTGTGCTGCTGTGTGGTGCGAGGCTGCGAGCAGGTACCTGTGGGCTGGCACGCTGAGTGCCCATGGCCTCCGGCACTGGCTGGGGAAGGCTGGGCAGGTCTCAGTAGACATGGATGCACCCAGGGGACCCTGTGCCCCAACCCCAGGACAAACCAACAGTCATGATGGACAGTAAGACCCAAAGGTAAACAGACAATTAGAGCTGGTGGAGCTGAGCACCTGCCCACACTGGGTGCCACCCACCTGCCCCTGGAATCCTTGACGCTCCGGTTCTTACTGTTGAGTTTGTCCTGTCTGTACAATGGCCAGGTTTTCAAACTGCAGATTAGAAAGAGCTCAGCTCAGTGGGTAGAGTGCTCACCTAGCATGCATGAGGCTCTGGGTTTGATCCCCGGCCCCAGGCGTAGTGGATTCAAGTCATTTTTGTCTGCATAGTAAGTTTGAGGCCAGCCTGGGATGCAAGAAGACCTGTCTCAGAAAAATAAATATCCACTAGATGGCTCAGTGGGCAGAAGCACAAGTGGTGCTTGCCGTGCAAGTCTGAGGGCCTGAGTTCAATCTCTGCAACCCATGTTAAGGTGACTGGAGAGAACCAGCTCCACACAGTTGTTCTCTGACCTCCATAATACAGCTATGCACTCTCAGTCTCTCTCTGTCACACGCACGCACACACACACACACACACATATGTGCTCATCATATGCACAATAATAATAAATATTTTATTTAAAAAAAAAAGAAGTCAACTGAGCAGCTGGGTGTGGCGGTGCACATCTGTGAGGATCTTGAGTTTGAGGCTAGCCTGGGCTACAGAGCAGAAACCCTATTTCAAGCAAAAAGGAGAGAGGGATGATGAGAGAGAGGAAGAGAAGAAGGGAGGGCCGGCATGTACCTGTGGTCATCTCTGCTGCTGCGGGTGCGAGGCTGTGAGCAGGTACCGTGCGTTATGAATTCACTCACACTGAGACCTTCAGCAAGCTCCTTAACTGTTCTGTGCCTCAGTTTCCTCATAAAACGAGGTTTACTGCCTACCTTGTTAAGTAAGGTTGGGGTGAAGAAAGTGAGTCCTCGCGTATAAGGAAGAGGGGGGCAAGCTGGCTCACAGGGGACACAGGAGGTGCTGGCTGGCGTTGTGAAACCTCCTGGTCCGAGTGAAGCCCCCGGTCTTCCTGGCAGGTGGAGGCCATTGAGTACTACACAAAGCTGGAGCAAAAGCTGAAGGAGGACTACAAGCGGGAGAAGGAGAAGGTGAACGAGAAGCCTCTGGGCATGGCCTTCGTCACCTTCCACAACGAGACCATCACCGCCATGTGAGCCCCGGCCCTGCCCGCTGCCCTCCACGCTCTCCTTGGCCGGGTCCCTGTGCTCACTGCGGCTGGGCAGTGGGGCCCTGCTGGGGCCTCGGTAACCAGTGCCCATCTCACCAGCATCCTCAAGGACTTCAACGTGTGCAAATGTCAGGGCTGCAGCTGCCGCGGGGAGCCGCGCGCCTCCTCCTGCAGTGAGGCCCTGCATATCTCCAACTGGACTGTGTCCTATGCCCCCGACCCCCAGAACATCTACTGGTGAGCCATGGGATGGAGGGGAGGTTCTCAAGGCATCGATGTTTGGGGGGACTCATCGCCCCCAGGTCCCTTGAGTGATTCTAACCCTCCTCCACCTTTTCAGGGAGCATCTCTCCATCCGAGGCTTCATCTGGTGGCTACGCTGCCTGGTCATCAATGTGGTCCTCTTCATCCTGCTCTTCTTCCTCACCACCCCTGCCATCATCATCACCACTATGGACAAGTTCAACGTAACCAAGCCCGTGGAGTACCTCAATGTGAGACCCGTGCCCACCCAGCCCTTCACAGTGATGAACACCGATGCTTAGTCTCACCCCAGCATAGCTCTGGTTCTCTTGGACCAGTCCAGCCTCTCTAGGACCATTCCCGGAACAAGAGTTGCAACCCCTCCTTGCCCTGCCTTTGAGCTCCTTGATACCCCCCACCTTCCCTCACCCCAGAAGAGTCCCCCATGAGGTTTATACCTCATCGAGAATCAACTCTTTCTCCTCTCAGTGTCTCCCACTGAAAAAAATGGAAGGTGTAGACTGAATCTTTGGTGATTTTGTCTGTAGCTAGGCTGCTCACATTGGCAATAGAGTGGGCCCAGGCTGCCTGGCTGCCCCTACTGCCTTGTCACAGACATGGTGTAGCTCCTTGCAACTCAGTAGTCAGAAGTAAATGAGATCCGAATGCTAGTCTACATCCCTCCCACCGCCCACCCCTACTGCTTACTACGACTAAGCCATTGAGTCTATTGCTGCCTCAGTGGACTCTCAGGAAACGGGCCGCGTCATGGCTGACAGCATGAACACATAAAGCACACACACGCTTGGCCTGTCGTTGGCGTTTGGCAGGTGTTTACCATCAGCATCATTCACCTGGGTTGTTCCCACAACCAAGCTTCTAAGTGTTCTGAACTTTCAGGCCTTCCTGACTATTCCTGCCTGACACATCTCCTGTACCCCCCCCCCAGAACCCCATCATCACCCAATTCTTCCCCACGCTGCTGCTGTGGTGCTTCTCGGCCCTGCTCCCCACCATCGTCTATTACTCTGCCTTCTTCGAAGCACACTGGACACGGTGAGCCGCCCTCCCTCGGCCGTCTGCTCTGGGCGCCTTACGCCCTGCAGGCTTATTGCCGGGGGCCGCTACACGTTCACCTGGGACAGCCTCTGAGCCCCCAGGGGAGCCTCCTGGGGTATTGTAGGGTGTGAGCTCGGCTCCCCGGACCTTTCCCATGCCCTCCCGCCTGCCCTCCCAGCTCCGGAGAGAACAGGACCACCATGCACAAGTGCTACACCTTCCTCATCTTCATGGTGCTGCTCCTCCCTTCGCTGGGGCTGAGCAGGTGAGTTTCGGAGGACTGGATGGGGTGCATGATGGGGAGGAGGTGTGGGAGCAGAAGCCTAGCCATCCCTAGGCTTCCCCCGGAGGTTCGTGGATGACCCTCTGCCCTAGAATCCTGAGCCATCCCCCTCTTCCCCCACCCTTTGCTCTCTGCAGCTTGGACCTCTTCTTCCGCTGGCTCTTCGACAAGAAATTCTTGGCTGAGGCGGCTATTCGGTTTGAGTGAGTGGCCAGGACCCCTGGGGAGAAGAGACCAATAGCAGGGTTGGGCAACGCTGAGAGGCACTGCCAGCTCCCATGGGAGAGTGTGTCCAGGCTTCCATACCCAAGGGGAAGTAATGTTGATGCTCTGCAGGGTCATCCCCAAGAGGGTACCCACAGGGTGCTGGATGTGGGCCCAGGTGGAGTGTATGTTGGGACACACACTCCAGGAATATAGCTGAATGCTGAACTCACACCCAAGGTAGATTTAATGCTTTGGGGCCCACATTTGGGGAGGGCCTGTGGGGACATAGGTTTTTATTATGGGACTGACTGTGGGAGCCTTGAGTTTTACCCAGGAGGTTGGGGGAGGTATCAGTAGCGGGAACTTGGTCATAGTTTTAGGAGTATCTCTCCAGGTCCCTAGAGCACATATCTTTGAGGGTCTATTAGTTTGGAATTGGGGTGGAGGAGGTTCTAGTGTTCAGGTTCTAGGGCTATCTCTGAAGTTTGGGGCTCTCACTCAAGCTGCAGTTGTAGAATTTCTTCTCTGGGAATCCCTATCAGGGCCCATCTGGAAGGTGGACTGTGGCTTTGTTACCACAGCATGTAGGGGCCTGCTCGAGGTATCTGTGTCCACTTTGGATGCATACTTGGGATTGTCAGGCTCTTACCTACCCACCCCCCCAAGATATGTGGAGGAGGTCTCTGAAGCTTGTTGGCAAACATGTCTGTTCTGGCAGAACACTTCCTGGGTGTTCTTGGGTGTATGTCCTTGGTGGTCCCTGGGATCCGCTGCATTTTCTGCGGTGATCTCAGCAGTATGTCCTGATCATGCTGGTCACCCACATGGTCTCCCTTGTTCCTTGGGTCTTTATGGGACATAGGTCAGGGCTATCTCCGGGCTCATTCTCAGTAGCTATCAACTCATACTCAGGGTATCTAGCCTTATTTCGGGGTCGTCTTGATGTTATGGTTCCTGCTTCAGAAAGATTGTGACACAGTTGTGGGGGTGCTGAGCTGGGGGTGTCCATCAGAGGAAGCACTCCGAGGGTGAAGGCGTGGTATGGCTGTCCTGCCAGCAGTAGGCAGCCAGCCACCAGGTGGCCCTGAGGGTGCAGAGCTGGAGCACCCGGTGCCCGCAGGTGTGTGTTCCTGCCAGACAACGGCGCCTTCTTCGTGAACTACGTCATTGCTTCGGCCTTCATCGGCAACGCCATGGACCTGCTGCGCATCCCGGGCCTGCTCATGTACATGATCCGGCTCTGCCTGGCGCGCTCAGCCGCGGAGAGACGCAACGTGAAGCGGGTATGGGCCGCCTGGGGCAGCAGTGGTCCACACAGCGCCCCTGGTGGCCCAAGCAGGAACCGCAGCCAGACTAGGGTGGTGGGCCCAGAGTGGGGGCTCCGGGAGTACAGTTTCCATCTGGGGCCTCAGTTTCCCCACGTGTGTAGGTATAGGTGAATATGGATGACCCAAGGAGTTTCCCTGAAGTCTGATAGAAGAGTATTCTGTGCTGGGAGTTGGGAGAGAGGTCTGGCTCCCTGTCTAGAGTCCCCAAATCCTTCCGGCTCTCGCCCGCACCTGCCAGCCCTGGCCCCTAGAAGACCCCACCCCACGGCCCATCACTGCCCCTGCCTGGCCTCCCTCTCAGCCACAGCCCCCTCCCACCTGCCTCGTCTTCCCCTGCACACTTCCCCCTCCACACATTAGGGCTCTCGCTTCCCACAGCTTCTTTCCTGACCCCAAAGTTCCCTGGCCGCCTCCTCCTGCTTGCCCTGCCCTGCCACGGCCTGTCCCCGCCATCCTGAGCCACCCTCCTGCCCATGTTCCCCCCAGCATCAGGCCTACGAGTTCCAGTTTGGCGCAGCCTACGCGTGGATGATGTGTGTCTTCACGGTGGTCATGACCTACAGTATCACCTGCCCCATCATCGTGCCCTTCGGTAGGCACCGCCGCGCCGGGACCTGGGCCCTGCTCGGGGGAACCCAGGGTCTTACCTGCTCCACTCTAGTAAGGCAGGCCACCCCGAGTGGACGGGGCCCTGGCTGGGAGACCGGCCCCTCGGGCCTCCCGCCTGGTTCCTGGCTCAGTCTGGGGACTGGCCTTGGGGAAAACGGGGAGAGCAGCTCTATTGAGGCTTGGCCCACCCGGCATCGTGGGCAGAGCTACCCACCAGGAAGACCCTGTGTACTCACACTAACACCCTCCTTCAGATACACCTGAACATGGCGCCTTCCCACGGATGCGCTGCACACAGGCCATAGATATCTCTCACACACTAACCTCTAAACTCAGGAAAGCCCCCATGGATTTCAGAGTAAGCTGCGACAGTAAGGACAGATCTGTCCTTCCACAAAAGAACCATATATCTGGGGAAGATCCCGGGTTTGTGGTTGTTTTTTTTTTTTTTTTTTTTTTAAGGTTTCAAGCAAAGTTTTTCATTAACCTTTACCCAGCAGTAACCTCTGCCCTCCCCCCAATAACACTCTATCCCTCCTTACCCCCTGTGGCTGTTGAAGGCTCCAAGCTCCCAAACTAACCCCCTGGTCCCTCTTTAAGACACCCACGTCCTCGGCCATCTGAAAGCAGAACTTGGTCCTCAATGCACCACTCCATCTGTTTAGCGACCTGCGTAAGGGAGGAGGAAGTAACATGGTCTCAAGAGGCTTTCTTGTTGAGCCAGATGACTGGCGCTCGGAGGGTAGCTACTAGGGAGGACCAAAGAATGAAGGGCCCGGAGGGGAGCAAGCTCTGCCACCAAGCCAGGGCTGGGAGTGCTATTCTGTCCTGGCACCGGGGAAGGGACAGGACAGGAGCGGGATCAGCCCTCCAGCAGCCTCAGAAGGCACAAGCCACCTGTGACCGAGGTGCCAAGGCCTCACGAGCGCTGGTTCCGAGGTCAGGGCCGTGTGGCTTTCCCCAGGACTCATGTACATGCTGCTGAAGCACCTGGTAGACAGGTACAACCTCTACTATGCATACCTGCCGGCCAAGCTGGACAAGAAGATCCACTCGGGGGCCGTGAACCAGGTGGTGGCCGCGCCCATCCTCTGCCTCTTCTGGCTGCTCTTCTTCTCTACCATGCGCACAGGTGAGAGCCCTCGGTTCCCTTTGGGGATCTGGGGGGTCACGTGACCGAGGTAGCCTAGTCCTGGAAAAGGCCCTGGCGAGGCTGTAGCAGGGAAGTGTGCAGAAGTGAGCTTAGAAGCAACCAGAGCCGGAGTAATGAGCCCCTGGGAGGAGCCCAGAATTCAATGAGAGCCCCATTTTTTTGTCACCCCCCCAGGATTCCTGGCCCCCACGTCCATGTTCACATTCGTCGTTCTAGTCATCACCATCGTCATCTGTCTCTGCCACGTCTGCTTCGGACACTTCAAATACCTCAGTGCCCACAACTACAAGGTGTGGGAGCAAGAGGTGGCGGGGCAGAAGCCTGCAAGGCAGGCGGGGGGCTGCACGAGGGCACAGGGGCAGTGGGTGTTGGGAGGGTGTGGGGGGTCAGAGTTGGAGCTGAGGGCAGGGAGATGACCTCCCCTCCACCATATCTGACTCATCTTGGACCCCTCAAGATTGAACACACAGAGACAGATGCCGTGGGCCCCAGAAGTAACGGACGGCCTCCTACTGCTGCCGCTGTCCCCAAGTCTGCGGTGAGTGCCCCCTTCCTCAGCCACGGGGAGGAAGGGCTCTGAAAGACCCAACCCCCCTCCCAGGCTGGATAGGCCACTAGCCTTTCAGAAAGATAAGCCTGTGCCAGATCTCAGAGCGCCAGGCACCATTAGGAAAACTGCTCACCTTCCCTACCCCAAGCCGACCCCCAGGGTACTGCCCACCCTGCTTCCCTTCAGTCCTAAGATGCCTGTCATCTCACCCCTACTCCTCTCCCTTCAGAAATACATCGCTCAGGTGCTGCAGGACTCAGAGGGGGACGGAGATGGGGACGCAGCTCCTGGAAGCTCGGGCGATGAGCCCCCATCCACCTCCTCCCAAGATGAAGAACTGCTGATGCCACCAGATGGTCTCACAGACACAGACTTCCAGTCTTGCGAGGACAGCCTCATAGAGAATGAAATTCACCAGTAAGGGGAGGGAGGGCCCTGGAGGCCATACCCTGCCCGCTTCCCCCATCCCCCCACGGACACTAAAACAAAACAAAAAGCTAATAATTTATTAGATCTAAAGCCCCCTCGTCCCCCATTCCCTGCTTTCATTAAGGTATTTAAACCTGGGGGTTTCATCACTTTCCCCCCTCCATGGTGGGAGAGAGGGAGCCCCCCCCAACCTCAGTGAGGACAGCCCCGAGCCGGCCCCGGGGCAAAGAGGGGTATAGAGGGAGTTCCCCCAGATCAGCCCCCTCGACCCAGTAGAGTAGCCAGAAAAGGGTTCATGAGAGCCAAGAGGGGTACCTAGTGCCATGGCTGGAGACCTGGGGGGAATAGGCAGATCAGAGGCTGCCCACCCCCCCAGTTCTTTACTCCCTCCATCACCCCTGGATCTAGTCCTCCAGGGGTGGGCACCTGCAGCCCTCTAGGACACATGAGAGAGGCCTGAGTTAAAGGTGACCTGGGGGGTGAGTCAGGCCTGAGCCAGGGGTGACCTGGGGGACCGACACTGGAAAACGGGGTTTTGCACTGGGTTTTTTTTTTTTTTTTTCCTTTAAAATAAAAACAGAAAAGCTTTGAGCATGTGTCTAATTTGGGGGGCTGTCCTGACCTATGTGGGCTGGGGGCGCTCACCTCAGCCTTCTCTCCATTTGGATGACCTGTTCACAGACCCTCTATGAACCCCAGCTCTGATAAAGGGAGGTGGCTGGGCTTCGGGGTCTGAATCAGGAGAGACCCCTACATACAGACCACCCATGCCAGCCTGATGGCCTGTGGAATTCCTGAGGGTGACAAGCAACAGCGAGCGGAGAAAGGCTCACAGCCAAAGTGTGACAAGTTCGGCTTCCAGGACACCTCTCTCCTGCTCTCTACGGGGCGCCCCATACACACTGTACTGTGTGTGTGCGTGTAGGGACTGAAAAGCCCTTGTCCCAGGCCTGGTTCTGTTGCCGCCTGACCTCACCCCTCTCTGAACCATTTTCCTCAGTGAAATCAAGCTGCGTGACCAAGAGGGCCCTAAAACCAATCCTACCTACCATCTACCATCAGGACCCAGAAAGTAAGTCACCTAACCCAAAGAGGAGGAAAAACAGGGCACCTTAAAAGTCTGCACAAAGAAAATACCATAGTTTGGTTTTAGCATTTTGTCAGAAGCATCCGTGCCACGAGGAGGAAGAGGAGGCAGCCCTGCTCATTTCCGTGTGGCTTTGTAGAGATGGTGAAGCTATTTATTGGTAATCTGCCCCGGGAGATCACAGAGCAGGAGATCCGCTCACTTTTGGAGCAGTATGGGAAAGTGGTGGAAGGCGACATCATTAAGAATTACGGGTTTGCTCACATGGAGGGCAAAACCGCAGCCGAGGATGCCATCCGTAACTCGCACCGCTATAAGCATCATGGAATGAACATCAACGTGGAAGCCAGCAAAGGTAAGAATAAACCTCAACAAAATTGCACGTGGGTAACATCAGCCCCACTTGCAACAATAAGAAGCTTTGGGCCAAGTTTGAGGGGTATAGTCCAGTCATCAAATGTGACAGGAAGAATTATGCCTTTGTACACGTGAAATGGGCAGAGGATACAGTGGAGGCCATCAGGGGTCTTGATAACACAGAATTTCAAGGTGGGATGTGTGAAGGCTGAAATTCCAAGCAGCAGCTGTGCGTGAGAATACACCCTTCACGCATGAAACTGTTGTGGTACCCATCTCTAGGAGAGTTTCTGCTCTGTGTGTGCGTTCAGTCCCTTGAGAACCAAGGACCTTAGTTTACTTTGCTAAATTCAGATTTCTCCTTTCCCTTGATCTCTCCCACCCAATATGCTATTCTGTTATGTAATACTTCTATAGGGTCCTATTCAAGTTTTGTTCTTCCAGCAAGCCTCACTGTATGCAGAAACTGGGGGAGGGGGGCTGTGCTATCTCCTCTCTACCTTCTGACTCCAGTGGGTGTTGGATTTTGGAATGACTTTGGTAAGGAAGAGAGTCACTATTCCCAGGTTTCTATTGTTTTGACCAGAAGGCTAGACCTATAGAGTTGGATCACTTTTCCTTCCAGTGAAATAAATGGTTTTTCAAGTTAAAAAAAAAAAAAGAAAGAAAACATAATAGTTGTATTAATTTTCAGTCTGATACCTAAGAAGTATCTGTTTGAGTCCACCTGAGAGATATACTTTGAACCTGCCTGTGGGAGATTGTCTTGACTCTGCATAATTGATATGGGAAGACCCAACCCACCGTGGTTGGAGTCGTTACCTAAGCAAATGTTCCAAGATTGTATAAAGATATAAAGAGAAGTAGCTGAGCAACAGACGAGTAAGCAAGTACACATACACGCATGGCTTCATCTACTTATGTTCTTGACTGTGGATGTGTTTCGACCAGTTCCCTCGGCTCCTGCGGCTGACTTCCCTACCATGATGGCAAAGAACCTGGAACTATGAGCTAGAATTTCCACCTGCGGTAGATAGCTCCTGGTATCACCTTGGTAACTGAAGGCTTTGGCTCTGGACACTTGTGTAAAGAATTAATGGTTAAGCCCTGAGCCAGTCTACAGGGGACTGTCCCAGCCCATGGTGGGTAGGACCACCCTCTGGGCAGATGAGTAAAATGGAGGGATCTGATTGAGAAAGTGTGCCGTTCTTCAGCGTAATGGGACAGACATGCCGTCTAGCTAGGGAGGTTTGCCCATCTCAGCACTCCCCTGGATATGATGCAGTGAGTTCCCCAGCCTCTGGTGTTGGTGTAGACTCTCCTGCCAAGCTGGGTTAAGATCTATAACTAGGCAACTGTAAGCCTTGTTCCTACATAAGTCGTTTGGTCATACATTTATCAGCAACAATGCAGAGAAACTGAAACACCACCCAAGGTGCTTGGGCCAGATATTTCGTTCCGGTGACATGTAATGAAGCGACACCAGGCAGCCATGGCAACTAGCAGTGAAGAAAACAAATATGGGGGCCAGTTACCACGGCAACGAAGGGATTGACCTCGGGTCTGGTTATGATCTGCGAGTGAAGCTCGGTTCATGATGCCTTCATGACGGAGTATTCCCAAGTCCTGAGGCCAGGGGAGCTGCCAGGGACTGCCAAGGACTAGGGAACAAGCATCATATGCTAATTGGGCAGAAGTTGTGGAGGCTTTGAAACATGCCCTTTGGCTATGAGAAGACTGATGCTCCTGAGGCCCGTTCTCTGGGATACGTAAGAACCAGTCTCAAGAGGAAAGCAGAGCAAGACAGGAAGACATGACATGGAGAGTTCTGGGTGGGGGAGGGGTAGTCCCCAGAACCTTCAACTGTCAAGCACCTTGTTGGGTGCTGATATCTGCCCACATCAGTGGGAATGCAGCTTCAGTAAATGAGAGGGTTTTCAGGATCAAGAGCTGTCACGGTGATAGGCACAACTCCTTGCCCAGCCTTGCCCAGCCTCTGGCTGAGAGAGAGGGACTTGTCCTGCTAGAGGTAGTCTCAGCGAGGATGGGGGATACTATGTGTCCACAGGGGTGGGGCCTCTGGCCTGGCAGGCTGAAGCACGAGTCCATGGGTGACAAATGGGAAGGAGAAGAGAAGGCGGATGTAGCAGTTAAACCATGCCCCTGGCCTAAGAACTCCACTGTGTTGGAGAGTTCTGGGTGGGGGAGGGGCAGTCCCCAGAACCTTCAACTGTCAGGCACCTTGTTGGGTGCTGATATCTAGGTGCCTTCAACATGCAGTACTCCTCAGGTAGGCACTCGGGGGACCTGTCCCACACCTGTCCCTTCTGTAGACTAGGGCCTCATCTAGGAATGGAGCTATGTCCCTCTTGGACTTCAGAGGGTATCCCCTGAGGGTCAGGGACTGGAAGTCTCTCCTACAGGAGGGAGTTGGGCCTCTCCCTCAGACTGTTTGGGAAAGAAGAAACAGGAACCTGCCTCCTTTCTTCCATTGAACAGTCGGCATGGGACGAGGGGAGGAGCCAGTCACCCTTCTATCGTGGCTGCCCGGGGAAAGAGTCTGTGTGAGGAAAGACCAAGCAGCCAGTGAGACGCCTGCTGAAGGATCAGGAAAAACTTCAGCCAAGTCTATGGAAACAGATTCCTCTATCGAGAAGAACCGAGTCCCAAGAAGGTGGCTGGAGCAAGCTAACCCAGGGCAAGGTCGAGCCCTGCTTTCAGGCCAGAGTGGAATGATTTGCGAGGAGGCCATGAGAGAATGATAGGACTAAGCTATCTCCCCGGGTAGGCCCAGCCTCAGCCAGCAAAAGGGGTTCGGCTTTGACTCTTACTGTCATCCTGGGGAAAGGAAACTTGTCACCCTGAAGCCATGACCCTCAATTCAGCCTCCCGTACTTCTAGGGTGACCCATCTACCTGCCTCTGGAAGTTTAGGTGTTGATGGTAACACCAAGCCGTCCTTAAAGCTCCCTGAAGCAGCCTGTCCGTTTCCTCCCAGCTCTGGAAGTCAGCCTGTCCATAGATCCACTGGTTCCCCACCATCACTGGGTTTACACCGGGTATTTTTTAAAAGCCACTGAGAGTCTGGGCAGAGGACTAGCATCCAACAAGCCCTGGACTCCATCCTCAGCACCACAGAAAAACAGGCGTGATGACATGCCCATAATCCAGTATTAGGAAGGTAGAGGCAGGAGTATCAGGAGGTTCAGAGTCAGCCTTAGCTATGAAGTGAGTTTGGGACTAGCCTGGGCCACAGAAGGTCGTGTCTGAAGAAAAAAAAATGGAGATATAAGTATGTGAGATAGTGGATTATATACCATTCCAAATAAATAAAATTGCTTTAGGGTTTCTTTGGGAAATTGCTTTTCACTCTGTAGCTCAGGCTAGCCTCAGACACAGGGTCTTCTTGCCCCAGTCTCCCAAACATCATGTTATAGGCACACATCGCCATATCCACCTAGATTTGGCTTTTCAAAACATCAATAGGACGCTAGTCTTATGGGGGCTGCAGTCCTACCTTGAGAGGTGACCTGCATTCTGATGGGGGAGGACAGGACTCGATCTCAGGACAAAAGCTCCCCAGACAGTCATACCTTTTGATATACCATGTTGTCTGAGCTGCCCGTTGTGGGTCTGTCTGTCTCTGTCCCAGCTGGCTCCCCCACCAGCCATGGGTTGCTACTTTCTCTACTGTGGCAACGGGGCAGCACGGGCGTCTCCCTGGTGCCAAGCAACAAGCTCAGGTGCCAGGGTATAGAGAACAGGTTTAAAGCAGGGTTTGGGGTCAGACCAGTGAAAAATGGCTTGGACCGGGCCATGTCCCAGGGCGCTGAGGAGGGGGAACTGACCCTCCTCTTCACTGTCCTGGTCCTGTGGATCTTTCTAGAACACCGGTAATTCTGTGATCTTCACCTGAGGAGAAGTTGAGCCTTTAAGTGCCAGAGCAAGGTAGAGGCCTCCTGGGGTGACCCTGGGGAAGAGGAGCAGTTAACGTTTCTGTATGGGTGGGTCGGGACCTTTGCTTTAAACTCTGCCAACTGGGGGCAGTGAGATAGCTCAGTGGGTGGACACCTCCTTGCAAACCTTGAGATCTGAGTTCAGTGTCTAGACGTCCACATGATGAAGGGTTGAGAGCTAACTTCTGAAAGCTGCCTTCTGACTTCCACCCATGTGCCATGGCATGCGTGTGCGCATTCCTCTCTCGCAATAAACCCCGCCTAGCTCAGCAGCATGCTGACGACTTATGCCGGGTGATTCTTCATGCTCGTGCAAGGATGCCGCTCCACGCATTGTAGGACATACAGCAGCATCCTTGGTCTCTAGCCACCAGGTGCCAGTAGCAGCCAGTCCTCTGAGAGCAGTGACGCTCAACATGTCTCTGGACAGTGGACAGATGTTTTCCAGGAAGAGTATCGCCCCAGTCAAGGAGCTCTGTCCCATCCCCTGTGAGCAGAGCCCGGGCTCCACCTGGTGAGACCCAGGCGACATCCCAGCTGAAGGCCAAAGTCCCCCCTAGTGATGCTCCACCCCTTCCACTGAACAGTTCCTCTGAAGGGGGTGCCGTTCACGCCTCTCAGCCCCCCACTCCACCCCACTCTCGCGACCAATCTTTTTGAACAAAGAATTAACCATTTACCCTCACACACACTACACTACACACATCTTTCCCACGTGCATGAACACGTGGGCCCGTGCACGCACCCCACTTGCCCAGTGTCAGAGGTAACCCCTCTACCACTTCTAAGACGACTCCACATCACTCAAGAGGATGGCATAGGCTTTGAGGAAGCAGAAGGGAAGGAAAAAGGAGGAACCCTCGACTGTAGCTCTTCCCACGCTCAGCCCTCTAGAACCAGGATCTCAGGCACCCCTCATCCTTGGGGCACCTCGTCACCTGGAACCTTAGTGCTGGCCCAGAACAAATGCTCTATAGAGTGACGGCTATGGGTGGGGGATTGCCCCCAGGGACTTAGACGACAGTGGAGACAGAGATGCACACAGTCTGTCCCAGTGTGTTGAATAATACCATTGTTATATTTAGTATGATGATGGACAGAGGAGCAACCATAAGGCTCTGGGTTCCATCCCTATAGGAAGGGAGGGAAGGAGGGAGAAAGGGAGGGAGGAAGTAGGGAGAGGGAAAGGGAGGGAGGGAGGGGGAAAGTGGGGAGGGGGAGGGAGAGGGGGGGAGTAGGAAGGGGGGAGTAGGAAGGAAGGGAGGGAGAGAGAGGGAAGGGAGAAGAGGGGAGGTGGAAAGGGGGAGGGAAGGAGGGGGAGTAGGAAGTGGGAGGGGGTGGAGGAATATAGAAGGGAGGAAGGGGGAAGGAGAAAGGAAGAAGAGTGAGGGGAGGGAGGAAGGGGAGAGGGAGGGGGGAAGGGAGGAGAGAGGGAAGGGGAGGAAGGAAGGAAAGAAGAAGGGAAGGAAACAAGAAGGGAGGGAGGGAGGGAGGGAGGGAGGGAGGGAGGGAGGGAGACGAGGTTACCCGTAAGAATCTCGGCACTCAAGAAGCAAACACAAGTAGCTCCCAGAGCAAACTGGCTAGCTAGACTGATTTTGAGAGCTCTCTGGGTTCAACAGAGACACCACCTTAATAGGAAAAGTAGAGAGCAATCGAAGACACCCTAAGTCAACCTTGGGCCTCCACATGCACATACACAAGTGTGCACTCACACCCACACAAACCCCCACACACAACCCCCCCCACACACACACACAACACACACATGCAGAAACAGAAGAGCAGCAACAACAGAAATGGGCTCACCACTCATTCCCACAGAAACCCGCGAGGGCTCTTCGCCTCTTTGCCAACGTTAACCTTATCTGCCTTGTCATTAAGCCATCCTCCTGGCAGGGATGTGGCGCCTCACCACGGCCTCGGTCTTCATGTCTCTGATAGCCCGCTGAGCTTTTTTTCATGTGACCACAGGTCATTGTACATCTTTTTGTCAGCAGTGGCATTTTTTTGTTATTTTTTCTTTTCTTTTTTTTTTTTTTGGCGACAAGGTCTCATGTAGCCCAAACTGACCTTAAGCTCACTCCGTGCGTGACCTCGCTCCTGATCCCCCTACCTCTATGGCCCAGTGCTGTGATTACAGGAGTACCCCACCAAGTCCAACTTCAATGCCAGTACCCTCCCTTCCCATCCCTTCCCCTCCCCTCCCCTCCCCTCCCCTCTCCTCCTTCCTTCTTTCCCTCATGTGTACATGGGGGGCTGCAGGCATGTATGTGTGCATGACTGCACATGTATGTACAGATATATACATATGTCAAGCTTGTAGAGGTGTCTTTCATGATGGTGCTCTCCTTTTATTATTAAGACAGGGTCTCTCAATTGAGCCCAGAGCACCAGGTCAGCCGGGCGAGCTATCCAGGCTTCCTGCCTCTGCCTCTCAAGAGCTGGGTTTACAGGCGGTCACCACATCTCCTGACTTTCCTGACTTTTACACGGGTTCTAGGGATCTGTACTCTGGTCCTCATAACTCCAGGGCAAGCACCTCAGTGACATTTTTAATTTGGGGCTATTTGTCTTTTTATTTTTATTGAACAGAGCCCATTTTTACTGAAAAAGGAATCGTGGTTGCCATAAACTATAGCCGACTCAAGGCCCAAGGTTTGGGCCAACACAGCAACGCCCAAAACTACAGGAATCAGAGCTTCGAGGACCTTCGAGCAATGTGTCTGAAGAAGGGGCAGCTCTTTGAGGACCCTTTATTCCCTGCGGAACCCAAATCGCTAGGTTTCAAGGATCTGGGCCCGAACTCCAAACAAGTGCAGGACATCCTCTGGCACCGGCCCAAGGTGGGCACTGAGAGGGAAGGCACTGGCCCCGGGGTGGGCACCCCGGCACTAGATCTCAACTCCAGAGATGGGGACAACTGTGAACAGGCCTCAGCCAACGCTCCCCCCCCCCAAGTTGATGTTCAGGTCCTCACCTGCCAAGTTTGCTCACATGTCACCCATGAAGTCACGACCAAACAGCTTAGGAGAAAAAGGGAGTTTTATTCTTTCTCACAATTCTTGGTTACCGTTCTTAGTCCGGCTTGGCAGGAGAGCTCATGCCAACACCAGGAACCAAGGGAACTGGCCACGCCGCACCCACAGGGACTGCTGAGAGGGGCGAACCTCACTCGCCGCAGAAAGACTGCCAAAGCAGGCTGAAGAATGCCAGCTCTCTGAACCGCTCCCTCCATCGTACCCACCTGCCCAAGGAGTGGTGCCTCCACCGTGGGCGGGGTCTTACCCCATCAATCAATCTCCTGCAGGCTTGCTCAGGGCTTGCCTAACTACTAATTCCTCACAAATGTGCCCAGAGCTCAGCCTTCAGTTGCTAAATCGACACCTATATATCTCACTAGAACGGCCTTCACAGCCTAAGCTGGGCTCATCTGGCCATGCACCTCCCTCCCTTCACTGCTCCCCTAGAACTCAGAAGTGCAAAGGAGGTAGGAGATGGCCCTTCACCATGTGACCCCCCCCCCTATTCCTTCACCACAGGACCTCACGAGCAACCCCCAGTTCATGATGAATGGTCTCTCTCCCACGGACATCTGCCAAGGATTCCTTGGTAAGTGGAGGACACAGAGCTGATCTCCACGGTGGAGAGGTGGTAGAGAGGGGTGAGGAGGGGTGATGATAGGGTGACTCCTGAGGCTAGAAAGCCGGGATCGCTGGGCTCAAATGACCTGCCTCTGTTTCCCTGTTCCTCCCCATCCAAAAGATGACAATGGCACTATCACCCATCACATGGGGAGATATATCTGTGGCACATTAGTTACCTGAGCTGCATAATAAATCCCTAAGCCTTAGTAAGTTGAAAAAATGTCAAGCCAGGCATGGTGTTGCAGATCTGTCATCCAGCACTGGGGAGGGAAAATCAGGAGGGTCCGGAGTTCAAAGTCATCCTCCGCTACATAATGACTTGGTATGAAACCCCCCACCCTCTTTCTCACTCTCTCTCTCTCTTACTCTTTTTCATGTATGTATGTGTATAGGGCTCATGCATGCATATGTGCGTGTTTGCATGTGTGAGCTCATATGTGTGCAAAGGTGCAAGTGTACCTAAGTGTGTATGTATGTGAAGGCCTGATAGGAGTCATCCTTGATTGCTTTTTCACCTTATTCTTTTGAGACAAGGTCTCTAATCAAACTCAGAATCATTAGAGCCGGTCTGACTAGCTGGCCTGCTCTAGGGAGTCTCAAGTTCCACTTTCCAGGGTTGAAATTACAGGTGTGTTTCATATCCTCCTGGCATGTTTTTACAAGGGACCTGGAGATCCGAACTCTGGTCCTTTCGCTTTCACTGCAAGCGCTTCAAACCCTGAGCCACTTGAGTCTCCACAACCCAAGACTCAAAAAAATTCTAGCAAGCCCTTGTCACTTCTCAGTCTCTCTGGGTCTCTAAGTCAGAGCCCAGATGCAGAAGGACAGAACTGGCTCGAAGTTTCTCCCATGGCTACTGATGAAGCCAACCAGACAGTCTTCCGAGGGCTCAGCTGGGGTGAGGGTCTCCCCTTTTGAGATAGCACTCTCACATGGCATAAAGTCTCATTGCTTCCTTGGCTAGTGATAGGAGGGCTATGTCTTTGCCAAGATGCTCCTCCACAGGGCTGCCCCCTGTAGCATCACGGCTGAGTCCTCCAACATGAGCTGCTTAAGAGAGAACATGCGGCTGGAGAGATGGCTCAGGGATTAAGATTCTGCCTCGCAAGCAGAAGGTCCTGAGTTCAGCTCCCCGGTCCCACATCAGACAGAAACAGCCTGCACTGCAGGCTCTGGTGAGTGGAACCTAGGAAATCCCAGAGTGAAGCAAGAAGTAAGCTAGATGAAATCTCTGATACACACACACACACACACACACACACACACACACACACACACACACAGTAAAATAAATAAAATATTTTAAGAGAGAGAACAAGGAGAAAGCCACAGGACCTATTTATTTAATTTTACTTTGTGGTACTGAGGATGGAACCCAAGGCTTCAGGAAGACTAAGCACCTGACCACAATCTAAGCCACTGAGCCACATTCCCATCCTGCCAGAGGGCCTTGTATGACCTAGTCTCCAGGGTCACACTCAGTAACTCCAGGTTCTGTGTGTGAGAAGCAAGGCCTGAGTCTGGCCCACCCTCAAGAGGATGAAGATTTGGGGCTGGGAATGGACCTCAGCTTGCTGGCCACACAAGGAGCCCTGGGTTCAATTCCCAGCATCACACAAAACCAAGTGTGATGGGATGATTCCAATGCTCAGGAAGCAGAGGAAGGAGAATCACCCGTGAGTTCAAAGCCAGCCTGGGCTATATAGTGAATTCCAGGCCAGCCCAGAGCCACAGTGATATCCTGTGTTGAAAACAAAACAAAACAAAATAAAAACAGACAGGAATATGTTTAAGGCAATTCTCAGCTACATAGTGAGCGCAAGGCCCATCTGGGTCGTACAAAGCCCTGTCTGAAAGACAAAAGGAGGATGAATTAGATTTCACCTTTTGAGGGGACAATGGTTAAAGGTTCCTCTGTCTTCACAGGTGCTCGAAACCTCCTCTGTCCAGGTCATCAGATAAGGATGTGCTTTTGTGCACCAGGCCACTGGCGCTGGACACACGGACACTCCCTCCTCCCGGAGCTGGTCCTGCCCCCCAGACAGCTCTGGGGCTGAGTTCTCTCTCCATTCGTATCAGGGAAAACAGAGAGACTTTGGTCCCACGGCCACCAGTGTGGCTCACCAAGCAAGAGAGGAGCCACATGTAGAGAAAATGCTAGTGTGTCCTGAGCAGCCTTGCGCGGATGGGCACTGCAGGGTCTTTAGCCCTCCTGCCTGCTCACACGGCCTCCCTCCCGCCTACCAAGAGGCCCCTGGACAGTATGCACACAGACTGCCTGCTCCTTAGACCCGCACAAGGGCCAATTCCCCAACCCCAGGAGTCAGATGAGGGCTAGGTAACTCAGGACACTGCCCCTGTGCTCCACCCACAGCTGGTCCAGAGCCCCCACTGGGGTCTGAGTGGGACCCTGGGTCTCCAATAGACAGTATGGACCATGTGGCAAACAAATATCTTTTGTTTGCTTATTGCTTTTGGTGTGTGTGTGTGTGTGTGTGTGTGTGTGTGTGTGTGTGTATGTTTGTGTGTGTATTTGGTTTAATATGGGCTGTTTCTCTATATGTAGTTCTCAGCCTCCCCAGTGTTAGAATTTGAGGCATCCTATTTCTTTTTCTTTCCTTCTTTCTTTCTTTTGTTGTTGTTTTGTGGCCTTTGATTTGTTTTGTGCTTTAAATAGTTATTTGTGAGAGAGAACCCCAGGTGTGCATGTGGGAGTCAGGGGACAACTTTCAGGTTCTCTCCTTCCACCACGTGGGTGCCAGGGATCAAATTCAGGTCGCCAAGCTCGTGCACTTGACACGTTTACCCTCTGAACCATCTCGCTGGCCCTGTTTTGTTTTCGAATCTCACTAAGGAGCTCAGGCTGGTATGGAACTCATGATCTTCTAGTCTTCTCTACCTAGGATGTGAGCCGGCCACCTGGTCAGAGAGCTACCTTGGGTCCTTTGCTGCTGCATGTGCTCAAATAATGAGTGCGTATCTGCCCTCTCAGACAAAGCAGGTCCCAGAGAAGGGAGCCACACCCTCCCTGGTATCCAAAATACCTTCTTTGTAAGTTCCCCCCAAAGCAAAGCAGACCATGGCATATAACTTCCTGGAATAGGTTCAAGACCCTCCCCTTCTCCCCCCTCCTCCCACCCTGAGCCTGTCTTCTGCCTCAGTTTCCCTGTTTGCCTCCTTCCCAAGTGTTCCTCAATGGGAAAGCCAAATAAGGGCACCTCTGGCTGGGGAAGTGAAGGCTCCTGTTTCTCTGGTTTGAGCTCTGGGGTCCTCACCCATGTGGGGGTACTCAGGGAGTGGGAGCGAAGCCCCATCTGCTTTTCAGGGGACTGCTGGCTGCTGGCTGCCATTGGCTCCCTTACCACGTACCCCAAACTGCTGTACCGTGTTGTGCCTAAGAGCCAGAACTTCAAGAAAAACTATGCTGGCATCTTCCATTTTCAGGTGAATCAGAGAGAGACAGAGACAGAGAGAAAGAAAATGTATGAATTTTTGCCCAACTATAACATTGATTGAGAAGACCTTTTGCCCAATTTTCAGAGAATTATATGCTTATGAAAGAAATTATGTAAGCTAATTTTAAGCCCCCCCCAAAGAAAGTCACTATCAATGTCTAGTTCACCTCCCTTCTCTGTGTATGTGTAGTGTGGTGTGCATGTGTGTATATGTGTGAGTATATGTGTATGGTATATGTGTATATATGCGCATATATGGATATGTGGTGTATGTGTGTAGTGTGTACTGTGTGGTATGTGCATGCACATGTGTATGTAGTGGTATGTGTATATGGGATGGTATATCTGTATGTGTGTGTGGCGTGTGGGTGTGTGTGGTATATGTATGTGCTATATGTGCTAAAAATGCTGGAAGTCTCCACCAGGTATTTTTTGTGGTCTGGACTTTTAACTGAGCATCAGATTATACGGAGACAATTTCCAATGCTATGAAATATTTCCAAGAACCACAGGTGGAGTTTTTTTTTGTTTGTTTGGCTGGTCGGTTTTTGGTTTTTGTGTGTGAAAGTGAGAGAGAGAGAGACAGAGACAGAGACAGAGACAGAGAGACAACACTGTGTGTTCCTGTGGAGGACCAAGGGTGACTTCAAGAATCTGCGTTTTTCTAGGCTCCGCTCATCAGGGCCAGAAGTGCAGGCTGCCACCATTTTCGCCTGGCATTTTTATATGGGATCCGGGATCCAAATTCAAAACCTTCTGCTTAAGAGGCAGAGTCTTAACCCCTGAGCCATCTTTCCAGCCCACCGCAGGAGTTTTAAGACCTCAGAAATCCCAATCTCCAGCTGTCCTTTTCAGGAGAGGGGCTGGGTCAGGAGATGGGTGGGGTTCACTGGCCTGGACAGAGCTTTTGTTTATTTTCCTTCGCCTATTCTAGATAGTGATTCTGTTGCTGATGTGTTACCAGGACTGGTCACCAGGAGACGCTCAAGGACAGTGTGTGTGTGTGTGTGTGTGTGTGTGTGTGTGTGTGTGTGTGTGTGTGTTGTGTGTGTGTTGTATGTGTGTGTGTGTGTGTGTGTGTGTGTGTGTGTGTGTGTGTGTGTGTGTGTGTGTTGTGTGTGTGTATGTGTGTGAGTGTGTACATGCATAGTGGGGACTTCAAGTCAGAGAGCTGTCCCTTGCTGCTCACAGTTTTGGCAGTTTGGGCAGTGGATTGACGTGGTAGTGGACGACCGGCTGCCCACCAGGAACAACAAGCTGTTGTTTGTGCACGCAACTGAGCGACAGGAATTCTGGAGCCCCCTGCTGGAGAAAGCCTATGCCAAGTGAGTGCCGGAGCGCAGCCCGGCCCTGGCTGCCGAACCAGGGGAAGAAGCAGGGCAGAACAGGGTATCTCTCCTGGCTTCCAACTCAAGCCACCCATCGGAAACCTACCTGCCCTCTGTCGGTGCAGGCTGAATGGATCCTACGAAGCTCTGGCAGGAGGAAGCACCATAGAGGGCTTTGAGGACTTTACGGGGGGCATGGCCCAGAGCTTCAAGCTCCAGAAGCCCCCTAGCAACATGCTGAGGCTCCTTAGGAAGGCCGTGGAGCATTCTTCCCTCATGGGCTGCTCCATTGAGGTAAGTAAGCAACGCTGGGTCCTGCCTCGGGGCCACCCCCACATGACTGTTCCCAAATATCTTTATGCTAACTCCTACTATGTCTTAGCTAGCCTTGCCTGGCTCCAGTCTAGAGTGGCTGTCACCCCTGGCCCTGCCATCAATTTTGTTTTAATTCCCTTGCCACCCCTCTTCCATGCAGCTCCTCACAGCTCTTCTTCTGCACACAGAGGGAGATTTCGTGAGAGGGGTGACCCATTGGTCTCATTCACCACCGGGCTGGGACTTTGGACAGGACCTAGCATGCAATAGGCACCAAATACACATTTGTTCAAATTAGTGAATGGGAGCTTCTGAGATGGTTCAGTGGGAGAAAAGCGCTTGCCACCAAGCCTGATATCCTGAGTTCAGTCCCCAGAACTCACATGGTAGAAAGACAGAACTGGCTCCCTCAAGTTGTCCTCTATGTGAAAGTGCTGCGGCACATGTGCGATCACACACATACGAACATGATGAATAAATAAATGCAATATAACAACCTCATTTATATCAGTGACAAGACAACCAAGTTGTCCTTCGTTAGATGATCAAACAGACTGTTACACACTACAGAACACTACTCAGCAATCAAAAGGAGCAGATTTGATATCCTGAACATCTCAGAGGGGTCTCAAGGGAATGATGCTGAGTGGGAAGAAAAAAAGGTCAGCCCTTAAAGGCTGCACCCTGCATTTGCTCCTAATGTGACCTCAAAATGACAAGATGGTAATGGAGGACAGGTTAGTGCTGTCAAAGACAAAAGGAGCGGACTAAGAAGGCGTGGTTATAAAAGGCCACTGGAGGGGTGCTGGCCTCCTCTGGGACATGATGATGCATACCTTGGCGGTGGTGGTGGATGCACAAAACCACAGAGGGTGGGACTGGGGAGAGGGCTCAGCGGCTAAACTACTGGCTGTGCACGCAAAAAGACCAGAGTTCAGATGCCTAGATTTGAAGTGAAATGTCTGGTGAATATAGAGACCCACATGTCATTCTGGCCTCGGAAGGTGGAGACCGAGAATCTCCAGGGCAAGCTGGCTAGCTAGACTAGTCCCACAGGCTGGCTTTGTGCTCGGTTAGAGACCCAGCTTTCAAAGAGTAAGGCAGGGGGCTGGAGAGGCTCAGGGGTTAAGACTCTGTTTTGCAAGCAGAAAGAAGGTCCTGAGTTTGGATCCCAGGTCCCATGTAAAAACAACAGGCAGAAACGACAGCGGCCTGCACTTCCCGACCTGGTGGGTGGAGTCTGAGAAATCCCTGAGTGAAGGTGGAAGAGGAATCTTGTGTGTGTGTGTGTGTGTGTGTGTGTGTGTGTGTGTGTGTGTGTGAGAAAGGGCACTGTATATGCCTGTGGAGGCCCAAGGAGGGCTTCAGGAGCCACCCTAGATTTTTTTACCTCTTTTTTGCTTTGCTCTGAAGTTTCCCAGGCTCTGCCTTCCAGAGAGGGGAGTGCAGGCCGCCATAAAACCTCCTTGGTGTTTTATGTTGGATCCGGGATTCAAATTCAGATCCTTCTGCTTGCAAGGCAGAGGCTTAACCCGAGACAACTCTCCATCCTGGAAGAGCAATCTTAAGGGTGATCTCATAGCAACCTGGGGCGTCCATATGTTTGTACACATACATATGCACACGCACACACACACACACACACACCTGATGCACTCCACCTGAGTTCGGATCTCAGATCCTATGTAAAAACAGAAAATCGGGAAAGAAAAAAAAAATGGTACAGGGCAGTCAAATGACTGCTAATAAAACTGGGGAGAGCTACACAAGTTGATGTGTTACCTCAAAGCCAACATCCTGAGGGGTATGTCAGAGGTCATGTTCTATTATTTTGTCTACCTTATTTCGCTGAGAACAGGAGCTGTCACTAGCCCTGAAGGCTGGTGGCCAGGAAGCCTCATGGTACTCCTTGTCTCTGTCCTCCTCCATGCTGGAGTCACAGGCATATGTACCATACCTGCTTCTTCATGGGGATCCTGGGGATTTGAACTCGGGTTCTCGTGCTTTTACAAAAAAAAAGCATTTTATTAAGGTGAGAGAGTTCAGGGATTAAGTCTATGCCTCAAAAGCAGAAGGTCCTGAGTTCAGATCTCAGATCCTATATAAAAACATCAGGCAGAAGTGGCAGTTGCATGTACTTCTGGTCCTGGAAACTCCAGAGCAAAGCAAATAGGAGGTAGAAGCAATTTAAGGTGATTCCTGAATTCGCCCTTGGGCTTCCACGAGCATACGCAGAGCCTTCTGATACACACAGACACACAGATATATAGACACACAGACATATAGATACACATAAAAAATTTTTTTTGAAAAATTAAAAAGAAAAAAATGTTTTATTCATTGGAGAGAGTGAGCAGAAGAGAATGCATGCCATGGCACACGAGTGGAGGTCAGAGAACTTTCAAAGTCAGTTCTCTCCTTCACCACGTGGGCTTCTGGGGATTGAACTCAGGTGGTCCGGTCTGCCGTGGGCGCCTGACCCACGGAGCCATCACCAACCCAGGTCCTCGTGCTTGCACGGCAAGTGCTTTACCTGCTGAGCCATCTCCCAGCTTTGAACACTGGACTATGGCTTTGGGGAGGTTTGTTTACTTCATTATTTCGTTATGGGATGGAGGGAGAGAGAGCGTTCACGTCACTGTGGATGGGGTGGAGGTCAGAGAACACATCAGTTCTCTCCTGCAACCATGCAGGTTCCAGAGACTGAACTCGGGGCAGCAGCTTTGCATGTGTGCAGACACCTTGGCCTCATCGGCTCTCTTACTTATTAAGGCAGGCTCTCTTAATCGAACCTGATCTGGTAGATTAGCTAGCCTGGGAATCACATCTATGCTACCTGAGCATGAGCTGCCCCACCTAATTGGATTTTCTGTGGGTTCTGGGGATTTGAACATTGATCCTCACAGTTGGTGTAGCAATCGCTTTACCCACTGAGCACGCCTGCCTGGAGCCCTTGTCCTTTTCTGCAGGTCACCAGCAGCAGTGACCTGGAAACCCTTACCCATAATAAGCTGGTGAGAGGACATGCTTATTCAGTGACCGGTCTCAAGGACGTGAGTGCTGGCGACCAGCCCTTCCTTAAGAGCCTCCGAAGACAGCTGCTGCCCTGCACCCTGATCTTTCACCCCTCTGCCCTTAGGTTCTCTACAGAAACAGGATGCAAACTCTGATTCGGGTCCGGAATCCCTGGGGCCGGGTTGAGTGGAATGGAGCTTGGAGTGACAAGTAGGTCCCCCGGCCCCAGCGAGGGTGGGCAGAGGACACAGCAGCCCCAGGGTGCACAGAAATGCACGGCAGCGAGCTGACCCGAGTCCCACGTGCTCCTTCCAGAAGCTCTGGAGGGCTTGGCCTTCAGGACCCCCAGGAGGCAAATGGCTGTCTCTCCTTCCTGGTCTTCTCTCTGCAGAGCCAAGGAGTGGGAAGACGTGAGCCCTGACGTCCAGGTGCAGCTGCTTCGCAAGAAGGAAGATGGGGAGTTCTGGTCAGTGTGGGCGCTTCTGACATCCCCTCATCTCCTCACCATATTTCAGGCGTGGAGGCCCTGAGGTGCCTCAGAAAACAGGAAGCTGGGGATAGATGTGGGGTATACTGACTGTACTGTCTTGCACCTCCCCACACATACCCTCCAGGATGTCCTATCAAGACTTTATGAGCAACTTCACGGTCTTGGATGTCTGCAACCTCACACCTGATGCACTCCACCTGGATGACAAGTACTGCTGGCATACCACCTTTTATGAAGGCAGCTGGCGGAAGGGCAGCACGGCGGGGGGCTGCAGGAACAACCCCAGTGAGTGAAGGGACAGACTCAGAGGAGAGATGGACCTGTGGCTGGGGAAGTTCAGTGTACCCCATAGTCAAGGCTTTGCCTACCTTCAGTCCCAGTATAACTATCCGGACCTGCTTCCTTCTTCAGACACATTTTGGACCAACCCCCAGTTTAAGATCAACCTCCGAGAGAAGGATGATCCGGAGGTCGACGGCGAGGACAGTGAGATGATCTGCACTTGCCTGGTGGCCCTAATGCAGAAACACTGGAGGCACACTAAGCCTGCAGGAGCCCACATACTCACCATTGGCTTCGTTATCTTCTCGGTGTGCCCTCAACTGCCCTCTTCCCCTCTAGTCTCATTGCTTTAAGACCCTTTCTCCTTCAGGTCCCTAAACGGGGATGGGGGTCCAACGGGCCTGTAGCTTTAGCTCTGGACTAGGGCATGTGTTTTTTTTAGGTTGCTCTTTCTATTTTCATGTATATATGGAGAGTGCATGCATGTGTGGAGGAGTGTTCACACACATGTACATGTGCCTCATACACATGTACATGGGTGGCAGAGCACGTGCACCTGTGTGCACATTGCACTGTGGTAACTCAAAGTGGATATCAGGAATCATTTTCTACTACTCTTCTACCATATTCTTTTGAGGCCAATCTGGAATCAAAGCCAAACCTCACCTCTAGGGTAGTCAGTTCTTGCCAGTTTACTTTGGGAATTCTCCATTTCCAAGTTCTTGACTTCCGAGACTGGAATTACGGTAGACGCCTGTGTCTGAACTCAGGTCCTTTCGCTTGTTCGACCAAGCGTTTTAAACCCCTGAGCTATCTCCAGCCTACGAGGAAGGTTTTTCTTGCGTGAAGTCATTCCTCTGTGACACATCATCTCAAAGGCTTTGTACATGACACATCAATACCCTTAGGGAACAGGAAGAAGACTGAAGACGAGAGAAGTCTCCAGCCAGAGTCATACATTCCAGAGGTGGAGGCTGTGCCCTGACTCCTAGACACCAGAGACATCTACACCCCCCTGAGCAGCCCTACCACACTATCCCTTCCCTTCTCATTCCAGGGACCAAAAGTAGCCCCTGATCTGTTTCCTGAGATTTATCATGTTTTTACAAAATCCAGGAAACAGGACTGGGGAGATAACTGAGTAAAGTGCTTGCTGTGCAAGCAAAAGGACTGGATTTCAGTTTCCCAGATTCCCCCAGAAAACACCAGCGAATGTAGCAGCCTACCTGCATCCAGCTTTGGCTGGTAATTCTAAGCGCAAGCGCACTAGTCAGACTAGAGCTACTGGTAAGCACTGTGTTTGATTAGAGACTGTCTCAAAAGAGTAAGGTGGCAGAGCAATGGAGAATGATTCTCAATATCAATCTCCAGTTGATACCTATCCACATGCTCACATACACATGTGCCACCCCCGCACACATCCATATATGCAAATGTACAAAATACTCTTGGGAATAGCTATTCACTTATTTGCCCAACCAGTATTGTGGAGCACCTACCAAACTGCCAAGTCACTGGCTGGTCTTCAGGGATTCAACAAAGTAGAACCAGTGGTTGCCCAGTGTTGGCGAGATCCCAGTTTCCATCCCTAGCAGGACAGGGCATGGGGGATTGACTACCTCCTCCTATATGATGAGTCTGTCTATCGAATTAACATATTCAAGACAAGAAGTCCAAGATTAATTAAGGTCAGAAAAGGCTCTGCTCCAGCCTTAAAGCTATATTGCACAGAAGTAGCTTCTTTTCTCTTTGTGTGTGTGTGTGTGTGTGTGTGCGTGTGTGCGCGTGTGTGGTATGTGGGTAGGTGTGCATGTGTGCATGGGGCATGTGTACAACAGTGTGTGCCTGTGGACATCCAAGGATGACATCAGGAATCATCCTGGATTGCTCTACCTCCTTATTGCTTTGCTCTGGGGATTCCTACACTCTGCCTTCCAGGCCTGAAATAAAGGTCACCACCATTTCCACTGGAATTTTTACATGGGATCTGGGAATCTGAACTTAGTTCTTTTTTGCTCATGAGGCAAAAATTTTGAGCCATCTCCTTAGTCCCACAGGAGTATAGTAAAGGTGTTAATAAGCCAGGTGTATAGGCAAGTTTGTATCCTACCACTTGAGATTGAGACATGGATGCAGAAGGATTAGAAGTTTAAATTCAAGGACATCCCCAGCTACATATGCCCCCAGCTACATAGACCATTAACATATGACCTTGGGGATTAAGCTTCCATATAAGTTTTGGAATGACACACACTAAGATCTTGGCAGTTACCTATTATATTTAACTCATATAGTGACAAACTTTTGGGGTCCGAGTGCAGTGGCACACATCTGGAGTCCCAACCAGGAGTTGAAGGCCAGCCTTGGTTCTAAATAGGCTAGAGTCCACTCTGGGCTATGTGAAACTTTGACTCAAAAAAAAAAAAAAATTGCTAGTGATGTAGCTCAGTTGGCAAAGTGCTTGCCACAAAACCTTGGACATGGAAGCACACAGGTGTAATCCCAGCCTTTAGGAAGATAAAGGCAGAAGAATCCGAAGGTTAAGTAATTCCCAGCTACATAGTGAGTTCTAGGACAGTCTGAGCTACAGAAAACCCTGTCTCAATCAAAACAATAACAAATATACAAACTTGCCTGTCTTTAGTCCTCAGTCACCTATTCATTTCCCCTCAGGCATTCATATTCCTTGGACTAGCATTCTGAAAAATACTGGATTTTCGTCCCAGCTCTTTGCCTTTCAGCAGTGCGAGCTTGAGCCAATGACTTCTCTTCTCTTCTCTGGGATGCTACTCCTTATCCTTAACCCGAATTGCTTAAAAGAGATAGCTTAGGGGTTAAACCTCTGCCTTAAAAGCAGAAGGTCTTGAGTTTGGATCTCAGATCCCACGTAAAAATGCCAGATGGAGATGGTAGCAGCTTGTACTTCTGGCCCTGGTAGGTAGAGCCTGGGAAATGCCAGAGTTAAAGAAGAGTAGAAGCAATCCAGGGTGATTCCTGAAGTCACCCTTGGGCCTCCACAAGTACATAAAATACCTTCTGTTACACACACACACACGCACACACACACACACACACACACACACACACACACACACACACACACCTTGACAAAATATTGGGCCAACTGTACTTGGCAATCCAAAGCTGACAGAAAAAGCCACCAACCTACGTCCCGCCCACCACCATTGCCCCCCAGTTCTCTTAGCATGCCCTAGTTCGAATACACGATGCACACCCGCATCTTCTGCAGATTAGAACCCTTCACCACCCTGGAGACCTGAGTGTCCTCTCGCTTCTCTTTTCAGATCCCGAAGGAGGTAGAGGAGACAGAGATTTAGGGCGTATTCCAGGCGAGGCACCCAGCCCACCCCTGCATGGGGAGGGACTGGCAAAAAAAAAAAAAAAAAAGCTGGGGAACCCTAGGTTCGGAGTCTGGTTCCCTCAGGACCCGGTGGGAGGGAGGGAAGGAGCTGTTGGTGACGTGGGAGTCATGCAGGCCAGGGCGGGGGCGCTGAGCCTTGCTCCCCTTGGGAGGCAGACCCTCTCTCCCTACCCTCCCATGCCAGTCCTGTACCCACTTCCAAGGCACCCACAGTTTCAGAACCTCCAGGAAGCCCACTTGAAGAAAGACTTCTTCAACAAGTACCAGGACCATGGCTTTTCAGAGATCTTCACCAACTCTCGGGAGGTGACCAGCCACCTCCGGCTGCCTCCTGGGGAATACGTCATCATCCCCTCTACCTTCGAGCCGCACAAAGATGCGGACTTCCTGCTTCGAGTCTTCACAGAGAAGCACACTGAGTCCTGGTGAGAGTCTGACCTCACGAAGTCTTATCCCTGTATCACTCTCAAGGAAACTGAGGCACGAGGTAGTGAAGTCCCAGTTGATAACAGGGGACAGAGCTAGGGCTAGAACCAAGTGCCAGTTAATAATAATAATACAGGGCTGGCGAGATGGCTCAGGGGTTAAAGCCTTTGCCTCACAAGCAAAAGGACCAGAGTTCAGATTCCCTGATGCCAAGTAAAAACACCTAGAAGATATGGCAGTGGCCTGCATTTCCGGTCCTGGAAGGCAGAGCCTGGGAAACCCCAAAGCAAAGCAGTAAGGAGGCAGAGCAATGTGGGATGATTCCCTAAGTCATCCTTGGGCCTCCGTATGCACTCACACTCAAGTGCCCTCTGACACATACAAAACACACACACACATGTGCCCCTGCAAAAAATGGCAACACAGTAAGAACTAGAACCCCAATTCCACAGAACTGTTTAGTAGTGATCCAGATACATCACACTACCTCCCCTGGACCACCTCACTAAGACCTTCATGTCCCTGACCCCAGTTACCCCTAAAGCCTTCACTCACTTTTGCCCAGGGAGCTGGATGAAATCAACTATTCTGAACATCTCCAGGAGGTAAGGGGGGAGGGTCTGGAGAGGGGAGGAAATGCATAGGAGATGTGGAGGTAGTTTTTAATCTGGTCCCTTTTCATACTCCTTCCCTCACACACACCAGGAGACCCTCTCAAAGAAGGACCTGGACCCAGACACTGTGCAGTTGTTTGAACTGGTGGCGGGCGAGGTGAGAGGGATATGGGCCGGAGCAGAAGGGAGGTGGCTGCTGGGGGGGGGGCAGCCCAGGTCATTATGGTTCCCCCTTCCTAGGATAACCAGGTAAACATATATGAACTACAAAAACTCCTCAACCGGATGGTTAACAAATGTGAGTGCTCCACCCCCACTCTTGAAAGCCTCCCCTCCCGTGGATTCTATGCCCCATTCATTCCATCTCTTCTTTCTTCGCTCCCCTCCCTTGCAGTCATGAACTTCAGGACCAAGGGCTTTGACTTAGATGCTTGTCGCCGCATGCTCAATCTGATGGATGTATCTTCCTGTCCCATGACAATCCTGTTCAGTATTTTCCCGCCCCATCCCTTGCCTCTGCCCAAGTCTGACTGGAAGTGGCCACGTCTCTGGCCAGTCACTCCCTTCTTTGTGATTGGGATTAAGGTTTTTGGAGTAACAAGAGATGCCGATTTAGACTGTTGGCAATTGGGAACCCTTCCGTCTGCCTGTCCCCAGGATATCCTCTTCCCTTTCTTCTCCACTATCCTTGACAACCCCTCCAGAAAGATGGCTCTGGCAAGTTGGGGCTTACTGAGTTCCAGATCCTGTGGAGAAAAATCAAGAAATGGACGGTAAAGGGCCCCAAAGAGATAATCAAGAGGGTCAAGGACATGAAGCAGTTATGCATGGAGCTAATTGCCCTGAGCTGACAAAATTCCTAAATTCTCACACACAGAGTCAAGCTGTTTAGGATTCAGGTAGCCCAGTACAGTCATGGAGGATACCTTCGGAATGTACTGGGCAGGGTATCAGTGCCCCACACTAGGCTTAGATTTAACCTCTCTGCCACTACATGATAGGAATATTGGTAGCTCAGGCCATGAGTAAGGGTGGTGGGACCCTAGGCCCTTGGTCAGCAGCCGTGGTACTGCTTTGTTCTGTCATTTCAACCATCATGCCACACACGTGGCCCTGCTACACCCCGTCTCTCTTCAGGACATCTTTGAAGAATGTGACCAGGATCGCTCAGGCACCTTGAACTCTTACGAGATGCGGTTGGCCATTGAGAAAGCAGGTGTCATGGGGGGGGGGGACGACGTTGGAGGCAGGAAGGGGGGGACATGGTTTCCAGAGAGGCCTAGATTTTGTTCTTCCCCACCACTCTATCTCCCAGGCATTAAACTGAGCAACAAGATGACGGAAGTGCTGGTGGCGAGGTACGCAAATGATAACATGATTGTGGAGTTTGACAGCTTCATCAACTGTTTCCTGAGACTAAAGGCCATGTTTGGTGAGTGAAGCACCTGCCCCCGTCCCCAACCAGGCCAGGGAAGCTGGCTCCCTCTTAAATACGGGACATGTTGACCCTAGCTCGAACCCCAGTTCTTCCATCTCTTGGGGCTGTAACTGCACCCTGATTCCCTCCTGTATAAAATAGGATGATACTACTGCCTCAGAGATGTAACTGGGGATGTAACTCGACTGAGAGAGTGCTTGCCTAGCATATTTGAAACCCTGGGTTTGATCTCCAGCAGCACCATATAAACTATGCAGTGATAGTGCACACCTGTGATCCCAGCAGAAGATAGGAGGATCAGGAGTTCAAGGTCATCCTCAGCTAAATGAGTTTGAGATCAGACTAAGCCATGTGAGAGTGTATCTCCAAAAAAAAAAAAAAAAAAAAAAAAAAAATTGCCTAAAGACTGGGTGTGATGGCACATAGTTTATAATTCCCAAGATAGCAGGATCACAAATTGGAGTCTGTACAGGATACATAGTCAAACTTTTCTAAAAACAACCAAAACGTACAGTTCTGCTCCCTGGGACTGCAGTGCAGAGCAAATGAGTTAGTCCACCGCAAGCACTCAGAACCAGGCCTTGCTCCTACAGCTATAGGAACGGCGGCATTCCTCTCCTGACGATTCAGTGTGTGTGTATGTGTGTGTTTATCTGGGGAATAGCAACTTCCCACCTTCCTTCTTTTCTATCCTGTGGGATAGATCATTGACTCAGTGCTGGTTCCCTTCCCCTCTCTCCTTCCCCCTCTCTCTCCTAAAACAGCGTTCTTTCTGTCTAAGGACCCCAAGAAAACTGGGTACATTAGCTTGAATTTAGAGCAGGTACTTGGGGAAGGGGGGGGGTTCGGTGGCCCCGCCCTTCGCCCCACCCATTCGCCATCCACCCCCTATGGTCCATCCTGGGTCTTTTCTTCCTTTCCGCAGTGGCTGCAAGTAACCATGTGGGGGTAGGGCGCTATGGAGCTTAGCTCCCTCCCTCCGCCGGGGGGCCTCTTGGCCCGGAAAGGTGGGTACCCTTTGTCACCCCGACTGCACCGTGTTTGTGGATGCGACGTGCCCACGCGGCGGCACCAGGTCTCGGTCTCCAGCGCTGAGTGTACGCCGCGTCCATCCTCCCGGCTTCAAGAGCTCCCTTTTTCCCCAGTTCTTGCTCTGAGGGTGTTTTCACTTTAAAAAAAAAAAATGCAGGATGCTTCCCTAGTTATCCCGGACAAAGAAGGCCGAGAGAGAAGGGGCCTGCAAGCTTACTCGCTCAATCCCCACCTAACCGCTGCTCGCTGGTCAACGCTCCTGGGGTAACCTCCCTCTCTGTTTCCTTCCCCGTGGACATTATAATAATAAACAGGACGTGCCACAGGCTTTCCCCATTTCTGGGTTCCTATGCCAGGAAAGGGAGAGAGCGGGATGGTGCTAGTCACTTCCTCTGCACCAAAGGAGGGGTCCACCCGACCGCCGGGGAGTACTTGCAAATGCAGCCAGGGGGCGCTGCTGACACTTGTGCGGAGAGCCAAGACCCTAAGCACACTCCAGTCTTTTCGTTGGTACATCCGCACAGGACTAGGTTGTGGGATGGTGGAGCAGGTTCGGGTGGGGGGCATCATCGGGGCAGCTGCCAGCAAAGCCTACTCTGGGGCTGGCAAAGGCCAGAGGCCGCAGGGCCCTGGAACCTCCTCTTTCACATGCTTCCTCAAACCCGAGTACAGAAGATGAGGCTACAGTAGTGGTCTCAAAGGTCACACAGGAGACGCCTGCCACCAGTGGACAGGCTGTACACAAGAAAGGACCGTCCAGGTGTGAGACCGGAAGGTAAGGGCGTGACATCCCTGTATATGTTTTCTTTAAGGGGTTCCAGGTTCAAATCCTTGCTGGAACCTGTCACTTGTCCGATGATTGCTTTCACAGGAGGGATGGAGGGACAGCCCTCACGCAGCAGCTCTTGACACGGAGTACCCCCAGAAGCCCACCACCAGATCTGGTGACACCGTCTCCTGCCCAAGTAAGAAGATCCAGGCCTCAAAGTCCCCTATCTCCAAGGCTGTCCCCATCGCCCCTGGCAGCATCGCGGCTTGGTCAGGAGCGATGGTTTTTCATGTAGACAGGTTCCCCACTTCCCTTAGACAGAGGTCTGTCCTGTCCAAAGAATCCAGATCCATTCTGTTGCTGGGCGTTTGAAGCTAGTTTCCAGATTCCTCCCACAGTGGGATGTGGCACTGGTATTAATTGGACCCCCTCTAGTTATACAGAGGGGACAGCTCAGAGTCCCTATTCGCCCACAGCCCTGCCCTCACTCTTCTGTGACCAAAGTTAGTGGGTCTGCTTAGAAAGCAGCCAGCTCCCTCCATCATTGACACACCCCTCTGTCTTTGCCTTTCTTTCCATCTCTGGAAAGATAAAACCTTCTGTCTTTTTGACAGATAAAACCTTCTGTCTTTTTTTTTTTTATTTACTTATTGTGTGTGCATATATGTGTGTCTATCAGAAAGCACTGTGTGTCCCTGTGGAGGACCAAGGGTGACTTTGGGAATCATCCTGGATTGCTTCTATTTCCTTTTTGCCTTTCTCTGGGTTTTCCCAAGCTCTTCCTACCAGGTCCAGAAGTGCAGCAGTCATTTCTGTCTGGCATTTTTACATGGGACCTGGGACCTGAACTCAGGACTTTCTGCTTGGCAGGCAGAGTCTTACCCCTGAGCCACCTCTCCAGCCCAAATAGTGCCTTCTCTTTCCTCGGAGAGCTGGCAGTCCCCTGTTCCCATGGACCTCTCTTCCTGGGACAGAGAGATGGTAGGGAGGTCCTGAAACTAGCAGGGCCTTTTATCTTTCAATATCCCAGCTGACCTAGAACTCTGGAAAATGCTGAGTCCCAGCCTTGCGGCTCGCCTTAAACAAAGATGGAAGGGAAGGAAGGGAAAACTCAACTCAGGCTATCACTGATTAACAAAAATAAATAAGGGGTGAAGGATGTAACTCAAGGGTAGAATGCTTGCTCAGCATGCATGAGACCATGGTTCATGCCCAGTACCGCCTCAACTGGGTCTGGTGGCCCACACCTGTAAGCCCAGTGCTAGGGAGGTTGAGGCAGGAGGATCAAAAGCCCGAGGTCATGCTAGGTTATTCAAGGCTAGCCTGGGCTACATGAGACTCTCTCAAAACATATTGGGCTACTGATGTGGCTCAGTTGGCAGAGGCTTGACTCGCATGCATGAAGTCTTGGGTTCAATCCTCAGTGTCATGTAAACCCAGGGTGGTTAAAAAAACAAGCATAGATATATTACTGATACATTAATTGTCGGTGTCTTAGAGGTACAGAGTAATATTTCAACATGGGTGTATAATATGTGATCAGATCAGGGTAACTGGCATTCTATTATCTCAGACATATTCCTTTGTGCTGGGAACATTCCAAATCCTCCCCACTAGCTGTTTTGAAATATTCTATTAAATGCTGTCAAGCAGAACATCACATCTGGCTTCTAACAAAAGTGACTCATAAAGGCATTTAGCATAAGGGCTCTGTTGATGGTTAATCCATTGTGAAGTTGCTGGACTTAGAATCGCCTTGGAAACAAACCTCTGGGCTCCTCTATGAGATTCTAGATTAGGTTAGTTGCACTGGGCAGACCCACCCTGAATGTGGGGGCACCATTGCCAGGGGTGAAAGCCTGGAATGAATACAAAGAAGAAAGTCATCTTTCTGCTTCTTGGTTGCGGTGCCTGGTCACCGGCTTCCTCAGACTCTCAGTGTGATTTCCCTGCCTTGGTGGGCTGTGTCCTGTTCCCCTCCTTCACTTGCTTTGTCAGGTATCTGATCACAGCAATGAGAAATGTAACTAATACAGACGCCAGGGGCCGACTCACTGGTTCTAATTGGGTGGCCTTGGGCAAGCATTTCGACTCTCAGGGCTCCTTATCTCACCTACCCTGTGGGGCTCGCGATGCCTTACCTTAGAGGTGTGTGCGATGGACGACTGAGATGCTGGAACTCTTGAGCCTGATGTGGTCATGAACATCAGTAATCTCAGCACTGGAGAGGCGGAGGCAGGAGGATTGAGAGTTCTAGGCCTCTGCTCAAAAACAAACAAAAAAGCAAGTAGAGTTTGGAGTTCCTGAGATAGTTCGGTGAGAAAGGTTCCTGCTTGAAAACTGGTGACCTGAGTTCAATCCCTGGAAGCAAACGTGGTAGGAGAGAACTGGCTTCCAAAAGTTGTCCTCTGATTTCCAGCCGTGAACTGTGATATGTGTGTCCCACCTTTCTCTCTCCTCTCTTTAATAAATATAATAGAGAGTTACAGACAGATTATCTGATAGATAGATAGATAGATAGATAGATAGATAGATAGATAGATAGATGACAAATAGAAAAAGGAGGTTGGTTGAGCAGAAGGTGCTTTGCCACGTCAGTATAAGGACTAGAATTCAGATCCTCAACCAACCATCAATGTTGGGTACATGTTACAGCTTACCAGTAATTTCTGTGCTCAGAAGGTAGAGAGAGTAGGTCCCCAGAGCAATTGATAAGCTTTGGTTTCAGTAAGACACCCTGCTTCAATGAATAAAGTGGACAGTGATTGAGAAAGGCATTCTGTCAGCCACCAGCCTACATACACACACACCACACACACACACACACACACACACACACACACACACACACGTGCGCCCCCACACATGCAAACATGCATATGCACCCACACATGAACAACACACATACAGAGAGAATGTGTGTCCCCACACATGCACATAAGCATATGCATACACATGAATGCACTTTTTTTGGCATGTTTTCTTGTTTCAGTGTCATGTGTAACTGTAAAAAACGTAAAACAACTCATTGCACTGAGCCTTGTCCTTATCAGACCTCCACAATGACTGACAAACCAACAAGACCCCATAGACTAGCAAGGATCTCAGGAGAATAAGTTCAAGCAGTTGGAATTGTAGGGGCTAAGGCTAGACAGATGAAGGGTGTACCTCTATCAGTGGGTCTGCCACTTGCTCTGCCATAGAGACCTGAACCCCACCAGAGCAGATGATCCAGAGGGAACCCTGGGAATCTTAGAAGCAGTTGGACAAGAGGGTGGGAGTGAGTCAGATGGATTGATGCAGGGAAGGGAAGGAGGAAAAGGGGAAGAAGGAGAAGGGGGTAGGAGGGGACTAAAGATTATTACTCATTGTGCTTGTGATATTAGAAAAAAATGAATTAAAAAAATAAAATATAACCTTCAATTGAAGCCAATGAACTAAACAGAACAAAGGGCAGGAGGGTTTACAGTGCAAAGTCAAATGAGATGTATATAAATGTAGAATGCTTTTTGATCCTGGTGAGTTAGCAAGTGTCTGTCAGAACTAAGTATTGTGTGCAAACAGCTATACGCAGTATCGCTAAAGGTGTGAACCCATCATTCTCCTGGTCCCACCTGACTCCATTCAGCTGGGCTTCACCCACATTAGCACTGCCCTGGGAGACCATTCCTACTGTGGCTTCCCAAGGATGTGTACCCACAATTCTGTTCTTCCCCCTAGTCCTGATCTAGTCATGTGGGCTGACCTCAGCTGGGTCCCTGGCAATCTAGATTTCATCTCTTGATTGACTAACTGCCATTCTCCACAGCTGCTGCCCCTCCCCCACAGACTCTCAGAAGCCTCTCCCCAGCTTCCATCTGGATTCTGTTCCCCACCCCCAACACCCCTCAACACACACATCCTTACCCTCAGAGGCTTTCCATAGCTCTATCTTTTGGTCTCTGAGACAGTGTGGTCTCAAATGTGCTGGAAAGCCAGAGAACATCAGGAAACCGCCAGAAGCAATGGACTAGATAACCGCCCAGAGCTACAGAGTTTGAAAACATGCTCAGTGGGAAGACGTTAGGCACAGGTGTCAACTTGACAGTTGAGGGGTTGAGCTCTGGGCACATTTGTAGAGAAATAAGGTTGAGTTAACCCCAGAGCAAACCTGCAGGAGATTGTCTAGCTGATGGGGAAGGCCCAGCCCATGGTGGGTGGGACTAGGCCCTGGAATGAAATATAGAGAGCTGATTAAGAAAGTTGGCATCCTTGTGTACCTGGCCAGACATGCTGATCTGACAAGTAAGGATCGTCCCTCTCTCAACTGTTGTGTAGAGATAATGTGGCCAGTTCCCTCGGCCCTGGTGTTAGTGCATGCTCCCCCATCAAGCCGGATTATGAACTGTAACCAGACTATCGTAAGAAAATAAACTCTTTGTTCCCTTAAGCTGTTTGATGGTGATTTATCAGCAACTATGCAGGCTAACTGCAATAGAATTTGGTACCCAGGAAGTGGGGGGTTGCTGATAAATCTGACTATGTGGATTTTGTGGCTTTTGAATGTTTGTATTTTTTTTATTCAATTGTGCATGTGTGTATGTATGTGCACATACGCATGTGCATGTGTGTGTGTGTGTGTGTGTGTGTAGAACCAGAGGCGAATTTGGGAACCACCATGGACAGCCTCCATCTCCTCCTTGTTACTCTGCCCCGGGATTCCCAGGCTCCGCCCTACCAGGACCAGAAGGGCAGGCCGCCCTCGCTTCTGCCAGGCGTCTATAGTGGGGTCTGGGATCTGAACTCAGGACTTTCCTCCTGCAAGGCAGAGGCTTAACCCCTGAGCCACCTCTCCAGCCCGGCTTTTGAATGGTTTTGTTGGACAACGTTTGAAACATTTGAAGGTTTTGAGTTTGTAGATTATAAATACTATTCTACAGAGTTTAATGGGCCTTTTGGATAATGTCAGTACTGAGAGAGTTTCAGATTGTTTCGGCCCAGTTTGTAATGAAGAGAACAAGGACTTTGACAAAGGTGAATTTAAAGACAATGGACTGGTTTGCTTCATAGAGGAAAACTGTGTTGGCAACCTTGAAGATTTGGATGAGGAAAGGATGCAGGCAGCAGAGTAGCTGCCACTGCTGGAGATATGAATGTCATTGAAGGAAAACTTGGTGCTTTGCATTGGGACAATGGAAAAATTTGAAAACCACTATATGATTCTGTGTGTTGAAAACCCAGATTCTTTCAGGGGCTGAAAGCCAAAGTTGAAGTCATTTCTTGCCCTTTGGAAGTTTTGGCTGCTTAGAAAGGGGCTTTTCCAGACTCAGCAAGCTAAAGTTGGTAAAGCTGTGGCTCCAATGGAACAAGTTATGTTTCAGCCTCACTGTGGAATCTGCCAGCATCCCCCAGGTGGTACTGGCTTTGGTGTACGATTATAGGGTTCATGGAGAGCAGCAAAATTTTGGCACCAAGTGGCAGGCGTAGAGTTCCTGCAAGGAAAGGTGAAGCTTACGGCTGCAGAGGAGAACCCAGAGTGGTGGTGGAAATGCCAGAACCGTGGAATGTATGCCAAAGACGGCTGCACGTGGAGATTTAGCCTGCCTGGTTCGGAGGAACTCTGCTTCTACGACTTCAGGCTGAAGACAGGGACTGGGAATGCCTAGAATCTTTGAGCCATCTTGACTATGTGATGAGCAACAGAAGATGGACTTTGAAGTATAGGATGCAGGATTTGATTTGCTGGATTCTGATCTTAATTTAATGTTTTCCTATTATGTCATGATACTTGCTTTCATGTTTTATCTGTTTTAAAGTAATTAACTTATTTTGATTTAATACACTCTGAAGGTTAAAAAACTTTGAACTTTTAAGATGTTGGAACTGAAGTTTTAATGAGAGAAGGTTTTAAATTTGTCTATGAAATGTATTTATATTTTAAAGATAACTTTTAACACCTATGGGTACAAGGTCTGAAGGTTACAGTTTAAAAGTGCTATGTTTTTGTATCAGGTTGACAAGTCGTAGAGTATCATAGTTAGGCACACCCCTGTGCCTTGACAGTTGAGGGTTTGAGCTCTGGGCACATTTATAGAAAATTAATGGTTGAGTTAAGTCACCCTTGGCACTCCACAGGGAAACATAGTGTCCTCTGATCACACACACACACACACACACACACACATACACACACATATACATAATAAATAAAGTTAAAAAAGAGCAGGGCAAAAATACTATATGAAATTCACCATCAGCAATGTTAGCCATGTTTTAAAAAATAAAAGAAAAGGCTGATGAGATAGCTCAGCAGGTAAAGGGCCTGCTCACAGATCTGGCGACCCGAGTTCTATCCCTGTGAGCACACATAGTAGAAGAGAAAATTTTAGAAAACTATCCTCTGACTCCTCACCCATGAGCCATGACACACATGTGTTCTTCCCCCCTCTCTTTCCCCCTTTCTCTCTTCCTCTTTTTTTCATTCCATTACCTCAAATAAGTAAATAAAATATTTTTTAAAATTAAAAAAATGCACCTACAACTGCTTCTAAGATTTTTCTTTTTGTTTTTTGGCTTTATTGTTTCCTCTATATCTGTACTTGGGTTTTTAAAAAATTACTAGAAACAGTGACCATAAATCTGTAGTTCAGTATTTCATTATTACAAAAAGTCTCATTTTCTTCAGATTCACCCACTTTCCTATTCCCCATCCTATCTTCTAGAATTCTAAATATACTTATTTAAACAAGTTTAAAAAAAAAAAGTCTTGATATGTCGTGCAGACTGGCTTAGCTTAAGGGATCCTCCTGTTTCAGCCTTCAGAACAGCTGAGATGGCAGGCGTGAATCTCCATGCCAAGCTATCTTAGCCTTTTATGTATTGAGAGACAGAAAAGAGAGAAAGAAGTTACCATAGCACTTGTAGGGATCATAGAACAACTTTTCAGCAGCTTGACCTTTCCTTAGACCATGATGAACTCCGGTCATTCTTATACCTTTATATTTTCCCTTACAGAGATTCCTGTACCATCCCATTCTTGGTTTTATAGACTTTGTGATTACAACAAATAATATTTTCTAAAACTCAAAAAAATGATTTTCCCTCCTGAATTCTGGGTATTGTGTTCTCTCTCTCTCTCTCTCTCTCTCTCTTCTTTCTCTGTCTCCCCCCCTCCAGTCTCCCTAATCTAATATCTATCTGTCTGTCTATCTGTCTGTCTGTCATCTATCATTTATCTAAGTTCATGAACAGTCAGTAGAAAATTGCATTCTATAGATATGGTATTCCTTAATTTGCTTACTTAGTAGCACTACTCATGTTTGTGAACATTTTTTGGCCATGCGTATGTATCATAAATTAGCAAGCGACAAGAGGCTAGAGAGAACCATATGGTAACAGATTATACTAGAGATCTCTGTATGAACTCATGTTTTCCTTAGTACAGCTAAGGAACAAATGATTACATAAAAACATTTCTAGGGCTGGAGAGGTGGCTCAGGGGTTAAGCCTCTGCCTTGCAGGCGGAAGGTCCTGAGTTCGGATCCTAGACCCCACGTATAGATGCCAGGCGGAAGCGAGGGCGACCTGCGTCTCTGGTCCTGGTAGGGCGGAGCCTGTGAATCCCGGGGAAGAGTAAACAAGGAGGAGGTGGAGGCGTCCATGGTGGTTCCCAAATTCGTCAGTGGTTCTATATACACACACATACATGCACACACACGCACACACGCACAATTGAATAAATAATAATGAAAAAATTCTAAAAAACCATTTCTACAACTGTGCATATATTTAGGGTAATCATTACCCTGCATTTACTTATTCTGTCAGTTGAAGTGGCCCCAAAACAAAAATATTTCAGTAGGGACGAGCAATAGTTGGTTTCCAATGTCATCCTCCAATAAATACAGAGAATTGGTAAGAGGGACCCAGAAACTGTACATCTTCATAATTTTTCTGTAAATCTAAAACTATTCTAAAATAACATTTCTTTTAAAAATTATTTATTCATTTTTCCATTTGTATGTGTGTGTCTATGTGTTTGTGTGTATCAGAGGGCACTGTGTGGTGTTTGGGGAGGCTCAAGGGTGACTTCAGCACTCATTCTGGATTGCTCTACGTCCTTCTAGTTTTTTGTTCTGTGGTCTTGCAGGCTCCACCTTCCAGGGTCAGAAATTCAGGACACCACTATCTCTGCCTGGTGTTTTTTTTTTTTTTTTTTTTTCTCCTGTTGTTTTCTTTTGTTTTACCCACAAGTATTTATTGATGGATTAATGAATACAATTTTAACAAGACAATAAGGCACAAGAGTGGGTTAAAACAGCCAAAAGGGGGTGGCTAGAGAGGTGGCTCAAGGGTTAAGCCTCTGCCTTGCAGGCAGAAGGTCCTGAATTCAGAAGCAAGGGCGGCCTGTTTCTGGTCCTGGTGGGGCGGAGCCTGTGAATCCCCGGGCAGAGTAAACAAGGAGGAGGTGGAGGCGGTCCATGGTGGTTCCTGAATTCGTCCGTGGTTCTACATACACACTCACACATACATACACACACACATACATACATACACACACACACATACTTACACACATGAGCACACATGCACAAGTGAATAAAAAAAAAAAAGCCAAAGGGGGGGATACTGTTAAGAACTTTGAATATGTAAATCAAGAAGCCTCTGAAATACCTCTCTAACAGATCAGTATAAGACAATTCTTCCTTTTTATAAAATTCCTATTTACAATCATTTGATCACAAGTCAGATGGATACTTCATAAGGAATTCCCCACTCATTCATGCTTTCTGCCTGGAGTTTTTATATGGGATCTGAACTCAGGTCCTTCTACTTCCGAGGCAAAAGCTTACCCCCTGAGCCACCTCTCCAGCCCCTTATTTTTAATTTTTAGAAATGTATTATTATTGTGCATGTGTGCATGACTCCTGTAGTAATGGGTGCGCATGTCACACTGTGCACGTGGGGAAGTCAGAGGACAACTTTGTGCATGGGATCGGTTCTCTCCTGCCATCTTTATGTGGGTTCTGGGGATCAAACTCAGGTCATCATCTGGCTTGTACAACAAGAGCTTTTATCCACTGAGCCATCTTGTTGGCCCAAAATAAACTTATTTTTGAAAGCCTTAAAGATATATTTGGGTGATATCTTTCTATCCGTATATATTATTTTTTTTTAGCTGATGGGCATTCTACTGCATTGTCATCTCATCAAAAAACAAAAGCCAAAGCCCCCAGTACATCATTAGAATAACTTATGGAAAAGAAAAAATCAAAATTCCCTTTAGTTCGACCTCTCAGAATCTCTACTTCCTGTTCTGTTCTTTGTCAGTGCTTTGTGTGCCTCTCTGTATTTGATTATTTTCTTTTTAATTTGGTTATGTGTCTCAAACTCTTGGCAATCTTCCTGCATCAGTCTCCTGAGTGCGGGATTGCAGGCCTGAGCCACGCAGCTGGCTGGCTAACAGTTCCTTATCAAGGTTGTTTTTCATCTTTTGAAATTCTAAATACATATCACACTGTATCCATGCAGCTTTTTTTTTAATTTAATGTTTGATTTGTTTTAGAGAGGAGACAGGAGGAGAGAGAGGCAGAGAGAGAGAGAGAGGAGCTGCGTGAGAGAAGAGAGAGATAGCTTGAGAGAGAGAATGCCCTCAATATGTGGGTGGAGGTCAGAGGAGAACTTTTGGAAGTCAGTTCTCTCCTGAGAGAGAGTACTTACTGTTAGGTAGTTTAGAATAGGGTTTTTGGAATAGTTCTATCAGACTGTGTAGGTTTTTTGAAGGTTACTGCTTTAGCTATGCAGGAGTTGACAACAAACCCCCCTGAGATACGGGCCAAACACTTCTGAGATAAGGTCACCAACTTCCCCAACCCTTTGTGTATAAAAGGATATGGATATGAGTTCTTCAAATGCAGATGAGCTAAATTCTTCAGAAGAAATATCTTGACCATAAGGCCAGCCACAAGGAGCTGGCCCCCTAGGAACAGACCAATCAGAAGTAGAGGACTAAAAGCCCCAATCAGGTTTACAAAAACTAAAACTAGTCAATAAAGAGAAAATACTTTTCCGGGGCTTGTCCAAGTTTTTAAATACCCTTTACCCTGCTGGCCATCTTCAGCTCTTTGTCTCTCGTGAACTCCATGTCCTTGAGTTCCTTCCCCTTCCTTGCATCTAGAGTTCCTTTTCTTCTCCCCTAGTAAACTCTGCCTTACTCCTCTACACATGCTCTGCTCTCAGTCTTTGACTCTGGAGCACAAGAATCTGGATATAAAATCTCATAACATTTCTGCCATATCTAGGGATTGAACTCAGGACTCCAAGTTGGCGAACAGATGCCTTTACCCACCCAACCATCTTGCTGGCCCCCAAATCTTCAAATACGATAAATTTCTAAAAGTGACACTGGGCTGTTGAGTGCAGCTCAGCAAGTGAAGGCGGTTGCCACACAAGCCTCATAACCTGAGTTCAACCCCCAGAACCTGTCTGGTGGAAGGTGAGAATCAACTGCCGCAGGTTTGTCCTCTGACGGTCACACATGCACCATGGCATAAATGCAAACACACATAGGCATACACATACAAACACATATACACATTAAATAATAAATATCAAAAAAAGTGTGGCATCAAGAGTAACCTATAATTATCATCACAATATGATGAATATTAGGTTCCCTTCTGTAGCTACCAATATAAACCAGCAACATTTGGGCAGTTTTAGAGCAGCCATGCTGCACCGCCTCTGAAGGTCTTTGAAGGTCATCTCCCACTGCAGGGGTCACCTGAAGGAACACACTAGTTGTCAACTTCCCCCAACCTTCTGTCCAGTGAAAAGATAGGGAGATTAGTTTCTCCAATACCGATAAACTCTACCTTGAGGACGGCCTCAGTAGGAATAAACCACTGAGATGTAGAGGGCCAGATTACATTTGCAGAAACTGGAGTTAACCTGACTAAGGGTATCAATATCCCAGACCCTGACAGCCATCCTTGACACCTGCCCACCTCATGGCATTCCACGTCTGGAGTCTGTGAGTCCTTTTCTAGCTCCTTGCCTCTCATGGATTCCTTGCCTGGAGTCCATGAGTTCTCCAGGGCACCCTTGCCTCTCATGGCGCTCCATGTCTGGAGTCTGTGAGTTCCGTTCTTTCTCCTCTCTAGTAAACTCTGCCTTAATCCTCTACGTGTGTTCTGGTTTCCATCTTCGACTCTGAACCCAGGAACCCCGGATACATACAGACCCCAAGAGAGGAACTCCGCATTCTTCCGGTGCCTTTCTCTTCCTTGAGTCGTTTGATCTCTTGCTTCTAAAAACTCGCCTTGAGTGTGAATGGCATTTACCACGGTGCCTTGCTATATGCAGTGCACAGGGTATAGATTGGACGTGAAAGGGGGGCCGTGAGGTGTAACGGACACACGACACACAAAATCTGAGGGCTTAGAAAAGTGGAGAACCAGATTAAAGGATTCTGGGATTGGGGGAGAGGAGGCCCTGGGAGGTGGGGAGCAGAGGGGTGGAGGGAGGAGGAGGGAGGGAGGGAACCGGTGTACCTATTAAGTTTGTATGAGCGGAGATAATAAAAAATGTTAAAAAAAAGAAAAGAAAAGAAAAGTGGAGAACCAGGAGGTAGTCTTACTCCCTGTGTGTGTTAGATACAACCTGATCATTGAAGCCTCAAATTCTAGGCACATCTGTAAAGAGCTAGTAGGTGAGTCAAGTCCTAAGCAAACCTGCAGGAATTGTCTAATTGATGAGGAAAACTCAACCCAGAGCGGGTGGGACTGGTCCCTGGGCAGGTGGATAAGGGGTGTGGGACCACTGCCGTTACTTCTTTAGTAGTTCAGTGAGCTGGCATTCTTTGGCATACATAATGTCTGGCAAGTGAAGATTGTCTCTCTCTCAAAAGTCCTGTGGATCTGGTATGGTCACTTCCCTGTCCTCCTGGTGCTGGTATGAGCTCTCCAGCCTAGTTGGACTAAGAACCGTAACCAGACAACCAGAATAAAATCCCTTGTTTCGGGGTTGGAGAGATGGCTAGGGGTTAAGAATCTTCCTCACAAGCAGAAGGATCCGAGTTCGGATCCCAGATCCCAGATAGGCCAAGCGGAAATGGCAGCAGCCTATATTTCAGGCTCTGGAAGTCAGAACCTGGGAAATCCTAGAGCAAAGCAAAAAGGAGATAGAGGCAATCCAAAATGATTCCCAAAGTCACCCTTGGGCCTTCACAGGCACACACAGTGCCTTTGTTACACATTCACACACACAAATTTCAAAAACGAGAACAAACAACTTGTTTCTGCTTGGTTGTGAATTTATCAGTAATTTGCAAAGAAACCAGAAATACCCAGGAACACTCTTCATAAGCTTTTATTCACTTAGCACAGAGTTCAAAGACCAGGCACATGCAAATTACACAAAGGAGATTTCTTGTGAGTTATTAGGGGATTATCCAAACAACAAGGCGGTTTTCTAGGCAGATAGTGATTTTAGGCAGGACAATATGGTCTAAAGACCCTTCAGTCTTAACCTAGATGAGGAGCACTGCTTTAAGCCCTGGTATTGGCACATTATGTATGTCTGGCTTTGCCTAAGGTTAAGAGGGTAACTTTGCACATCCATCCACCAGATGTTAAATGCAAAGTTCAAATAAAGCAGTGGTCTCTGACAGTGTCCTTTCTGATTCCAGGGCACAGGACCTGACATTTTCTTCTTAGAGGCTAGGGATAGAACTGAAAGGGTGGAGCGCTTGTCTAGCTAGCACGCACAAAGTCCTGATCTCCAACACGCACACACACAAAAGTAACATCATCATTAGAACAGAGAAATTACCAACTCATCTTTAATTCTCTCTCAGGGTATCTGCTTCCTGTTCAGTGTGTGTGTGTGTGTGTGTGTGTGTGTGTGTGTGTGTGTGTGTGGTGTGTGGGTGTGGGTGTCTGAGTGTTTATTTACTTGCCTGGCCCTTTATGAGTCTGTAGCTGTACCTTCCTACCCCTTGGACTGCTCCTGGTGCTTATTTGTCTTTTGGAGCCGGCGACGACGTGGGAGTTTCCTGTCTGGCACATCCCCACCCCAGGCCTCCTTTCCAAGACACAGTCCCTCACATGGCATCAAGACTCTATGATCTTCTGGGGCCTTAGAATCACCTTGTTAGGAACTTGAATCCACCTCCCAAGGTCCTGATGTCCCTTTCTTTGGGAGTGCCACTTGCCCAGGAAGGGGGACAGCCCAGACCCCTCCCCATCATGCTGGCTCAGGCCTGGGGTCCAGCAAGTACTTCCTGTTAGCACTGCTTTGCTCCCGATTTGGTCTCCTGTGTGCTCACATTCCCTCTCCCAGCGTCCTCCCCTTCAGGACACCGTCGACCCCTTTAGGAGACCCTCTCTGAGGCCTGCTCCCTCTGTGGCCACTCCCCCTTTGGGCCTCAGTTTCAGAGCTCTGCTCTTCCCTGACTTCTCTGCAGGTGCTGCCCCCATCTGCTCTCTCTCCACAGTGATTTCCTGTGTCCTCCTGTGTGGTCCCTGCTGATCGCACACTGACCGCAGGACTGGCTTTTCACTGACATTTGTACTTCGGGACATTCACGCTTCAAGAGCTTACACAGGTGAATACTAAGTGAGGCTGTGGCCCGAGAATGAATGGCTTCCGCCCTTCACAGGGTCAGGGGCCGGCTGGAACTCAGCCCTTGCCTTTCCAGCTTGTTGCTGCTGATAAATTCAGACAAAACAGCTGAAGGGGGAGAATAAGGGGCTTTATTTATGGCTGCGGATCCCACAGTTCTTACTTCAGCTTGTCAGGAGAATCTACCCAGCACCAGGGGCGAGAGACCGGCCACACTATATTCACAGGAGGGTTCAGAGGGAGCAAGCTTCCCTTGCCCCAGCATGTCTGTCCAAGTAGCTGAAGAATGCCAACTTACTGAACCAGTTCCCTCAGTTTTACCCATCTGCCCAGGGAATGGTCCTACCCACCATGAGCTGGGCCGTGCCCATCCATCAGAGGATCTCCTACAAGCCCGCTGAGGGCTTAACTATTAACTCTTTTCAAATGCGTTCAGAGCTCCAGCCTTCAATCGCCAAGCTGTCAGCAGTACCTAAATACCACACCCTATTTTTTTTGTTTGTGTTTGCTTGCTTTCCTTGCTTGGTCAGGGGTGCTCAGTGCTCATGTGTACACCAGAGAGGGCACTTTAGTGTGGGTGCCTGTGGGTGACTTCAGAAATCAGCCCTAGATTGCTCTACTTCCTTTTTCCTTTGCTCCGTCCGGGGTTTCCCAGGCTCTGCCTTCCAGGGCCAGAAGTGCAGGATACCACCATTTCTGCCCATCATTTTTTGTGGGATCTGGGATCCAAATCCAGGTCTTTCTGCTTGCAAGGCAGCGGCTTTAACCCCAAGTCCTCTCATCAGCCCTATGAGCTCTAATGAGAAAACCCCTCTACCTTTTTTGGTCACCAAGGCTCTTTCTGAACTTATAATGACTAGTCTGTGAAGAAACACAATGCTCAGCAGTGCACAAGGCCACACGCATCACGTGCTTGGAAATAGACTTGAGATGCTGCCTTTTGTTTGTTGCTTGGTTTGTCTGTTTTTTGACATTGTTTTTCTTTCTTTCGTTTTTTTTTTTTTTTTTTTTTGCACATGTGTAGATAGATATACATGTGTGGACTGCAAGAGTATGTATGTGTAGGTGCATGTGTGTGTTTATATGTAGAAAAAGGCACTGTGTGTGTGCCTGTGGAGGAACAAGGGTAATTTCAGGAATCATTCTGGATTCCTCTACCTCCATATTGCTTTGCTCTCAGATTTCCCAGGCTCCGCCCACCAGAGCCAGAAGTGCAGGCCACCGCAGTTTCTGCCTGGTGTTTTTACATGGGACCTGAGATCTGCATTCAGGACCTTCTGCTTGCGAGACAGAGTTCCAACCCCTGAGCCATCTCTTTTATGTGGGATCTGTGATCCAAACTCAGGTCCTCTTGTTTGTGAGGCAAAGGCCTAACCCCTGGCCATCTCTCCAGCCCCTTTTTTTTTGTTTTTGAGGCAAGATCTCGTGTAGTCCACACTAGCTTCAAGCTTTGTAGGTAGCCAAAGAGGATCTCGACTTCCTGATCCTCCTGCCTCTACCTCCTGAGTGCTGGAATTACCAGTGTGTGCCACCATTATAGGCTGAATGTGAAGTGTGCATTGTAAAGGATGGCTAGATGGCTCAGTGGGCAAGATACATGCTCACAAGCCTGGTGACCTGGTGGAAGCCCACATGGATGGATGGATGGATGGATGGATGGAGAGACAGAGGGAGGGAGGGAGGGAGGGAGGAAGGGGGGAAGGAAGGAAGGAAGGAAGGAAGGAAGGAAGGAAGGAAGGAAGGAAGGAAGGAAGGAAGGAAGGAAGGAAGGAAGGAAGAAGGAAGGTTGTCCTCTGATCTCCAACTGTGCATCATGTCATGTATGTTCTCTCTCTCTCTGTTTCTCTCTCTCAAATTTAAAAACAGTGCTGGATAATGAGATGGCTCAGTAGGTAAGGTACCTGTGTATAAACCTGGAGACTGGAGTTTGATAACCAGAGCCCACATGGTAGAGGGAGAAAACTGATTCCGAATGTTGTCTTCTGACCTCCACACGCTGTTGTGGCACAAGCACTGACACCAGTCTCTCATGGTTTCTCTCCTCCATCCCCCTCATTTCTCTCTCACACAACACATGCACACACACACACACACACACACACACACACACACACACACACAAAGACATTATCTTTTAAAAAGAGTACTTGGGGGCTGGAGAGATAGCTCAGGGGCTAAAACTCTGTCTCTCATGCAGAAGGTCCTGAGTTCGGATCCGCAGTACCACATAAAAAACACCAGGAGAAAACTGCAGTGGTGGCCTGCACTTCTGGCTCTGGTGGGCAGAGCCTGGTAAATCCCAGAGTGAAGCAAGAAGGAGGTAGTAGCAATCCAGGATGATTCTTGAAGTCACCCTTGGCCCTCCACAGGGATACATGTGCCCTCTGATAAATACACACATAAACACACACACACACACACACACACATACAAAATGAATGAATAAATAAAGTTTTAAAAAATTAAAAAAATAAAAACAGTAAGATGGAAGAGAGATCAGGTATAATTCCTCACAGATGGCAGCCTTGGGCCTTCACATGTACACACACTCAGGAGCACATGCACCTACACATACAAATGAGCCCACCCACATGGAAACATGCAAATGCATAGATACATGAAAAGGAAAAAAAGAGCACTATTATTCCCTGAATGTTTACATTGATGTGTTTTCCACACCAAACACTATCCTAGCAATCTATATTAATAGTTTTAATCCTATAAGCCAGCTGGATTTCACATAAAAGTAAACTGAGGCACAGTATAGCGACTGACTCTTGTGCCGAAGATTTTGCAACACTGACTGTTGAAAAGCTGAAATTGGGGTTGCAAAGATGACTCAGAGGATGAGCACTTACCATGTAAACCAAAGATTAGGAGTTGGGATCTCCAGATCCCATGCGAGTCCCCCTCCCCTCCATTTTGGTAATTCTCAGCCCCAGAAGGAGAAGACTGGGGAACTCCAAAGCAAGCTGCCCAGGTAGACTAGCCCTATCCGCAAGCTCTGGGCTTAATTAGAAATAAAGCCTCGAAAGAATAAGGTGGGAGATCAACTGAGGTTGATCCCTGGTATCAATGATGGCCTCAGTGCATGATGCATGCAAGCATACACACACACACACACACACACACACACACACACACACACGCTCTCGTGTGCATCCACACACAGTCACCACACACATACACATAGAAATAAAAACAAAAAACAAAAAACCAAAACTGGGATTTGGATGTGGGTAACATGGCTTCAGAATCCTGCTGAACCATATCCCATAATGACTTACTTTTTTTACATTTTCTTTTTATTTACATACGAGAGAGAGAGAGAGAGAGAGAGAGCGCACCTGTGTGCCATGAAGATGGGTAGAGGCCAGTTCTGTCCTTCCACCATTCAATCATTAAGCTTCCGGGGATTGAACTCAGGCCGCTGGGTTTAAGCCTTACCCACTGAGCTATCTTGCTGACCTCACATCTTCTGAGACAGAGTCTCTAGCACGGGTCAGCCTGAAACGTTCTCTGTAGGACAATGACCTTGAACTTCTGATCCACCAGCTCCCACTTCCATAGTACTGGGAATCAGGCCTCCAGTGCCATGTTTCGGACAAATCTTCTCCACTCCCCCTTGCCTCCACTGCCTACTCCTACTCCCCTGACCAGCAAGTCCCCTTGCTGTCTCTGTAGGGCCTGTCCCGTAGCAGCTGGGGCTTTCTGTGTCTCTCGCTGTGCTGCTTTTGTTCCCACAGGTCTCTCCTCTTCCTTCTCAGCCCTTCTTCCATATGATTTTTCCTCTCTTTGGATTTTTTTTTTAAGGCAGGGTCTTATGCTGTCCAGGCTGACCTCAAACTCCCTATGTAGCAGGGGCTGCCTTGAAACCCTGACCTTTCCTGCCTTCATACAGGAATTCCAGATGTGCCCTGCCACATCACAAGCGCCGCATACACAGGATGATTAGTTTTCTCAAACCAGAAAAACAAAACAAAACAAAACAAAACAAAACAAAACAAAACAAAACAAAACACACAAGATGCCTCTTCCTGGAGTAAGTATTGGATTTCTACAGGAGTGGGGAAAACAAACATCTTTTCAACATTGGTAACATGATACTTGCCTGAACGTTCCCTGGCACGTCCACTGATATTTAGAACCTCTCTTTTGGTCTCCCCGTAATACTATGCTTGCTTTCCCTTTTGGAGTCTCATTGAATCTCTTAAGTTCCCATTCCCCAGCCCCTTGCTGCTCTCCCTCTCCTCAGGGACTATGCTAGACATGTCTTTCCTTACCTCTTCTTCCAGCGCTTCTGGCCACCCACGCGTGAGTCCCGGGAACAGCTGTCCACACCCAGCAACTGACTATTCCCATGAAGCACTGCCAAAGGGTGTAGGGCTTACAACCAAATCTGTCAGCTGAGTAGGGGCAGGGGCGACAGCTGGTTTAGTGTGGACAATGGCCTGCATTCTATACAGGCTTCTCTCCTGGGCCACATCCTCTTCTCTGGTCAGAGCAACTGTTCCCAAGGATAGAGTAGGGCTCCACCTGTCTGCCCTGGTCATCCCCGCCAGCGACATCCACCCCCCACCTCCCTGGCCCGGTTTACTCATGTGTCTCACTAGCATGTCTACTGTGTCCTGCCCAATTAACTGGTGGGTGAGTTCTCCTACCTTGGAGCAGCTGCTATTTTACAAAGTGTTTGCTTAGTTGTCACAGAGCTTTATGCTGGCCCCATGAGGACGGATGGGTACAGGTCTGTTGGCCCAGGCAGAAAACTAGAGTGTCAGTTAAGTGACAGGCTTAGTATCTGTCCTTTGGCTGCCCGTGTTTCCTGCCTGTCCCTGGCTGGCTCGGTATGAGAGTCCCCATAACATGCTCCTTAGTCACAGTGACCTTGGGGACTGAAGTCCTTGATGAAACCACCCTACCGCATTTGGGAGCTGAGGATGTGACTCCCTTGGTACTGCTGGGGTAGCATGCGTGAAGCCCTGGCTTCGATCCACAGCACTACGTACTCAGGGCAGGATGGTTCTTCCCAGCACTTGCGAAGTGGAGATTGCAGGGTCAGAAGTTCAAGGTCGTCCTCAGCTGCATAAGGAGTTTGAGGCCAGCCTGGACCATGTGAAGTGAAGGTCGGTCTCAAACAAAACAAAAAAAGAATTTCTTTTTCAGAGTCAGCGAGATCTTGTCCACAACCTCTTACAAGCAGGAAGGTTTCAAAAAGGGCAAGAAGAGGCTAAAACACCAGAAAGCCAGAGGCCAAGGCCTTGCAGGCCCCCATCAATTTTCAGCTACTCAACAGAGACAGTGTCTGATCTAAGTGGCTGCTTGTGAGCTATGGGGAGTCTTGTTCAGGTCTCCAAGTGTCAGAGGTGACAGGGAGTCACACCCCAAATTGGCAGCCAGTCACCCAAGCAGCCCACCTGTCTTCCCGAAGGGACCGTCACATCAGGTAAAGCCCTGCAGAAAATAGCTCAGGCTGAATCAGAGAGGAAGCAAAACTTGTGGGTTTAGTCATTAGCAACAAGGACGCCAAGTTCCATTTAAGCTCTACATTTAGAGACCAGGGCATAGGGAAAGGGCAGTGCACACCGAGACATGGCTTTTGGGCGTGGAATTGTGCTTAGGGGGTCTTTACAACAGCTTCATCTATATGGCTCTGGCTTTCTAAGTGACACAGAAGGATGGAAATTACAGCTGTTTTAAAGAGTAAGCAAAGTTTAAAAATAAAAAAATATGGACAGCTTAACTTCTTGTTCTTTGTGTGTGCGTGTGTGTGTGTGTGTTTGTGTGTGTGTGGTGTGTGTGTGTGTACATGATGGGGAGGGGACTTGTGTTATTGTGTGATTTCTCTCTTTGGTTTCTCTGGTTTCTCAACCAGATCATGTCGAGAGGTAAAAGTAAGGATTTTATTGAAAATGAGAGAAAAGGGAAGAAACTCTTGGATGTGCAATCCCAGGGAGTCAAAGAGAACGCTGTAGCCTTAAGATGGGGAACATTAGAGCTGAGGAGATAAAGTCAGAGAGAACAGGAGAGAGCGCCATGAGTACACGGCTAGGAGAGGACAGAGCCACCCACCGTGCCAGGGCTGAATGGCGACAGAGCCACCCACCGTGCCAGGGCTGAATGGCGGGAGAGCATAAGAAGAGGTGATGGGTAGAACCACAATTTTTATAGTCTGGCATTGCCCAGGAGTTACTAGGAAAGTGAAGTAAAGATTGGAGGGTGGCAGCGTGGTTCCTACAGGACCAGGCATTCCTAGCGGTGCTAGCTATCCAACAGAAATCAAATCCTTCCCATTAGTGTCACTGTGTATATGTGGAGGACCAGGACAACTTGTCAGACTCTGTTCCCTCTGTCAAATTTCACATGGGGTCCAGGGATTGAATTTTGATCTTCTGATTATCAGTTTGGGTGACAAGGGATTTCAGCCATTTAGCCATCTCAGTGTCCTGAGCTTCTGGTTTTCCTGCCTCTGCCTCCGAAGTGTTGGGATTACAGACATGCCCCATCAGGAGAGAGCAAAAAAAAAAATTGTTAGGTAGCTGAGAATAAGATTTTTGTTTGGCTGCTTCTTTTAGGCAGTTTTAGACAGCATTAGAAAGGCTGCTCGGAGGTTTTTTTCAGTCACAGCTGAATTTGGTGCCAACACTGTGATAAGGTCCCAACCTACCTTGACCCTTTGTTTACGAAGGATGTGGATATGAACCCCAAGTACAGGTGGAGAGGAACTCCCCAGATGCAAACAAACTAAATTCTTCAGCTCAGCCACAAGCTCTGACCCAACAGAGCTGGGGCCCATAACAAACCAATCAGGTTCACAGAAACTAAAACTCACCAAGGATCTCGAGAAAGCCTGTTTTCCCAGCTTGCCAAAGTTTACAAACACCCCGTCTCTGCGGGTCATCTTTGGCTCCGTGAGCCTCACTGACCACATGTCTGGAATCTGTGAGTTCTTGGCTCTCTTGACCCTTGAGGATTCATGTCCGTGACTTCTGTTCTTTCTCTCCTCTAATAAACTCTGCCTTAATCCTCTTTGCATGGTCTGGTTTTTGACCCCCAAACATAAGAACCTGCGCATAAAGAACTCCGCAACAATTACACCCCTTTTACGCAGTACAGGGGATCAGAGTCAAGGTTTCTTGCCTGCTAGGCAAGCTCTACCACTGGAGCTACAACTCCAGCTCCATCCAGATACTCGTGCGTGCGTGTGTGTGTGTGTGTGTGTGTGTGTGTGTGTGTGTGTGTGTGTGTAGGTCCAAGGGTGACACTGGAAATCATTCTGGATTGCACTACCTTCTTATTGCTCTGCTCTGGGATTTCCCAGGCTCTGCCTTCCAGGGACAAAAGTGCAAGCCACCGCCATTTCCAACTGGCATTTTTATATGGGATCTGGATATCCAAACTCTGGTCCTGTCGTTTGCAAGGCAAAGACTTTATCCCCTAAACCATCTTCCCAGCCTTAGGCAGCAGCCATGCTGGGGGGGGGTGTCTATGAAGGTGTATGATTGATTGAAGAAGAGGTGATGGGGAAACCACAATTTTTTATAGTCTGGCACTGCTCAGGAGTTACTAGAGAATTCAGGACTGCTGTGTTTACCCTAAAGGAACGCACTCTATTAATCTGGAGGAACTGACTCTGATCCTTCACGAAGTCACCACTTTACCCAATCCTGTTTATGAAAGGATATGGAGATTAGTTTTCCATTGTAGATAAATCCTACCAGGAAGTCCAGCATAGAATCAACTGGGTTGGGCCTCAATATGAAAAGATTAATGAGATGTAAGGGATAAAAAGCTTCAAGTTTACAGAAACTGGAGGTAACCAATGAGGAAATGCTGCTTTTCCTGGGCCTACCTAAGACTCTACATGACCCTGATCCTGGCAGCCATTTTCGGCTCCCTTGCCCCTCACTGCCTGCCTGCCTGTCTGTGAGTTCCTTTCTGGCTTCTTGCTTCTCGTGGGACTCCATTATCTTGAGTCTGTGAGTTCTCGGCTCTCTTGCCCCCTGAAGACTCACGTCGGTGAGTTCTGTTCCCCTCTCTCCTCTAATTAACCCTGCTTCCTCCTCTAAGCATGTTCTGGTTTCAATCTTTGATTCTGAGCACAAGAACCTGGACACAGTTCAGATGGTACCTGTAACATTTTGGCGATTACAGCCAGGAGATCAAACTCCGTTATCGAGCCCAGAAAAATATTTTTAAAACTTTTTTTGGGGGGGGGGGAAGGGCAGTAGACAAGACAGAGAGGCCGAGAAAGAGAATGCTGACGCACACCATAGTGTACCAGTGGAGGTGGACAGGATTCCCATCCTCCGCACTCAGGGCAGAGTTTCTGCTCCACGATCTCTGCTCCTAATGGTTAGTTGGCGCTTGCGAAAGCCCGTGCTTGCCTGATATACAGTGCTAACAGGGTCAAAGTCAAAGGCTGATCCCAGTTATACTTTCTGGGCTGGTTAAAAATCCCAGATAACACCTCCAGACCCTTCCCCTCAGCCCACTTACTAACCCTGAGGGTATAATCTGCCCATTCTCCTCTTCTAGACCTTTCTCTCCCTTTTCCTACAATTGTCCCAGTGGTTCTGGAACTCCACTAAAACTTCCATCTAAGTCTATCGTGTGGTGCATTTCAGGGGTGAATAATACTTTACAGAGGTCAACTTTCAAAAGCCAGTATTCTCCTTCCACCATGTGGACTTCCAGGGCTCACACTCTTGTTGCAGGATTTTCAAGCAGGTTCCTGCATAATGTTTTAATGAGGATCCCAGCAGAGACAATAGTCATGCTGTGGACTACTGTGGGCCCGCCCACACCCTAATAGAGACAAGACAGATAGGAGGCCCAACGCTCCCACGTTTGGAGAGAATACAGCTTATTATAGCTCTCTTCATCTTATCATCTCTTATCATCTTATCATCCTCTATAGCAGTTCACCTGAAGGGTTACTGATAAATTCACCTTCAAACAACTTAAGGGAAATTCTCTTACAATTCCCAGTTACAGTTGCTCATCCAGATTTGCAGGAGCGCTCACGCCAACGCTAGGGCTAAGGAAATGGCCATACCATCTCTACATAGCAGCTGGGAAAGGGATGATCTTTACTTCCCAGACCAACATGTCGGGCCAAGTATACAAAGGATGACTCTTTTCTCCAGCAGAGCCCTCCATTTTATTTACCTGCCCTGGAACTAGTCTCACTCACCGTGGGCTGGGTCTTCCCCATCCACTAAACAATCTCCTGCAGGTTTGCTCTGGGCTTAACTCAACTACCAGTTCTCTACAAATGTGCCCAGAACTCAAACCCTTAACCACCAAGTTGTATCTTAACTACATCCACTTTGGTTTTTTTCTTTTTTTTTTTTAATTGACCATGTGAAGAAACAGGTTTGTCAGTTTCCTAAAGTAGATTCCCAGCTCTCAGGAGAAATGGAAGCCAAGGTCAGGATTTTTTTTTCAAGAGTTTCCAAAATTCATTAAAAGATGAGCTTAATGCCCACTAATTTTAAAAAAACAACAGCTCACAATCAAGTCATGAAGTGGTGCCTAGTAATCTGACAAAATTCTCCAAACCAGGTAGAGCTTTGTTTTCTTTCCTATTGCAGCATCTGAGAATGGCAAACGTGGTCCCCACGTGGTAACACAGCAGGAGGGATCAGTGAGGAAGTCCTTATTTTACAGAATGTTCTATAGGCTTTTCAAGTCAGTTTATATTTAAAAAGAGAGATATGAAGAACTAGGGTATCCTAAACAATCCAGAGGAAGGAGAAAGATTTAGGGGAAAAAACTTAGGAAGGAGAAAGAAGGAAGGCAATCTTCTTGGGCATGCCACCATTTGCAAGGTCACAAGGAACACCCCAGAAAAGAGCAAATCTTTTCTTTTCAGTTGGTACTAGGTAGTTGTTTGGAACATACACGTTGAGGCTTGGGTTGGGGTTCTGTTCTGAAAAGCATGTGTCTTTAGACGCTGCTAGGACAACTCCTTCCTATGATCTGCACCGGGATTTAGAACTGCCATGCTGGGACGGTCTCGGTCTCTGAAGGTTTCTGAAGGGCATCCCCAGGGCTGGGGTCCCCCTGAAGGAGCACACCTTATTTTAATCCTCCACAGAGATAAGATCACCAGCTTCCCCCAACCATCCTTACATGAAAGGATATGGAGATTAGTTTTCCATTGTAGCTAAACCCTACCGGGAAGTCAGCCACAACATCAGTTGGGTTGGGCCCCAATATGAACAGGCTAAAGAGAGGTAGAGAACGAAAGCTCCAATCATGTTTACAAAAACTGGAGCTGACCAATGAAGAAAAGCCATTACCCCTTACAACTCCCAGGCTGCCTAGGCTTATAAATAAATAATTCTGATCGGCAGCCATCTTTGGCTTCCTTGCCCCTCATGGGATATCATGTCTGGAGTCTCTGAGTTCCTTTTCCTTCTTTCCCCCACCTCATAGATTCCATGCCTGGATTCTGACTTCTTGGACTCTCCCTTGCCCCTCATGGTACTCCACATCTGGAGTTCCTGAGTTCTGGCTTCCTCGCCCTTCATGGGACTCCATTCTGGAGTCCATGAGTTCCCATATGACTTTTTTCTTGTCCCTCATGGATTCCATACCTGGAGTCTGTGAGTTCTTGGTGGTTCTCTTGTCCCTCATGGATTCATGTCCCTGAGTTCCGTTCTTTCTCTCCTCTAATAAACTCTGCCTTAATCCTCTACCTGTGTTCTGCTTTCAATCTTTGACTCCTGAGCACAAGAATCCCAACACATCCAGAGGGAACCTGCAATATTTTGGTAAGCACAGCCAAGAGAGCAGGACTATAAAAGGAGGTACAGGCCAGACTGTACTGTTTAGACTCTTTAGAGTCATAGCCTGGACCATGGCAGCCCCAACAAGCTAAACTTAAACACTCTTCCTCAACAGGCCAATTGAAGACACAACTAATAGTAAAAAACAGAGAAAGGAAGTTTATTCAGTGTGGCCATGTTGACAAGAAAAACAGAGAGACCTAGTTGTTACCTGACTTATGGCAAGGTCTATGCCTCCTTTCAGCCACTTGTCCTCAACGAGTTAAAAAAAAAAATCAAATTAACAGTGAAAAAAAAAACAGAAAAATGGAAATCCATTCAATATGGCTGTATTGGAAAGCAGTACATTCAAGTGGAAAGAAATAATTCAATTAATCTAATTGCTTTTAAATTCCTCTTTGGGAGTACAAACAGGAGGGTAAAGTTTAAATAAAAGCCAAACCAAGCAATATATGTAACTAAAGAATTTTTCTCCTAGTGTGGTTCCCAGCATGAGATTCCTGGGAAAGTCTCAAATCATCAGGGTCTTTTTTTTTTTAGGTTTTCTGAAATTTTTATTATTTTTGCATGTGTGTCTGTGTATGTCTCTGGTGTGTGCTTCTATGTGTACAAGAGGACACTGTGTGTTCTTGTGGAGGTTCAAGGAATCACCTTGGATTTCGTCTACCTCCTATTTGCTTTGCTCTGGAGTTTGCCAGACTCTGACATCCAGGGCCAGAAGCACAGACTGCCTCCATTTCCACCTGGCATTTTTACGTGGGATCCAGGATCCCCCCACACTCAGGGTCTTTTGCTTCTGAGGCAGAGGCTTAACCCCTAAGCCATCTCTCTGGTCCCATTCTTTTGATAGGATAGGTTTGACAGGTTATTCCAGAAAGCCATAGGAGGAGGTAAGACCCCAAGTTCATCTTCTTTGTCCTAACAGGAAGGTTAAGCTTAAATAGAAAGAAAGCGGTATGCATGGCTGCTCATTCCTCATCGCGTGTGGTCTCAGCCATCATTGATTACCATCTCTGCAAGGTGGTCTCTGACAAGTTGCTAGAAGTCTTAGGAAACCTCTTTCTGCAAGACAAGCTCTCCTCTGGCTGACACCAAGACTTTAGACTTCTTTCTCCCAGGCTGAAATTCCTGGGAAAATTCCAATTCCTGCGTGTGTGTGGGAGCATTGTCTCAACAGTCCTACAGCCAAAGGGGCACATGTGTCTCTTTAGAATATCTTCATTCACCACAACCACAGGCGTGGCCAGGATGTGGAAGACACTGCTTTTCTTCATGCTAGCTTAGTTGCCAGCTTAGCAACGAGGGTTCTTTCCAAGAAATTCTTTGCACAACCCTTGGATAAGATGCTATGGGGCCAGCCAAGGCGTTGGGCGGGACAGGTTATTCCAGGTCAGGATGGGAAGGATGGGTTAGGGAGCCAATCTCAGGAAGGGGTAGAAGCAGCCAGCAGATGATTGAATCCGTATCTTGGGCTCAGCCCCTGCCTCCCCCCACCCTCGCTGGAGTTCCTCATGACTAGCTGAGACAATAGTCTATTTCCTTTTCCTCCAAGAGGCTCACTGCTTACAAGGGGTAGCCAGGAAGCCAGCCAACTGTATGGACAGAGAGGCTGGGGTTACTTAGATCAGGTCACAGTGATCATAGATCTGAGAAAGCGCTTGGTGGGGTCTTCAGGACCTTTTTGCACTCTGGAGGTTCCCAGTGGAGGCCATCCAGGCCTGTTTTTTGGCTCACTGTGGTCATGTTTCACCCCCCCTTCCCCCATACACATACCCCTTCCCACACCAACAACTCCGAAGGTCTTTCTCCAGTGCACTGTGAAGCAGCAAGCAACATTGCCCTTGTACATCTTGGATGCCCAGGCTGCAGGATAAAGAGGCTCCAAGATTAGATACTGACCACAGAACCTTCATTTATTCATCCTTTTTCTTTGGTGTGGGAGTGTGTACATGGGTGGGTGGATGTGTGCATCCATGCGTGTATGTGCACCAGCCTGTGGAGGTCAGAGGCCAGCCTCAAGTATCCTGCCTCCTCGGGTGTTTGTCCAATGAGTGTGTGTGTGTCTGTCTGTCTGTCTATGTGGGGATCAGAGGCATCGTGTGTCCCGTGGAGGCCCAAGGGTGACACTGGGGATCATCCTGGATTGCTCTACCTCCTTATTGCTTTGTTCTGGGGTTTCCCAGACTCTGCCTTCCCGGGCTAGAGGTGCAGGCCTCTGCCATTTCCACCCTTCATTTTTTACATGGGATCTGAGAATCTGAATTCAGGTCCTTTTTGCTTGAGAGACAGGGCTTTAACCCCTGAACCACTTCTCCAGTCCCCACCTTGTTTTTTGAGACAGACTCTGTCACTGGGACCTGGGGCCTGCAGATTAGGTAAGGTTGGTTGACCACCAAGCCACAGAGATCCACCTGAGCCACCAAAGCCTATTTTTGGCTTGGGCATTAAAATCAAACTCAGGTCTTTATGCTGCCACAACCACCATTTATCAACTGAGGTATCTCCCCAGTCCCTCACTTATTTGTTCATAAAGTTAGTTAGTGATTGCTAAACCATAAATGCTGTGGGGCCACAACCACACACAAAATGCACAGAAAAGAAGTTTCTCTGACTGACTAGGCTGATTCTACTGGTTAGAATCTCCATGGTTGTAGAGAGAATTATAATGTAACAGGTTCAGAGACCAACACACTTTATCTTGGGTGATCTTTACATTAGCTGATAACCATTCCTTGTTCTTCCTCTGTGTCTGTCTTAGCATCCTATGACTATCAAAAAAAAAAAATGTTTGAGATGTATTAGCTTAGCAGACCCCAAGCCTCCACCGACCAAAAGGTTAAGAATGTTCTCAGATAGCATTTAAAACCTTAAGAGAGAACTTTCTACTTGGTTATAACCTGCCTAGCTGGTGCCTCTTCCAATGCATTTGGAAAGTGTCTTGATTTGTGTTTTCCTTTGTGTGATTATAAAACTATTACCACAGTGGAACAAAAAAAACTTGGGGCAACTTGAATCTGTGTTCTTGAGCCAAGGTCACTCATATTTGGCTCCAGAAGAAACTACTTCTCATCCCTTTGACGTGAGAGCTGTGCTTTTCCCCATGTAGGGGTCTTACTCTCATAGAACTTACATTCTGGCATTTTAGGCAGATACCCCACAAGGCCAGGAAGCAAATGATCCAACATGCCTGACAATGATTTACTACAGAGACAAAGAGAACAGAGGAGGGGTGGAGATAGCTGGAGATGGAATGGAGAAAGTATACAGCTAAATAGATGGGTGGGGTCTGGGACCTTGGTTCAGGCGTCCAGGGGAGGGATGCTTGCCTAGTATGCAAAATCCTGGGTTCTTTTAGGTCAGAGAAGAAAAGGAATGGAAAGGAAAACAACTCTGATCTTGTGGGGGCCACGTGGAACTTCTTTTTTATATTTTATTTATTAGAGAAAGAGAGAGAGGATATATGCACCAAGTAGCTTCAGAACTCAGTCGCCAGGTTCACCAAGCGATCTCTTACCCATTGAGCTACCTCACCAGATCAGCGGTCCTTCAATAAAGAGACACTAACACAAGTGATAGACTTAAAGAAATAACAATTCGATAGAAACAAGTGACCTGGTGACCAAGGGAACCATAATTTAGCCTTAAGATGGAAGAACAGCAGAACAGAAGAGATAGCTTAAAGTTAGAGAAGACAGAGAGAGGGACAGCCTAGCTGGAGGAAATCTGAAACAGGAGAGCTAGAGAGCTTCAGACATTGCCAAGGAATTGCCGGGGACATATGGTAGTGGAGGGGGGGTGGAGGGTTAGAGGAGTGAAAGACTATCAGGGATAGGAGGTGTGGTGCAGCTAGGGGTCGACCTTACAAAATGACGACTGCAACTTATATGCTAGATCCGCAGCACAAAGTAAAACAGTGTGGGAGTGCAGGTTTGTAATACCAGCACTTGGGAAGTAGAGACAGGAGATCATAAGTTCAAAGTCATTCTCAATTACAAACAACTTAAGTAGGAGGGTTGAGTGAGATTTAGGCAAAGACTGGAAAGAAACTTGACGGAGCCGGATAAAACCGAAGAGATGCCAACGACATGGCTCAGGGAGTCTGCTCACCAGTGTGGTTGACCTGAGTTCAAATCCCAGAAGTCTCTGTAGCAGGAGGAAAGAACTGACTTCCAAAGGTTGTCTTCTGGCTCCATTTATGCACCATGGCATCCATTTGCTCGTTCTTTCTCCTCTCTCTCTCACACACACATATAAGTTATCTATTAAAAGAGAAAAAAAAAAAAAAAAAAAAAAAGGAAAGAAAAGAGGTTTGGATCATCCAGATAGCAGGTACAGCTCCTGCTCATAAACCTGGCGAACTGAATGCTCTCTCTGGAAGAAGAAAACTGACTTTCAAAAGTTATCCTCTGACCTCCACCTGCGTGTGTGCCATGTGCAAATTCTCTCTCTTTCTCTCTCTCTAATAAATAAATACAACGAATTTTTAAAAAGGAATTTTGTAGATAGGAGCAAAGTAGGTACATCTATCCGTAACATAGGAACTGGTTCAATCAGTAAAGTTTTTGCCATGCAAGCATAAAATCTGAGTTTAGATCCCTGGCACTCATGTAAAAAGGTCCCCGTGTTGTCATACACTTACAAACCCAGTACCAGAGGAGCAGAGACACTAGGATCCCTCTGGAGTTGTTGGCCAGCCGGTTCAGCCAATGAATAAGCCCCAAGCTCAGCGAGAGACCCTGTCTCAGAAAACAAGGTGGGACTCTGGTTCCTTTTCAGATGGAATGACAGCCCCAACTTTAGTGGTCTTAAAGGAGGAGGCTGGCCTCACAGTACTGCGGTCTGATACACAGCACAGGGGTTAAAGTCAAACAGGGCTGAGTTCCCTGTAAAACGGGGCAATATGAGGATTGAAGGAAGATGAATGTGAAGGGCTGGACAGCTGTGTAGCAGCTGCTGACCAACAGCACTCACTGTCTCAAGAAGCTTTCTTGTCTTTTGAGGTATCACTTTTTTTTTTTTTGAAAAAAAAAAGATAAGGTGGAAAGTAATGTCAATATCTGGTTACCACACCCATGTACACAACCATATAAAACATCACTGTGCCAAGGGTCAGCAAGATGGCTCACCAAGTTAAGGCGACTGTGGACACATCAGATCCTACATGGTAGAAGGAGAGAACTGACTTCCAAAAGTTGTCCTCTGACCAAAACGACACAAGAGCTAGCTGATTGGTTGGTGCTGCTCCTGCAATAAAGTGATCATCTATACATGCAAAAACAAAACAGAGCTCTCGTACTAAACAACTTGTTTCATTGGTACTCACAGGAAGATCAAATGGACAGAAGACGTGAAGAAGTACAAAGACTAATAATTATAAGGACTTCCTCACAAGATTAAAACCCGAAACCCCACAGAAATCAAAATTAAACTAAAAATTTAAATTCAAATCTATCCTAAGGGGTTGGCAAGATAGCTCCGTGGGTGAAAGTGCGTGAGGACCTGAGAAAAGCCAGTCATATAGCAAGAGCATCTGTGATCTCAGCACGCCCATGGTGAGAAGGAAGGCAGAGAAGAATCCTCAGAAGCTCCAGGGCCAGCAACCAGGAAACAGAGACAGAGAAACAGCAAAGACCCTCCTGTCCCAAGCAAGCTGGAGAGCGAGGACCAACACCTGAGGTTGTCCTTTGACCTGTATGCATACTGTGGCACGCAGGCACCTGTATTCACCCGTGAGAACACATACATCACACACACACACACACACACACACACACACACACACTCAAAAACCAAATCCAACATAAATTCCTCTTCCTCTTATATTTCCATTTACTCCCAAACGCCTCATTTATATCCTTTGAAATTTCTTAATTTTTTTAAACTTTTTTTAATTCAATTGTGCGTGTGTGCTCGTGTGTGTATATGTGTGCGTGCGCGTGTGTGCATGTATGTGTATGTGTAGAACCATGGGTGAATTCGGGAACCACCATGGACGCCTCCTCCTCCTCGTTTAGTCTGCCCTACCAGGACCATAAACGCAGGCTGCCCCCGCTTCCCCCTGGTGTCTATATGTGGGGTCTAGGATCCGAACTCAGGACCCTCCGCCTGCAAGGCAGAGGCTTAACCCCTGAGCCACCTCTCCAGCCCCTTAGATTTTTTTTTTAACTTGCCTACTCAAAATCTGGCTCCATCTTCCCAGAAAATTCCTTTCTCTCCAAGTCTACTCACGTCCTTAGAAAGGCCTCAGACACCCAGCTGACTCTGTATCTTTCTTCCCCTGTGTTAATCCAGGGTGCCCAGGCCTGATCTCTTTGTGCGAGTTGGCTCCGGGTCACACTCGCAGAAGTCACTAGAACGAGAGGGGTAAGGCTCCTTGCTGTTCTGTAACATTCCTCCTTCCAGAAGTTTTTAAGCTCCCTGGCATCTCTCCAGGACACAGACTCCCACACGCACCATAGGGAGACCCATGAGCCCAGTCCTCTCCCCACTCCAGTCCTGGACCTTGAAATTCAGCTCTCCCTGACTCAAGGGGGTCCCTGGTATTAGTCTGTTTCTGTCTGTCTATCTCTCTCTCTCTCTCTCTCTCTCTCTCTCTCTCTCACACACACACACACACACACACACACACACACACACACAGTTTATTTGGCACAGAGACTCATCCAAAGCCTAGGCCTCGAACCAGAAAGAACTACGTGGCCAGGCTGATTTTTCTGTTTTCCCCTTTACTTTCCTATTCTTTCCTTTCCTTTTTTTTTTTTTTCTCCCAGTTCTAGCATCGGTTTCCATAGGAATGTCTTGTGAAGATGGTTGAGGAACAGTCTCTCAACCCCAATTCTGAATGTGAAGCTTTTTTTGGGGGAAGCTTCAGTTGGACAGGACCCTAGTAGCATAAAATACATCATAGGAGACCAGACTAAGCCACTCCAAAATCTCTATCTTTGGCATGATTGTTTCAATGAGTTATTTTGAGAAACTGGAAACACAGATCTCTCTAAAAAGCTTTTTTGTCTTATTTCCAAGAAGCTTTTATTATGAGAGAGACAAAGAGAGAAGGTATGAACATGCATGTCATGCACACAAGTGCAGGACAGAAGAAAGTCAGTTCTTTCTACTAGGTGAAGATACCACTCCCTCTTTTAAAGGAAATTTAAATAGGGCTGGAGAGATGGCTCAGGGGTTAAAACGCTGTCTCACAAGCAGAAGGACCTGAGTTTGGATCCCAGGTCCCATGTAAAAAACACTAGGTGAAAATGGTGTTGGCCTGCACTTTCAGCTTTGGAAGGCAGAGCCTGGGAAACTCCAGAGCAAAGCAAAAAGGAGGTAGAAGCAATCCAGGATGATTCTTGAAGTCACCCTTAGTCCTTCACAGGCACACACAGTGGCTACACACACATACACACACACACAAAGGGAATTTAAATAAAGGAAATGTTTATTAGTAAAGTCTTCTCTACTGGAAAGAGAGCTACTAGAAACACTGTTTTTTCCCCAAAAATATTTATGAGAGAGAGAGAGACACATGCATACCACAGAGCACAGGAAAGGGCAGAGGACAACTTTAGGAAGTCAGTTCTCTCCTACTATGTGGGCTAGATTTCCACTGATCAAACTCACGTCAATGGTCAGGAGTCTCCTCACCTGCTGAGCTACCAAGCTGTCATCTTCACCCCCTTTTTTCTGTAAGTGCTGGGAGTCCAACCTGGAATCTTTTTAAATTTTAATTTATTTTTAGTGTGCGTGTGTATGTGTATGTGTGTGTGTGTGTGTGAGAGAGAGAGAGAGAGAGAGAGGCATTGTGTGTTCCTGTGGAGGCCCAAGAGGGGGACTGTGAGAATCATCCTGGATTGTTCTGCCTCTTTTTGGCTTTGCTCTGTGGTTTCCCAGGTTCCATTTTCCAGCGCCTGAATTGCAGGCCATCACCATTTCTGCCTGGTGTTTTTACATGGGATCTGCCATTGTAACTCAGATCCTTCTGCTTTCCAGGCAGAGGCTCAACCTCTGAACCATCTTTCCGGTCCCAACCTGGAGCCACGAGCATGCTAGGTGAGGAATCTTCCAGCTAAGCTGAAATCCTAGCCTTACTCTTGAGATTTTCATCCCCATAAGAAACAATTCACTACTTTTCTGCCTCTCATCCTTCTAACTTGCCTCCAGCACCCACAGAAATCCCAGACTCCCATTCCTTTCTACATCTGGGATGGATATCATGTAAACTTCAAGATCTTCTAGCCGACTCCCAAGAGTCCATACATAATTAAAATTGGTTTCACCTATCAATCTGTCTTATATCAATTTAATTCATTCGACAGCCAAGAAAAAAACCTCAGAAGGTCAAGAAAATCAACATTATCTTTTTCCCCTTTATGCAAAGCTTTAAGGTAGAACTTACTGTTCTGGGGAGTGTGATGAAGAAACAGGAAGGAGGGCAGGGAGGCCAAAACAGAGTAAATGATTTACATTGTGTATGTGTGTGTGTGTTGTGTTAATGTGTGCCATAGTGTAGGGTATATTGTGTGGCAGTTAAAGGACAACTTGTGGGAATTGGTTCTCTTCTTCCATTGTGCAGGTCTGATTGAACACAGTTCATCAGATTTGGCAGTAAGTACTCACTGGGTCAGCTCGATAGCCCCATGCTGAAATTCTTGACACTGAGCTAGTAGAAAGTCTCATCCAGACTCTGGAGTAAGAGGCTTCTTTTCCTTCCCATTTAACTTTCCCTATCTTTCTTTCCTGCCACAAACTCTACCAGTGAGCTACATTCTCAGCTTTGGATTTTTTTTTTTTTGTAATTTTTGAGATGGGGTCTCAGGTAGCACAAGTTAACCTCAAACTCACGTAGCCAAAAAGATGGCCTTGGATTCCTCATCCTCCTTCCTCCACCTCCCAAATGTTAGGATTATACATGTAAACCTCTACCATCTACTTCTCAGATTTCTACTTTGAAAGTAAAGCACCAAGATTTTCTCTTGTGCCTGGGCAACAGAGACAGAAAGAAGGGAGTCCAAGAAAATGCCCAAGATTTTAGCCCAAACCACTAGAAAGATGTGATTTCTAATTCAGAAATAGGAAAATCAGGGAAAGGTCAGATCTTCAAGATCCTGCCGTTTGCACAGTGTGAATCTGAGCAAGTTGCTTAACCTTACTCACCACAACCTCACTTTTATAATGGTTGTGGCCATTTTATAATGTGGGGTGGCCATGAGGACTGAGTAAGTCATGAACTTGGAATTGGCCAGGTTTTCATTTCATAGCCCATCCTCCCTTCCTGGGTAAACTGATAACCGCTGAACCTGTCAATGAAGAAGAAAGAGAGGAAGATGCTGTCTGCGTCTCTTCCTTCCCTTTTTGATTGTCTCAGTTTGCTTCCTCCACGGCCTTTGGTGCCATGGAGCTACTACTGGCAGCAGCTGGTAGAGACGATAGCGACGGTCCCAAGGTCTTCAAGTTTACAGGACACTTCCCAGGGCTAGGGAGATGGCTCAGGGGTTAAAGTCTTTGCCTCCCAAGCAAAAAGACCTGAGTTTGGACCCCAAGATCCCATGTAAATGTTAGAGAGATGTGATAGCAATTTGTAATTGTGGTCTTGGAAGGTGGAGCCTGGGAAACCCCAGAGCAAAACAGTAAGTTGGAGGAGCAATCAAGGATGATTCCTCACGTTACTCTTGGGCCTCCACAGGTATATACGCTCACGTGTCCTCTTATATACAGGCCCATTAAACACATAGGTATACTCAGTCACATGCAAAACACACGCACACACACTCATAAAGGAAAAAAAAAAGGAAGACACTACACAATCATTATATCTAGTGTCCAGGCTCTGACTTTCACCCACATTATTTAGTAGTGTTAGGGATCCGGCTATACCTGGTTTCTAGTTCTCTGGTAATACTGGAATCTCGGTCTCCACCCTAAAGTTAAATCAACTGGGTCAATCCCCTGGGTAGGATTTCCACTGCCCAGAGAATTTGATCCACTTCAAGGCTTGCAAAAGCATTGGGAGAAAGCTGCGTAAACCCTTTTTCTGGGGAGACGCCTGTACCACACAACTGTCTATCCACCCCAGATCGGAACCACAGACCAAAGTAACAATTATGCCAAGGTAAAATCTGATGAGCCAATGAGCTTTTTGGGGTTACTGACAAGAAGAGAGATGATTCAAAGGCAACTATATTACCGGAAAGCCTCCCCCAGCCTGGGTAGACTCACAGAAGCTACATCCTTGGAGTTCTCAGCTGATTGACTTGCTAGGAGAGTCTCCTCCAGGCTTCCGTACAGTTCAGTCACCTTCAGATTGCTGAACGGCGTACTGGCCTCTGTGAGAGGTCTTGGCTGCTCTGGGATCTCTCTCTGTGTCTGATTTCTTCACTGGCCTCCTGGGCAGTCTCTTCTAAACTGACTGGAAATGCTCAGCAGTCCCTTTGTAACTACTTGGCCTGACAAGTGAGCCTCTTCCTTCAGCTCTCTACCTCACCATTCTCTGCCTTTCCAGGTCTTGGAGGGAGCCCCTCCTACTAAACCCTGTGAATTTCAGGAACTTCCTGAACCTAATCAGCTGTTCAGTTGCTGAGGTTTCCTCCAGGATGAGATCTTCCATATCCTCCTTAGCTTAGACTGGGCAAAGTCTAAAATGGCATGAGCTGTGCCCAAAGGAAAAAATAACAAACAATAGAAGACTCATTCTTCTTTACCCACAAAAGCCATTTTTCAGCCCCTCCCCACTCCATTTCTTCTCTGCAAGACACCTGCAGAAGCAGGAGTGAACTTCCAAGATATAATTCTGTAAGTTGTTTGGTTTCTGAGCTCTCTTCATCTCTCTCTCTCTCCTGTGTGCTTGTCTAAACTTGTAAAATATAAATATGCTTTCTCCCTAATAGTCAAGAATTTCTGCTGTTCTTGAGGACTCCTAACTTCACTGCTAGTGACTTGCCAGTCTCTGAGGATGTCTTGTCATGGTAGTGGATTAGATTTCTGATCGCTGGTCCTATTGTTTTCTGCTTTAAAATAAGCATAAATGGGAGCTGGAGAGGTAGCTCAGGGGCTTAAGACTCTGTTTGAAAACAGAATGTCCTCAGTTCGATCCCAGGTCTCGCACATAAGGAAAAGACACCAGGTGGAAACAGTGGTGGCCTGCATTTCTGGCCCTGGTGGGCAGATCCTGGGAAATCCCGGAGCAAAGAAGAAAGGAGGTGGAAGCAATCCAGGATGATTCCTCCACAGAGACACACAATGCCCTCTGACACACACACACACATACACACACACACACACAAAATAAATAAAATATTAAAAATAAGCATAAATGTATTCAACTCTTCCTGCTTAATAATTCTTGATTTTGCAGAGAAAACCAACCTGTATCTCTGGACCAAAAACAAAACTCAGGTCAGCACAAGGAGATGTCTCAGTGAGTAAAAGTGCTTGCCACGCAAGCTTCATGATCTGAATTTAATCCCGAAACCCACATAAAAAGCCAGAAGTGGGGACTGGGGAGATGGCTTAAGGGTTAAGGCCTTTGCCTAGCAAGCAAAAAGGACCTGTGTACAAATCTTAAGGTCCCACATAAAAATGCCTTGTATATATGGTGGCGACCTGTAATTCCAGTCCTGAAAGTCAGAGCCTGGGAAACCCCAGAGCAAAGCAATAAGGTAGAGCAAACTCAGGATGATTCCTCAAGTCATCCTTGGGACTCCATAGGCACACACACACACTCAAATGTCCTCTTGTACACACATACACACATGTACACCCACCTGCCTGCAATCGCACACACACACACACACACACACACACACACACACACACACGCACACGGAAGAAATTTGGAGGCAGTGGCACATGTCTGTAATCCCAGCACTCCCATCGTTAGATGAAAAGTAGAGACTGAAGAATCTCCCCAACAGTTAGCCTGGAGTATGCCAAGAAAGCAGAAACAACAGGGAAGACCCTGCCTCAACAAGGTGGAAGGAAAGAACTGACTCCCCAAAGTTGTCTTCTGAACTTCACAGGTGCATCGTGCTATGCGTGCATGCATGCCCACACACACACACACACACACTCAGCCCACATACACAATAAGATGTGCCTACCCACCTCATGGAAGGTACCTTCTTTAATCTGAGGCATGAGAACAGGACCGTCCTCTTCCTGGGTGGGAATGTCATCCAACTGTGTGTACCTGCCCAGTCACGACAGAAGCAGTACCTCCCATCCTCCAACCCCAGGAGAGGACCCATCTATGACTCCGCAGATCCTAGCCTCCCAGTCTAGGCCACTGAAGCAGCCTGGGGTTAGGAATTGTGCCTGGCTTAACTGCATTGCCCTGTTAGAGTGACTATTCCAGTTTCTCCCAGTTCCCGGAAGGTAGCATCCAAGGGGACTAGGTCCCTGAAGATTCAACATACTTCAGATCATACAATTACAAAGTGCAGTTTGGGTTCCAGCTCTGAGGTCCGACCCCAACAAGGGGGAATTCCTGTGCGTGTTCCCTCCTCCTTCCATAGAAATTGGAAAAGGGGGCAGCTGGGCTCAATACAACAGGTGCCAGAACACAGCTGTTCCTCAATGTCTTGTCCCCACCTCCACCCCCAGCCGGCAGCTGGGTGGAGGCTGCTGGGGTGGGGCTACCTCCAACCGTGCAGTCCAGCAAGGCTGTCTCCACTGCAAGCAAATGTGCCCAGAGATTGATTCTGAATAGCACTTCTGACTGGTAAGAGCTTCAAGCACTGCGGAGCAGGGAGGGAGGGCAAAGAGTGCAAACAAGAATGAGCAGCTCAGGAACCTCCAAAAGAAAAAAATTAGAATTGTCTAGTGGTGGGGTGGGGTGAGGAACTGCTGGATTGAGGGAAAAGAACTGGAGAATGACAGGGGTGGGGGTGTACTGTTAGAGTGAGGGGGTGCAGGCCAAGAATGGCAAGCTGGAGGAACTAGCTCCAGCTTTCCTCTTTTCGGTTCCCCCATCTGAGCCTCCCTGAGAATCCTCCTGCCTTGCCAGGAGAAAGCGCTTCACCGAGCAAACAGGTCCACGAATTGAAGAACTAGAGGTGCAGGGGGCAGGGGAGCTGAAGGAGAGGACTCCTACCCACCCCGATGGCTCCGCCCGGGAGGCAGGGACCAGAAAAGCAAGCTTAGTGCCGTGTTGCCCCTGCAGGCTCGGATCCTGCCATGCCCGCGCCGCTACTCCCCACGCTGCTGCGAGCTCTGCTGTCCCGCCTGCTGCTGCCCTTTGCCCGCCTGGCCCGCCAGCACCTCCTGCCCCTGCTGCGCCGCCTGGTCCAACGCCTGAGCTCCCAAGACATGAGAGAGGCTCTGCTGGGTTGTCTGCTGTTCATCCTCAGTCAGCGACACCCCGCAGATGCCCAGGAGGCCTCTGGAGTGGACCGCCCAGAGAGGAGGGAGAGGTTCGGCCCTCGAAAGTGAGGCTGTGAATCGTGGTTCCAGTACTGTGGGATGAAATACTTTCTTTTGGAGCTGGACAGCACTGATTAAAGAATGCCCAGTGGGCAGAAGATAGAGTTGGGACTCAATGTAAGCAAATGTCTGACCTGCACCCTGTCTCAGCATCTGTCACACAACTGACCTCTACTTCCCTATTGTCCTGCACTTACCCCACTGGCTGGCCTCCAGGTGGACAAGGTCAGTTAAGGGAGAATGCTTACATTAAGGACAAGAGACAATTTTGCTGGGATTTGAATATGAATTGTTTTACAGACTCAGGACCTACCTTAAAATAAGATGACCTTGGTTCCCTTTTAGGGCAGATGTGCCCCCAAGGCCCAGCATGCAGCAAGTACTTAATAAACTGTTGGATTATAATTTTATGTTTGTTGTGACTTTTTGAGACAGAGCAGCTTTGGCTGCCAAGTATGACCCTGAACTTCTGATCTTCCGGCCTCCACCTTCCACGTGAGCAGCTACGGGACTGCAATGCCACAGCAGGTTTATGCAGGGTTGGTGCTCACCAGGGTTATACAGTGCTGGGGGAACTCTGAGCTATGTGTAGGCTATGCAAGAGGCTACTGGCAGAGCTACATCCCCAGCCTGTCAGAAAGTCTCCTCATGCACACCGCTGCTTCATCCATTCGTTCACCTGGCCCAGGCGGGCCGAGGGTGCAGGAGAAGTCATGCCATGGGCAAGACTTCCTCTCCCTCTCTCAGTCTTCACAAGCTCTGAAATTGTTTCCAGTGTCTAACTTCATTCAGAATGTGACACCGTGACCCAGTAATGGCGTGGGTCCAATGGAAGGCTGGCTGCCTGACAGAGGGAGGAAAATGTGTCCCTGAGCGAGTTTGAAGACCTCAGGGAGATGTGGTGGGAAGAGAAAGACTGGCTTGCTAACGGATCCTGTGAGCAGCTACTGGGAAGTGTGAGGGACACCGGCAGGGGGGATATGCATGCCCTTGACAGACACCCTCCCACTCTGGAAGAGCTGGGAGATGATTTGATAATTTCCTTTTCCCTCCTTAATAGTGTGTGTGTGTGTGTGTGTGTGTGTGTGTGTGTGTGTGTGTGTAAGAGTTCTTAGACACATTTGCATCCCTGTCTCGGGATAATGTGCTTATCACCCCCATGTGAGAGTTGGTCTTGGGCAGGAGGCCCCCACATGGGACACAGGTGCTGCCGGAGTCCTCATTCACATACTACAGAAACTTGGGGCTAGAGAAGAAACGACAGCATCACAACCATGGTGAAGACTTCCCTCCTCCCCAACTCTCCTCCAGCTGCTTCCTCCGAAGTCCTCGGCGCAACCCCTTGGGGAGAGGCCGAGGGTCACGGTCCCAGCTTCCCACCACCACATCCTGCTCCCGGCCTCCGGGCCAGCGCCGCTTTTCCCCCCAGGCCTGCGGGCCCCTCCCACGGGGCCTGTCCCGGACTCGCCTCACTTGCCCGCCTCCTTCCTTCCCACCGGCGCCCCGCAACGTTCCACGCCCCTCACCTGAGCGCGGGGCGCACAGAGCGCCGCGATCTCCCGCGGCAGCGGTTTCTCTTGCGCCGCAGAGACCCGTCAACCCCCCGCACAGGCAGCGCTCTCCGGCCATGGCTTCGGCCCCTCCGGCTGGGAGGTAGGAAGGTCGGGAGGGGCCCAGGGCCCGCCTGCCTGGGAATTTCCGTCCTGTACCCCGCTAGGTCCGGATGCCCGCGCCGGGGTCGGGCAGGTGCGCGGAGGGGCGGGGGTGGGGGCGGGGCTGCGCGATTCTCACGCTGCCCGCCCGGCGGCCCGTAGAGGAGGAGGAACTCGCTGGGCGAGGTACCGAGTCTGAGCAGAGTCAGAATCTGTGGTTTCGGGAAAAGAAGACCCCCCCCTCCCGAGAGTTTGTAGCTAGACGTTGGATGACCAACCTGGACCACGTACGTCTGTACCCCGGATCACAGACCTATTCAAAGCAGAGGGTGGGGGGCAGAGAGTTGTGAGATGAGGTTAAAAGGCCAGTCCTAGGGATCAAAGAGTTGCCTTCCCTTGATACTTAACCTTGTGTCATCCTGTGTACGCACCTTTGAAGTTATTTACTATTACTTGTGTGCACAATATATGTGTGTGGGTGTACGCATGCCACATGGCCCTCTAGAGGTCAAAGGGCAACTTTTGTAGAGCCCATTCTCTTTACATTTTCATACTCTCTACCCTTTATGAGGTTGTGTGTGTGTGTGTAAGTGTACAAGAGGTCACTTGAGTGTGTGTGCCTGTGGAGGTCCAAGGGTGACATTGGGAATCATCCTAGTTGCTTTACCTCCTTATTGCTTTGCTCTGGAGTTTCCTAGGCTCTGCCTTCCAGGATCTGACTGCAAGCTGAAGCTAGATTCCCCTGACTTTTTTTTTTAATTTTTAAAAATTTATTTATTCATTTGTGCGTGTATGTGTGTGTGTGTGTGTGTGTGTGTGTGTGTGTGTGTGTGTATGTGTGTGTATGTGTGTTTACTCTGCCCTGGGATTCCAGGCTCTGCCCTATCAGGACCAGAAACGCAGGCTGCCCCTGCTTCCGCCCAGCATCTATACGTGGGGTCTAGGATCCGAACTCAAGGACCTTCTGCCTGCAAGGCAGAGGCTTAATCCCTGAGCCACCTCTCCAGGCCCTCCCCTGACATTTTTATGTGGGATTTTGGGATCCAAACTCGGGTCCTCTTGCTTTTAAGACAAAGGTTTGAACTCCTGAACCATCGCCCCAGTCTTATTTTTCTTATTTTAAAACTTTACGATGTGAGCCTGTGTGCATAATGTATATGTGTGAGTGTGGATATGCACATATATAAAAGCCAAAAAACAACTTTGTGTAGTATGTTCTCTCTTTTGTGTGGCTTCCAGGGATGAAACAGTTTGTCAAGCTTTTACAGTAAACAGTTTATCCACTGAACCATCTTGCTGGTCAAACTTTCACTTTTGACCACTACTTGGTTGGGGAGGGAGCTCTTTGTGGTAGAGCACTTCCGGAGCATATGTGACCCTAGCATCAAAGAACAAACCAGAGCAACAAAAGAAACAACAAAAATGCATGCATTAAATTCCTCTTGATGGCTTGAGTTTTGGGGCGACTTTAAACTTAACATCTGTGAGAAGTGCCTTACTGGCTTCTCCCTAGTTTCATCTGTGTGCCACAGTCCATGGAGATTTAGTCACAAAGCTAGTGTTCTGAGAACATGTGTGGCCACAACTCCCAAGCAGAGCAAACACTCTCCCAGCAAGCACAGATGGCTGTTGCTAACAGCGGAGAGGATAGGCCTGGGGAGAGAGAGGGTTGTGTGTATGTGCAACATCTTTCCGGAGGGCCAGGGAGAGGTCTAGGAGCAAGCTGCTAGGTAGAGTGTGGAATATGGAGTGAGTTTGGGCAGAACTTTCCCCTCCCTGTCCATGAAGTGGGGCAGAAGGTAAAGAAGACCCCATGGACCACACTAGAAAATGTCCAAGCCTGGGCTCGGATTCCCAGGGCTGTCCAGCAGAGGGCCTTGGCACCAGTTAGCTGTCTCTGTCTGGAGAGGCTGAAGCTGCCTGGGGCGGGCAGGGAGTGTGCCAGATGAGCTGCTGCTCTCCGACATTAATAGGCCTGGCCATTACCACCCCCATCCATACCCCAGCCAGCCAGGCTCCAGTGGGTTTGCGAAGAGGAACCAGCCTTCCTTAGTCTGGTGGGGACCCTCACCACTTCCCTCCTTTTCTTCCACTTCCAGCCTCCTTCACACATTGCAGCAACCACTGGCTCCCAGCTTGGCTGTATCTGGTGGCCCTCTCTGACCACTGTACTTGCCACCCCCACAGGTCAGAGCTGGAAAAGGAAGGGATGGAGACAAGGGCCAAGGAAGGAGGGGGGCGAAGGCAGGGACGGAAGAGACAGAGTGGACAAACAAGAGGGCCGGAATCCCAGACTGTGGACAGACATGAGGCTACTCTGAAGCCATGGGGCAGTGCCTAGAAAAATACCACCAAGCATGTCTTTCTGCCTACTGTTTTCTTAGTGCCAGTGGGGAGATGTATCATCTCTGTGGGAGCCGGAAGGCTGGATACACCCCACTTGGAGTGGCCTGGGGAGAACCGACGGTCATAAGTAGAGCCTTTCCTTCTCTCCTAAAGGTCCAGTCTATCTCTGGGGAGAGAATGTGGGTGTGCTTTGTGTATCTATGATCTACTAATTGTTAACTAGTGGGAGTGGCTTCTCCAGGGAACAGGCTCTTGAGGAGCTCGGGTGAGGCAGGAAGCCAGGATGGGATTTCTCTCCTCAGGACCACCCTACTGCACTGACTGAGTACTGCCCTGGAGGCCGGGAATCTTCTGCCCCATTTACTGCCCAAACAGAAAAGGAGTCCTTACCTAGCCTCCAAATAAGTGAGGGCCACCTCCTCAGCATGCCCACCTGTCTGCCAACTCCAGCCAACAGATGTGAGACTCGGACAGATTGTCCAGCTTGGAGGGCCAACATCTGAAGGGTGGGACAGAGGGACAAGCTGAATATAAGGCTCTTAGGACCCCCCTCCCTCTTTTTCCCTATCCCCAACTGTCTCATTTTTTAAAATTTTTTTATTATTTATTCAATTGTGCGTGTATGCATGTGTGCGTGTGTGTGTATGTGTGTGTGTGTGTACGTGTGTGCAGAACCACGGACGAATTCGGGAACCACCATGGATGCCTCCACCTCCTCCTTGTTTACTCTGCCCCGGGATTCACAGGCTCCGCCCTACCAGGACCAGAAGCGCAGGCCGCGTCAGTTTTAAAATGCTGAATTTAGAAAGGGTGAATCATGGGGCTGGAGAGGTGGCTCAGGGGTTAAGCCTCTGCCTTGCAGGCGGCAGGTCCTGAGTTCGGATCCTAGACCCCATGTATAGACGCCGGGCGGAAGCGGGGGCGGCCTGCGCTTCTGGCTCTGGTAGGGCCACACACACACACACACACACACACACACACACACTCATACATACACACACGCGCACGCATGCACAATTGAATGAAAATGAATAATAATAAAAAAAATAGTGAATCATGGCCGGGGTCCGGCTTTGGGCTTGGCCCTATGCGTGTACACACCTTTCAAAGGTAAAGTTAGGGAGTACATCTATAAACCAGGTTGGGGAAAACTCCTATTGCTTGGGTCCCAAATTAAGTCAGAGGAATTTCAGCATGGAGCGGGGAAGGGGCGGAAATTTTCTAGAACAGAAAAGGGTCTGAACGGAAGAAGCCGCATTAGAAAGGGGGAGGGGCGCTGAAAGTAAACTCGCTGAGTGCGAAAGGTGGCGTGGGCGGGGTTGGGGAGATAACGGAACACTTAAGTGGAGCGTGGCTGGGGGGGCGTGTGAGCACAGAGCTTGTCTGTACTGTTTTGCCGCGGCATGTGGAGGAGTTGGTGGCACAGCCCCAGGGCGGAGGGGTAGAGGTACCCGGTGTGGGACCGGATTCTCCATCATCACGTGCGGCGCGATAAGATTGGCGTGGCGGGATCCAAAGACATCCGAGTCGCAGGAGTCAGCGGAGGCGGCGGCCCCGAGCCCAGCTCGGGGGTTGGGGTGGGAGTCCCCGGCGCGCAGAGCGGCGGCGGGGTGGGCCGTGGGCGGGGCCAGGGCGCGCGGGTTGTCGCGGGAGGAGGTGGCCCGAGGCGGGCCCAGAAGAGGGCGCGTTGAAAAGTCCGGCAGGCGCGGGAAGCCGCCGGGAGAGCGCGCCGATCTCCGTGCGGGAGGCGTCCTCGTCCTGCAGGTGCTCCCGGGAGCCGGGGTCGGGGCGTGCGGGGGACAGTTAGGCGGAGGACAGCGCGTGCCTCCTTGGGGACCCAAGGGCAGGGAGGCCGGGCCCGACTTCCCCACCGCCGGGAGAGGGATGCGGGGTGCAGCCGCCGTGCGGCGCGTGAGGGTCGGAATCGAGCAGCACGTGGCGCGCACGAGCCGGGGTGCTGGGGGGCAGTTGTGGGGGGATCTGAGCGGAGAAAGGTCTAGGCGGCCTGGCTGTGGGGCCCGGAAGCGCTGGTCGCCGCGCTGACCTACGCAGGGGGTCGGCGAGTGAGCGGTGAGCCCCGACCTATCCAGTTGGTCCTGGAGAGGGGCCTTGGCGATTGCGATTGCGCCAAATGTGGGATGGGCGTGGGGACGCGAATGGAGAAGCCTACTTACCCCCTTTTACCCGCTGAACTCGAGCCGCTGGCCTCTCCTTCGGGACCCGCCTTCATTTACTCACCGACCGACCGAGTAAATGAGTGAAGAGACAAGGACACACGCCCAGGCCTTCTTTCCAGAGCAGCCAACGGTGGTTTATAGCCGGTTCCACCCCCGCCCTTCACTCCACTCGGGTCTTCTTCCCAACGCTGTGTTGATAGTTTGCCCCCTCGTTTAGCGCCTCTGTCTTGTCCTGCCTGTATGTGCTGTGGTTGGGGTGTGTGTGTGTGTTGGAGTGGTTGTGAGACGCTCTAAACCTGAAACATTGTAGGGCTAAGAATGAACTGAGCCCCTACCTTGCTTTTACCTTTCAGTTGGAGCAGAATCCCAACTTCCCAGTCTACCAGGCTAGCTGGGAAGTAGTTTTTATACTTCTTCTCTTCCCAGGAGAGACCTAGAATGATCTGTACCTGCGCGTGAGCTCTGGCTGCCCCTCCTTCCCCACCCTCCCCAGTATTTCGGCAAGCCTTTCTCAAGCGCTTCAACCCCTAAACTTCGGTTGATCCTAATCTCTTGAGTAGAAATAGTCTAGTATTAACTTCTGGGTATCAGGGAAGAAAGGGGGGAATCTGCAGGTAGCCACTGGAGATTGGATGTAGCACCAGGTACCCCTAGAAGTTGGAGCAGTACGCCCTGTTGGAAGGGGCAGGGAGGGACTCAGTTTGGTTGCTTTCAGGGCTCCTTCTGGGCAGGTCAAGGCATAGCTGGAGTGACACCAGAAACCCTGGGCTGCTATCAGATCCTCGGTTGCTGCTAGCCAGAGACAGACAAATAGGCTGATGGCTAGTATGTTAGGATATGGATAGGATCCAAGGGCTGCATGGTTCTGAGCCGGATACTGGGATGGGGTCTACTTTGGGTGAATGGTGTGTGTGTGTGTGTGTGTGTGTGTGTGTGTGTGTGTGTGTGTGTACGGAAATACTTTTCTAACCCATGCCAATTTTCTGAAGGAAGGTGGGGCTACTCCTCCCTTCTGCTCCACACTGCTCGTTCTTGCCTATGTATGGGAGGGAAGAGTCGCAGGCTGTTAGGGAGGCTGTATGTGGAGGAGGTCCCCTTCCTATTGTCTAATAGAAACCTGAATCCCCGGGTTCACCCCTCTGTCCCCAGTACCTAGAGAGGCGCCCAGCTGGCATGCGGACGCCCTCAGCAAGCACTGCCTGAACGACTCGGAAGCAAGCCTTCTACTTCATCTGAGGTGTGTGGATTTACACCCCCCCCACCCCGGTCCCCTGCAACTCAGAGTTGGGTTGGTGGCTGAGGAAAACCATTGGATAGGGTACAGTTTATCCACGCGGAGGTTAAGGGATTAATTAGCTGGTTGAAGTGGGAAAAGCCTTGAGGGGTTCAGGGTGACCAGTAGTGACTGTGTGTCTGGGTGGGCAGGGCCTGGAGTGCTGGCCACGCCTGAGAGATGACCCGCCCCAGGCCAAGATCCCCCGGTGAGACTAGTTCGCTTATCTCTCAGCGACCAGCGGTACTTTATCTCTTTTTCTGCTATGCTTCAGGGCTGTTCTGGGGCTACTGGGCTTGTGAGGCTCTCCAGAATGGGGCCCCCAGAGGCCAGAGGGAGTCTCTCCTGATGTGCCCTATGCTACCTTTTTCACTCTGGACCCTCAAGCAGGATCTGGCAGACAAGGCCAGCTGTCTGCGCCTGAGCCAGGATCCACTCCTGAGGAGTATCCAGGTCCCCTTGCCTCCCACCCTGTGGCCAGTGGCAAGTTCACACACCCGGTGAGTAGTGGGGTCGGGAGCGGGGCAGCTGTCCCTAAGCAAGGAGCAACATTATCTGGTCCCAGTGCTGGGGCAGCCCGTGGGTTTGCCCGTGCGTGCTGGCTGTGCCTCTCTGCAGAGAAACAGGAAAACTGTTGTTTAGCCTACTGGTGCTGGGTGTCTTCCCCTACATCAGTGGGGCACAGAGAGAGGCACTGGAGGGGGGTGCGGCTAGGAGATATGAGACTGCACCCCTCGTCCAATCTTCCCTTTAAGGTTACTGTTAGAAAGGGGAAGAGGACAGTGGCTCTGGGACTGAGTCAAAGAGGAACTAAGGGAGGATGGGGTGATCCTTGGGGGGATTAGGCTGGGGGGGTTCAGAGAAGAGGCTGGGCTAGGCTGTGGAAAAGGGCTGTGTCCCCAGCTCTATTATGAAATATCCTCCTGGAAAACTGGTTAGGAACTAGGAAACCATGGGAAAGAAAGGCTTAGAAAGCAAGCCTGAAGTACTGGTCACTTGAGGAAGGGACAGGTTTTATAGAAGGTCCTTCCAGGGCAGGGCAGGCAACTGGGAGTGTGGGAAATGCTGGACTTGGAGAGACCTGTTTTCTGTTTCAGATTTTCTCTCCCCCCTCCTGTCCTCTGCTCCGTTTCCTCCACTTGACTTCCTCCGTCCCCTTGGCCTCTGCTCTTGGTATCATTATCATCTGGTCCCCCGGTTCCTTTCATCTTAGCCCCATCTTTGACTGTCTTTTCCTGCCTCTCTGTCAAGCTTCCTCCTCCTTCTCTCCTGCTCCCCACCCTCCAGTTTCCCAGCTTATAAACTGCTTCTGCTGCTGGATAAAAATAGCAGTGGCAGCGGCCAGGCGGGGAGCCAGGTGGAGCCCGAAGCCACAGAGGGGCGAGCCCGCTGCGCCTGAGGGCTAGCTGGAGTGGTCTTGGGAGCGCAGACTCCCGGGGACCCTTCCCTTGCCTGCTCTATGTGTCTGTGCCCTGCCCCCAGGAGGCTGAAGAGGCCTCTGGAAGTTGGGCCAGATAGGGCCTCACACTGCTTCTGCCCCCCAGCCAGGGCCAGGAGGAGACGGCTGCCAGCTGGGCACACGAGAGAACATCAGCACCATGACGACCAATCACCAGCCTCAGGACAGGTACTGGGGGAGGGCAGGGAATGGGATAAGGGGAGGGAACTGACCAGAGAATTGAGGGGACGGGTCTCCCCAGGAAAGGTGCTGTGTGCAGTTGTCTGGAACTTGAGATTGTTGCTTCTGGCTGGCCTTTGAGCCAGGTAGATCTGAGTCAGGTCTGCGTTGGGGTGGGGACCGTGCGCGCCTTGCCCCAGGTGCTGGCTGGAGTGTCTTCAAGGAGTGTCTGACTGGGTGGGCAGCAGTTCCCCGGCTGGCGAGTCAGTGTTTTCCACTGTGACTCTCCAGCTAGTCAGGCAGCCTCTGACTCCTCCTGCCACCTCTGGGAGGCACTTGGCGTCCTCTCTCCTTCCAGAGCACATCTGGCAGCAATGCTTTGTCTCTCGGGGTTGTCCTGTGGCCTTGGCCTCGGATGCCCTCGGCCCACCCTGGTTTTGGCTTGACCTTCCTCTCTCCTCCTGAGTTAGTGAGGCCTGGGAATGTGTGCCGTGGTGGGAGAGGCTCTTTGGTCAGCTTCTCCGACAGTTCTGGGGTTTGAGAAAGTTGGTGCGGCCCTACCACCTGTACCTGTGGGGCAGCCTCTGCTTCTTCCCGGCACCTCAGGTCCTCGAGCCCTCCTTCCACCTCTCCAGCCCCCACCTTGACTCCTTATGCTGAAGGCTCCCAAACTGGGCTCCTTTCAGCTGGAGCTGGGGGAAGAAAAGGTCTTGATCTTTCTGTGGCCATTTCCCCACCTGTAAAATCCAGGAAGAGTATCAGCTTCCTGGGGAGCTGTATTTGGAGGGGTGGAAATTTAAGTTCAGGCTCTCGATTCCTCCCTTCCCAGACTGCCTAGAGCCCAGCCCAACGCTCCTCCCCCATACCTTCCCTAGCAGATTCCCAAAGCTCTTTCCACTCTACCTGTCTGATTTTTTTTCTCCCTGACTCCCCTCCCCCCCCAGTCCTTCTTCTAATCCTCTGTCCTATGTCACCTTCCCCTGGAGCTCTGCCCCCGTCTGAGCCTCTGACACTGACTCTGATACTATTCGCCCAGTTGCACTACCCAGCTAGGTGATCTGTGCCATAGGTGGTCTCCAGAGACGTAGGTCCGTAGGTCCGTGTTCCCTAGCCAGACCTGTGTCACTGCCTTGGGCCTTGGGCCCACCCATTCTGTGAAGCAAGTGGTTGCCAGCGGTGGGGAGGGAAGGAGCAGGGTCACCGGGCCTGCAGGCAGGGACTACCTAGAGACGTTGCCCTGGCTCCAACTAGGTGGCCCTTATTTACACTGTGAACTAGATGGCATCCAGTGGCCCCAGTCCATGTGGCCTACCCTAGGTGGTGTGACCTACAAAGCTGGTTCTGTCTAGTTAAAGAAAAAAAAAAAGGCAACAACAACAATAAAACACAGCTGTAGTTCCCAGCACCCTGCCCTCCTGCCCCGCTAGATCCAGAATGGTCTGGGAGTTTCTTGACCTCAAGAGTCCTCTTTAGAGAACCACACAGTTCCTGCCCAGACAGCATAATCACTTCCAGCTTGCCTGGTGGTAGGTGGGGAAGAGGCTCTGTTTGCTTTCTAACTTGCGGGCCCACCCTAGCCCTTCAGCAGGAGTTCTAAAAACCACCTCCGGATATGTGGGTTACAACTGCTTTCCATCCTGCAGTGGCTCCTGAGTGATGTAGACCTGAGAACAAAGGCATGCCCTTAAGACCTGCGTCACTGGCTGCTTCCCTTGACCCTTCTTGAGCGCGGAGCCTATGACCCTCCCCCACGCCACTATAAAAGAACACAGATGTAGCTGTGGACAGTTGCAGAGACAGGACTGGAGAGAGACTGGGCCGTCGGGTTACTTTGTCCCTTTCTCTCCTGTCCAGATACAAGGCGGTGTGGCTTATCTTCTTTGTGCTGGGTCTGGGAACGCTACTGCCGTGGAACTTTTTCATGAACGCCACTCAGGTGAGGCCGAGGGCAGGGACTGGGCCCCAGAGGACATGTCCCCTGGGCTTCCAGGGCCTAGTTGTGTGCCTCTGGGCACAGAGAGAGACACGGAGTTCCAATACTCTCCTCTGCATCCCCCGCAGTATTTCACAAACCGCCTGGATGTTGCCCATAATATGTCCTTGGAAGCTGCTGACCGGATGGGCGACATCCGCACCCTCACCGTCCCCCCCCCAACTACCCCCACGTCAACCACACTGGAGCGGTCTTCTTCTCTCAGTGCCATCTTCAACAATGTCATGACCTTCTGTGCCATGCTGCCACTGCTGATCTTTACCTGCCTCAACTCCTTCCTGCATCAGAAGTGAGCGCCAGTCCCTTCGTGCCGCGTGGCCCTGGTTCTTCCTGTGCCCCTGGTCCTAACCCCAGGCCCCCGCTCTCTGACAGGATCCCTCAGTCTGTTCGGATCCTGGGCAGCCTGGTGGCCATCTTCTTGATGTTCATGATCACAGCCATCGTGGTGAAGGTGCACATGGAGGCTCTGACCTTCTTCATCGTCACCATGGTCAAGATCATGCTAATTAATTGTAAGCTGGGACTGGGAAGGGGCGGACGACGGGAGCAGCTTGGGGTCTAGTTGGAAGCGTGGCTTGAGTTAAGATTCCTGGGCGTTTCTTGCGGATCCCCCTCCTCCTCCCAGCCTCTGACCCTTTTTGATGTGATGTCTACCCTGTAAACCCAGCGTTCGGCGCCATCCTTCAGGGCAGCCTGTTTGGTCTGGCTGGCCGCCTGCCCACCAGCTACACAGCTCCCATCATGAGTGGCCAGGGCTTGGCAGGCTTCTTTGCCTCTGTAGCCATGATCTGCGCTATCGCCAGTGAGTCTTACTGCCCGCCCACCTTGTTGCCTGGGGCGTGGGAGGGGATTGGGGGGGGGCAGTCTGATCACAGCCACTGCCCACCCCAGGTGGTTCGGAGCTATCAGAAAGTGCTTTTGGCTACTTCATCACAGCCTGCTCGGTTGTCCTTTTGGCCATTGTCTGTTACCTGGCTCTGCCACAGCTGGTGAGCAAAGGCAAAAAACTGGGGTTTGGGGAGGAGGGAGTGTTCGGGGGTTTCAGAGAGGGTGTCCTGAGATTGAAACCTGCAGCAGACTGAGATTCTACACACTCCTCTGACTGTACCTCCCACTTGTCTCTCACTGGATGGATAGGAATTCTACCGCTACTACCAGCAGCTCAATGGTGAGGGACACACGGAGCAGGAGACCAAGTTGGATCTCATCAGTAAAGGTCTCAGTTGCTGAGGGGAGCCAGGGTGGATGTAGATGGGCGAAGGGGACAGGCATGGATACTGTATTGTCTGAGGTGGGTGAGGAGACCATAGCTTGCATGTAGCTTGGGGCGTAGCTCAGTTGGTAGAGTGCTTACATAAAGCCTTAAATTCGATCCCCATAAAATGACCACACATAGAATCCCAGCATTTGGGAGGTAAAGGCAGAAGGATCAGGAGTTCAAGGTCATCCGTAATTCTACAGTTCTGAGGCCAGCCTGGGATACAAAAACTAACTAGATAGATAAATAGGTAGATGGAAGGTAGGTAGGTAGGTAGATATCTTAGATTACCCTAAACGCTTCAGGTGTTCAGACAGCACTGGGAAACAGTTCCGCATAGGACACAGTAGTGCGAATCAGGCCTCCTGGAGAAAGTGTAGGGTCTGAGGACTGGAGTCTCTGGGCATTTATTTAAAAGGCAGTTAGTTCTTCATGAGGTGTTGGGGATAGGACTTCGGACCAGTCAGTTAACAAGTAGAGATATCCACCTCAAGCTAACTCCACATGTGACTCTGTCTGTCCCATAACTTGAAGATTTTAATCCCATCTCACCCACCAGGAGAGGAACCAAAACCAGAAAAACAGTCCAGGATGTCAACCGTCTCTCAGCCCAGCATTGAAGGCCACCCTGTGAAAAACGTTCTCAAGAATGTAGGTGGGGTCAGGGTCAGACCTTTCCTCTTCACCCCTTTTTCTCTCCTTCTATACCTCTTCTTTCTGACTGGAGACTAGTCTGTCTCATGGCTTCTCGGCTGTGTTACTTGTGGGCGGATGTCAGGAGTGGGAGCCTGGTCTTCTGTGTTCAGCCACCACGAACACCCAGGAACTTGGGCAAAACCCTTCCCGCTCTCTGCAGATCTCGGTCCTGGCTTTCTGCATCTGCTTCATCTTCACAATCACCATTGGATTGTTCCCTGCTGTGGCTGCTGAGGTCCAAACAACCATCAAGGACACCACTGTTTGGAGTAAGGCTGCTGCAACTTTTTTTTTTTTTTCTAGGATGGCTTCAGATGGGGACTGGAGCAGGACTGGGAGCAGGGTGTGGGGAGCCTTAGTTTCTTTCTGCCTCTTTTTCTGTGCTGGAAGCATCTTCCTTCTCTCTGTTACATAGTGGGAGAGACTGAGGCCCAGTGAAGTCCAACCCTATGACTAAGTGTCTTCTCTCTCCACTTCTTCCAGAAAAGTACTTCATTCCCGTGGCTTGTTTCTTGACTTTCAATGTCTTTGACTGGCTGGGCCGGAGCCTCACAGCCATTTTCATGTGGGTAAGTGAAGGATCGGCCGCTGGGACCCTATGGGATCCAAGGGTCCAAGTGAGACACAGTGTTCCTAGAAAGTCCAGTGCTGAGGCTTGGGTGGAGCTCAGTGGTGTAGCTTCTAGCATGTGTAAGACCCTGGGTCCCACACGAAACACTTCAGTGGTAAGGGAACCATTTCTTTCATTTCTAGGCATAACTTAGGTATGGCTACATCTACAGTGGTCTCATGTGTACAGTTTTAAATTATGTGCACACACGATCCCAACCACCCAGATCAAAATACACACATTCTAGTACTTGGTAGATTGGGTTGCCAGTTCAGCATTCAAGAATCCCTGGGTTCAATCCTCATCATCCCCTAAACCAGGCCTAATGGAGCACACCAGTAATCACAACACTTAGGAGAAGATGGAAACAGGAGGATTAGAAGTTTAAGGTCATTTTTGGCTGCGTAGTGAGTTTGAGGCTATGTTAGGTTACATGAGAATCTGTCGTTCCCCCCCCCCCCAAAATTCCACTATTCCATATGCATCCCTCTGATTCTAATGCTACCTTCTCTCGCCCTATACACAGACACACAGAAACAGCACGCGCGCGCGCGCGCACACACACACACACACACACACACACACACACACACACAAACAACGATAAGAGCAAAGACCAATCCAGGATGATTCCTGATGTCATCCTAACACCTCCATAGACACACACACACAAAGTAACTAGGCCTAGAGGTTTTGTCCCGGCCCTAAGAGCTCCTGGGTGGCTTCTCCCGCAGCCTGAGAAGGACAGCCGCTGGTTGCCGATCCTGGTGGTGGCTCGGGTGGTGTTCGTGCCCCTGCTGCTGCTGTGTAACGTACAGCCCCGGAACCGCCTGAGTGTGGTCTTCGAGCATGACGCCTGGTACATCTTGTTCATGTCTGCGTTCGCCTTCTCCAACGGCTACCTCGCCACACTCTGCATGTGCTATGGGCCCAAGTGAGTGGAGGGAACTTGATGACATAAGGCAGTTTTCTGAGTTGCAGCAGGGCCATTCAGTAGAAGGGGGGACAGCGCTGGGCTATGGGGTGTGGGGCTGATAAGGGCCACTGGAGGCAAGGACTGCCTAGACTGCTTCTGCTAAGCTGTAAAAGGGGGTGGTCAAAACAGGGTGCAGGACAGCCAGCCCCAGGTCTCATTTCCCCAACACGAAGTGGGCTAAGCTTAGGAACGTGTGATGGTTTGCTGCGACAGGACCAGGTCGAGCTCTCCCAAGGTAATCCTGTCCTCCTTCCTTTAGGAAAGTGAAGCCATCGGAAGCAGAGACAGCGGGAATCGTCATGGCCTTCTTTCTATCTCTGGGCCTGTCGCTGGGAGCTATCTTCTCCTTTCTGTTCCGGGCAATTGTGTGACGTGCAGGGGTAGGAGCGCACTGGCCGCCTACCTCCATGCTTGCTTCCTTTGCCTGAGAGGGATGAGCAGGAGTCCGAGGATGGTTCTCCCAGCTGATTTCTTTCCTCTGGCCTTTGCTGGTGTCCCAGAGTTCAGATCACCAGGAAGGAGTCTCCCCGGATGGACTGGGCTGGATCAAGGGTCAGAATGGTGAAGGGCAGTCTCTGAACAATGGCTCTGACCAATTCCTACGTGAACAGAGCACAAGAGGCTCCCGGGCCCAGAGAATATGCGTGCACATGCATGCTTGTGTACTCGAGTCGTGTGCACGGCTGCATGCTTGCGTTTTCTGTGTCTGTTTTGTCTGCCTGCCTATCCCAGGGTTGGCTGGGGGCCAGGATTGACCATTGTATCATATGTCCTGAAATTTTTTCTCCTTTCTTTCATGTGCCTGCTCCTGGTTCTTTTCCCCGCCCATTGCCATTTTACTGCCTTTTTTATACTCCACAGAAAGCAGGTGCCTTTGGAGGCTTATTAAATAAACATTTTTTTTTCTCCCTGGCTTTCTGTGTCCACTCAAGGCTTAATGCCTTAGAGAGAATGGAAGGCTGACAGTTTGGGTGGGCTTGGGGGAGATGGCCATGACCTATCTGCACCCTGACCAAGGCTGGGCTTGGGTCCAAGGGGAAGCTGGAACCCTTTGGCCTCGGAGAGGCTGTAGCGCCCCCTGCTGAGGCTCCAGGAAAGGGACAGGCCTGGCACCAAGACACTTGGACTATAGCCCAGACCTAGAAAGGCCAAGTTTGCCTTTTATGATTACTTAATATTTTGAGTCAGGGTCTCATTTAGCCCAGTCTGACTTCAAATTTGCTATTTAACAGGATGACTTTGGATTCTGGGCCTCCTATCTCCATCTCTCAGGGCTGGGATTATAGGCATGTACTGTCCTACCCTGTTTATTTGGCGCCAGGAATCAAACCCAGGGGTTTATGTGTGCTAGACAGGCACTCTACCAACTGAAATCCATCCTTTGCCCCTTGCTCATTTTTTCATAGGGCTGGAGATGGAATCTGCTGGTCTTCCCTTTGTCTTCCCTTCCACCCTCCCCACCCCCACACACCCTGGAATGAACTCTGCCAAACTGGCCAGCTCCACCTCCAACTCTGGCAGTACTCCCACATCCCTGGGCAGGAAAAGGCTGAGGCCCAAGGGTTCTCCCTTACCTGGCACCCGGCCCTGACACCAAGGCCCAGCCTGCCAGACTTCCTGGAGAACAAGGGACCTATGTGTCTTCACGTCGGGGGCAGACCTCTCCTATCTCCAGCATGCCCCAGCCTAACTGAGGAAGGCTGGGTGGGTATTAAGACTCTGAACATCTCATTAGCTGGGGACATTACCATTGGGACCCCAGAACCCAGAATGGCTACTTACCTGAGTGGAAATGAGAGCTGGTTCCGGCCCTTGGGGGTGAGTGTCTTGGGCTTTTCCAAACAAGGCAAGGACAGTGGCTGCCAAGGCCAGGTTGTTTGCTTGCTGGTTTTTGACTCGCTGATAGTTGTAGAGTTGGCTTTACTATAAGGAATTCTTTCACAGAGATTTCACTTAAGGTTTTAGACCTCTATAGGTGCTTTGCTGATAAGGAGATCAAGTTCTAATGGGGAGGGGGATGAATGTATCATTGTACTGGATACCAAAGTCGATGGTTGATTTGTCCATAGAGTACGCATCTGAGCTGGTGGAAATGGCACCCTTTCTTACCTGGTTCAAACTCCCCGTTTTCAGTGTTGCTACTGTCTTCACAGTGCATGGGCAAACTGAACCCTTTCTCCAATGCTTGCCCTTAGCCTGACTGACTTTCTCATTGTTCTTGAATTGTAAGGAGCCCTCTGGGCTTCCCTCTTAAACCACAGTAGCAGGAGACCCTGTATTCCTTTCCAAGTTCCTTTCCTTACCTCCTGCTCATCAAATTCTTTCCAATTCACTTTATATATGGCAACAACCATCTGTGAATCAGGGCTGTGAGATGCTCTGCAGTTAAGCCCTTGTTGAGCAAAGGACTAGTTTGGTTCCCAGGTCCCTACATAAAATGCTGGGTAGTTATGGTGACCTACCTGTAATTCCAGCCTCAGAAGACAGAGACTGGGAATCCCAGAGCAAACTGGCTAGCTAGACAAGCTCTATTAGACACTTGTAGGTTTCATTAGAGATCTGTCTCAAAAGAAGGAGATGAAAGAGCAATTGACGCTACAGGTTTTATTAAAGTGAAGCTATTAGCATTTCATCATAAGATAACTTTTTTTGTAGTTTTAGGCCAACCAGAAATACATAAAAAGACTCTGCCGTAAGACATTTAAAAGAAATAGCCAAGACTGATCTAAAATTCACTGCATACCACCACCAAAAGGGGCATTTTTTTTGGTACTGCAGCACAGTGGAAATTCTCTTTGGAAATGTTTCCTGATGCCACCCATAGCCAATGGGTGCAATTTCTTCACCCGAGTTTCCGTAATGTGATTTACCTATTAATCTTGTTCTTACCAGCCTAGCTATGGGACTGTCCTGTTTTTTGAGATTAAGGTTTGCATTTTACACTTAACTTCTAGAACTGGAATCACGGTGCCTGTCGTTCAGAGGTACCATGAAGAGGTTGTCTCTACATTGCTACCTCTGGTCAAGCGACACCCACCTCCTTTCATCATGCCCTCATATCCCACCCAGCCACATTGCCTGCGCCCTGGGGCGTATGTTGGTTTCTCTCCACCTTAACACTGGCTGAAAAGAGAAAGCTTATTTGTGCAGCCAGTCACAAGCACTAGTCTTAAAATGCAAACTAAAACTGCCTCCTGTCTGCAAGTGCAGTCATGGCCTCTGGCCAAAAGTGGTGCTCTGCAGCCAACATTGGGCGGGGGTGCGGGGAGGAGGGGCTGGTCAGGAGCTCCTACTGTTCTCACTGTTGAGTTTCTACCGAGGGTGGATTGAACTAAAGCCAGCTGAGTAGCCTTCTGCCTGCCGTGGTGCCGAGCTCTTCCTGACGTTACTGTTCTCTCTGGGTTGGCGGCCACTGCCCTGCTTCATAAATTTTAGTGTTTTTGGTGAAATGCTGGGACCTTAAAACGCTTGAAAGACCTCCCTTCCGGTAATAGCAGCCGTCCCTGAAAATAGAAGCGAAGCCTCAGGGGAAACCTATGAGCTGGGCTGTGCCAGTTTATTCTGACCCTTTTACTCTTGTCCAAGGTGGTGTTGCCTGCAGAACGCCCACTTGTGGCCAGAAGGTAGAAGTGCAGTCGGATACGCAGGAAACAGCCAAGTTTTTTTTTTTTTTTCCTCAATGTTTACATTGGAAGACGTGGGAAATATATTCTAGCTTAAATAACCAACACTGATTTAGGAACAGAAAGGAATAAATACATAAAGGCGTGGTGAAATGGCAGGAACTCCAGTTCTTGGAAGGACAAAAAGCTAAAATTTTTTTCCTCGGGATTAAAGTGCTAGTATTCAAAATGGATGTGTGCAGAGAAATGCAGAGTCACTTTAAAGAGATAGCTTCACTGTCTGGTCCCGGAGGCGTGGCTGTCTGCAGGAGGTCATCCAGCAGATCTGATACACAAGCTAGCTTGCAGTGTTCCCATGGGGCCTGGGAAAGTGAGTGGCCCTTGGATGCAGAGCACTGGTCCTCTAGACCCATCCCTGGTACTGTGTACCACCTAGGTTCTTCCAGGCCTCAGCCCACTCCGGCTTCCTGTGGGGCTGCTCTCAGTGACTGCTCACTCAGCCTTGCAGCCTTATCAGATCCTTGAAAGGGTCCGGGCTGTGGGGAAGTATTAGATAAGGTTCAGAAGGACCCTGAAAGCCTCTGCCCAAGACAGCTGCCCTCTCCCAGGCTTCTCCTGTCCCTGTGTGGGTGACATACACGTGTGGACTTGCTTAAGGAATTAAGGCCACCTGGTCCTCATAACCTCAGGGTGACATGGTTACAGCCAAGACTAAGCATTCTGCAGGCTAGGCTCCTCTTCCCCCTATCTCAAGACCCTAGAAGCTTCCAGAACCAAGCTGTACCTCCCTCCAGTCCAACATTTGTAATGTATACTACTGCATGTGCTCTTCCTCCATATGGTCAGAAAGTAAATACAACACTGTGTGGAGACCGCAGAGACCAAATGCCAGCTGCAGTTGGGGGAGGGACAACGAGATCCTAGCTCTGCTCCAGAGAGGCAGTGATATCATTGGGCCTCTTGCCCTCTGGTGGCAGCTCCGATTCTCTCCTCACCCTGTCTTACTACCTTGAGAACTCTGACAAATGGAAGGAGATCCCTGTATGTAAGACCTGCTCTGTGACCCCTAGCGTCAGGGTCACCTTAATCCAGGGGCTGCATGTCTTGGAGTCGCTTCTGCATAAATGCGGAGTGTAACAGCATTGAAAGTAAGAGCATTGCTTTCACAGCGGCAGTGCTGGCTGCCTTGGGCACACCGTTGCAGTCACCCCACAGTGTTGGTCTATTGCTTGTGCCCATTTTACTCCAGAAAGTGAAAACAGAAAGGCTAAGGGTGGAAGAGAGCTGTAAATCACAGAGCGCCAGGGAAGTCTCTTGGAGGCCCCTCTCCCACAGGCAAAAGTGTTCTCTGCCAGGAAAGGAGACAGAAAGCTACCAGGCATCACAACCACACATCTCCCACCTTTCTTGGAGACTCTAGAGACATCCAGACTTTAATGTGGAACTGTCAGCCTGCCAGAATGCTTAGTATCTATCTCCGCCACCCGGCAACATCGTCATCGACCTCCCAGGCTCTCTTATCTGGGTGGGGAATCGGCCTGGCTGGCATGGGGCACAATAAATAGTTCAGATATTCAGTCACCCAAGACCTGTGTTAAAAGGGGTGACCAGTACATTGGAACAGGCCTGGTGGCAAGCAGAACCCCAAGCAGGGCAAGCTGTTCCTGGGTTCATCTGGTCCCTCGCCCATTCGCTTGACTAGTCTGCTCCAAGATAAACCAATCTGGGTGCCTTTCGCCTCTCCACAGACGTGAGCGCTAGGAGAGCTACTTGGTGGGCGAGAGGGCAGGACGACAAATATTTGGGCTGGGTTAGTCATTCCCTTTAGGGACACAGGTCCTCGGTGAGGTAAGGTATATCAGAGGTGTATGAATACAGCCTGTTACCAATGATGCCGGTTTACATTTTCCAAAATGACTTAGATCACACGACACTCTCTTTTGTTGCTTCAGTAATCAGTTTCATGAGACCTAGTTTTTTCAGACTAGCCCACAACTCTCCTACCTGGCCTCTGGAGGGTGCTTCTTGGTGCCTGAAACTGCAGAAAACGTGTATCTGTCTCCCTCCAATTAAAGATGTTCCACACCACTTTTTATGTAGCCAAACCTGGCTTTGAACTCAGTAATCTAGGTGGTGGTGGTGATTCTCCTCCTCTCTCCTCCTCCTCCTCCTTCACTTAAAAAATATTTTACAAGAAAGAGAAAAAGCACTTACGAGAGAGAGAGAGAATGCCATGGCACACAGGCATTGTCAAAGGACAACTTTCAGACGTCAGCTCTCCCCTTCCACCATGTGGGCTTTCAGGGGGATGGAACTCAGACCGCAAGCAGGTGAGCTACCTTGCCGGTCCATCTCAGTCCTTCGCTTTATTTTTGTGATTGGGTGTATGTGTGAGGGGGGAACACTATGTGTCGCTATGGAGGACTAAGGGTGATTTCAGAAATCACCCTAGAGTGCTTCTACCTCCTTTGTGATTTCCCAGGCTCTGCCCACTAGGGCAAGAAGGGCAGGATGGCACCGTTTCCACCTGGCATTTTTATGTGGGACCTGGGGTCCAAACTCAGATCCTTCTGCTCATGAGGCAGAGTCTCAACTCCTGAGCCGTCTCTCCAGCCCAGCCCTTCACTTCTGTAGTTCAGGCTGATCTCCAGTTTACTACATAGCACAGGCTGATCTAGAACCCCGATCCTCTGTCTCCTCTCCTGAGTCCTGGGATTACAAGTGGTAACACATGCCCACCTTTCAGCCCTACATCCCATCCTCAGAAAGGATTCAGCCCTCCTTTCCCTCTCCAATAGTCCCCCTGCCTTCAGCCTTTCCCTGTTTCAAATCATGCCTTGTGGAGCCTCCAAGCCAGTTTCACATTGGTCATGTCTCTTCCCTCGGCTTGCTTGATCTCCTCCCTCTAGATTTTCCCTGACTTTCTCTTTGAGATAGGGTCTCCCGAAGTCCCTATATGCTGCTTGTTGAGACAATGTCTTCTGTAGGCCTGGCCACTCTCGACCTCCCTGTCACTGAGACTGACCTTGATTGAATTCCTGATCCTCCTGCCGCTGCCTCCTGACTACTGGCACATGCCACCAACCAAGCTGGGCCAAGCTGCATTTTTAGAGATTCCATAGTGACACCATGTCATGCGCAGCTCATTACTGCCAACCCACAAAACCAGTGTTCCTCAGCACACCTGCCGTGACCTTTATTTGCTCTCTTAACTTGATGATGATGATGATGTGTCCCTGTCTACGTGTGTGCATGTGGCCGTGCACACTGAGCTCAGAGAACAGCTCTGTAGAGTCGGGTCCCTCCTTCCACTTGCATGCATGTTCCAGGGAGGAGCAGAGGTTGTCAGGTAGAGGTTACGTAGTAAACACCTTTACCCACTAAGCTATCTTACTGGCCTCAGCTAATGTACTCTCCAGAGCGCATCTGGACATTTATAAATATTTACCATGTTCTAACCACAAATCAAGTCTCAGCTGGTTGTAATGGCTCATACTTATTATTTCAGTACTGCGGTGGTGAATTTGAGGACCAATCTGGACTACATATGAATTTCAGGCTAACTTGATCTGTAGGGTGAGATCTCGTCTTTTTTTTTTTTTTTTTTTAATATTCTACTTAGAGAGAGAGAGAGAGAGAGAGAGAAGGCTTGCTTGTGTGTGCTGCGCTGGTACATGGGTGGAGATCAGAGGATACTTCTCAGAAGTCAGTTCTGTCCTTCCAGCAGGTTTATGAACAGACTCCTTTACCAAAGGAGTTATATATCTCTCTGGCTTGAGGCCTTGTCTTAAGACAAAAACAAACGAAAATCCCTATCATTAGATGTGCAGGGATACCCATAGTACCCACAGCTGGTAGCATATCTACAACAAAGATTATAAAAATCTAAAATACAAAACGCTTTTGATCTGAGGAAGGCTGCATGTGGTCACACGCCTGTAATATTGGCATTCAGACCTGGAGATCAGTCCAAGTTCAGCCTGATCTACGTAAGGAGAACTTCAGTCTAAATCAATCAATCAATCAATGAAGATACTAGAAAATGAACTAGAAAGTCCTTAAAACTTAATTAAGGGGCTGGAGAGACAGCCCAGGTGTTAAGACTCTGGCTTGCAAGCAGAAGGATCCCCTTCTCGTAAAAATGCCAAGCAGAAATGCTGGCATCCTGCACTCCCAACTCTGGAAGGCAGAACTTGGGAAACCCCAGAGCAAGGCAATAAGGAGTTAGAGCAATCCAGGATGATACCCAAAGTCATCCTTGTGCCTCCACAGGCACGCACAGTGCCCTCTGATAAGACACATACACATACATACACACACACACATATTTTCTTTTAATTTAAAAATGAGTGAAGAAATGGCTTGGGAGTTAAGTCTCACAGGCAGAAGGTCCTGAGTTAGGATCCCAGGTCCCACATAAAAATGCCAGATGGAAATGGCAGCAGCCTTCACGTCCAGCTCTGGTGGGCGGAGTCTGGGAAATCCCAGAGTGAAGCAAGAAGGAGGTAGAAGCAAACCGGGATGATTCCCAAAGTTACCCTTGGTCCTCCACAGGGACACACAGTATCCTCTGACACACACACACACACACACACACACACACTAAAAAAGCCCTTGGGTGTTATTCCTATAATCCTAGCACTCGAGATAAAGACAAAAAGAAATGACGAAATGGCCAGGCAAGTTAAAGTGCCTTTCAGCAAACTTGACAACTTTGAGTTTGATTGCCTGAGCTCATGTAAAGGACAGGCCTGACTTCTGCAAGTTATTCTCTGACCTCCGCATGTGTGCTATAGCTTGCCTGTGTCTGCTACACACACACACGCGCACACACACACACACGCACACGCACACACGCACACACGCACACACACCGTCTGTTTCTCCCTTCCTCTCTCCCTCATTTCTTTTCTCCTTTTCTCAAATAACTTTTTTTTTTTTTAGTTAAAGAGGCCAAGGCAGGAGAATTGCTGTGAGTTCCAACCTGGGCTACAGTGAGACTCCTGTTGCAAAAAAAGTAGGAGTAATGAGATAAGGAAAGTAAGGAGAAATTAAAGGAAAAAAAAAAGGTCAAAATAAACATGAAGATGAAAAGTAAAGCGAGCAAAACTTTGGTGAAACCAAACAAAAAACAACGTAGGAAATACAAAACAATTGTAGGCATGGAAGAGAAGACATACTTCAGACAGGTTGAAGAGTACTGGAAGGATAGTAAAAGGGCTGGACATGGAAGTTAGGGCAGGAGCCTTACCTCAAATTCAGAACAGCCTAGGGGGTCCAGCAAGGCCCAGTGTGAACAAACAAACGAACAAGCAGAAAGTGTGCGTGACTGGACTAGTAAAGGGGAAAACATCTAGGAACTTACTGTGACCGTGCTGGCCTATACCAGATCTGGCCTGTCAACATTTCATTATAGAAAGGGCAATTTCTCCTGAGGCCCCACCCCTCCCCAAGGGACTGATGGTTAATGTTGGCTGTGGGAAGGGGAGCAACTTAAATGTCTGGCATATGCTAATATAAGTAGTCTTCACACACACACACACACACACACACACACACACACACACACACACAAGGTTTTCAATGGGAGAAGAAATGTGGATGGTATTGGGTAATATGAGGTGAAAATGATTTCAGTCCATTGTGTACATACATATATGAAAAAGCAAAAAAGAGCGTTGGAAAGATGGCTCAGAGGTTAAGATTCTGCCTCCCAAGCAGAAGGTCCTGAGCTGGGATCCCAGGTCACACATAAAAATACCAGGCAGAAAAGGGGCCTTCACTTCAGGCCATGGTGGGCGGAGCCTGGGAAATCCCAGTGCCAAACAAAAAGGAGGTAGAAGCAAAAAGGAAGTAGAAGCAATCCAGAATGATTCCTGAAGTTACCCTTAGTCCTCCACAGAGACACACAGTGCCCTCTGATACACACACACACACACGCACACACACACACAGAGGAATTAATTGAAAAATCTTCTAAAAAAGCAGAAAAATTTAACTTACAAACTATATTCAATATGTATAATGTAGCAACATATTTATTGTACTTAACTATATTTAATAGCATATACTTATTTTAGGTAGTAAAGCAATAATGAAAGAGAAAGAAAAGGGAGACAGTGAGATGACGCAGCACATAAGGCACCTGCTCACAAACCTAAATTCAATCCCCATAAGTTCACACGATAGACAGAATACACTTTTGAAAGTTGTTCTTACCTCCACTTGCACTCCATGATGTGAATACATGACTTCTCTGTGCACTCTCTTGCTGTCTCTCAAGTAATAAATTTTAAAAAACTTTATTATTAAAAACGTATTAATGGGCTTGAGAGATGGCTCAGGAGTTAAGACTCTGCAAGCAGAAGGTCCTGAATTTAGATCCCAGGTCCCAGGTAAAAATACCAGGTGGCGGCCTATACTTCTGGTCCTGGTGGGCAGAGCCTGGGAGATACCAGAGCAAAGCAAAAAGGAGGTAGAAGCAATCCAGGAGGATTCTTGAAATCACCCTTGGTCCTCCACAGGGATACATGGTGCCCTCTGATACACACACACACACATACCACACACACACACACACACACACACAACCCTACACACAAGTACACATCTATACACATGCAAAAAAAAAAAAAAGAAAAAAAACTTTGGATACTGAAATCTAAATTTCATATCATTTTCATTTACCTTTGCCTTTTAAAAAAATATTTTGTCTTTTTTATTTTATTTAAGAGAGATTGAGGTATGGGAAAGAGAGAGAGACAGACAGGCATGCACATGATTAGAGGAAGAGGACAACTTTTAGAACTACGTGGGACTCTAGGGATGGAGCTCAAGTTTCCAGGTTTGCAAACACATGCCTTACCCACTGAGCTATCTCAATAGGCCCCTTTTCTTGTCTCTTAAATATTTAGAGTGTGTGAAAGAGTTTGGGTCCGCCTATGTCCTGGTGGGCATGTGGAGGTCAGAGGAGAACTTTTTGTCAGTTTTCTCATTCCTCTTGCTCTTGATTTCATTTGTGAGCTGCCCTCTAATTCTCTTGTCTCTGCTTCCCATCTTGCTTGGATTACAGATTCCAACCCTCATGTACAGCTTTTTTTTTTTTTTTAATGTGGGTTCTGACTGAACTCAAGTCATCAGACATACATTTACCTATTGAACCATTGCCCCAGCCCCCTCAAATAGTATCATTACCTCAACATGGTGGTGTTTGCTTATAGTTCTTCCACTACGGAGGCTGAGGCAGGAGAATAGCCAGGGCCATTTAGGGAAATCATCTCATGTGAAAGGGGGAGGGAGAATTGAGGAGGGAGGAAAGGGTGGGGTGTTGGGGAAAATTAATTTTTTTCCCTTATCCACTAATGAATGTAAAAATCAATCTGTGGGGCTGGGAAGATGGCTCAGTGCATTTGCTGCACAAGAATGAGGACCTAAGTACAAATCCCCAAAACCCATGTAATAGGTTGAGATGTGGTGTGGGGCTGGAGAGATGACTCAGGAGTTAGAGCCTTCGCCTCATAAGCAAAAGGACCTGAGTTAGGATCCCAGATCTCATGTAAAGATACGGGACAGGGGTGGTGGCAGTCTGCAATTTTGGCTCTGGAGAGCAGAGCCTGGGAAATCTCAGAGCAAAACATAAGGAGGAAGAGTCATCTAGGATGATTTCCCCATGTCGCTCTTGGGCCTTCAAAGGCACACATAGTCAAATGTTCTCTTCTACACACCAAAAAAAAAGAAAGAAAGAAAGAAAGAAAAAAAAAAAGAAACTGTGATGTGGTCTGTTGCCTGCATCCACAGCACTGTGGGTGGACAGAGACAGAAGGAGGGGGAGGCTGGCTGGACACCAGCCTAGCTTCAGGTTCAGTGAGAGACCCTGACACAGGGGAATAAGGCAGAGTGGTGGAGCAGGACCCTTAGCCTTCTTCTGGCCTCTGTGCACACACTTGCACCAAAAACATGCTCACCCCTATCCCACTGGGGGGAAAAAATCAATCTCTGCCCATGGGCCATAGAAAAACAAGCAGCAGATCCTGAACTGCGGGCTGTAGCCTGTTCCCACTTGTTTCAGCTGGCTGCCCTCCAACAGCTCTGGGGGCTGATCAGGAATCAAGGGTTCTTAGGAGCAATGATAGTTTCAAGTGGAAAAAGTTTTCTGAAGATTTGAGGGTAGGAATCAGCTCTGTCCTTCAAGGGCTTCAGTGGTCTCCCTCATCTTTCGGAGGCTAGAGGTGAGTATCTGCAGCCCACAAAGCCATTTCCAGCTCTTCCGGCTGCTTCCTGAAGAATGGTCCCTTTGGGAGTCTCCCTGCTTTTCCTTCTTCTAGGAGCACACCAGTATGTATGGCTCTAAGCCTGCCCCTCCCCCAGCTGAGCAAGCTCAGTCGGCTGTTTCTCCTTGGTTCCCCCTCGGCCTGTGAGAGTTCCGATTGGGCTGACAATTCCTTGTCCTGTGTATGTGCCTCTCTGCAGCTTTGGCAATGCTCAGTGTGTGTGTATGGGTGGGTGGTGGGGTTCCTCAGGGTATGTTAATGCAAAGAGTAAAGCTTGTAGATACAGAGGTTTCCTGAACCTCTCCTTCAAAGAAGAAAATGGAAATTTTTTTTTCTCATATGTATCATAAGGCACTGTGTGTGCCTGTGGAGACCCAAGAGTGATTTTGGGAATCATCCTGGATTGTTCCACCTCTTTTTTGATTTGCTATGGAGTCTCTCAAGCTCTGCCTTCCAGGGCCAGAAGTGCAAGCTGCCATTTTTGCCTGATGTTTTTACATGGATTCTGGGATCTGAATTCAAGTCCTTCTCTTTTCAAGGCAAAGGCTTAACCCCTGAGTCATCTCTCCAATCCTATTTCTTTCTCTTTTAGATTTATTTATTGTGTGTGTATCAGAGGGCACTGCATGTCATTGTGGAGGACCAAGAGTGGCTTCGGGAATCATTTTGGATTGTTTCTACCTCCTTTTTGCTTCTCTCTGGAATTCCCAGGCTCTGCCTAAAAGGGCAGGAAGTCCAGGCTGCCACCATTTCCACCTGGCATTTTTACATGGGAGCTGGGATCCGAACTCATGACTTTGTGAGGCAGAGTCTTAATCCCTGAGCCATCTCTCTTGCCAGTATTTTTCTTTTTAACATTTGTGTGTAGCCGGCTTGTACATACACACATGCCGATGTATGCCATGGCATGAATATGGAGGTCAGTGGACAACTTGTGGGACAACTTTGTTTTCTTCTTTCACCTTATAAACTTTGAGGATTGAACTTAGGGCATTAGGCTTAGCAGCAATTGCCTTTACTGGCTGAACCATCTAACCAGCTCCAGGCACCTGCCCTTTAGAGGTAAGTGTCTTGCTCTACAGTTTGATTGGCCTGGCCCATTCAGGGAACAGCTAGACAGGCCTCTTTCACTTAGAGGGGAGGTATTGAGAGACAATATTCCAGGGCTTAGAGTTTTTTTAAAATTTATTATGTATTATTTATTCAATTGTGTGTGTGTGTGTGTGTAGAACCACGGACGAATACGGAACCACCATGGACGCCTCTACCTCCTCCTTATTTACTCTGCTCCGGGATTCACAGGCTCCGCCCTATCAGGACCAGAAACGCAGGCCGCCCCCGCTTCCACCCGGTGTCTATACATGGGGTCTAGAACTCGAACTCAGGACCTTCCCCCTGCAAGGCAGAGGCTTAACCCCTGAGCCACCTCTCCAGCCCCGGCTGAGAGTTTGATAAGGAATAGCACCCTTCTGAACCTTGGCATTAGCATTCAGTGTCTCTTTTTACACTCAGTGACTTTCTTGGGCTACGGGCTTTTCACATACCGTAATGAAAGCGAGGTTAGGAGAGAAGGTTGGAGTGGTGATGACAGACACAGTGGATAGAGGGCAAGGAAGAATACCTTTGTTCTTTGAAATTCATAACAAAGGGAAGACAGACTGTAGGCAAGAGAGCTGAAGAGGAAGGTGGGCCTTGGTGGTGGTGGGACATCTCTTCCCAAATATCCCAGGACTGGCCAGAGTGGGGCTAGGAAGGGAGGAAATAAACACGCGGAGAGCAGGGGGCCCCTTCTTTCTCAATCAGTGCATCAGCCTTCAGCTGACGCCTTGGAAAGGCAAGGACAACTTGCCATGGAGGACAGGCAAAACCACGGAGCTGGGCTAGGCATGACTGGCAATCACTGGGCAGGCACAGCCAGGGGCGCTGAAGCTAAGGTCCAAGTAAGTGCAACTTAGTTCTGGCCGCTTGGAACCGGCAGACTTGGGACCAGAACTCCCACCACTCTGCAAAGAAACCCCTTCTCTCCAGGTCTAAACAGCCACAGGGGGCAAGAGCAGGGAGAGAAGGCCGAAACCAGCTTGAGACAGCTTATGTGCAAAGGGCGCATGTCCCTGAGCTCTGGGTGCGTGGGCAGCAGCAGAGGTGGGGGTGGAATCTCCACGGTGACCTCCCGTGTTTCTGCTCGCTGAAAGGTGTCCGCAGAATCCCCATCAGTATCCCGGTGCTCTGTGACTGATGGGGGTCAGCCCATCCCTCCCGTTACGGCAATCACACTCCCCCCCCACAGCAGGGCGGGCCTCCCAGGGTCCCTCGTGGAGTGAGGGTCCGCCAGGGTCAGCTCACGGCACCAGGAATAGGAACGGCCCACCTTCTAGGCCCGGGCCCCATGCTGAACCCAGACAACTGCAGCGCCCTGGCGGAGACACTGCCCCCGCCGCAGCGGGAGAGGTGGAGCCTCGTGGGGGGGAGGGGTTGAGACCCACGAGACGGGCCTGGAAACTGCTGGAAGGATCGCAGTACCGCCTGCCGCTCCTTCCGCCGCTGGAAAGAGTCCCGGCCAGCCCAGCCCCGCGCCCTTCCCGAGCTTCAGCTGTTCCCGGGATCCGGGCTGGATTCGGGGACGGCCTGTACTTGCAACCCAGACTTGTACGTCGTTCTTGGTCTCCATGTAGGATATGCAAGGCAAACTCTAGGAAGATCGCCCACCCCGCCCTCTCTCAGGTGTCCCCGGAGGGCGGAACGCCGCCGGTTTCTGGGAGGTTCCCCGCAGGCCCGTAGTTTACGACACACGCACACTCCCTGCCCCTCGTCCGGCGGAGGCGCAGTCTCGGAGGCTGGGAACGGGGGTCGGCGCGCCGGAGGGCCTGGGGCTGTCCCACCCCGCCCTTCCCCCACCCCACATCTCCGGCCATGACGTCACGGGGCGGGCGGCCGCAGGTGCCCGGCCGATAGCCCCGCCCTCCGGGCGGAGGGATCCGGGGGCGGGCGCACGGCGGTGCTGCGGCTTATATAGGGCGGCCGGGGGCGCCCGCTAGCTCTCTCGAGTCACCTCGCGCCGCGCAGCGAGTCGTGTGCGAGTCGGACGCGGTCCGGGCCCACCCTGCTCTGTACGGCTTCGGTCCTATCCCTTCAAGGTAAGGCCGCAGGCTCTCCGGGCCTCTCGGCCCCTTCGTGGGGGCTTCGCCGCGTCCGTCCGGGAGCCCACGGGTGGGGGAAGGGCCCTCGGTGACTGTCCCCGTGTTTGTCGGGGCGGCGGGGGGCGCGGGATCCCCAGCTTCTCGCCCTTTCCAGCGCGCGGTCACCGCGGGCCCGGCCCTGGCAGGGGGGCTCGGCCCTGGCAGGGGGGCCCTGTGGTGGGGCGAGCTGGGCCTGCGGGCGGGGCCGGGGCGGCGGGGCAGCCGCACGTGGCGGCCGCGCCGGCCTGGGGCGCCCCAAGTCGGCCCTCCACTTCCGGGCGCGGCTGCGGGGGGTCGCGGGGTCGCGGGGCTGCGCGCTGCGAGTGACTCAGCACGGCCGGGCGCTGCCTCTGCCACCTGTCGTACCCCGTGGCGTTTTCAGGGTGTATTGTTTGGGCGAGGGCCCCTGGGTAGTGACCCACACTTCGTGTCCTGCAGCCACTGCGTCTTCTCTTTCCAGATCTTTCCTACGTGGGGGGAGGAGGAGCGGGGGAGGGGCAGGCTCGAACGATTCCTGGGTCCCTCCCCCACCCCTCCCCTCCCCGAGAGTTCAGATTGTTCTGGAAGCTTCTGGAGCCTGGCGCCCCGCCCCAATGCCCGGATGCTAGGGCGATGGGAGGGTGCGCTGCGGCGCCCCCTCCCCGTGTGGCTCTTGCCTGCGCAGGTCCGGCAGTGACGAGGGTCGGCCTGCCGCTCGGGCCGTGATCTTGCAAGACCTCGCGGTGAGAGGTCTTGATGGAGCTTTTCACTCCGTCGGCTTTGTTAGATTTAATTGCTCCTTTAGGCACCTCCGCCATGGAACTCAGGAATATTTTGACGTTCAGGATGGAGTAGCACATGTATCCGATGGGTTGCAGATGCCCAAGCCTTCTAGAAATCACTGTTTCTGTGGAACTTTGTTCTCCCCCCCATAGGAAAAAGTAGTTCTAGTGTATGAATTTCATATTTGCATCACACAAGGCTTGCCCGGGCTTCTTGCCGAGTTAACTGTTGAGCTGCCAATTTGAATTCTGTCATCTAAAGGAGGCTCAAAAATGCCTTTCCGAAAGTCTGACTTGGTGTGTGGTTGAACAAAAGTTGTAGGTTTCCTCCACCGTGATTTGGATTTTCATTAAATGTAACTTTAAGACCTTTAAAAATGGCCAATTAGGCTTTTGGGAAATGGATAGTATCCGGTTCAAAGCAGTTTGGATTGGGTCTAAGTGTGATCTTAATCGAAACTGGTGTTTTTTTAAAAGGTTATAAAAAGTAAAGCCATCATGTTCCTCTGTAAATTTGTGATCCTCTCGTTCTTAGATGCCTGAGGAAGTGCACCATGGAGAGGAGGAGGTGGAGACCTTCGCCTTTCAGGCAGAAATTGCTCAACTTATGTCTCTCATCATCAACACTTTCTATTCAAACAAAGAAATTTTTCTCCGGGAGTTGATCTCTAACGCTTCTGATGTGAGTGCTTTTGGCTTTTCATTGGGGTTTTCAAAAATGTGTGTGAACCTCATAGATAGTTGCATGACAGTTAACTGTTTAAAGGTGTATAATCAGCTATCTGCACAAGTGGATAATATGACTGCTTTTTAAGTCTCAAAGGACAATGAGTATTAAGGTCAATATTTGAAAGCAAAGGAAGAAACTTCTGTCAGTGAAGGTAAGGAAGAAACAGCTTAAGTGTGTGTGTTTTCTTTGCAGGCTTTGGACAAGATTCGATACGAGAGCCTAACAGACCCTTCCAAGTTGGACAGTGGCAAAGAACTGAAAATTGACATCATCCCCAACCCCCAGGAACGGACCCTGACTTTGGTGGACACAGGAATTGGCATGACCAAGGCTGACCTCATAAATAATTTGGGAACTATTGCGAAGTCTGGCACTAAGGCTTTCATGGAAGCCCTCCAGGTATGTGGCCTTTTATCTCTAATTTTTAATCATGCTGTTTGACTTGCTGGCTTTTCTAAATCGTTTCATTTTACACCTTTTGCAGGCTGGTGCTGACATCTCCATGATTGGACAGTTTGGTGTTGGGTTTTATTCTGCTTATCTGGTGGCAGAGAAGGTGGTCGTGATCACCAAGCACAATGATGATGAGCAGTATGCCTGGGAATCTTCTGCTGGAGGGTCCTTCACTGTGCGTGCAGACCATGGTGAGCTGACTTTATCCTGTGCTCTAGGAAGATTAACCATAGAAGTCTGGAGTATTGTGTTTGTAGTGCAGTTCTGCTTTAGTGGTTTTGTTCATGACTTGTGATGTAATGAATATAGGTGAGCCCATTGGCCGAGGTACCAAAGTGATCCTCCACCTCAAAGAAGACCAGACAGAATACTTGGAGGAGAGGCGGGTCAAGGAAGTGGTGAAGAAGCACTCCCAGTTCATAGGCTATCCCATCACCCTCTATGTGAGTACAGGCTGGGAGCTGTTGAATGTGCTGCCTCCACTGTAGAAGAGGCTCATGACCCTGGTGTTGCTTTCTGGATACCACATTCTCAAATTAACTCCTAAATTTGGTGCTTTAGTTGGAGAAAGAGCGAGAAAAGGAGATCAGTGATGATGAGGCAGAAGAGGAGAAAGGTGAGAAAGAAGAGGAAGATAAGGATGATGAGGAGAAGCCCAAGATTGAAGATGTGGGATCAGATGAAGAGGATGACAGTGGTAAGGATAAGAAAAAGAAAACTAAGAAGATTAAGGAGAAGTACATCGATCAGGAAGAGCTGAACAAGACTAAGCCCATTTGGACCAGAAATCCTGATGACATCACTCAGGAAGAATATGGCGAATTCTATAAGAGTCTCACCAATGACTGGGAAGACCACTTGGCAGTCAAGGTGAGAAACCTTGTGTTGTCTACACTTGGGTGAATCTGTAGGAATGTATATGTTGGAGGTGACAGTTTATAACTTGTGAATAACTGAGAATTAAAAGCCATGGAGGCATGTAATTTTCTTTGTTGGGAAATTTCATTAGATAAACAACGCTCACCAGTAATTTTACCACTTCTTGTGGGAATTGATTCTGGCAGCTAGGATTCTGATTAGAGGATGGTTCTTCATGCTTCTAATCACTGTACACAGCTACTACTAGCATGCTAGATTTGGATTTAGAGCTTAATTTGTAAAGCTCGTGCATAGTGTCTGCTGTGTCCCTAGGGCTGAGGAAAGCATTATGTATCAAGTGCTTGGCCTTAAAAATTACTCCTGTCCTGAAATGTACTACTGGGTTTCTTTCAGCATTTCTCTGTAGAAGGTCAGTTGGAATTCAGAGCACTGCTTTTCATTCCCCGCCGAGCTCCCTTTGACCTCTTTGAGAACAAGAAGAAAAAGAACAACATCAAACTCTATGTTCGCCGAGTGTTCATCATGGACAGCTGTGACGAGTTAATACCTGAGTATCTCAGTGAGTATTTTCTCGGCCTACAGTATTACTGGGTAACGTTAATAGAAGCATTTTTAGAGAGGCAGATAGATGGAAGGTGCATGCACATGCATGCATTAGTCCGCAGGTCAGGTGGAGGTCACTTTTGTCCTAGCCTGTGACAGGACTTTTAGTGTTGAACCCAGGTTTATGAGAAAGGCTCCAATTTTTGACCAGATGGTTAAGTTCTTGGCAATCCATGAAAGGAAGGGGCAAGGAGATCCTTAAATGGGTAGGAAGATTTACTTTGGGAAAAGGAGGGGAATGGGGGATCAGTAGTAATAATAGATGGAATAACACAAACTTACTGTATTCATGTTCTAAGCTGCAAAGAACATAACTTAGAAAAAGAAAGCATTCATTTTGATCTGGGTGGAGACAGGGCTGCTGGGCCAGTTGTCATGTTACTGAGCTTTCTGCTGTTTGGTGGTAGACTTCATCCGTGGTGTGGTTGACTCTGAGGACCTGCCCTTGAACATCTCCCGAGAAATGCTGCAGCAGAGCAAAATCTTGAAAGTCATCCGCAAAAACATCGTAAAGAAGTGCCTTGAGCTCTTCTCTGAACTGGCTGAAGACAAGGAGAACTACAAAAAATTCTATGAGGCATTCTCCAAGAATTTAAAGGTAGCTAAGAAGTGCTTATTCCCCCTTGACCACTTTGACTTGGACGCATCTATCTTTTGAATTCACAATGGGTTTTTTGTCTCCATCATTAAAGCTTGGAATCCATGAAGACTCCACTAACCGGCGGCGCCTTTCGGAGCTGCTGCGCTATCACACCTCTCAGTCAGGAGATGAGATGACTTCTCTGTCTGAGTATGTGTCTCGGATGAAGGAAACACAGAAGTCAATCTACTACATCACTGGTGCGCTGGGGTCTAGGTCTGATTCTAGCTGTCCAGTGGGTGGGAGGGAAGAAAGTACAGATAGATGAGGACTCCCTACATACATGGGAGTGGCAGTGTGAAGTATCTAACCACATTATTAACCAAAACCTACAGGTGAGAGTAAAGAACAGGTGGCCAACTCTGCTTTTGTGGAGCGAGTACGGAAGCGGGGCTTTGAGGTAGTTTACATGACGGAGCCTATTGATGAGTACTGCGTGCAACAGCTCAAGGAGTTTGATGGAAAGAGCCTGGTCTCTGTGACCAAGGAGGGCCTAGAGCTCCCAGAGGATGAGGAGGAGAAGAAGAAAATGGAGGAGAGCAAGGCCAAGTTTGAGAACCTCTGCAAGCTCATGAAGGAGATCTTGGATAAGAAGGTTGAGAAGGTGAGCCGTTTGGGAGGCTGTGTCTTTATTTGCTCTTCTGGGTTACTTGCCCTACAGTCCTCATGCTGCCAGCTAGCCCAGTCTTTATTCCCTAAAAATGCTACTATAAGGTGGTTTCTGTAGTGCCTGGCAGATTGGGTTCAACTAACCTCAAATCCTTGGTAAAATAGGAAATTTATTTTACTTTCTAAAAATTATTGTGTATGTGTGTCTAGAAATTGTGTGTCTGTGTCCCTGTGAAGGACCAAGGGTGACTTTGGAAATCACCCTGGATTGCTTCTATCTCTTTTTTTTTCCCTGGATTGCTTCTATCTCTTTTTTTTTTTTTTGCTTGACTGGGATTTCCCAGACTCTTCCCACCAGGGCCAGATAGGCAGACAGCAACAGCTGTTCTCACCTGGCTTTTTTTTTTTTTTTTTTTCTTTAATGTGGAACTTGGGGATCCAAACTCAGGACCTTCTGCTTAGAAGGTAGTCTTTAATACCTGAGCCATCGATGTCTCTAGTCCTAACCTGAAAGTAATCCATCCTTTAATACCTGAGCCATCTCTCTAGTCCTAACCTGAAAGTAATCCATCCTGTATTGTCTGTGAGACAATGTCTTATGTTGCTCAGATTTTCCTCAAATTCCTGCCAATTTCTGACCCAGCTTAGTCTGCAGAGAAGCTGGCGTTCCAAGTGTAATACTGAAACATCAAAGTATTTGTGATTGTCCATAGGTGACCATCTCCAATAGGCTTGTGTCTTCACCTTGCTGCATTGTGACAAGCACCTATGGCTGGACAGCCAACATGGAGCGGATCATGAAAGCTCAGGCACTGCGTGATAACTCTACAATGGGCTACATGATGGCCAAAAAGCACCTGGAAATCAACCCAGATCACCCCATCGTGGAGACCCTGAGACAGAAGGCTGAGGCAGACAAGAATGACAAAGCTGTCAAAGACCTGGTGGTTCTGTTGTTTGAAACTGCACTGCTCTCATCTGGCTTCTCTCTTGAAGATCCTCAGACCCACTCCAACCGCATCTACCGCATGATCAAACTAGGCCTAGGTGAGCATGATTCTAATGTGTGGGTGGCAAGTCGTGGAGCCGATTGATCTCAGGAATAGACTCAACACTCATCTTTTTTTTTAGGTATTGATGAAGATGAGGTGACAGCCGAGGAGCCCAGCACAGCTGTTCCTGATGAGATTCCCCCACTGGAGGGTGATGAGGATGCATCTCGCATGGAAGAAGTAGATTAGAGTTCCCACTGGGAAGTCTACACCCTCTGTATAGTCTCCCCATGGCTCCCACAGCAGCCTTGTCTCTCTGTCCCACCTGGCTCCCTTTGCTGATGTTTAGTGGTTTTTCTCCTCTCCTGTCCTTGTGTCTTATGGCAGGAAAATTCCCTCTCACCTGACAGCAAGGTGGGTGTTATATATTGTGGTTTTTGTTTTTGTTTATTTTGTTCTGAAATTAAAGTATGCAAAATAAAGAAGATGCAGTTTTATACAGTTCTGCTCTCCCTCCCTTGTAAAGTGGATATGATGCTGTGGGTTCTGGTTGTGTGTGGCAGGCATATACCTCTGAATGCTGCCCTTACCCCCTTCAGCCAACCAAAACACAGGGCCAAGTCCACTGCAGCAGTTTAATAAAAGTGACAATCCAAAGTACCAAAGCCTGTCAGTGGCACAAGAAGCAGAGCCTGCCTCTCCTGGAGGGAACTTAGTGATGGTACTGGGCAGGTCGGGTCTTCTCCAGCTGTCACTAGTCTCAGGAAAGCAGCAGCAGAGCTCTGTGCTTCTCTCCCAAGAGTACCATACAGTGGACAATCGCTGTCTCCAGAAACAAGGAACCCTGTGAAGTACCTCTGCCTTCCAGGGTCTCCTAGGCTGAACAGCCAGGCCCCAGCAGGGGAAAGTGGGTCTTAAGGCAATAGAAGGCAGGCTGCCTCGAGCTCCAGTCCCAGCCTGAGGGTTGGTCTGTTGGTTTGCATTCACATCCCTCCTAAACCTTTTGTACAGGGGCCTCCGTGGACACAGCCTTCTTTCCCCGTTGTTTGAGGCGACCCCGAGCATAAACTCTGAGCAGGAGGGCAGCAAAGACCACAGCCACCCCCAGGGCTCCCACCACAGTGACAGTGTGGCCATAGAGGAGGCAGGAGAGGAGGATGGCAATGGCCTGGCGAAGGGTCATAATAATGGTGAAAACAGCAGCTCCGAACTGCCCAATGGTGTAGAAGATGAAGAGCTGACCACATGCAGAGCAGATGGACAGCAGCAGGGCGTGGGCAGCAAACTCGCTATGCCGCCCCATGAAGCGGGTCCCCTCCAGAAGGGCCCCCTGCTCCAGCAGGGAGCCCACTGTGAAGAGGCAGGAGAAGAAATTGACCCCAAACATCATCTGTACGGAGGACATCTTATAGGCAAACAAGGCATCCTGCCAGTTCGAGGTGAAACTGTCAAAAGCAATGTAGCCTGCCAGTAGGACCAGGCCCGAGAGGGTGGTGGCTGGGGAGCTGCGCGGCTCTGGGCCACTGGATAGCAGAAACATGCTGACCCCAATGGAGATGAGGCCAGCGGTCAGGTATTCCCAGTGTTCATAGCTGCGCCGAGACACCAGCTTTCCCATCAGCATGACAGGAATCACCTTGGAGGCCTTGGCCAGCACCTGGGTGGGGAAGCTGACGAACTTGAGCGCTTCATATTGGCACCAGCTGCTAAGCACATTTGACAGGCTGGCAAAGGAGTACCGGTACATGGGTGCCCCGTGACGGGGCTGTTTGCAGAGGACGCAGTACAGGCCAGCCACCATCAGTGCCAGCACACGATTCATTAGCACCAGGAACTGTGAGTCGGTGAAGCGCTCACCTGGTGATGTGGCCGTGGCCCCATAGCTTCTAGTCATCACTCTTTCCTGCAGTACGCCCCAAGTCAAATAGGACACCTGGGAGGGGAGGGGGGAGAGAGTGAGAGGAGGAAAAGGCAGCAATCTAATCTACCCTTTTGTTCAGCATGACTGATTTAAAGCACCACATTACAGCTTGGTTCCTCTGTTGCAAGACTCCTTCCTAAACTTGGAATCACTTGTAGGGAGTCAAGTGTGGTGAAAAACATGGTTAACACATGTTGTGGGACTGCCCAGGCCCTTTGTGTTCTCAGTACGGGTATAGTGCAGTTAGCTGGCTTCACCCAAAGTGTTTTCCTACCTGTCTATTTCAACCAATTCCAGGAGGAAAGAATTCTTGGGTAGGGGTTGCTGGTTGGATGCTTGCAGTTAAACGCAGGATACAAGGTAGATTAGTACTCCAAATACCCTTAGCATATATACCTCTCACAAAGGCTAAATACTGAATGGCCCCCAAAATTCTTTTCTGGGATAAAAGGGATTGAAACTAGAGTCTTGTGCATGCTAAGTAAGTGCTCTACCATTGGGATGTATCACCAGCTTTTTTTGACTTATGACAGGGTGTTAACTAAATTGCTTAAGTAGACCTTGAACTTTTGATTCTTCTGTCTTAGCCTCTCCAGTAGTTAAGATAACAAGCCTGAGCTACTATGCTGTCATCCCTTAAACTTCTTAATTTAGAAAAAAAAGAATGGGGGAATGAAGAATGCATAGGGCTGGAGACATGACTCAGGGGCTAAGCCTCTGCCTCAAAAGCAGAAGGACCTGAGTTCCAATCTCCGATCCCATGTAAAACACCTGGCGGAAATGGAAATGAATTCCAGCCCTGGAATTCAGAGCAACGCAAAAAGGAGGTAGAACAATTCAGGATGATTCTTGAAGTCTCCCTTGGGCCTCCATAGGCACACACAGTGCCTCTCACTCACACAAACACTCGTGCGCACACAAATAGAGGAAGGAGAGAGGAGAAAAAGAATATACACATGCGTGTTGTGGTGCATGTATGGAGGTCAGAGGACAGCTTTCAGAAGTCAGTTTTCTCCTTCCATATGTAAGCTTAGGGGGACTGACACAGTGGCCAGGAATGTTAGCAGTTGCTCCTCCTTCAATCTTATCTGTGGGTTTATATATGAGACATGAGTGCAGGGAGGATATAGAACAGGCCCTCTTCTGCATAGACATCAGTTGGCACTCAGTATGATGTTGGAGGAGGGGAACACAACCTACCCAATCAGCAAACTTGGGGTGGGCAGGATAAAAACTTTGATTTCAGAGTCCCTGCCCATCTGTACCCAACCCAGGAAGAGAAGCAGAGCCTGCCTACCTACCTGGAGCCCTGAGGCACAGAAGACCAGCTTCAGGGCCTGCCAAGAGGGGGTGGTCTCTGCTGTCTCTGTCCGGGGTGCCAGGGGAACCTCATCAGAGGCCTTGGGCTCATTGCCAAACACACAGGCTTTCACCAGGGGGAAGCAGAGGCCCCTGCCTGAAGAAGGCACAAAGTCAAGCCTCCCGTCTTCTCCAAAGAACCTGTCTTCCCCAATGCTGTCAGCCTGTCACACTGCCCGACATATGGTCTCCCACCCTTTCCAAGTCACATTCCGCTTTGAATGCCTGCCAACACCCACAACCGGACCTAGTGTGCTTCCCCACCCTTTGGCGACCTACCTGTCTCCAGGTAGTTCTTCCGTCTGAAGTATTGCACCAGGAGGTAGCCAGGTACCATAAAGCTGGCGTAGCCAGCAGCATTCACCAAAAAACGGAAGAACCACAGCTGGGTCCAAGATTCTGGAGGGGCCTCGGGAGTTTCCCCACCTGCCCCCAGGGCCAGGAACGCAGCCAACACCACCACTGTCCACCATCTGCTGGGACAGCCGACGCAAGGATTAGGGTGCCATCCTTCAGCCCCTGGGCCCTCCGGAGGGGACCTCACTAGGGAAGTGCCCAGCCTCTTCCCTGCCCCCTCCGCTGCAGCCCAGCGGGACGGACAAAGAGCCTCTCTTTCTCGGGGGGTTCGGCGCGGGCCAGGCAGCACCTCCTCCCTTCCTGGGGGCGGCCCCGCCTGTCCAGCCACACAGGTCCCCTCTGTTCCCTCCTGGGCGCGGGCAGCTCAGGCCACAGGCAGCGTCCCCTCCCCCTCCTCACTCTGGAGCGCTGGGGTCCCCGTTCTCTCCGCACACGGCACTTTCGATGCTCCCCAAGGGGACGACGCGCCGCGACCCCATCTCCGGCGGCTCTGGGCAGCAGCACGCGGGGCCAGCCAGCGGGGACCCCACCCGACCCCCGGAGCCGACGCGGTCACGTGGGATGGGGTCTCGGTCACGTGGGGCCATCGCCGCCCTAGCCCCCCACCTGGTGTCCATGGCCGGGCCGCGCGGGGCGGCGGGGGACCGGGGAAGGCGAGTCCCCGGCCGCGCGCTCCCTCCGCTCCGGCCGCCGCCGCCTCCCGAAGCAGCCAGGCAGCGAGCGGGCAGCGGAAGTGCCGCGATCTTCCCGCCTCCCGCCCCCCGCCGCCCCCCGCCGCGACGACGCAGCGCCCGTGCAGCCCCCGGGTCACAGCGCCCCCGCGCGGCCCGGAGGCGGCGCGGCCGGGAGCCCGGGGCCGGGAGCTCGGGGCCCGGCCCTTCCTGCGCGTCGGTCCGCTTCGTCACTGTCCTCAGCGCTCTTGGTCAGTGGCGACGCGGCCACCTCATGAATGGGGACTTTTGAGGCTCTGCCTCCCAAGCACTTCCCCTTCTGTTACTTTTCCCGTTTTCTGATACTGATATCGCCTTCCGGTTTTTGGCCGGGCCAGCAACCGTCTCTTAATACTCGTGACCTCGGAGGCTGTGCGTGACCCGCCCATGCTCCTCTCCCACTCGTCCCCCGTGCAGTCTGCTGGTCTGTTTTCAGTTCCTCTAATTCAGTCCCAGGCTTGTCTGCCCAGCCTCTGCTCCCATTGAGATGACATTATGCTGTGGCTTCCCAGGCCACCCAAGAATAGTTCTCACTCCACTTTGCCCTTCGTTCATTAATGGTGCCCCTTCCAATTTGAAACGATGTATTTGGATGTTTATGATTTTAATGGCTGTCTCACAACACACTCTTACTTAGAGCTTATAAAGCTAAGTTTCATGTTGGTTTATCCTTGCTATATTATTCATGCTAATCCTGGGGCTGACTTAACAGGGTGGAATGGGGGAAAAAAAAGTCGTAGCTCCCTTGTGCCAACTGTCCCCAGGCACCTCAGATGGGGTCCTCCACCCACCGACATTCTCCAAGTACTAAGAGTCTTGCTGGTCAGAAATAATCGGAAGAACGCTCAGCATCTCACCTTACCCAGCAAGGCCCACCTGCTCGGAGGCCAGTTTCCTTTTGTCAGTTCCGCCTCAGGGTTGCAAGGCAGGCCTGACTAGTCCCAGTTCTAGAAAGAACATTTTAGAGGAGCCTCTGTCATTTTAGTGTTATGTTACTGAAACATCCCTTCTCAAAGACTCAGTCTAGAGTCTTCTGTATGAAGTCTTTCAGACAAGCGTGTTTTGTCAGGCCTGGTGGCCATACACCTGTAATTCCCAGCTACTCAGGAGTTGAGATAGGAGGATCCCAAATTTAAGGCCTATCTGTGCTACAGAGTGAGTTCATGTTCATCCCAGACAATTGAGTGAGACCCTGTCATTAAAAAAAAAAAAAAGAAAGAAAAATGGAAGAGCTGGGACTAGAGCGCCGTGGTGGAGTACTTGCATGGACAGACTCTAGGCTCAGTCTCCGGTACCAAAAAAGTGTTTTAGGTTGATTTGAGTTCTCACTTGCCCCTGGTTCTTCAATTTTCTCATTCAGAAATATCCTTGTTTCCCTTCTGTCTGGCAGTTTTGACCTCTGCAGTCTTCAACAGAGGTAAGCAGGTTTCACTCAAGATACGTGGGATTTGGAGGAGGGTCTTACAAGAATCTCTTTTCAGCCCACTGTCCAGGCTCTTCCTTCCAGATGGGCTCTTCTTCAACTGCAAGTTCTCCTGTCAGCTCGGAACTGTACTGTACTGGCTCTTAGCAGATAGGCACATTGCTTGAGCCCAAACCTTAGCAGCTATGGCTTTAGCTTCCAGGGAGGAAGGGGCGGAGCCTCTCTGGGCTCCAGACCCTGTCCTGGGTTCAGTCAGTACATAGCAGTGGCTTTCCCGAGATCTTCAGGTCATCAAAAGGCAAATAAGTAAGGAGCTGAGAAAGAGAAGAGAAATCAGATCAGCACCTTGGGAAAAGGCAGTAGGGACCCAGGAAACCTTCCTAGCAGAACTGCAAATGTCAGGGAATACACGGTCGTACTAACTCTGCAAATCATGGCTGATCTGTGCATGCCAGAGTCTTTAGACAAACTCTCACTCTTTAAAATAATGTAGAGTATCTGAACTGGAATGGATCTTACAAATAATACTGTCTACAGGTCTGCTTTTGCTGCTAGTATATGTGTGCATGTGTGTTTGTGGAGGTTCAAGGGTTGACATCAGGGATCATCCTGATGGCTCTACCTGCCTCTTGCTTTGCTCTGGGGTTTCTCAGGCTCCACTTTCCAGAGCTGGAACTGGAGACTGCTGCCATTTTCACCTGGCAGTTTTACGTGGGATCTGGGATCTAAACTCAGGTCCAGGGCTGGAGAGGTGGCTCAGGGGTTAAGCCTCCGCCTTGCAGGCAGAAGGTCCTGAGTTCGGATCCCAGATCCCACATATAGACGCCAGGCGGAAGCGGGGGCGGCCTGCGATTCTGGTCCTGGTAGGGCGGAGCCTGTGAATCCCGGGGCAGAAAGAGGTGGAGGCGTCCATGGTGGTTCGCAAATTTGTCCGTGGTTCTACACACACACACACACAGACACACACATGCACGCGCACAGTTGAATAAATAATAATAAAAAAAATTTTAAAAAAAGTTTAAACTCAGGTCCTTCTGCTTGGGAGGCAGAGACTTAAAACCCTGAGTCATCTCTCTAGCATATATCATTTGGAACATTAAAAAAATGTTTATTTAAAACTAGGAAGGAGTGAATAGAAAATTTGAATTTCACCTCTCAAAAAAACCAGTCTAAGAACTGGCAATAGCAGGCACAGATTCATATGCTGCAGGCATTTGGTGAAGCTGAATAAAGACCCTGAGGCATGGCACTGTTTTCTCCCACTCTCAACATTTCTCAACATTCTCTCTTATACTTCCATTGATTCATCCCCCTAGGAGGCCATGTCTGGGAGCCCTGGTCCTGACCAACCAATAATACGGCTCAGAACATCAGACAAAAGAGCAAGGATACATGGTAAGGGGCAGTCCTGGTTCTACCCCAGCATTATTATTACCATCACTATTATTTTTTTTCAGGGGTCGGGGTAAAGCAGACTCAAATACCTCAAGCTGACTTTAAATTTGCTAAGTAGCAGAGGATGATCTTGGACGTCTCACCCTCCTGCCTCTATCTCCCAAGTGCTGAGGTGACAGGTGCATGACACTGCATCCAGCTGATGTGGTCCTGGGATGGAATCTAGGGACACTGTTGCAGGCTAGACAAGCACTATGCAAACTGAGTCCCAGCCCCTCCCTGGCCTTGTTAGCTCCCTGCTTCTTCTGCCTAATGAAGGCACCTATCTTTGCTGTGGGCATCCTAGCCCCTATACACCAGAGCAAAGCAGAGCAGAACGTATGCCTTACATCCTCGGCTAGGTCTTGTGGTGTCTCGTCTTCTACATTCAGAAGAAGGGAGTCGGCACCGGCCTCACACAGAGTGGAGGAGATGCCATTGAGGCCCCGGCCGGCCGCCAGGTGCAGGGGTGTGCACCCATTGAGCATTCGGGCATCCACCCGAGCACCAGCCTGGAGCAAGAACTGTACCAAGCCACACTCCTGGGTTTCCACAGCGAGGTGCAGCGCAGTCTTCCCACTGGTCCCCTCCTGAAGAAGAAGGAGGATGTCAGTCGTGAACTCAAGAGGCAGCGTGCTGGGCCTGGGCTCTGGAGAGAGGGCAGGTGTCCCCATGTCTGACCCTGGCAGGGGACCTGAAGCTGGACCAGATGGTGGCAGGTGATGGGCCAGGCAGTGCCCTGATTGGCGGCCTCACCTGTGCATCAATATCAGCTCCGTTCTGAAGCAGCAGTTCTATGAGTGGCTGGTTCCTCTGCAGGGTGGCGATGTGGAGACAGGTCAGACCTGAGGTGAGGTGGGGTGGGGACTGCTGAGGAGCATCCACTGGCAGTCTCATTCTCTCCCTTTCTGAAGGGACCTCTCTACCCATTAGCCTCAGAGGACCTCTGCCCACTCACAGTCTCTAATCACAAGATTAGTGAAATTCAATCTTTTCCCCCCAAAAAACACCCTCAAAAGTTTGAGAGGAAAGGAATGTCTCCACCTTCTCATAGTCATGTTACTGAAACTTTCATGCTCCACCTTCTCATAGTCATGTTACTGAAACTTTCACGCTTCAGGGATCAGCCTGCTGAGTGTCAACCCCAGACACACACATGTCCTCCCCTGCCAACTCTATAGGCTGTGTACCTGCCTTCCGGCCCAGGGTCGCCTCTCTGAGAAGTCCTCTGAGAATCTTCACGTACATAGTCCCTAATGGCTTTTTAAACATTTTATTTATTTTTATGATTTACTAACTTATTATTACTTGATAATTTCATGTACATGTATTTCATATGTATTTCATATATATGTATAGAATGCATTTCATCCTCCATTACTCTCTCTTGTCCTCCTCCCATTGAACCCCTTCTTCTTCTCAACAAGTTCCCCTCTCTACTTCATACCTTCTTTATTTGTGACCCACTGAGTTTAAGTAGGTTGCTTACATGAGCATGGGTGATTGATTGAAGCATGGGCAACTTACCATTGGCTATACCACTGAAGAAAATAACATTCCCACCCCCAGAAACCATTGCCTGCCAATAGTTCCTCAGGGAGGAGGGTTTTTTCCCTTCTATTTCTTTTCTGATCTTGAACCCCCACACCCAACTCCTGATTGTTATAAACATTCAGATTCAAATTTACATCCTTCATCTCCTTCAAATCTCTACTCAGTGTTCACTGACTCTAAGGCCTTCTGTACCCTCTTCACTAAAAATCTCATTCCACATTGTAGTTCTTCTTCTTTTGCACTACCACACTAAGACCTACTCTCTGTGTTACCTCTTTCAAATATACTACATAATTCACCTCCATTCTGTCACCTTCATTTTGCCTAGTGTGTTCACAGATGTAGATTTAGCTCCTAGGATAAGGTGTGGCACACGGATGGTTCCTAGTACATTTCTGCTCAGTGAATGAGTTCACCTAATAGCTACTGAATAAAATATCTTGAGGATAAGATTTCGGCTCAGCACCTGGCCGGCACTGGGTAAATTCTGAATTAAACCACTAACTCATTTATTCCTTCCTTAAGTGAAGATATTCTGTGTGCTCAAGTGCTGAAGGACTGCCAATGGATAAAATTGGAATCTCCCTCCCTGGGACTGGGGTCCCTGTCTCTATCCCCTCTTCATCCCATAGACCCTGGCGGCTGTACCTTGCCAGTTCTGCAGTTGGAGGTTCAGGGTGTGACCTGGTTCTCTGCCTGGCTCTGGCTGCTCCTCCAGCAGGCAACATGCACAGGCCAGATTCTGGCGCTGACAGGCCACATGCAGGGCTGTGTCACCATGTTGGTCCTGGAGAACTCGGCTGGCTCCCTTCAGCACCAGTGCCCGAACTGCATCAGGCTGGTCTAGATGAACAGCCAGATGGAGCGCTGTCTGCAGGCACAAAGAGAGGATCACAAGGCCGCTGGGGCAGGCTTCCCAAGCTTCTAGGAATATGCCTTTGGGGGCAGGGTTACAGCAATTTCTACCTGCCAGCATCTTCTTTGAAAGTACTTGTAATGGACATGGTATTGTCCTTCAGTGGATTTGAGATCAACCTCTTCCCTTTGTTAATCTCCATCAAATTCTTGGGACCCCAATTCTAAAAGTAAGAGGGAAGCAGGTGCCTTTGGCCCCTGGAAAAAGGACATGTGGGAGCAGAAGCTAGTCAATCACCCTCTGAGGACACCTGTATTATTCCCAGGAGTCAGGGACTGCAACGGCTGGGGGGGGGGGAGAAAAGACAGAGGTGCCAGGGAAGTCTCTCTGACAAATCTCTCCTTTAAGGCTCAATTTAGATGTCACCTCTTGTATTGTCTTTATCGTGGTTCTTGTCATCTGCTTTGTAATTAGGTATTGGCTCAGGCCATGAGCCCCTGGTGGTGAGAGGCTTCATTTTATTCATCTCTGTGTTTCCTAAGGGAGGAGCCTTTTAGCCTCTCAAGTGGCTGTGGGGGGTGAGGTCGAAGGGCAGTGGTGGGGGTTTGGGGGGGTAGGGGGGATCGGTTACCTGAATACATGGTCTTCTCTTACTCACCTGGTAAAGGTTATTCTGAATGTCTAAAACTTCCTGGGGCAGCAAGGCCAAGCAACAGAGCAGCACTGCTGGGGCTTCATGAATCACCGCCAGGTGGAGCAGCCTGGAGCAGAAGAGGGTTAGGGTCAGGGCTCGGGCCAGAGAGGGTGTGCTGGGGGGGGTGTAAGTGGGTTAGGGTCAGGGCTCGGGCCAGAGAGGGTGCGCTGGGGGGTGGTGGTGAGAAGAGGGTTAGGGTCAGGGCTCGGACCACAGAGGGTGCGGTGGGTGGGTGGGGGGGTGAGAAGAGGGTTAGGGTCAGGGCTCGGACCAGTGAGAGTGTGCTGGGGGGTGAGTGAGGATTGGAGAAAATGCACCAACTTCTAACTAGCTACCCACAATGGGGAGTGGGGGCATAGGGTAGGTGCAGGAAGTGAGAGTTTAGGTCAGGAAGTGAGGGCCTGGTGAGGGAAGCCAAGGATTCTGGAGGTGGGAGCTGCATGTTCCCATGGCTGGCCCCCAAGAAGGCCCTTGGCTGGCTGGGCATGTGGGCAGTGTGATGACAGGACAAGGGCCTTCCTGTCCAGCTTGCTTACACCCAGCTCCCCCTTTGCCCCCAGGGCCCTGCCAGGCCAGCTGCAGTTCAGAGCCAAACTGAAAGCTGCCGCAGGAGTGCCGAGGGGGTTTCCAGAGCTGAGCGCCCCACCTCCCCACAACAGGGAAGGCAAGAGGAGGCAGATATGGGGATTCCTCCCTCAGCATCAATGTCACACATTCCATGGAGGATACAAGGAGGCAAGAGATCAAGGAGATAGTTCCGCATCCTGCCTAGCAGCTCTTCTCAGGGTGGAGATACTCTTTAGAAGAGGTCCAGCCGGAAAGCCTTCCCCTGCATGTGGCACCCGAGGGGAGGCTGGCAAAGTGCAGAATGTTGTAGATGGCATGGACAGCAGCTGTAACTTAGGGGCAAAAAGGGGCAGCTGGAGGGGAAGTTCTAGTCTTGGGGTTTCCCCACATCAGGTGGGGAAAAAGTAAACCCAAAGGTTGGAGGGTCTAGGCCTGGACAGCTTCCCCAGGGCACCAGCGAGGGGTAACTTGGCTAAAAGGCCTGTCTGAGCTGGGGAGGGAGCGGAATAGGCGCCTGGGGGGGGTGGAGGCTTTGGCTGCAGACAGGCATCCGAAGAGGCCCAGGAGAGAGCGCCGAGGGAGGGAGGAACCGCTCTGGAAATCCCCTCGGGCAGGGCCCGCTCTCTAGGCCACATTCCTGCAGCCACCTCCGTCTCTCCCTGTCTCCCCTCCTTCTACTTCCTTTTCCCGCTTCCACACTTCCCAAATCCCGTCACTTCCACAAGAGAAGTGCCCCCTTCTCTCTGGGGACCTGCTGGGGCGTCTTGACATTTCTCCAGTCTACAGACATTCAGCATCTGTCTCTAACTAGAGAGTTAGAAAAGGCTGGGGCAGATAGGCCAACAGAAGGGGGCAGTTTTGCACAAAGCCTCCAAAACTTAAGGGTTCTGGGCTGTGGGGTTTGTGATCAAGGCACAGAGTACAAAAGGTCTAGTAGAGTCTCTTCTCTTGCACTGGTTGGGCAAAGGCCCTTTGTCAATGTCCACCCAGAATTAAGACATCCAACATTTCCAACAAGCAGGTCAGAACAGGCCTGCCTCCTGACCCCTGTCCATTTCAGCATCTCTGGTCTGGGACTTCAGCTGCCCCCATCCTGTTTCCCATCCCCAAATCTCAGCCACTCCCTTTCCTGCGAATGCTTTCTTCTATTTTAGGATAAACTTTCTACAAGCTAGTCCATCCCACATGATCACCTTAGTTCAGTTGCCCCTCTGAACCGGTCCATACCAATTCTATATGGACTTGGGGGAGAAAGGGGTACATGAAGGGATAAGACAAGATATTCACCATCCAAAAGGAGGGAAGGGGGTTCAGGAGGTGGAGAGTGTTGGGAAGGCAAGCTCCAGATATCACTTCCCCTTTCTCATCAGAGGAGGAAGTAAGCTGAGGCAGCCAGTCACGGATATGTGTCTGCTAGGGCAAGAGTGCCCAGTCTACTCACCCTCCTGGTGGAGCCAATTCCAACCTGGCACACCAGTGGCAACCCCCCCAACTTAAACTTCCTGAGCCAAAATGGCAACTTGACTTCTCTTGTTCCTTTGGGACAAGATGTTCTGCTGTCCAGGAGCTGGGATCTCAGATACTGAGCAAACAAGAATGATCCCTCCGCCAACGAGAAAAAAAAAAAAAAAAACATAAACAAAAGTAGACTGGTCGGGGGAATTTTCTCTTTCTACTAAGGTTATTGGTAGACTTCCAAGATGTTGGCTAGGGTTCCAGATGCCCGGCCTTTCCAGCTCTACACACTCCCAAAGGCCAGAGCAGAAGATGACACCAGGTCCTAGCTAACTCTGGGACTGGCTAATGGAGAGGTCAGTTTGGAATCTGGAAGAGAGGGGGGGGCTGACATTTAAAGGATGGATGCTTAGAGGAGTCGTCCCCTTGGTGGTCAGCTGCAGCTCCCTGGGAGGTCCACAACCGAGCATCCTTTCTCAACCTAACCACTCACGTGTCTCCGTCCTCGGAGATGTAGGTGAGGGCTTCGAGCTGCTGCAGGCTCAGTCCTCTCGCGGGCGGCAGTGGCGAGTTTGGGGCCGGGTCCTCCTCCGCCTCGGGGCTCCTCAGTAAGGTCCAGGGCTCGGTCAGCGAGGAGGAACCGTAGGTGGAGTCGGCCCGCTCCCCATCCGCGTCCTCCTTCTCTCCTGGCTCCCGGTGGGTGTCGGGCGGATGGGTCCAGGACCGTGGATCGCGGCCGTCGCAGGGCCCGGAGGCGGGGGCCGCGGCGGGCTCGGGAAGGGAGCGCAGAGAGCGCAGCGACTCTATGCCGGAGTCGCACTGGCTTTCGTCCGCCTCGTCCGGCCCCTTCCGCGCCTCCGACATGCCGGCGGCGCCAGCCCGGGGGCCGGGTCCGAGCTCGACCCGACGCTGCGCGCCTTCCCGGCCTGTAGATCCACCTAGCGGAGCGGGCGTCGAGCCCGCAGCGGCCTCCCTGCCCGGCTGGACAGCTGCGGGGGGCGCCGGAGACGCGCCGGGAGGTGCGGGGCGCCCGCCAGGTTCACCGCCACAGCAACTCTGAACGGCAGGGTCGTCCCGGATCCGGTCCGCCCTCTTGCCCCGCCCCCTCAGGTCCAAAGCAGCAGCCAGCAGCTTCTGGCTCCGCCCCCGGCAGGCGCTTCCGGACAGAGCCCCGCCCCTCCGGAATCCCCCTCACTGCTCTCTGCGTAGGCTTGCGAGTCTATGGTTACCGGTCTTGACTCACTCCTGCGATGATTATTTCATCCATTCATTCATTCATTTTTCTTTCATTCATTCATTTATTTATCCTAAACCCTGGCCTTTCATTCATTAATTCCATGCATCCATTCTTTCCTTCTCTTTCTTCATTCACTTTATTAATCTGATTGCTTAAAAGATATATTTATTGATTTTTCTGCACAAGTTGGGTGCTTTGTGGGGTTAGAGCGTAGGTGGTGGGGCGGAGAAGCTTTACTTCCTTCCCTTTGCCTATTTTTCTCAATTCTTGTTTTATCTTTCTGTATGCCCAGGAGACTTGAGGAGGAAAGGGGCTACCCATTATCTTTAGGGGAGCTCTTCCCTGGGGTCTTGCACAGACAGGCTCTGTGTGAGCTTCCCCACATCACAGAATTGAGCATGGAGATGTGTTTTGGGGAAGTGTGCATCCTCAGGCAGCTTGTCTAACAAGAAGATGATCGTGGGGTTCCTTCTTTCTCACTGGGTGAAACACTGGTCTAGGGTGGGTACTAACTCTGGTCACCCCCAGTGGTCAGAGAAGTTTAGTTCCTCATGGCGGGGTTAGGATGGGGAGGCCCCAGCCATACTATTGAGGTCTTTGTCCCAGTCCCAGCCTTGAAACATCTTTCCTTTGCCGTTCCTGCTTTCCCTAAACATGAAGAGGGTGTGGGAGAGCCCCACACACAAGTGGACTCCAAGCAAGGGCCTCATGATTTGCTCTTCTTCTAGGTTCCAAGTGCCACCTGCCTTGGACCATGAGTGCTCTTGGTAGGTCCTACCTACCCGAGGGAACATCTTCCTTTTCACTTCTGGCCCTGGGAGAAGGAAGCTGAGGTCAGTGTGCAGGGCTCCTAAACACTTCTTCCCTGTTCTTTCCCCTATAGCCTCATTTTAGTCACCCAACCATTTGCACATTCATAAACATATCTGGAACTTCTCCCATATGCCAGATATTGTTCTTTAGGTTAAGAGCTAAATCAACGACCACGGTAGCAGTAATAACGAGCAGCCACCACCCACCACCACAACCAGCAGCAGCAGCAAAATTTTAATTTCAGCCTTCTAAAAGTATATGGCAATTACACTCGGAGTAATTGGGCTAAGACAGAAGTGGGAACAGAGCATTGTAGTGGCCACACAGTATGGTAATCACTTAGCAGGGAGAGGAACAGGGAAGGATGGTTGTATTTGCACTGGAAAAGGGAAGGGAAGGGGGAGGAGAGAAGAGCCTTGTCTCACCACTGACCCCAGTGACCTCCATTCTACTGGAGGACCAGACAGGCAAATATGTTGAGCAATGGGATGGGCAGTGGGGATGGGAGAGCTGATGGGGAAACCCAGGGAAATTGAAGTATATCCTTCCCTTGGGGATGCAGCTCAGTGGCAGAATACTTTGCTTAGCAATACCCCAGGTTTAATCTCCAGCATTAAGAAACAAAACACACACCTTGCTTCAAGTGAAATAAATTAAAAACGAAGCAAAATGCACGGCTTTCAAGTTGGCATGTGACTTCAGAAATTCTCTACCTCTCTCCTGCATGCACCTCTCCTGGTATCAAATTCTGGAGCAAAAAAATAAAGACTATAGACTCAGACTAGTCAGGTTTGAAATGACATCATCAGAAGCTGGGAAGCTGAGATCCAAAGAAGTCCACTGATTTTCTTCAGAATCAAGAATCAGGGATTAGGGAGATGGCTCTGTCAGTAAAGTGCTCACTGCGCAAGCATAGAACCCGAATTTGGATTCCCAATCCCCATACAAAAGACAGGCATATGGTGCACATCCCTGTAGCAGCCTGCCTAGTTGACCATCCAGTTCTTTTACGAAGCCACAGAAAATACAGAGTGGGATTTCTGTGACCTAATTCAAACCATTGTAATTTTTTTTTTTAAGTGAAGTTCTCAGAGAGATCTAAATCCCATAGATGTCCAGCCCTGAGCCAGAACAAGTGTGTAGCAAGCTCTCTTTTGGCCACACGAGGTCAGCATTGACTCAGCCACTGCCCCAATCAGGAGACTTCACTCAAATGTAGCCTTCCAATGGGGAGAATGTCACTCATGATAGTGTTATCTGGAAGGATGACCGGGACTTTGACTCCTGTGGTCAGGCCCTGACTTTGCCCCTCAGCAACTGTCCTCTCCTGGTAGGGCCCCTCTTTCTCAGCTGGTGTTCTCGGATTTCCTTTGGGGTGCCCCCTATTCTTCACCTCCACCCACCTGAGCCAGGCTTATATCTTCAGGGAAATAGGCCCAGTTTCTATGGTGACCAGTTGGTCAGCAGGCTCCTTCCACTGCCCTCTTTCTCCCCTCCCTCTTCTTGGAGCTTCCAGGGAAGGGTACTGTGTGTGGATGGAGAAGGTGGAGGTTTGTCTCTTGCAAGTTTTAGAGTTGGACGAAGGAAATTGAGTTGCCCCTCTTCAAAGCCCATGAGGGGGAGACAGTGCATGTCAAAAAGAGGATAACTAAACAATTTGATAAGCCTAGATAGACTCATAAAGGCCAGTCATAGGACCTCTGACCTCTCTCTGTGAGGATTGAACATGGCATAACAGGTTAAAACCAGAATGAGGAGTTGGATTTGGCTGTGAGACAGGCTTCCCAAAAACGTGTGGGTGGGAGCCACTAGATTAAGCCACAGACATTTCTCTTTTGCCTTGGCTATGAATGAGGACTTTTCCTTTTTAAGACCATGTCCACTGTTTAGACAGAGAATAGACTCTCCGACCTGAAGAGGGTTGTACAATCTGGGTACAGCAAAGTAGCAGGTAGACGGAGAAAGGGAGTAGAAAAATGGAGGTAGGACGAAGAGAAGGGATGGAGGAGTGTCTCTTCTGGCGCAGATGAGGCTTGGGAACATTCCAGGCCCTATCCCCAAATAGCAGATACCAAGGCTGTACCTCAAGGTAACTCTGCTCCAAACGGCCCTCCTCAGTGGCTTCTCTCCATCTCTTCCTTCACAGTGTATTGCTTCGTAATTTAGGCTAGACTCAATGTAATGATCATCCTGTCTCAAGCTCCCAGGTGTTGAGATTACAGGGATGTGTACCATGTCCTGCTTCCACCAACTTTTGAATGAGAAAGATCTGAATTCTAGAACTATCTCTGGGGATGCAGGCAGGTGACTCCAGTGTCACTCAAGCCATCTGAGTAAGGTTAGAACAGGTACTGTGTGTCAAAGACCCCGGTGACAGGGAGCCAGTGACATAGTTTGGTAGGCAAGGCACTTGCCTATAAACTTGGCAACTTGAGTTCAATTCATGGAAGTCCATGTAATAGAAGGAGAGATTGACTTTTGAAGTCATCCTCTGACCTCTACCTGTGCACCATGGCATGCATGTGTGCACTCCCTCCTAATAAATGCAAATATTAAAAAAAAACATTGGCACAGGAAGATCCCACCCTGCATATGCAGGCTGACCATGCCTGGCCTTTATCAATCCTATCTTGTTTTTAAATTTGTGTGTGTGTGCGTGTGTGTGTGTGTGTGTGTGTGTGTGTGTGTGTGTGTGTGTGTAAAAGGGTATGTGTCTGTGGAGACCGAAGGGTGAATACAGGAAGCATTCTGGATTGCTGTACTTTATTGCTTTGGTCTGGGGTTTCCCAGGCTCTTCCTTCCAGGACTGGAAGTGCAGGCCACAGCCATTTCTGCACCATATTTTTACGTGATATCTGGGGATCCGAATTCAAGTCTATTGCTTTTGAATCAAAGGCTTTTACCCCTTCTTGAAGGCAGGAAGTCATGTTTTTATTTCTATACAAGACACGAGGTATCTAATACATACTGAATGAAGATATCCAGAAATGAATATGGGAATGAATAACGGTTTCCTTTCTGTCTGTCATAAAGTGGGACTGACGGCAGGAAGGGCTGCCTGCAGTCAGTCACTCAGTGTGTCCTGAGGTAGGTGACTCCATCTCCTACTCCAACGATCAGAGTTAACTTTCTCACTGCACGGATGAGGGAGGAAATTGCCCTCAGAGAGAGGAAGGCACTTGCTCAAAGTCACACAATTTGTTAATAGCATAGCCGGCTAAGATTAAGAAGTAGAACTCAAGTGTCTTGACCTCCAGCCGAGGGCACTGCATGCAGCGTACTTACTGCTTCTCAGACTGCTCTTCGGGGAGGAAGAAGGTTCCAGTGTCTCCTCTCTGCCCTCAGTACTTTCTCGAATCTAGCCTTTTCCCTTGAATTCTATTCCAACCCTCTGCAGTCTGGCTCTTGCCTACTCCTTTACCGTACACAGGGCATAGGGGTTTTAGTTTTCCTCGCCCCAGGAACTTGAAGCCAAGGATGCAGGGGAGAGCTGGCCGACCCTCCAGCGCCCCTCCACGGGGGGACGAAATGAATCGCGGAGGTGATCTTTCCAGGATGGGTCGACTGGAGGGAGCTGTAGGCGAGTCCGGCTGGGAGAGGGCAAGGATGTGGGGAGCCCCTGTTGCTTCTCCCCTTTGCGGGGGGTGGTTATTAGGTAGGCTTGGGGGGCGGAGTTTGGGGGGCCGGGGGCGGGGCTCGGCTGCGCTGGGAGGAAGAGGGGGGGCGCGCTGGCTCCGGCTCCGCTCAGACAAAAGGCGGCGGCGGGAGCGGGCGGGAGGCGGAGCGGCGCCGCGAGGGCCTCAAGGTGACACCCGCCCCCGGCCCCGGCCCCCCCAGCCCGGCCCCTCCAACCCGCCCTCCATCCCCAGCCCCCCGTCCCGACTCCTCGGTGCCCTTCCCAGGCCCCCCTCCCCCCCAGCGGGGGGTGGGGAGCAGTGAGGGCCCCGCCCCTCCCGCCCCCTCCCCAGGACCCGCGCAGGATGCCCCCTGCCCTTGGCAGCCCCCCGGGAGGTCTCGAGCTCGACGCGCCCCCTCTACGCCATGTCCCCCCCTGGCTCGGCCGCGGGAGAGAGCGCCGGCGGCGGCGGCGGCGGTGGCGGCCCCGGGGTCCCGGAGGAGCCCATGGCAGCGGCAGACGAGGGCCCCGCCCGAGAGGAGGTGAGAGCCGGCGGCCCCTCCGGGGTCCCGGCCGCGGCCCCCAATCCCCGCGTCGCGCGCGGCCCCCGCCGGTTCCGCCGCAGCGCGGCCGGCGCCCCGCACCCCGAGCCGGCCGCCACAGCCGCAGTCCCGCGCCGCCGCCCCCACCTGGCGGCCGGAGCTGTCCGCGGTAGCGAGGAAGGGGCCGCCCGGGGGCGGGGCTCGGGGGTCCCGGGGGTCTGGGGAGGGGCCCGGGGCGGAGCCTCGCGGACCCCGGGCTAGAGTGAGAGGGCCTTGCTATCTTTGGGATGCGGACGGTGGGCAGGATCCCACCTTGAACGATGAGGATGAGGTCAGGACGGGTGACTGGAGGGGCTCAGAGCCAAGAAGGGTACCTTGAGCAAGTGGAGGGGTCAGCCGAGCTGGGATCGTAGGAAGGTCAGATGTGCAGGAGGCCATACCCGTCTGGGGGTCACTGGGAGTAGGCGTGTGTGCACGGGAGATACATCTGTCTCAACAGCCCCTGCTGCTCCCCCTGGACAGCCCATGAATTCTTGAGTTTCAGTACTAATCATATGCCTCGTTGGAGGGCCTGCTCTAGTCTTGTGAAACTCAAGACAAAGAGATTGAAGAAAGTACCAGAAGCCCTCCTTCCCCCAGCTTCCCATGAACACTTGTGCACACCCATGCACGTTGCAGTAGCACAAGAGAGTCAGAATGGACTTGGAGGAAGAGCCCCTTTGAGCTGGGCTCACACCCAGGCAAGCACACAACCAAATGTGTGCATATGCACCTATATGCACCCGACTTCCAAGGACACAGCTCCTGAAAGGGACTAATATGCCCCTCTCCCTGCAGGTACATGCTGAGTACTTTTTCCTGTCCCACCTAACTAGCCACACAAATCTAGGCCCTGTTACTATGCCCTATCTTGCCTCTGGCTGGCCCCCAGGTGGGATGTGAAGGATTAAAGAACCGAGTCAAAATTGTAGCAGGTTGTGTGTGTGCATGTGTGTGTGTCTGCTGGTAAGTGCCTGTATAATGGTGGAGAAGGGGGTAGGAAAACTTAGGCTACCCCAAGCACTCAAACTGAACTCTCATTTAGTATGTGCTTGCTAGGTAGGCATCACCTAGGAGGCAGAGAATGAGGTACAGGCCCTGCCCTCAGGAGCACTCCATCTGGTGGAGAACCAGACATGTAAACAACTCAGAATGTGCCAAATGTTTTAACAGACAGGTCCCGGGAGAGAATCACAAATTATTTTCTTGTGACAAATGACTGAGCTTCCAGTATCTTCCCTCCTATCCCTAGTCTATACCTACAGCCTGTCCTCTTCCCACCCACAAGCCTCCGCTCTTCCAGATACCTGTTTCTGGACTGCCTTATGCATAGGGTGCCCGGTCCCACCTCCCTGTCTGAGAACAGGGGGAGAGGTATTTGTGGACAGCAGGAAGACCCTCAGGAGAACTGGGGGAAGGAGGTCAAAAGAAGTGGGGGATGAGACGGGTCCAGACCTGAAGGAAGTGAGGGTTAGGGAGGTGGGTGAGCCACAGGGGAGTCATAGAACCCAGGGCTGAAAACGTGCAAGGAATCAGGGCCCCCTACCTGTTAAATGAGGTGATGTCACTAGGTCCCTGCCCCCCCCCTTTCCTGGCACACCTGGAAAGGGTCTGGGTTGGAGGACCTATCTTCACTGATGCCTGTTTGTCTGCCCTTCTTTCTTCCCTGTTCACACCTTCTCCTTCTCATTTTCATTTGTATCTGTCTTTGGACTCTTTCTGGTCCCATCATATCTAACTATGTCTTCTTTGTTTCTTGGGCCTCTACTGTTCCCTCTCTGTCTCTTGGGTTGTTTCTCTCTCTGCACTGTCCCCGCGTTGACATTCCGGGTCCTTTTTCCTGACCTCATGGCTCGTGTGTGCTTATCTCTGGTCCCTGACTCACACCTTTCCTCTCCATATCGGTATCTCTGGTGCTGGCCTCTACTCCTCCATCCCTGTATCCATCTCTGTGCTGGGTCCTGCCACTCTGACTCACTCCCCGCTCATCCTGGCACCCTTCCTCCCTGCCCATCTGAGCAGCAGCGTCCCATCCAGCCCTCTTTCACCAAGTCCCTCTGCCGTGAGTCCCACTGGAAGTGCCTCCTGCTCTCGCTCCTCATGTACGGCTGCCTGGGGGCAGTGGCCTGGTGCCATGTCACCACGGTGACCCGCCTCACCTTCAGCAGCGCCTACCAGGGCAACAGCCTCATGTACCACGACAGTCCCTGCTCCAACGGCTACGTCTACATCCCGCTGGCCTTCCTGCTTATGCTGTACGCTGTCTACCTGGTGGAGTGTTGGCACTGCCAAGCCCGCCATGAGCTGCAGCACCGAGTGGATGTGAGTAGTGTGCGGGAGCGCGTGGGCCGTATGCAGCAGGCCACGCCCTGCATCTGGTGGAAGGCCATCAGCTACCACTATGTGCGTCGAACCCGGCAGGTCACCCGATACCGCAATGGAGACGCCTACACCACCACCCAGGTGAGAGGCTGGAGGGGAGTAGAGGCTGTTCAGTGTGAAAATGGTTGCTTGGCTCATCCCCTTTCCCTACTCAGTGAGGGGAGGAGGAGCAGAAGTGGCAGTGAATTTGACTCTCATCTGATGGAGAGAGAAACAGGTTTGGAGATGTTCAGTAACTTGTCCAGGGTTAAATAGTACCCGGAGGAGTTGGGACCGAATTCAAGTTGGATAACTCTAGGGCGGAGAATGTTCAGTGCCTCACGACTACAGATGGCGTGATGTCACAGTACACACTCACCCCTTCATGAGGGAACTGCTATTGAGTGCTTTTTTTTTGTTTGTTTTTTTTAAACAACTAAAGAAACTTCAGTTCAGACTTGCCTGAGGTTTCCAGATTCTAAACAGCCAGTGCTAGATTCAAACCCTGGATCTCAGGCTTTGAAGGGGGACCTGTTGAGAGTCCCCAGGGCCATCAGCGCTTCTAAGATTAGACCTGTTGGGGTGAGGGAGGGAAGAGAAGGAGGTGGGGTTCCCATGTATAATGACCCCAATCCTGGGATGGGTAGACCGAAGTCTGCAGTATGTAAGAAGCAGGAAGGAGGCCCAGGGACTGTTACGCCGGAGCATGAGACCAGAGACAGAATGGTTGTTCACGAAGCCCCCTGGAAGGCCTCTTAGAAAGAGAAGACAGAGAGGCCATTTTTGGTGTGTGTGGAGGGGGGGCGGCATGGCACTAAGCAGGGAGTATCAGAGGGCTCAGGCAAATCAGAAGGGGCCAGGACTTGACCTTAGAGGAAGCGAAGCTTACTGACTGCCTAACCGTGGGGCTGGATTTTAGTCCTTGCCCTTTCTCTAGCTCGCTGATTTAGTTACCCTCTCAACCAGGCTCAAGCCACTATCTGACGCCCCGTAGGACAGTCTTAGGGATTTGCCAGGCAGTCAGAGCAGCGATGGGACTTTGTCATATGTCCTCCCTGCGACTCCAGCCTCCTCCCGCGCGCGCTGCAGGTCTACCATGAGCGTGTCAACACACACGTGGCTGAGGCCGAGTTCGATTACGCGCGCTGCGGTGTTCGAGACGTGTCCAAGGCGCTGGTGGGATTGGAGGGCGCGCCTGCCACGCGGCTGCGCTTCACCAAGTGCTTCAGCTTCGCCAGCGTGGAGGCCGAGAACGCGTACCTGTGTCAGCGGGCGCGCTTCTTCGCGGAGAACGAGGGCTTGGATGACTACATGGAGGCACGCGAGGGCATGCATCTCAAGAACGTGGACTTCCGCGAGTTCATGGTGGCCTTCCCGGACCCTGCCAGGCCACCCTGGTACGCCTGCTCCTCGGCCTTCTGGGCCGCCGCGCTGCTCACGCTGTCCTGGCCGCTGCGCGTGCTGGCCGAGTACCGCACGGCTTACGCGCACTACCACGTGGAGAAGCTCTTCGGCCTGGAGGGACCCAGCTCGGCGAGCAGCGCGGGGGGCGGCCTGAGTCCCAGCGACGAGCTTCTGCCGCCGCTCACTCACCGCCTGCCGCGGGTCAACACGGTGGACAGCACAGAGCTCGAGTGGCACATCCGCTCCAACCAGCAGCTGGTCCCCAGCTACTCGGAGGCGGTGCTCATGGACCTGGCGGGACTGAGCTCGCGGTGCGGCGGGGCGGCGGGCGGGGGCTACGCGTCCACGTGTCGCTACGGCGGGGTGGGCGGCCCGGGCGCGGCGGGCGTGGCCCCGTACCGGCGCAGCTGCGAGCACTGCCAGCGCGCGGTCAGCAGCTCGTCCATCTTCTCCCGCAGCGCGCTGAGCATCTGCGCCAGCCCGCGGGCCGGCCCCGTGCCCGGCGGGGGCGCGGGTTGCTCGGGCAGCCGCTTCTCTCTCGGCCGCCTCTACGGGTCCCGGCGTAGCTGCCTGTGGCGCAGCCGGAGCGGCAGCGTCAACGAGGCGAGCTGCCCCACCGAGCAGACGCGCCTGTCCAGCCAGGCCAGCATGCGGGACGACGAGGATGACGACGAGGAGGAGGAGGCCGGGCCGCCGCCGCCCTACCACGACGCCCTCTACTTCCCTGTCCTCATCGTCCACCGACAGGAGGGCTGCCTGGGCCACAGTCACCGGCCGCTGCACCGCCACGGCTCCTGCGTGGAGACTTCACTGTGACCTCTCTCCCCAAAGTGGGGGGGACTGCGTCGTTCCCTCTCCCGCGTCTCTGTGCGCTGAGCTCCCTGCGCGTAGCAAGGGGGAAGACAGATCGGTGACTCAAACCCCAACCAGGGTGCGTGGGAAGGCAGGGGAGAAGATTACGCCCCGACAGACCCCAGTAGGACCAAGACCCCGACTTCCCTATACACAGAGGATAGGAGGGGTCGGCAGTTTCCTGAGAATTCCATCCACGGGGCACAGTATGTTTCCTCCACTCCCACACGGGTCCCTCAGGGGACAGCGCCTCTTCCATGCACACGAGATTTCCCGCCCAGGCTTTCACGGGATCTCCTGACTGTTACCTAGCAACTGTGATGTGGGACCTGCCCTTGACCCTCACCACCAAGGAATCCGTGGTGACAACTGGAGTGTGGAGGCCTGGGCAGGAAGGGCACTTGCTACTGCCTCACTCCACTTCTACTGGGGCCCCTGTGGAGCAGGTGATGGTGGTTTGGTGAACAGCCAGGCTGGCCTCGGACCAGCTATTGAGTTCAGCCAATCTGAGTCTGGGGCCAGGTGGCAGCCCCAGTACTCCTCCCCATAACGTGGAAATGTTCTATCCTCTTCTTGGCTGCTGTCCCCAAGGCTTGGGGTTTCCCTTCTAGCCACTCCTTCCTCTGTTGTTTATTTCACTGGGCCCTAGGGGTGGGTCCTGGAGGGACTGTTAACTGCTCAGATAAAGATGACGTTATTCACCTTGGGCTCACTGGCTCTGAAGAGCTGTTGCCAGGGTGCGAGGGTGGGGAGCGGAGCTGGTAGGGCGTGCCTCTGTCCTTTTGGGAAACTACTCAGTCTCCTCCACCTGGGTTGTTTGGGGGAAGTAAGTGCTCCCCATAGGTAGCTGAGATGCTACCTTGGAGGCCCTCTCTAAAGCTGATGCGGGAGGGGAGTGTGACTGAGTATAAACAATGTGACATGCATCTCCATGTCCAAAGAACTCAGAAAGCAGGTGAGAGAAAGGGCAGGGGGCAGGGGCTGGTGGGGCAAAAGGACATTGAAAGATGTGGGTGTCAGGGTGTCAGCAGGTACTATGTCTTTTACACATGTGTCTGTGGGACAGAGAGTGTCACAGGTCCCAATTGGAGAGAGAAGTCAGTGGCAGGAGTTCTTGAAATCTTGCCAGATTCCTCTATCTTTCCCCTATCTGGGGAGCGGAAGCTCTTCTGCGTGCCCCAGGGTCTTTAGAGGGGTGTCATGCCACCGCCCTGGGGTGCTAGTCCCTCTGTCCTGTTTCCCCAAAGCTGACACCAACTTTTTTCCACCCCCACCCTGCACTCTCCAACCGCCTTCACCCCAGTGTGCTTTGGTGTGCATGTCTGTTTAGCCCTTTGCCTTCCTAGCTGCCCTGGCTAGAGTTTTCCCAGCTGACTTAGCGCCCAGGGAGTGAGCTCACATTTTGGTCTCGAGAGGATGCCCATCCAGCATCACTGCCCCGTGCTTGCTTCGCCTCCACTCTCAGAACTTTACCTTCCTGGCCTTCCGCCCCTTCCTCTTCCTCCGGTCCACACGGGCCTGTACCAGCCAATGGATATGGCTCCCACCTATGCAACATCGCCCTAGATTCCTTTCCCTCCTTCCCAGGAGGATACACAAAGCCCAAATTGTGGGGATGCCATGGTCTGTGGCTCCTAGAGAGTGTATGTGAGGGGATTTGAACTTTCTAATCACGTTGAAGTGGCTGAGGGAGGAGGGAGAAAGGAGGAGTACAGAGAGGCTTCGGCAGAAAGGATCAGCATAGCTGCCCACCAGGTTTTCCTGGGCAGCAAGCGCCCACTGGCCTGCCAGCACTGAATATTGAATCTATGGTTGAGGGTCTTGGTGGTTGAAGCACCCTGCTTTTCCTGCATCGGACATCTGTGCAGTACAGGTGGTGGGTGAGCTGTGACTTCAGATCCCAGTTCTTGGTCAGATGGCTTCTGGATGTTCTGTCCTCATATAGGGGCAGCCTGGCCACCTCGTGGTGCCAAGGAGGGAAGAGCTTGGCTCCTCCTTCGTGCCAGGTCATGAGACAGAGCCTGGCGTCCCGAGAGGGGGAGGGGAAGCCCTGTTATTGTTTTTGCCCAACCATGTCTGCCTAAGTCTAATCACACAGACAGCCTCACCTCCCACACATGCACAGACTTAGAGAGGAAGTGATTCTTTGGTCTCTTTTCTTGGTAGTTTTATTGATTGCCAGGGAAAATGAAAACCAGAAAATTAATTAATCTCTAAAATTAAACTTTACACTGAATGTTCTTGTTTCTCTAATTAGAACCTCTGCTAGCAGCTGTGGCTACATACACACACACACACACACACACACACACACACACACACTCACACTTACACGTTTATACAATGAAATCATCAGAGGGTGTCAGGCATAGATGACTCTAGTTTGCCAGGACAGGCACATACATACAGTCACTCCCAGGCCACCTCTGGTGCTTCACTCAGCACCTGCTTGTAGCGAAGAGTCCCCAGAGAGAAGGCACTCCTGGACTGTGGTTGTAGCTCGTGACCCTTGGGACATGGGTTTAGAGGCTCCGGACTGGCCCAGCTCAAGGAGGATGGGGCTGGAGGGGCTGAGCCTGAATCCTTCCGTTAGGTTCCCTGGTGACTCTATAGGCTGTTGGATTCCTATGGGTGTGGCCCCAATGGCAGCCACAAGGTGACGGGGACTCATGGAAGGCTCCATATGTCCTGAGGATAAGGGCTTGTGGGGTGGGCTGGGCCTGGCTGGGAAGAAGACAGGTCTTTGTCAACTGGGTGCATCACACTGTGGCCTTTTTGTCGTGGATTACCAAGTGCAAAGATTGTACAAATCAAATTGGTGGATAATAAAAGTTGTGGATGACTCACTGACGTCTTCTTGTGTTGGGACTCCTTCACGCCAGGAGAAAAAGGTGTCACCTTTTTCTAACACTTCCAAGGGAAGCCACAGGGTCTGAGCCTCTCTGCCATTTCCTGTCCCCTTCTCAGGCTGAGGGTTGGGGATCAGGAGATGGTGTGACTTATAGAACTGGAGACATAAGGACAGACATTGCTCTGCTGTAGCGGGAAAAAGAGTTCAAGACTGAAGGTCGAGGACCTGCTCAGTAGAGAAGAAAATGGGGGTGGAGGTGAGTCTAAGAATAGGTGACTCCCATGGAGTGCCGGCAGGAATAGTTCCTCCAAGCCCCCTTTGTCTTTCCTATCCCTGGAAATAGCGGCCAGCCAGAGTGAATGACAGAGATAAGAAGTGTCGGTGGCCAGGGCAGTGACCCAAGTCAGGTCATTGTCTTAGCCCTGACCCCCATCTTATTCCACAGAATCATCAAGGCAATTGGTACTGAAGAATGACATGAACTGACCGGCGTTCAGGGTCTTCTGACGCGCAGCTTCTCGGTTGGCATGCATGGCCTGGCCAATGAGGTACTCGCTTTCCTGGGATATGTCTGACAGGCGCAAGTCAAACTCCAGGAGGGTCTTGTTGTCAGACATGCCTTCCAAAAGCTGCTTCCCGCCATCCTGGTGAGGAGGGGAGACGGAGGGTGTCATGTTTCCATCACATGCACACACGTGTCTACATGCACACACACAGGTATGCTCAAAATACACCATTGCAAAGCCGTGCTCGACCTATCTGTATGGCCCGAGCCACTTGAAAAATAGTGGTCAAAGAACCATTAAGGTGACATTTCAATCCCAATGGCTTGGGAAAACATGCTAATGTAGTTCTTTTCTTCTGCTTCAGTCTTGGGGACGTGAGACAAATCTGGCTACGGAGATTGGAAGGGAAGTTTGGACAGGGTGGAAAGGAGAAAAGAGAAACAGAGTTGGGCATGGGAGTACACGCATGGGAGTACACGCTTGTCATCCCGGTATTGGGAGGTGGAGGCAAGAGGATCGGGAGCTCGGGGTCATCTTTAGCTACATAGTGAATTTGAAGTCAGTCTGGAATATGCAAGACTCTATCTCAAAACCGAAACAAGCTAATTTTTAAAAACAATAAGTGTAAGGATTAAAGGAAAAAGAAAGTGCATTGGAGGGCATACACTAGCAGAGTAGTGTGCATCCTCTGTGTGTGTGCAAGACATACGATGCACCATCTGCTCAGAACGCTTTCTCGCAAGGGCCCGTGGTGGTAGGATTCCACCCCATGCCTGCCCATCCCGGAAGCCGTGGCTCACCAGCCCGATGTGGTTGCAGGACAGGTTGATGCTGATGAGCGTAGTGTTTTCAGAGAGCACCTGAGAGAGTAGCGTGGCTGTGGGTTCAGATAGCTCGTTGCCACCAAGGTTCAGTATGGTGAGGCACTTGTTGGTCTGCAAGGCGTGGGCAATTGCTTGACCACCCTCATCCTCGATACAGTTGAGGCGGAGGTTCAGGGAAACGAGGGTAGTGTTGTGTGCCAGGGCATGAGCCAGTGACTGGGCACCGGATGCCCGCACTTGATTGTTGGCCAAGTTGAGCACGCGCAGGCGGCTGTGGCTTAGCAGCTTGGCCGCAGCTCGAGCACCTCGGTCTCCGATGAGATTGTGGGAAAGGTCCAGCTCCTCCAGGGCGGGATGGTCCAGCAGGCTCCGGATCAGAACTCGGGCTTTGTCGTCATCCACCTTGCTTCGGGTCAGCCTGAAGATCTGTGGGAAGGCAGTGTTCTACAGCCAGGCTGGCTTGGCTGCCCCATGCAGGTGGGCAAAGAAGCTACCAAGCCCTGAGGTTCTGCCCACCTGGTGCTGGCCATCTGGCCGACTCTTGGGGTGATGCAGAATTCGTGGCAGGTGGCAGGTGGGAAAGGCTGTCGCCATACCTGTCTTAGACTCTGTTTTCTGCATGCCTGTGACCAAGTACCTGACATAGGAGGAAATGTCACCTCATGGCCCTGACTGAAATCACTGGACTTATCAATGCTGTGTGCTTTTGCTCCCAGCATTTTTTTTTTCTGGACCACAAATTCCTTCGTAATCCGTGATTGTTTCAACCTGTTCCATCCAGCCTCTTCACACTTCAGGGGACTCCCTGAAGAACCTCCTTTCCACTAGTGGCCTCTCCTGCATCTCCAGCCACTGAATGAGACTCCTCTTTTCCTTGATATCAACGCAGATGCACCACATTCACTCTCCAGCTGCCCAGGCCCAATCACCCAGATCAGTCCTGGGCTGAAGCAGGCGCTGTCCCTGGTCCTTGCGCCTCTTCCTCGTTGCTGATACTTTTCCTTCAAGCAGACAGAGCCTTGCATGGAATTGAAACACGTGCAGCTTTTTTTTCTTATTTTCATGCGGATATGTGTGGGAGGTATGCGAACATATATGTGCACGTGCACGTGGAGTCCTGAGATTGACATAAGGCCATCTCTATTGTTCTTCCGCCTTATTATTTTGAGACAGGGTCTCTGATCAAACCCTAAGTTCATCTATAGGACTAGTCTGGCTAAGCAGCTGGCTCTGGGGATTCCCAGCTTCTGCCTGCCCAAGGCTGGAATTACAGGCAGGCTACCATATCTGCCTGGAATTTTACACAGCATCTGAGGATCTGAACTCTGATCCTTTTGCTTGCATGGCAAGTGCTTTAACTGCTGAGCTATCTCCCCAACATGACATGTACAATCGATTTAGAACACTCAAAGTCCTCATCTGTACCAGCTCTGCTCCCTACTTCACAGTCAAGTTGTTGACAAAGCTGGTCACAGCCTTCTTCTTCCTCAAAGACCTCTCCTCCCAGCATTAGCCCCTCTACCTAATTAGCATGAAGGCCCCTGCTCTAGACAGCCTCAGACCGAAACCCATGGTGTTTGCCTCCAAATGGTCCTACTCCATTATTCCCCATCTGCTAATGTCTTCTCTAGCATTTGGTATTGAGCAAGGAGCCTGGATACCCCCTGCTTTCTCCTTCGTAGCCTCATTCTCCTTACGCCAGAGAGGATGGGGTAGTGACTGCTTGTGTATCACCCCACTGTCTCTGCTTTACCCATCTCTATAAACATAGTTAAGGGCCCAACTGCCTTATTTGTTTACATAGCCTAGACTGGCCTTGACCTTGCGGTGTGGCAAGTAGAATGACCTTGAAGTCTTGATCCTCCTGCCTCCACCTCCTACCTCATAAGTGCTGAGATTATAGGTGTCGGCCACTGAGACTGGTTTGTGTGGTGCTGGGGATCCATCCAACCCAGGGCTTCCTGCATGGTAGGCAAAGAATCTACCAACTCAGCTACACCCCCAGCTCTCAACTAAATTTATGTGTGTTTGCACTGGTCTCTTAAGTGATTTCACATGTCCGCTGTGACTCTACCCAGGTCATTCTCTTTTACAAGTACAGGGACTTTTCCATATGCACAGTCCAGTAACACTGCCTCTCTTTTGCCCAACACCCTTGGATAGTGTTGTGGCTTGCATGGCTTTGATCCCACAAAGATCCATGCAATGGAAGCTCAGTCACTTGGGGGATGATGCTGAGAGACGGTGGAACCTTTGAAAGGTAGAATATAGCTATAACTATATATAGAATATAGTGCCTTTTTTGGGATCCTGCTTAGTTTTCTGAGAGTGAGTTGTTATAAAGCAGAGTTGACCCACGTGTCTGCCATCTCCTGTGCTCATCCTTTCCTATTCTTGCTTCTCTGCCATGTTGGCAGGGAAATCAAGTTCCGGCAGCGTGCTTCCCCGACTGTTCAGCCATCAGAATTTGACACAAATGTGTGGTTTCCTCTGCATAATATATGGAGCCTCAAGTATCTTGTGTTTTTCTTTTTTCTTTTTTCCCTCCTTACTTCCTTTCTTTTTAGAAAATTTAAAAAAATATTGAGAGAGAGTGAGAGCGAGCGAGCGAGAGAGACAGAGAGAGAGAGAGAGAGAGAGAGAGAGAGAGAGAGAGAGAGAGAGAGAGAGAGAGCACGAGTGCTTCCGGGGATGGAACTTAGGTCACCAGATTTACAAACAGGCATGTTACTCATTGAGCTACCTTACCGTCCCATTTTTTCTTTTTTTCTTTCTCTTCCTTATCTTTCTCTTTTCTTTCCTTCCCTCTTTTCCTTCTTTCTCTCCTTTTCTTCCTTCCTTTTGTGCCCTTTCCTTCCTTCTTTCTCTTTGTTTCTTTCTCTCTCTCTCCTTCCTCTCTCTCTTCCTCCCTCCCTCCCTCCCTCTCTTTCTTTCTCTCTTTCTTTCTTTCTTTCTCTCTCTCTCTCTCTCTCTCTCCCTCCCTTCCTCCCTCCCTCCCTTCCTCCCTCCCTCCCTTGAACTTCTCATCCTCCTGCCTCCACGCTTAAGTCCTGGAATTATAGGCATATGCCACCACATTTGGTTTATGGAATACTGGGGATGGAACCCAGAGCTTTGAGCATATATGCACTCTACCCGCTAGACTACATCCCCAGTCCCCGCTTTACTTATTTATTTGGTGCTGGCGATTGAACCCCCAGCCTCGCACCTGCTGAGCATGGGCCCAGACTCCCAGTCCCAGACTGGGCATTTTGTTTGCAGCCTGCACCACCAAGCTACTGGGCTGTGGGAATACAGAGACAGCCAGGCTCTGCGTCCCCAGTTCACCAGCTTTGCAGTCATCCAACCAACACCCAGCGCCAGACCCTGTCCCAGGTGCTGAAGATTCAGCAAAGAGCCAAGCAGAGCCATTTGCGCCCTGTGGAGCTAGCAGTCAGCTGGGATGAAAAAGACACTAATGAGCAACGATAGAAATGTAAAACTGCAACTAGGCCATGCTTGCCAGATTTCACAAATAGAAATGCAGGACGTCCGGGTAAATCTGAATTTCAGATCAACAGCACACAATTTTTAGATGCATATCTCAAGTATTCCATGGGACATGCTTGTCGATGCAAAAGTTAAATAGAACCAGTGGGATGGCTAATATTCAACTCAACGGGATCTAGAATCACCTAGGAGATAAGGATCTGGACATGCGGGTGAGGGATTATCTAGATTAGGTTACTGCAGTAGGACAACCCACTGAAATATAGAAGACACATCCCACAGGCTGGGGTCCTGGGCTGAATAATAAACAAGGAGAAATCCAGCTGAACAGCAGTGTTCTTCTCTCTCTGCTTTCTGATAAGGATATGAGGGACCAGCTGCCTTGTGGTTTTGCCACTATGACTTGCGCACCATTTGAGCCTAAATAAACCCTACTTTCCAGGTGTTTGTGCCACATCAAGAGATAAGGAGCTAATGTAACCAGATATCCTGCTTTGGTGGTAATAGGTAAAATTTTTTAGAATGGAACACATGCTAAGCTCATATTCTGGGCACACCTGTAATCCTAGCACTCAGGTAGCAAGAAAATCGGTAGTTTAAGGTCATTCTATCTACACGTCGAATTCCAGATTAGCCACAACTCCATGAGACCCAGTCTTGAAAAAAGAAAGCTCCTCCTGCTACAAGTCTAAACAACCCCCTCGCCTCCATCTATGGATAAAAAGGAAATTGAAGGGGCTGGAGAGATGACTTAGGGGTTAACCTTCTGCCTCACAAGCACAAGGACCTTAGTTCCAATCCTCAGATCCCAGGTAAAAACACCAGGCAGAAATGGCGGCCGCCTATATTTTTGGTATTAGAAGGCATAGCCTAGGAAATCCCAGAGCAGTGTAAATATGAGGTAGAGCAATCAAGGATGAGTCCCAAAGTCATCCTTGGACCTCCATAGGTACACACCTTTAAGTTTCCTTCTCTACACACACACACACACACACACACACACACACACACAGAAGAGGAGGAGAGAGGGGACTGGGGAACATGAAGGACAGTCAGGGTGAACTACAGGTACGCAGTACCTTGAGGGTGTGGCACGCCTTGATGGTGGCCGCCAGAGACTGGCAGTCTCGGTAAGTGAAAAGGAAAAGGTTCCACTCGAAGTTCATGCCACAGTCTTTGACACCGTACACCAAGTCCAGCTCCTCCAGGTGGTTCAGGCCGGCTACCAGCTCCTCTAGCTGGTAGTGGTTCTTGGTGGGCTCGTCCCCATCTCCCTCACTTCCTGAGTCTGACTGGTCCTCGTCAGGAGGTGGGGTTGGCAGCTTTACAGGTGGGAGGAACTGGTCCACTTGGATCCGCCGGACATAGTTCTTGCAGAGGGGCAGCAAGCTGAGGATCACGTAGGGGTCCGTGGTGCCTGGGATGAAGAGCTTCAGCAAGCCCTCCAGGTGTCTCTCAAAGTACATGCGCTTCCAGCTGCCGCCATGCCTGGCCACGTGACACACGGACCAGCGCTTCGTGCAGCAGCGATGCCAGTAGCCTTCATCGTCTATCAGGTTGGCAGTCACTTTCAGAGGCAGGTCAGGGGGCAGTTGGCTCAGCACCTTCCGCTGGTGCTCTGGGAGCAGCTGTTTCAGGATGGGGTTGTCTGTGGAAACAGAGGAAGGGACATGGGTGTTGGTGATGGGATGGGGGGAGGTGACCACAAGGTGGGTTGCCTGGGGGACACTGAGAGAGACCCCCTCACTGAAAGAACAGACAGTCTCTGGGGTTAACACAGCTGTGTGTGTGTGGGGGGGGGTTTCTCTGGCCTGTAAGTGATATCGCACAAGGTAGTATTTGACCTTAGGCAGCCCTAAGAGGGGTTAAGAGCTCAGCAGGGTGGAGAGAGGGGGAGGGGGGAGTGTGGATCCTGAGTTTAGCATTCATCCAGCCTGGTGAAGGAGACAGTCCCTAACTTCAGAGGCTCCAAGCCTGACTTGATCCATTCGTTTTAGAATAAATATATTGGTTAGAATATCTTCTGTGGGCCCGACCCTGCAGGAAACAGAATGAAGATAAAGAAGGGGGTCCTGGCTTCTTGGAGTTCACATTCAGTCCACAAAGAGATATGCTAGTTTAGGTGGCCCTGTTCTCAGGGAGTTCCATGGGACAGACTGGGTGGGTACTCATCTTTGAAAAGGAGTTGTATTCACAGAGCATGGTGTATGGAGGAAACCAGGAACCCACTTGTGCTATGGACAATTCCAGTCAAAACAGGAAGTGGGAACCAGAGTGGGTGTGGGTTTGCTGGAGAGACCAGATAAGACTGGGAAAGGGCATCTGTCTACATGGAGGGCACAGTGTTGGCAGGAACCCAGAGTGTTTTGGAGGTGGGGATATCAAGAGACCCTATATTGGTGCTGGGTGCAAGGGAAGCATTGTGTGGACCCAGGATGTTCTAGGAAGAACCCACCTTCCAGGCCTGAGCACAGAGGTCCCTTCCCAGACCCCTCCCTCTGCTCCCACTCCTCAGCCCCCACCCTCTGCGCTGTAGTGAGTAGACTCACTCTCAAAGTTCTTGACAATGTGCTGAATACAGAGGTCTGTGAGGAGGGGCACAATGGCCAGTGACCATTCGGGGTCCTCAGCAATGATCCGTCTCATGCGACGGACACTTATGTTCTTGGACTTTGAGGTAGGTGGGAGTTGGACAGTAGAGGTCTTGGGGACCTGAAGACCCGTGGCGGAACTCTGGATTGCCACGGAAGGCTGGGAAGGCTGGGTCGGGACGGAGAATGCGGTTTGACTGACTGGCTCTGGAGCGGGAGGCGTTGTGTTGTCCTCCATGCTGGGGGCCGGCAACGTTGGGGCAGGATGCCCCTTGGGAGACAGGAAGCTTCTTAGACTGGCCAATCCCTAATGCGTGTGGGACCCTGGAGTAAGAGGAAGGAGGTGAGAGGTGTTACTTTGGAGGATCTCTGTGGTACAGAGTAGTCTTCATCCATCTCTGAAGTGGGGCAGATCCAGGTGCAAGTCTCTGATTGGCTGTGTAGTTTGGGGATGTTCACTGAACAATGCTGAGCTACAGGCTGCCCTCTAGGAAATAGGGTAACAGCTACCAATAGGACTATTAGGAAGATAATTAGTAATTGTCTTATTAATTAATTAATGCACCCAAATTAAATAATACATCCGAAGGGCCACAGTATATTGCCTGACACATGAAAGTGTAGCAAGAAGAAGCCCTAAATTTTAGATAATAACTTTCCACAATTATAGTGGTTGATGTACACTGGGTATATTTTGTGGATATTAACTCATATATTAGCAACATTATTAAAAAAAAGCCGATAAGAGATAAGGACTAAGTTTCACCACCACCCCTATAGGAAACAGGCACAGAGAAGTTAATTGACTGGCCAGTGTCACAAAACTTGAACAGAATAAGAATAGATTTAAAACTCAGTTTCTCAAGCCATATTCTGAATCCCATCTCCAGTGTCTGTCTAAGGGTGAGTGGTGAGGGGTACATACTACAAAAAGACAGAGCTGTCATAAAAAACTCTTTAACTAAGAAAAAAATCCCCCTACACTTAGTATGTTACAGAACAGTGACCACTGATGTTGCAGGTGACAACAGCAACATGACAGAAATAAAAACACAAAAGCCTTGGTGCGAGTTGCACACGCTACTTTAAATTTTATCTATTTGTTCGTTCATCCGCTCACTCTGCTACTTATTTATTGGAGACACAGTCTCACGGATCCCAGGCTGGCCTCCAACTCGATATAGCCCAGGATGGTCTCCAGGGATGATTTGAAGTGTTGAGCCTCTTGCCTCTGCCTCCCTCCACATGACGAGATTCTCCCAGGCATGTGTCGCCCTCCTGGTTCATGCACTGTTGGGAGATGGAGACCAGGGCTTTGAGCATGTTCCACAAGCACTGCAAGGACTACTGATCTATCCTATTGTCCTGACCCTGTTTTAATTTCTCTCTTTCTCTCTCTCTCTGTGAGTGTGTAGAAGGCATTCTGTGTGCTATGGGGGGTCCAAGGAAGGGTAACTTTGGCAATCATCCTGGATTTCTCTAACTCCTTATTACTCTGTCCTTGGGATTTCTTAGGCCTCTCAGGGCCAGAATTGTAAGTCACCACAATTTCCACACACACGGTGATTTTTTTTTTTTTTTGTGGGATCTGGGATCTGAACTCAGGCCCTTTTGCTTTCAAAGCAAAGACTTAACTCCTGAGCCATCTCTTCAGCCCTTATTTTGATTTTGTTAGCACCCACATTTTAAGTTAGTTCAGTAGTAGAGCAAGTCTTGCTTAGAATCCCCAGCACTACAGAAACACACACGCACACGTGTGCACACACACACACACAAAGTGAAATTAATTTTGTAATTAACCCAGTGTGTCCAAAACATGCAAAATGTGCAATTCCCCTAAAGATTATTGGGGATTTGAAGGTGAATATGGTTCACATTGAGTCTGAGCCTGTGGTCTCCAGTTTAAAGAAGTGAAACTGGGAAGGGAAGAAGCAGGGCACAGCTGTGCGCCTGCCCAGGGTGTCATCCCCCCTCTGCAACCCTTCTTTCACGCCCACCTCCTCTCCTAACTCTCCCTGTCTTCCCTCATCCCAGAAGGCAGCATCGGGCAGGCGTGGGAGGCGAGAAGGGAGCTAAATCTGGGGCCAAAGACTGAAGACACGTCTGGGCTTGGGAGATCCCATGCAAGACCATCCCTGCGCCTCTGCTGGGGGTGCCCTGCCAGAGACCTGCTTGTGGAGATGTGCTGGCCCTCTGTCCCAGCCAGGATGACTCCCCTGGGTGTGGCACTGTGCAGCGGCTGAGGGAAAGGAACACCATGCCCCAGCAAAGGCGTTCTTGGCAGAGGGAAGGACCAGATGGCGCTCCTCGCCTACCAGGCAGCTCAAGGAGGAAAAGCCCGGCTGAGAGGGAATTGGAGAAGATGGGCAGTATAGAAAAGATATTTATGTATTGTGTCACCCTGTATGCAAATCAGATGCAAATTCACAGACTGTGTCCAGCTTTTTACTAATCGGTGCTCAGAGATCTAGGCTGGCTTCTGTCTGTGGTTTTGCCAGTGATTTGCTGTGTGACCTTGGCCCAGTTAGTTACATAACCTATCTGAATTTCAATTTCCTTGTCTGTAAAATGGGATAATAATGTCTTTCTACATGGGCTGTTGTGGAGATTCCTGAGACAACCTTGCAATTGAAGGCTGAGCTTTCAGATAAAGCTGTGAAGAGTCATTAATTAAGCCAAGCCCTGAGCTAACCTGTGGGAGATTATCTAATTGACGTGGGAAGTCCCAGCCCACGATAGGTTGGAACGCTTCCCTGGGCAGGTGGATAAGACAGAGAAAACTAGTTCACTACCTTGGCAGACTAGCAAGAGAGAAAGGATGTGCCTCTTTCAGTAATATGGTATGGCCAGTCACCTTGGCTCATGGTGTTGATATGTCGTTTCCTGCTTCGCTGATGAATGTAACAGAATCCTAAGCAAGAATAAGCTTTTTGTTTCCCTAAGCTACTTAGGTCCTATGGTGGAAAGATCTCTCTCTCTCTCTCTCTCACACACACACACACACATTAGTTTTTGTGTGTGGTGCCGGAGCTTGAACCCAGAGCTTTGCAGATGCTAGGCAGGGGGCTTGAATCCAGGACTTTGTAGATGCTAGGCAAGCACTCCCCCACTGAGCAATACCTCCAGCCCTCTTTTACTCATTTTGAGACCGGTCTCACTAAGGTGCCCAGCCTGGTCTTGAATTCACTCTGTAGTTCAGGCAGATCCCAAGTCTTATCAGCCTTCCATGTAGCTGTGATTATAGGCTGTACCATCATGTCTGGTTAGAAATATTTTTGTCAGAAAAATTACCACCACAGTGGGGGCAGGAGGTATATCTCAGTGGCAAGGCACTTTTCTAGCATATGAAAGGCCTTGGGGTTGATCCCCAGTCTGAAAATAATTAAACAAATACATAAGTAAGCAATAATAACCTTAAATTTGAAATATAAAAATTAAAACAATAGTAGAATAAAACTTACCAGATATAGCCAGTACTGTGACACATGCCTGAAATCCAGTCGCTTGGGAGGGGGAGGCAGGAAGATTGCAAATTCTTGTCTGGGCAACCTAGTGAGATCTATAGTTTTATTTCTCAAAGTAAAAACTGCAGGGGCTGGAGAGATGGCTCAGGGGCTAAAGTGTTTTCCTCATAAGCAAAAGGACCTGAATTTGGATCCTAGATGCCTCTAAAAACATCCAGCAGAAATGGCACAGGCCTGTACTTTTGGTCCTGGAAGAACCTGGGAAACCCTAAAGCAAAACGATAAAGTGGTAGAGCAATCCAGGGTGATTCCCGAAGTCATCCTTGGGCTTCCACAGGTACACACATTCAGGTGCCCTCTGATACACACAGCCATACCCATGCCCCTCATACATGCCACCTCCCACAAATAAAAACTGAAAAAGAGGGCTGGGAATATAGCTTGGTGGAAGAATACTTGGCTAGCAGGCACGAAACCCCAGGTCAACCTTAGTACCTCCTCCCCCCAAATTACCATCTACATAGTATTTATTTAAGAAGTTTCTAATACGTCATGTTTTCAAATAAACTAATTTGAAGATTGAAGAGCCGCTCAGTAGGTAGGCACTTGCCAAGTATGCAAAAGCCCTGCGCCAGTTTAGTTCCGAACCAACTAGAGGGAGTACAACTATGATCCCAGCACTCAGAAGGTGGAGGCAGGAGGATGAGACGTTTATGTGTATCCTTGGCTACATAGTGGGTTCAAAGCCAGCCTGATCTAAATGAGACCCCTATTACAAAAAACAATTATTTTGAAAGATGAACAATGTCTTCAAGTACACGGAAAAGAATAATGAGCAAAGGGAAGTGTTTGCCTCGCGGTTTAGCACGCTGTAAAGAGGAAGTGAACAACCAGGCTGGTCCCTTACCTTGCTTGCCGACCCTCTCCCCCCACCAGCCTCTTCTTCACCCTCTGCCTCTCCTCCCACCTCTCTGACCATTGTTTTTCAGGAAGTCTGCACTGTGGTGGGCTTTGGACACTCTGCCAACCTTCAGAGTCTGCCCACTCCTCTCCTATTATGGGTTTAGACCCCCTTGGTTCTGATACGCTTTGAGTCTGTTCTGCGTCCAGGCCAACAGCAGGCCAGGTCAGGCAACACTGCCAGGCCGGTCCCTCAGCCTGGGATGCTTCTCGTCCCCGGGCCTGGGACGGGGACAGTCTCTTTTCCCTGTCTCTCATCTCTGGCACCCAGCCCTCCAGGACCTGTGTCACCTCGACCTGTCCCCCAAATCCACCACAGACGGAGCTCATTTTATCCTTAACCCCTAGCTCAGTGCCAGCTCTGCCTTAGGCAGGTAGCTGGTTTTGGGGGGCTGCCCCCACTTGCTTCTAATAATAGATTCTGAGGAGTATCCTATTGGTCAGAGCAATTGGCCAATCAGAGACCTCCTCAGGATTTCTCCAAGTGGAGGGAGACAGAAGGAAGGACAGCTATGTCCTTGAAAGAGCTGGAGCCCCGTGGCTGGGAGTCACTTCCCTCGCATCTACAAGGCTGTGCGTGAAGTCTTGGTGGGGACCAGCAGCCGTGAAAGACAGGGTGACCGCAGCTTGTCCCGTATGCCCAGAGCTGCTGGAGCCTCTGCTGGTCCTGACTCTCTGCGTCGCTTGCAGACCCTTTGCATGTTTCCTTTGTGGCCGATTTGTCCTGAGCAGTTTGCTCATTCAGTGTAGGGGGAATGAACTGACCCTTAAGTCAGTAGGCAGATAAAATAACTGAGAGGGGCCAGAGGCCACAGGTTGTGACTTCCAGGACCCTGACTCTCCTGGCCATACTGCAGGCTTGTGTCCCTGCGTGGAACAGAATTGACAACTTAGAACTGGACACAGCTTCAGATGCAGATCTCAGAATTATTCTCCGTTTTGATAATGGAAGCTGCTGTTTTCTTCTCCCCATTACAGAAGAGAACTGAGGACCAGACAAGGCAGTGACTCTCCCTGTGATATCTAGGAGGGCATTTGCTGTGTATATAACCGAGAGCATGTGGGGATGTGTCTATGGATACAGAGACCCCCTCCTAAGGCCTTAGGTATCTGTCCTAGGCCTTAGGTCGCCTGTTGGGCGAGTTTCAGATTCTAAAGAGCACAGTTAGAAAGGGGCGGGAGAGGGACTGGGAGAATGGCTTAGTTAGTAGGGTGTTTTTCTAGCATATAAACCTTGGGTGGGGTAGCCCGTGAATGTGTCGTCTGAGCATTTGGCCATAGTCACCTACATCACAGATCACAGGTTGGCCTCAGTCTGCTGGCATTCACCAGGCTGCAGCCAAGGGTGGTCGTACGTGGCATCTTCTTTCTTGGGAGCCTGAAAGGATGGATGGATACTCATTAGTTGGGGGTCTAGGGCACTCTGATAGCCTCAAGAGCCCACACAGGGAAGGCATTCTCAGAGGGGCAGGAGGGGCTACCTGTCCCGGGAACCTTTGTCCCTTGGAGATGGTGGGGTGAGTAGGGGGAGAATCAGAGTTTAAGCCTAGAAGCGTGTTCAGGGTGTCAGTCTTCAGGGTAGGAATTCTCTTTGGCATTCTAGAGGGGTTACAACCACCAAGAGGGTGGCCCCATTTAAGGGGTCTTAGAAGGGGGCAAGTGGGAGGGTGGTGCACACACAATGATCTGTGGTATTCATATGGCCACATCTCTAGCTTCAAACACAGCCCACCCAGACCATGCTGCCCAGGGGAAGACCACCCTGCTTCCCAGGTTCAACTCCATGTCCTCAGGACCAAGGCAGGAGTGTGAAGTCACAGAGGGGAGATGCTCACACTAGACCACAAGTCCAACAGTCGGGGGTTTACCTGTCCCAGTGCAGGTCATAAAAGTGATGACCCACTTTGTTCAGGACTGTCCTCCTTTTGGATGGCCTCTGGGTGGTGGACGGGTTTTCAGGCACCTGTCCCGACCCTCTAAAGCTGTGATTTATTGTGCATGCAATGGCAGGAACCGGCAGGAGATCCTAGACCTTCTGGCTGAGTGTTTGGACCTTGGACCACCTCAGGACCGCCTCTGCCCCTCACGTCTCTGAAACTTTGGGCAAGGTGTTCGCCCCACTAACTCTCAGTCACATTACTCTTCCAGTGGAGGTGGTAATCATTGGATCATGCAGACGGTTAAGGAGTTAAAATGTGTGCAGCACGTCATACAGGCCGGCCTGTGACAGCATGAAGGTGTTAAATGTTCACCTATTCAAGCAGGAGCTCACATTTATGATCAAGTTCGGATATTACAGTACTGTCGTCTCCACTTCATGAAGGAGGAAGCCAGGCTAAGAGAGCCTGAGCACTTGTTAATTGGGCACTGGGACCTTCCACCAGGCTGCGGTGCTACCTTAGGGACCCGAGAGAAGGCTACAGCTATGTTCTGTGCTGTGGCTCATTCGGAGTCTCCATGGTGCTCTCAGACTTAGATCAAGGTTCAGATCCCCAGCCTACTCCCTCTTATTCCATCCTTCCTCAAGTCCCCAGTTAAATCCAGACACACCAGGCAGAGGTTCCTGCCGCCTACCTATCTGATGGGGGAAGCAAAGGGCCTTGTGACATCCTTGTTCCATCCTGTGCATACCGCTGTGCATACCATCCTGCCCACCCTCTGCCACATTCAGCCATGAGCACTTCTGTGGTCAAAGAGACCCCTCCTAAAGCCTTAGGTACCTGTCCTCAGGGCCCTGGGCTCTGGCCTAAATCTTCCTGCGTCTCTATCCTGCCCTCCATGTCTTACCGCTCCCAAATTCTTGTGAATTCCCAGTTTTTGCAACCAAAGAGGGACAAGAAAGAGTTTCTCTGCAAGCTGAGACTTGGGCTTTGACCCCCGGTGACAGTGTGTTGGTAAGCCAGGCCCACTCGGTCTGATGAAGGGAAAGGGACACCAGAGGCAGCTCTGCACCCCTGCTGGCCTTTCTTCAGGTCCCACGCAGGGAAGCTCAGTTCCAAAGGCCAGCCCGGCCCTCCCCCTTCTACCGGGGGTGAAGAGGCTCCGGCTTCTCCTTGGCAACCACAGGAGACTGCAGTGGGAGGCCTGAGGAGGGAGGTGTGGGAAGCTTCTGGACACGAAGTATTGCACTCCCCTCTTCTCTTGCCTCTTGCTGCTGGATGTGGGGGATCGCCTTTCTGGGAGGATTGTCACCTCGCCTCGCCTCTGCTCTTTTTCCTTCCTTGAACCCCAAGTGTCTCGGAGAGTTTGCAGTTAGTGGCTGAGCGGAGTGAGGGAAGCTGGGTAGATGGGGGGGGCTCACCTCTAGAAGACAGGGGGTGAGATCAGGGCCTCAGGAATCCTGCCAAGGCCACCTGCCAGCTGCGAGCCTTGCAAGCGTGAGTGGGGGGCTGATCCGGAGGGTTCCCCTTCCAATGGGTCGCCTCACCTGCTCGGGAGTCCTCTGCTGGACCGGTGGTGCGGTTGGTCGTTAGGGACGCTCACGTTGCTAGGGGCGGGCTGTGGGCCTGCGGACTCAGGACCTTCGGTTCCACTGTGGGCCCACGCGCCCTGGGCATTCCATCCGTGAACTCCGCGGAGTGGCTATCGGGAGCTGTGGCTTTGAACTATGCCTGCGCTTCTGGCCTCTCATTTTCCAAGTGTGTGGAAATAACTAGGGTGGGGAGGGGAAAGGGCCCCCTAAAAGCAAAGTTCTTCAGGCACTCCCAGGAGTCACTGGCGCTCCCCCCACACACCACTTGCTGCTGACCAGAGCAGAAGCAGGCGGGGAGGGTCTGTGCTGCTTCTTCGCAGAGCCCTGAGCCTGGTACGAGGGCCGCCACAGCTCCAAGGCTGCAGGGACAAGCTCCAAAGAACTGGGCAAACTGTTCTGCAGAAGAGAGGGGCGGCACGGCACAGTGGAGGGAGGTTTCCTATGAAGATGTAGTGTAGCTCCAATTTAAGCAGGTTACGTTGGCAAGTTAACGTTTCAGAGCAAGCTCAATAAAATGGGGGTCCCATAGCTAGATTTGTAGCGAATCCCATGCAATGGCCTAATCCCAAGCTCTGAGGTCAGGCTATATAGTTAAGGGCCAAGCCCAGGGTTCTAGGTGTCTTCAAAGTCCTTACCAATGACTCAAGGACAAATCACTCCTTATGAGGATTACAACAAGCTCCACGATGCCTGGCCAGGTGCTAGGTTAACTTGCTTTCGCTATACAACTTACAGTGGTTCTACCCTCTTTGCCCCTTCTCTGATCTGGGCATTGGCTGTTCCCTCAACCTGAACACTTTCCACGCAGAGTCCCTCAAGGCTCATGCCCTGACCCGTTAGCTGAGATGTCCCTTCACGGTGACTCAGTGATACCACTCCTGCTCTCTGGGGTCCTTCTTTCTTCATCACTGTGTGATGTCCTCTTTCTGTTGCCTGTTGCCCCCGCCCCAGCAAGCTTATGTGCTTGGTGCTTGTTACAGGCTCTGCAGTTAGTAGGCCCCGCTGCTCAGTGCCTCAGCAAGCCAGCCCAGGCTTCATCTGGACGAGCCAGCATTAGCGAAACAAGGGACCCCAGGAGGGTGTACCCTGCTGTCATGACGTCCACCCAACCCTTCTGGGACTCCATGGTCAGGGGTCTCCAGCCAAGTGTGGCCTTCAGAAATCATCTGAGCACTCTGGCAAGGGATGGTCAAGAGTTGGGTCTTGGGGGCCTTTTTACTCAGGTGAATGGTCAGACTAATGATCGGGTGGTACCTTGTCTGTGATGACAGGGGAAAGAATCCTTCAGAGCTCCAATCCTCTGTGAAATACTTTTTTACTTTTATTTACACACACTATATATCTATCTATCTGTCTTGTATGTGTGTGCAGACACACTCTTGGGAGGCCAGAGATCACCAGGCATCTTCTATCATTCTCTGTCCCTATTGAGACAGGGCTTCTCATTGAGTCAGGTTCTAGACTGATGGCCAGCAAGCCCTAGAGATCCTCGTATCTGCCCTCCATAGCGATGGGTTATAGGTATATAATCTCACTGAGCTTTTTACATGGATGCTGGGATTTGAACTCAGGTCTTCACGTTGTGCAGCAAGTACTCTTACCCACTGAGTCATCCCCCCCCCTTTTTTTGCATGTGCCTGCATGCATGCATGTGCCTGTGTGTGTTCAAGAGGGCACTTGGGCATGCGTGCCCGTGAAGGCCCGAGGATGACTTCAGCAATCGGCCTGGAGCTCCACCTCCTTACTGCTTTGCTTTGAGATCCAGGCTCTGCTTCCCAGGGCCACAATTACATGCTGCCACCATTTCTGTGTGGCTTTTTCACATGGGATCTGGAAATCCGAACTAAGGTCCCTTTGCTTGTGAAGCAAAGGCTTTAACCTCTGAGCCACCGCTCCAGCCCCACCCCACCCTTTTTTAAGTAACAAATCCTTCAGAGCTCCAATCCTCTGTGAAATACTTTTTAATGAGCAATCACAGCCACGGTCACTCTGGTCTTCACACTTGGGCTACGGCGCAGGTCCGTTTTTGCTTCTAGTCCATGTCTCCTTGTCTCGTGTGGCCCGGGTGGCCATCCTTGGATCGCTGTCCTGCCTCCAGGAAGGCTGTGTGGCTTCTTCATGGCACTGGTGCTGGTCTTTGGTTCGGCCCACGTGGGCCTGGTCAGAGCTGGTTGAGGGCATAAGCTCGGGCTGTCCCGAGGGCCGCTTCCAGGTCAGCAGTGTTTCCAGTGCCCTGGGCCACCACTTGAGAGCCCCAGGCCTTGCCCCCCATGTGACTGCATACTGCCAGCGCCCAGGCCTCTGCTGTGAAGGCGGGCATGGCACCCTGGGGAGAGGATTCAAAGGGAGGAGCCATGTAGAGCGGCCCTTGCTGCCACCAGCCACTCAGTGACCCCTTAGAAGCAAATTCGGAAATGAGCACCCACCCTTTCCTCATCTGGGCAGAGTGGGGGCAGCCGGTGAAATGACAGGAAAAGGGTTGGACTGGAATGTGTGTGGAGGTGGTGGGCAGCTTTGACTTGTTTGCAAGGAAGTGAGGCCTGGGATGAGAGTGACTAGGGCATCTTGCAGTGCCTGCTGGGGGGAGGAGGTGTCTTTAGGGACAAGGTATTCCCTTCTGTTCCTTTCACAGGTGGCCTCTCTCTGCCCTGGGAATAAAAGAGGCAGAACCAGAGAGCTGGGCAGGAGCTAGCTGGGGTGGGCAGCTCTTGACCCCCTTACCTGGGCCACCTGGCAGGCGCACAACACGCTGCCAGTGGGTTGGGGGCTGAGCAGAAGAACAGACACCCCAGGGGCCTGCTCACACAGCTGCCGGACCACTTTGACCAGCACCTGTATGAGGAGGACATGGTGATTCATAGTCCCCAGGTGCCAAGGGCCGTCCCAGGCTGGCCCTTCCCAACTCTGGGCAGTGCCCCCAAAAGCACTTACAGAGAGAGACTCGGTGGAAACGGTGTCTACAATCAAAGACCCCTTGGAATGTTTTTTCAGCAGCTCCTGGGATTTCACTACAGCCTAAGGGGCAGGAAGGACAGTAGAGGGGTGCCACTAGCCCCCACTTCTGAACTCAGCTCAGGCGAGCGGTGGCCCTCCCGTCTATTCCCTCCCCCAGTATTTCTGAGGAGAGGTAGTAGGGCTCTGCCTGGCATGAGCTTTCTTGAGTTCCCTGTGTCCCTACAAAGGCCTTTCCTCTTCCATTAGCTCATAGCTTCAAGCTCCGCCCCTCACCCCCAGGTGGCTGAAGGTGAGAGGAAGGTCGGAGCACAGATGGCTAGGGAGGGACCCAGAAACCCACAATTAAGGAGCAATTAGGACTGCGTGGCATTCATCAAATCTGGAGGCTGCCTTGAGGCAAGGGCTGTGGAAAGGCCAGGGCTGGGGACAGCCACATCCCAGCAGAGGTGGGGACGGCCTGGCGATGGCTCCTGGTGGCAGGTGACAGGGGCCCCTTTGTCCATTCCTGGAGGCTTCCCAGGGTTGGTGCTGGGGCACCTGAGACTACACGGGGAACCCAGCTGCATTTCCTGCTTCTGCTCACCTGGCCCACCTCCAGCTTCCGGATGGTGGTATTGGCACGGCGTTGCAGGGTCTTCAGTGTGGTTTGCAGCTTCTGCCGCTGCCACTGGGGCATCATGGCTGTGTCTACGACCTACAGCACGAGGCACAGAGCCACAGCTCCCGAGAGGGCCTGACAGGCTTGGGGCGGACAGCACATCTGCCCTGAAGACAAACTCTTCTCCAGCTCTAAGGCTGGAGAGAGACTGGGTGAGTCCCAGGACGGGGTGGGAGGAACCTGGGCCAGCAGAGGGTGGGTGACCCTGACCTCAGTAAGACGTCCTATGTCTTTGGATAGTTGCTGTGCCTCTGCCAGTTCCCGGCTGCCCCGTTTCAGCCTCTCCTCAGCTGCTTCCACCTCCTGGGTCAGGGCCTGGCCCACCTCTCGGGCCTGCAAGAAGGATGGGAAAGTGAGGACTGCCAGGCTCACACTCCGCTTCCCAGCACAGCACCTTGCTTCTCACTGCCATCAGGGACGAGCTAGGAATATTTAGCATTCAGGACCAGCCAAGGTACCAGCCCCAACTCAACAGCTGCCAGCTGCTGGCAGCTGCCACAGCCACAGCTCTGCTGCCGGGCATTCCCTGAGCCTCAGGGTCCGCGTGCGCCCTCCTCCTCCGTCATCTCCGGGGTACGGGGTGCTGACCTGCTGGGCCTGCTCCCCGGTGACAGCCAGCAGGCGTGTGGTACCTTTGGTCAGCTGGCGCTCTCCAGTGATCACCAGGTCCCCCACAGCCCCTGTTCGTAGCAGGTGTCTGTGAGCAGAAGGAAAGAGTAGGGGGAGGGGTAGGTGCTGGGAGAGAAGGGAGAAGCCCCGAGTTCCAAACCAGCTGGCAGCTGCCAAGACCAAGGAGGGGTCAGGGCCCAGGATCAGAGAGGCAGAGTGACTCACGTCCCACAGCACAGCTCCACTGAGGTCTTCAGGGCAGCCTGAGAGGCTGGTGCCAGTGCGTGGGCCACGGGTACCCCCACGGACACTACCCGCACAGGGTCTGGGTACACCTGAAGGCAAGGAGGGGGGGACAGGGCTGTCAGCTGTCTGTGAAGGACAGGGGAAGCCTTCTGGGTCCACCCTTCCTTAACTCACCTCCTCTAGAGAGCGCAGCCCTGGGACGTGGGCAGTGAGTGCCAGGGGCACCTCCTCCATGTATACAGCTTCATTCTGCCCCACGACCTCCTGCACAGTGCGCTCTACTGTCCGGAGCTGCTCGGGGGTTAGCGGGGCCTGAGAGGGTGAGTGAAATGGGAGGGTCGACAGACATCAGTCCTATTCCTGGAAATGATGGGCTAAGGAGTGGTTTATGTTCCTGGAGTCAGCCCTAGGTTCTACCCTCCCCAGGTAGTAGCTGGCATGTAACCGCCGCTCAATAAATGTTGGTGAAGCAGACAGCTTATTTATTTATTTTTCTTCTCAGTCACCTGGGAGCTGGGCCTATGGAAGCTGCAGACTTTTTTATAGAAAGTTGATGGGGGACAAAAACATCCTAAAGCAAAAAAAGAACACTGTGCTCTCGGGAGTGGATCGACAGGGGCAGCCAATGCCAGAGAAATACAGGGAAGGGTTGTGGGAGCAGTGAGATGGGACCAGTCAGGAAGTGCTTCCTAGAGAAAGGATTTGAACAGATGTGCAGGGTGTGGGGGGAAAGGGCAGCAGCAGATAGCAAGAACAGTTTGGGTGACTATAGTGAAAGCAGTGTCCTGCTGGAGGGTCTCTGGGGTCCTGCACTTGAGCAGGAGGGCCCTATTGTCCAGCCTGACCTCTTATTGAGGGGTGCTGAGGTCCCACAAGATACAACAGCAGTGCTCGCCCACAGCTTGGGTCCTCAGACTAGTCAGCCCCCCTCAACAAGGCAGCTTGCCTGTTTTGAAGCACATCGCCTCCCTCAAAGTCCTTCTGTGCCCAGCTCACCTGGGTGGCCACATCGAAGCGCAGTCGTTCAGGGTTGAGCTGGGAGCCCCGCTGCTCTGTGCTGGGGCCGAGGGTCTGTCGCAGCGCCCAGTTCAGCAGGTGGGTGGCCGTGTGTTTCTCCATGCAGCTCAGACGCCAGGCCTGGAATGCTTTTGTCACCCAGGGTCCCCGTGAGGGTAGGGTTAGGGGAGGGCTACAAGAGCTGCTGTTGTAGGACCCTTACCTTATCCACATACAGCTGTACCTGATCCCCTACGTGCAGGCTCTCCGGGGCCACCACCTCATGCAGGATGAAGCCCCCACAGACCTGGGCCCGGGCCACTGGGAACAGCACATCCTTGGACAGGACAGGGCAAGATAACAGAGTGACTGTGTGTACCCTTCCCTTCCGCTCGGCTCTCATCCAGGCTGGCTAGGGCGGAGGATGCTCACCTGCTGCCCTGCCCGCACCAGGTAGCCACGGTCTGAAGCCTGACCCCCCTGTTCCGCGTAGAAGTTGGTCCTGTCCAAGAGAAGACCACAGCGCTGGCCTGGCCCCACGGAGGCCGCGGCACTCCCGTCCTCTGAATACAGTCGTAGCACCTGGGCCTCACAGAGGCTAAACTCTGCCGGGGGCACAAGGATTAACTGTGTCGGGCATGGGCTGGGATGTGCTATGTGGGTTTGGGACTTGAGAAAGGCATCGGGCTGGGGCGGACAGAGAGGGTTCTTCCAGAAGGTCGAGACAGCGACCCCTGCTGGGTACTCCCGGCAACGCAAGAGAGGCAGCCACCCTCTCCCTGTCAAGGTCAGGTAAGTTTGTGGCCACAGCTTTGGTCCAGGTTCTCACCATAATCCCCGCTGGGTCCCAAAGAGTAGTTGTATTTGGGGCTGTCATCAGTGGGGGGCACCCCTTGACGCTGCAGCTCCCCCAGCACATGGATGTTGAGACGCAGTCCCTGCTCCTGAACTGACTCAGTCTGCTGGGCCCGTTGCTACGGGAGAGGTGATAGGTGATGGACACACAGAGAACGTCTCCTGGAGCCTGGCCCCTGTGGACCCTGAAGTCGGCCTGGGTAAGTCCTCGGGATCTTGCTGGCTACTAGAGGTCATCATGCGGGCTCCCCGGGGTCAGGCCTCCCTGCCTGCCAGCACACCCTGGGGCTCTTTAGAATGCTGTGCTGACCTCTCCCCTTCTGCTCCCATTCGGTCACTGGTGCTAGTTTTTCCTCTTTATGGACTCTGAGGAGCATCTGGGGTTCTGTTCCACTAACCCCGTGGATGAGGGGACAAACCTTGCCTTAACCTCTTGACTCTTTACCAGCTGCAGCTCTTGTTGGGGAAGGAGCGACTGGGTCCCTACAGAACCCTGTACCTGGGCTTCCTCCTGGGCTAGACGGTCCAGTCCTGCAGAGTCTATCTGCACCCCCTTCTCCTCCAGCATCAGCTGCACCAGGTCCAGGGGAAGCCCCAAGTTCCCAGACAGTGACAATGACCAGGCCACTTCAGCTATGAGAAAAGAGGTCAGACAGTGATGGAGGCAGGGGGAGGCAAATCAGGAGGAAGAGGGCCAGTCTGGACTTTCACAATCCCCATATGGGAGCCACCAAGTTACCAAGCACAAGTGTCTCCTCCCCTATTGGGCATGCTCCAAGATGAGGGGTCACCTCCAGGCTTTGGGCTCTAAGGGTCAAAGTCAGGAGCGGCCCTTTGGAGTTAGGGCCAAATGACATCTTGGCTCTCTGTGTAAATATGAAGCTGACCTTGGAAAGCAGGGACCAGAGGCAGGGCTGGGGGGCAGTGCTGGAGGAACAGTGGGTGAAGTGGGTGTGTGTGTGAAGCTGGCCCAGAGCTCTGGTCTCTGCGAGTTCCTCTTGCCTTGGCAGGTATCCCACTCACCAGGGAACAGATCCGAAGGCCCCAGCTGCTTCAGGGTGCGATCGATGATCCGCCGGCCCCGCTGCAGGGAGGCCAGGAAAGCGGCCTCGTCCTCTGACACCAGTCTGGCTATCTGAAGTGGGGCAGGGTGGGGCTGGAGCTGGGGCTTCTTGGAAAGGGGCTTTGCTCTGCGGCTCTCCTGGAAGCCCCTGCCTCCCCATCTGAATCTGTACCTGGGCCGAGTTCTTCTGCAGTTCTGGGTAAGCGGCTCCCTAGGGAGGATGGAAAGCGTGGAGGAGACGGGACAGGCACACAGCCCAGCACGTCTTGCAACCTGGCATCAAGGGACACCTGCCCCGGACACGCAGACACTGGGGTACTAGGGTGTGTGTGTGAGGAGGGTCTCCCAAAAGGGGAAGGGAATCTCAAAGGTTGGACGCTAGAGTGGGGCATTGCTGGGGCTCAGTAGGGGGCTGGGTGGAGAGGAAGCGCTGTCCTTACCAGAGTCTCCACCACCACTGGCACCAGGCTGCCTAGGAATCCAGGTGGTGCCTGCAAGACCTCCATGGAGAACCTCACGGCTCGGCGGAGAATTCGACGGAGAACCAGCCTGGAGCGTAGAACCCAAGTATGAAACCCCAACACCCCCCTGGCCAGCCACATGGAGAGTGGGGAGCTCCCCTTACTCCCCACCTCTCCATTCCCTTCCTCCCTCATCCTGTACCTCCTCGTCCCTCACTGGGTTCAGACTCACGGGGCACCTGACATCCCGGGGTTGACACCATCGGCAATACAGACGCTCAGCGTGCGGATGTGGTCGGCCACCACGCGGTATGCTGTGTCTATCCGCCCCTCATCTGCCGCCCCTACCTGGCCTGAGTAACGGGGCACCCCACAGCCCTGGAAAGCAGGAGAGAAGGAGATAAGCTGTGACCCTGCCTGATGCAGCCAAGGCATATGCCCTAAAGCCGACTTCCTCCAGAACTTTCTTCTGAAGCAGTCACTGGAGCTTGGGCGCCGGTCCTGGCAATCATGGGTTTGGGTTTGACATCAAGTGACCACAGCGGTGAACACCTGCTGACTCGCCACTGTCAGAACAGGTGTGTCCTTGAAGGATGTGCCATCGCCCCACACGCATCCCTCTAGGAGGTACTGTTATCCTGGCTTTAAAAAGAGGACAGCAAGATCATACAGCTCCTCGGAAGCAGACGTGACATTGGAACCCGACTGGTCTGGCCTCCTGCTGGCTTCTCTGGTTCTCCTGGGGCAGGAGAGCAGAAGATAGAGCCGAGCTGGTCTGCGTGAGGGCTCCACGGAAGGCTGCTTAATCCACCTAGCTCTGACCCAGGCTCCCCGTGTCCTGTCACTCATTGTGCTTCTTTAGTTACTCCCACCAGTGGTTTTCCCTTCAACCTCTGTGAGATCTCTCACTCTCTCTCTGTTGTGTGTGACATGTGTGTGTGTTTATGTGTGTATAGGCCATAGGTTGATATCGGATTATTTCTCAGTCCCTCTCTAACTTACTTAAAAAATGTTAGTTATTTGAGAGGGGAGGGAGAAAGAGAGAGAGAGAGAGAGAGACAGAGAGGCATTAATGTATGTTATATAGGTGGAGGTCAGAGGACAACTTTTGCAAGTCGGTTCTCTTCTTCCACTATGTGGGCACTTGGGATCAAACTTGGGTCCCCAGATTTGCTCACAGACTTGTTTACTCATTGAACCATTTTGGCAGCAGCTTCTCCTTATTTTTTGAGATGGGATTTCTCACTGCATCTGGGAGGGTTTCAACATACTTTTTTTTGGTCTTTTTTTTTTTTTTTTTTTTTTTTTTTTTTTTAAATTTTTTTTTTTATTATTATTATTTATTCAACTGTGCACATGTGCATGTGTATGTGCCCGCGCGTGTGTGTGTCTGTGTGTGTGTGCCCCTGTATGTGTAGAACCACGGACGAATTCGCGAACCACCATGGACGCCTCCACCCCTTCTGCCCGGGATTCACAAGCTCCGCCCTACCAGGACCAGAAGCGCAGGCCGCCCCCGCTTCCGCCTGGCATCTATACGTGGGATCTGGGATCCGAACTCAGGACCTCCGCCTGCAGAGGCGCAGGCTTATACCCCTGAGCCACCTCTTCAGCCATGTTTTGGTCTTTTGAATTTATCTTTTTTTTTTTTTTTTGCGGTGCTGGGGACCGAACCCAGGGTCTCGCGCTTGCTAGGCAAGTGCTCTACCACTAAGCTAAATCCCCAACCCCTCAACATACTTTTTGAGTAGATGAAGGAAGGAGTTAGGGGCAACATCCTGGTCTCACACCTGACACCTGGGATCTTGGCTAGTCCCGTCCCCACATGCTGACAACGGCTGCACTGTCAGCAAGCACAGACGCCATGGAGCTGGGGGCTGGCGATGAGGGAGGCGACCTCACCTGGTGTATGGCGTCGAGCAACGGAGAGAAGAGGTCAGTGTCGTAGGTGGAGCGCTTGCCCTGCAGTATGGCCACCAGCCTTTCCAGGCCCATGCCCGTGTCCACGTGCCTCTGGGGCAGCGGCTGCAGGCTTCCGTTTGCCTCTCTGGCCAGGAAAGGGGTGCAAGGTGAGGCTGACTGAGAATGGTGTGAGATGGACACCCAAGTTCAGCAGAGGAATGAGGAGGAGCACAGGGGCTGGGGGTGGCAAGAGGGTGAACGGCAGCGTTCTCCTCTCCCACCATTCAACGGCAACGATGAAGGCCTTGGGTGCTGTCCTTTCTCAAAAAGGACACTTGTGATGGCTAATATTAACTGCTAGCTTGACGCCTAGCAGGCTGGTCCAGGTCCACCTGAGAATTTTCTAGATTAAAGCTGGCCTCTGAGGGACTCTCTCAATGTCATGATTGACATGGGAAGACTCAGTCCACTGTCTCTCCGTAATGATGGAGAGAGCTAGCTGAGTATTGGCTGTGATATGACCTGTTTCCTTAGCTCCTCCTGCTGTGATTCTCCTGCCACGATGGACTATGACCTGGAACGATGAGTGGGAATAAGTCCCTTCTTCCCCTAAGTTGTTTCCATCATGTGTTTTACTGTAGCAACGTATATAAATCTAAAACATCAAGGGAAGCGCACATATCAGTGGGTGGCCTAAAGAGAGGCTCGGGCCCCTACAGGAGTAGACAAGTCAAGTGCACCCTGGGGTCGTAGAATCGTACAAGTGGAAGAGGGTGAGAAGGAGTGGGAGGGAATGATGAAGGGAGGGAAGGGGTGGGAGGGATGAATCTCAATATGTTTGTAAAAATAGAAAAAAATAAAAATGGGAATAAACAAAGCTAAAACATCCACTTTTATCCCTTGGCCCGGAGCCACACGTGCCTACTGGGACAGAATTCTTTGCCTTTACAAAAAGACATGTCCAGGTTAGAAGAAAATCATAGCAGCCACCAAGTTCAACTCCATCAAATGGTAAGAGAGAAGTAAAGTGGTTTAAACCGTCAGGAGCAAGAAGGATGAAACCAGCTGCTATCAGACAGTGTTAATTAACTATGTGCTGGTGCCTACTGGCCGCCTTTTTCATTTCAGCTGGGCATTCTCCTCTTCAACCCTCATTACCTGTTGTGCTGCATGAAGACCAGATTCCACAGTTCCACCAGCTGGGGTTCTCCTACCCCACCAGCCAGGTCGTAGTGGATCTCGGTGCAGGGCCCACAGGGGCCAGTGTCCCCCATCTCCCAGAAGTTCTCTTGTGGTCCGAAGGAAAGCATGTGGCTGGCAGGTACTCTGGGGACAACAGGTGAGCTATGAGAGACAGACTGAGAAGCTGGGTCCCCCTTTGCCATGACTATCCCTCTCCCAAGTCCAGCTCGAAGGCACAGGGCTGACCTATAGTATCGTGGGTTGTGCTCAACTCTAGGGACAGATGCTAGTAGTGTTTTCAAGTTCTCCTGCTATCAGGAGTGGACGGAAGGGGGTTGACTTACCCCAAGCTGAGCCAGATGTCTCTGCTCTCTAGGTCTGGGTCTAGCCCTGCTTTGGGGTCACCACCAAAGTAGGACACCCACAGCCTGTCCTTGGGGATCCTATAGACCTGAGTCAGCAGTTCCCAGGCCATGCTGCAAGCCTCCTCCTGCAGTAGAAACCATTGTAAGGAAGGGAAGAAAGGCGGCAAGAGGCAGGCTACACGGACATACCAGTCAGGCCATGTGAATTCCTGTCCATTTCTGCCTTGAGGGTTTTTTTCCCTTTTTTATTTTCTGCCTAGAATATTTCCTTCTAAAGTGGATCTTCTTTCTAGTCCAGAAATACCACTATCTATATGAATTCTTCCAGTCACTCTGGCCCTGGGGTGACCTTAAATCTCAGTAGCTCGGCTGCCTGGTTATTTGTTTATATTTGATCAGCCATTAGGTAAGAGATAGTCCCTGCCTTCAAGGGACTCATAATCCAATTGGGTAAGTGAGACATATTCAGTATTCACCTCTTTCTCTTTGTATGTCTTTCTCTCTAACACTCGTTCTCCTTTCTCTTTGACGGAATCTCATGAATGCCAGGCTAGCCTGGAACTTGCTATGTAGCTGAAAATGGCTCTGAATTTCCCATTCTTCTGCTTTTATATCCAAGTGCTAGAATCACAGGCATGCGTCATCACACTCACTTTTATGCAGTGCTGGGGATCAAGCCTTAGGCTCTGTGCATGCTGAGCAAGCACTCTACTAACTGAGCTTCATGCCGAGCCCCTCCCACTCCACATCTTGTCTAGCATTTTGTCTCTGTATTTAGCATGAGGACCTCCCTAAACAGACAGTTAATGGAGACTTCAAGGACTGGCCTTGAAGTCCTTCCTGGCTGTCCTGGTTTGAATGTGGGTTGTCCCCCACAAGCTAATGTGTTTGCATCCTTAGCAGTTGTTAATGTTTGCAGAAGTTGTGGAACCTTTGGGAGGTTGAGCCCGCCTGGAGGAAGACACGTCACCAGGGGGTGGGTCTTGAGGTTTGGTAGCTCAGACCTGCTTCTTTCAGATTTCCTTTCTCTTTTTGTCTTCATTATGGCTGTGGTGATCTGAATCCCCCTCCTGCTTCAGCCTCTAGTCATGCCTTCTGCTGCATCATTTCTGCCATATTGCACTAGATCCCCTCTGGAACCGTAAGCCAAGTAGATCTCCCTTTGTCTCATAGCAATAAAACTGCACACTTAGCTGACCACTGCCTCTTGACTGTAGAACTCACCTTAAAATATTCGCCCCCAAAAGCCCAGTTGCCCAGCATCTCAAAGAAAGTATGATGGGAGAGGTCTCGGCCTACATCCTCCAGGTCATTGTGGCGCCCACCAGCCCTCACACACTTCTGGCTGTTTGCTACACGACGGAAGCTTGCCATTTCACTCCGTGGATCCACTGTGCCCAGGAAGACAGGCTTGAACTGGAAATACAGAAAGTGGAGCAGGGGAAACCTCAGTTCCGCAATAATGGCAACGTGGGCAGCGAAAGGCTAAGATCGTGAGAGTGTCACAGTGGTCTGGAACCAGGCAGACATCCTGGGAATCCCGGTAGCCATCTCTGGAGTATGTGAGGCAGAGAAAGTGTAAATACATCTTAACCAAAGACCTATTAAAATGGAAAAAAAAAAAAATCCAGCGAAATTTGTAGATCAACGAAGCCTAGTGAAAATGCACAAAGTCGGAAGCTTAGAAAACATTACTTAGCACATAGTAGGTGTTCAATAAACATTACTTAATAGATGACCTATCTTTATTTAAAAAATACTCTTCCCCTGGTTGCTTGCCCCATCTGACTCCACACCCGCTACGCAAAGACCCAAAACACAATTTCTATCCAGAAGTTGCCAAGTGCAGGCCCTGATCCCGCCCCCAAGCATTTCTACCCAACCACATACCGCCCTTCTTTCCCCTAAGTCCCGCCCCTCGCTTGCTTCGCCCAATCGTGAAGCGTCTTTATCCGGTAATCTCCCGAGCCCCGCCCCCTCGGGAGCTGCGGCCCAGCCCCACCTGGTTCATGCCCGCATTGACGAAGAGCAGACTGGGGTCGCCGCGGGGCCGCACGGAAGCCGAGGGTACCACTCGGTGGCCGTGGCGATCCCGGAAGAAGCTCAGGAAGGTGGCCCGCACGGCCGATCCGTGGGCTGGGGGGGGCTCGGTGGAGAACGACCGATGGCTCGGGCCGTCCCGGAGGGGCGACCTTCGGACGGCTCGCCGCAGCCGCCCGGCCACCGCCGCCACCGCCGCCATCTTAACTGCGGTCAGCGGCTTCACAGGGAGCCAAAGAGCTGCTGGGAAAGGAAGCCAAGTGGTTCCTGCAGCGACCCCTAGCGAGTGGAAGACTTAGAGCAGCTTCCGCTCCTAGGTGCAGGAAACTGGGGAGGAAAGGAGTATGTCTCCAGCAGGCCGCCTAACAGCGCCTTGCACATAGTAGGCCCTTAATGAATCTAGAAGTAAACAGCTATTCCTACAGAGTCTACCGTGTGCTTTGATGATTTTGGACGTTTTTAATAAAATTAGCAAAATGTTGCCCTCTGGAATCTGTACTCTAATTCAACTGTTAATGCTTGCTAAGCTTGCAGAGTTACAAGCCGGGCTGCAGTGAACAGGAGTGGACACTATTCGGTGCGTTTATTGGGTGTTTTGTGGTTTTTATTTTCAGGCTGAGGAGAAAAGACAGAAGAGACACGTGTTCCTTCAAGAGGTGGTCAACAAATCCTGAGCACTTTTAAGTGCCAAGCACTGTTTTAGGACTTTGCCAGTTCCCTTCTGCCCTTGGTTTTGGAGATGGCCACTTTGTCCTGAGGGACTGAAGCAGGCTCTTTGGCACAGGAGTCTGGCGGAGACTCAGAAGTCAAACGGCAACTGCTCCATTATTAATCACTTAATAACATTTGGTCTTTTAATTTGCCTGAGGTTGAGAGAATCCAGGTCGCCAGGTCAGGACAGAGCTGTTGGCTGAAATCTGCAGAGATTACTCTCCATGGCCTCCCAAATGCTTTGAGGTTTTGTGAGTCTTTCTTTAGGGTAAGAGACACCTGCCCTCAACCCCTTGTCTTTCTGTCAGTGGTAGCAGCTGTGACCCTGAAGACCACAGGCCTGTGGGTGCAGCAGGACTGTCAGGGGCTTCTCATGAGGACTTCAGATCTTCCTCTGAGAAAAGTAAAGGGAGAAGGAAATTTGCCAATATTAAGGCCCAATAAGATAGCTCAACAGAAAAGCTGTTTATAAGCTCCTGCTTATAAACTTGGGGACCTGAGTTTGATCCCCGGTGGAAACCCATATGACTTCTGAAAGTTGTCCTTTGACTTTCACTGTGCACATAGCATTTGTGTACTCTTTCTCTCCTTCCCTCCTCTTTCTATGTTAAATAAGTAATAAATACTCATTAGGGGCAACAGAACCAAGGTCACAAAGAAGGCCCTGGCCATCCAGGATGTTCTTTTGGCCAACAATCTTTGTGTGTTATGTTACTTTAGTCTTTGAAGCACAGATTCCTGTGGGAGCATACAGTCTATTTTGGACTTGAGTTTCTATAGCAATAGTGAATTCTCAGCTTTGTATTTGTGTGTGTGTGTGTGCGCGCGCGTGTGAATACACACACCATTCTGGCCCGCCTGTGAGTTGCTGAGAACTCTCTTATTTGTGCCTCCTGTCTCCTCATAGGGGTTCTAGAGTTATAGACACTTGTGCTATGCATTCAGCTTTTATTTGTAGGACAAGGACTTTCACCCACTGAGCATCTCCCTAGCCCTCAGTTTTGTACTCTAACAAGCCTTGTATTTATTCCTTTCCCTTGTTTTCCCTTTTGCCCACATATATTAAAGTTGTGTGAAAGTATGTTTAGCCTGTTTTGGATTATCTGGTATTTTTGAAATAGGAACCTAAAGTGCAGACAGGGATTTCTATGACTGATGACCTCGAGAAAGGACTGTGAAATTCTTTCCCAAACTGAGGCAAACTGTTCTGCTAGATAAATATAGCAGGGCCTTCTGTGGTGTGTGTGTGTGTGTGTGTGTGTGTGTGTGTGTGTGTGTGTGTGTGTGTAGGGGAGGGGCTCAATCTGGGATGTCAACTTTTTCTGATTTTTGCCTGGAGTCTTTGAGTTACATGTTTTAGATTAACTGGAGCTAGTATGCTCCTTTTAAAATGACATTATTGGGGCTAAGGATGCGGCTCAGATGCTAGAGTGGATTTGATCCTTAGATATGGATGCATATCTATAACCCCAGATAACTTGGGAGACGGACTGGGCTGGAGAGGTGGCTCAGGGGTTAAGCTTCTGCCTTGCAGGCAGAAGGTCCTGAGTGCGGATCCTAGACCCCACGTACTCAGATCCTAGACCCCACGTATAGACGCCAGGCGGAAGCGGGGGTGGCCTGCATTTCTGGTCCTGGTAGGGCAGAGCCTGTGAATCCTGGGGCAGAGTAAACAAGGAGGAGGTGGAGGCGTCCATGGTGGTTCCCGAATTCGTCCATGGTTCTACATACACACACACACACACACACACATACACACCACACACACATACACACACCACACACACACACACACACACACAATTGAATAAATAAGAAAAAAAAAAACTTGGGAGACAGAGGCCTGAAGATCAGAAGGTTAAGGTCATCCTTGGCTACATGGGGAGTTGGAGGTCACCCTGGACTAGAGACCCTGTCTCAAAAGCCAAACAGAAACAACTTTTTAAAAAATAATATCTATTTAATTTATTTATTAAAATGAACTTTATTTTATTATAATAGTACCATGAAAACCACCTATTTAAGGTATGTGAAACTTTTTAGCATGTTCACTTGCCATTACTAGAGTCATTTCTAGAACATTCTTATTAGGTTTGAAATAAATCTGCATTTGTGAGCCATTAATCTACAGTCCTCCTTAGCTCCAGGCAGCCATTAGTTTTCTGTCTTTTTTTCCCTTTCACTGTATGTGCATGTATGTGGAAGGGAAAGTGCATACTTTTATGTATGTTTGCATATAGGCAGGTATGTATGTGTGCTCTTGCACATGTATGTATATGTGGTCTAAGGTCGATATCAGGAGTCATCACTCTTTTACCTTATCATCTTGAATCTGGGTCTCTATTTTAAACACACAGTGTGCCTTTAGGGGTAACTTAGTCAGTCAGTTTGCTCTGGTGAGTCCCAAGCTCTGCTTTCTGGGACTGGAATTACAGAGAACTATCATGCAGACCTGCTATGACATGAGATCTTAAGATCTGAACTCTGGTCCTTTTGCTTTGCATGGGACTCTTATAATATGTGCTCTTTTGTCATTGGCTTCTTAGCAGAATATTTTCTGGTTTTTTTGTATGTGTGTAGGTGCAGGTGTGTACATACGTAGATTGTGTGTGTGTGTGTGTGTGTGTGTGTGTGTGTGTGTGTGTGTGTAGAAGACCATTGTATGTACTGTGGAGACCCAAGTAACTTGAGGGAATCATCTACCTCCTTATTGCTTAGCTCCGGGATTTTCTAGACTCCGCCTTCCAGGAGCAGAAGTGCAAGCCACTGCCATATCCATCCAGCATTTTTACGTGGGATCTGGGGATCTGAACTCGGGTCCTTCTGCTTTCAAGACAAAGGCTGAACCCCTGAGCCATCTCTTCTGCCCAGCATAATATTTTCAAGGTTCATCTTGTAGCATGTATGGTAAGTTTTTAGAAGTATATTTTTTCACTTGCTGCTGTTAGAAGTAGTTTTCCCCTCTCTTACTATTGTCTGCCTTTGCTGTTAAAAAGCATCCCTTTTGTGAGAGGGTGATATTCTTTGGTGAGTCATTTCTGGGTATGTAGTTCCTGGCCAAGCAAAGTGGTTTTTCTAGAACCGGGAATGTGTCTGTTCTGATGAGGAAATTAAACTGAAGGTCTGTACAGGATCCCTGGGGATGGGAGAAAGCTTGCCAGACGAGGAACTTATTGACCTGGAGACCTGTCTCAGGACTACTGAGTACTGACTGGTTCAGTCTCTTAATATTTGGGGAAGTTTCATCTTGTTTTCTGGGATTTCGTCAGCTGGTTGTTCGAGAGAGCTGCGCTTTGTCTTCTCAAGGTCTCAGATTTCTGTTAGCTGTCATTTGGCCTCATATCTTGGAAGATCCCAGGCACCCATTTTCTGACACCTCCCCTTCCCTGTTTCACCTCCTTTAAAAGAAGCATCACCCTTATCCTGAGGCAGGGGGTGGGAGGGGTGGGAATCATCCTTTTCGATCCTTTTCTGGTTTCCTCTTCGACTTTGAGATCAGGAACCCAAAGTGGTGACAGACATGTTCTGCCCTGAACCGAGGGACTTTTCATCCGTAACGGTCCGCAGGGACCCAGCTTTGGGCACTTCCTTTTATAAAGGCTGTCTTTTTGCAGTAGGGTAAGAGGCTTCCTTGGTTTGAAGTATATTTCTGGAATTGCTTTATCTGGAGTGTGAAAGCAATAATGCCTGTCAGATGACAACGGAAATGGGTCTCTTGTGAGTTTGTTAAAAATACAAACGCTGATCAGGTAGTCCTGGGATGGGATTCCAACAGGGAAAAAGAGTTCCTATCTGACTCTAGCATATTCCCAGGGGTGATGTGCTGCCACTAGTCTTCTAGACAGAACCTTAAGTGGCAGGGATGTAGCAGAGGATTGGAGGAGAATGCAGACACAGGCTTTGGGAAGAGTTCTTTTGCCTGTTGGAGGGAGAGGTGGCTAATGCTAATGCTTGGGTGGCTCATTCTGAAGCCGGTGGGCGGAGTCCAGGGCTAGTCAGCAGCTACTGCTGGCTCCCTTATGCCCATTGGTTCCAGATGTCAGAAGATTGTCGCAAGTTGGGGGGGAGGAGACAAGAGATGCTTTCAGGATAAGATGCTCAGTGTAGCTCATCAGGATCTGCCAGGGATCAGGAATTCAAGGATTCGTGACTCCCCACAGAAGCATAAAGCTACAGCTTAACATTATGTATTTAAAAATCATTACATTGGGCTGCACAGGAAAACCTTTGCCTCACAAGCAAAGGGACCGAAGTTCAGATTCTCAAATCTCAAGTGAAAATGCTGGACAGATGTAGTGCCTGCTGTAATTCTGGTCCTAGAAGGCAGAGCCTGGAAAAACTTCAAAGCAAAGCAATAAGGAGGTAGAGCAACCAGGATGATTCCTGATGTCATCCTTGGACCTTCACAGGCATACACACTCATTCAAGTGCCCTCTTGTACACACACACACACACACACACACACACACACACACACACACACACAGCATATGCATGCAGGCACATGCAGGCGCATAGAAATTATTACATTGTAAATAGTTAGATATGAACCTACAGAACACACTCAGTTTTGCCACTTAATCTGAAAAACCTATGATTAATCATAATCATACGATTATCGTGTGATCCTTTAAAAATTGTTTACCAATTTTTGCATTAAAGTTTGTTTAAAAATTTTATATGTCTTGTACTTACCTGGCATGGGAGACACCATGATCACAAAGGTGGTTTTCCCAGGGTGAGGCTTGCACTCCCGATGTGATGACCCCTTTGATTTCCCCAAATGTGGGAAACTCGACTGTGTTCGTGCTTTCCTCTAACAAAAAAATTGTATGTCTTAATAAAACACAAATTTAGAAACCCAAGCAAAAGAAACGTCAAAATTATTAGAAAGCAAACATCTTGGGCTCTTAGGTAGAACACCTGCTTAGCATATGTGTGGCCTTTGGTTTGATTCCCTAACATGAAAACAGAACAAAACCCCACAAATAAAGAAAAGAAGCAGCCTGGCTATACACCACCTTAAAACAGAACTTGGCAGCTGGGCCGGGAGGATGGCCCAGTGGTGATACCGCTTACCATACAAACAAGAAGATCTGAATCCAGATCTCAGGATCCCACATAAAATATCAGGGGGGCATGGTGGCCTGCCCGTAATTCCAGTGAGAAGGCTGGCCCTGCGATCCTCAGAGTAAGCTGGCTAGTCGTACTAACCCTATAGGTGAGCTCTGGCTTCCAACCTTGAGAGAATGAGTGGAAGATGATTCCTGACATAGCCTTGGGTCTCCAACTGCACTTGCACACTCATGCACACATCCCTGAACATATGTATATATATATACACACACGTACATATACATATATATACACACAAGTACACACATGTCTCCCACACATGAAAACATGCATACATATATATATATGCATCCATACACACACACATGAAAAATGGGAAATTGGCCGCTACCCTAGGATCCCTCCATGGTCTCTGTTCCACCCTAGCCACTGTCGTCTTCCTAAAGAGATCCACTCCACTGACTTTCATAGTTACCACTGCTTTGTAGTTCTTCCTCCCCTCACGTCACAAGTCAATTATACAACGTAATGTAGTTATTTTTACATTTACATACAGGTATAATTACATACACACGTATACAATAAATATACATTATCAATGTCACATTCTTGGTTTGCATTTTGTTTTTCTTTTCTTTTTTAATTTCCATTATAAAATTTTCATTTCTAGCCCAACAACATAGCTCAACAGGCAAGGTGATTGCTTGAAAACCTGGTAATCTTAGTTCAGTCCTAGAATCCCATTTAATGGAAGGAGAAAACTGACCTCCAAAAGTTGTCCTCTGATTTCCTTCCATGCTATTAAGTTATGGCATGTATGAGTTCTCTCTCTCTCTCAATATTATTTTTTCATTTCCGGGCTGGAGAGATGGCATAGGGGTTAAGACTGTCTCACAAGCAGAAAGTCCCGAGTTTGGATCCTAGGTCACATGTAAAAATGTCAGGTGGAAACATCTTCGGCTTACACTCTGGCCCTGGTGGGCGGAGCCTGGGAAATCCCAGAGTGAAGCAAAAAGAAGTAAAAACAATCCAAGATGATTCCCAAAGTCACCCTTGGTCCTCCACAGGGACCCACAGTTTCCTCGCTCTCTTTCTCTAACACACACACGCATTACACACACAAACTAACTAACTAACTAACTAAATAAAGTTTTAAAAATTGCCTTATTTTTTCATTTCTACCAATGTATGCGTGCAGTGTAATGCATGTGTATCCATGCTCACGTGTAGGAGCACATGTGCGAGTGTGAGCACGCATGTGTATGTGCATATGCTTGCGGAGGCCTGAAGTTGACCTTGGGTGTCTTCCTCCGCTGCACTCCACTTTGTGTATTCAGGCAGGGTCTCCTAGTTGAATCCAGAACTCATCGATATGCCAGTTTGCCTTGGGGGATCCCCTGTCTCTGCCTCCCCAGTGCTGGGATCATAGGCAGCGGTTACTCCTGCCCAACTTTTGCCTGGGTTCTGACAATGAGAATTCAGATGGGGCATGTGCTTTACTCAGTGAGTCATCTCTCCAGGCCCTTCTTTTTCTGGCGACAGAGTTTCCTGTAACACAGGCTGGCCTCAAACTGTTCGATGTGGGCGAGGATGATCTTGAACTCCAAATTCTCTCCAAATTCATGTAATCTTGTTTACATGAAGCTGGAGACGAAGCCCAGGGCCTTCTGAATGCTAGGCGCACTCTAGTAATTGAGCCATGTTACCACACTCAATTTGCATTGTCATCATGGAGATGCACATTCTTAGCTGTCATATTTTTGTCCTATCCCCTTTGTTGTTTGTTTGAGATAGGATCTCATTCTGTTGCCAAAGCTGGCCTTGAACTCCTAAACTGAAGTGACTCTCTCAGCCTAGCCTCTCTAGTGCTGGGATCACAGGTATGTGCTACCAAAACTGGCCTATTGGTTGTGGTTTGTTTGTTTATGAAGTTAATTTGGTAAGAATTTTAGTTTCTCATTCATGCAACAAAATACCTGACCTCAGCTTAGGAGGAGAAAAGGTTCTTTGGCTCCTAACTCCCAGTAACTGTCCATCATCGTGAGGAAGGATGCAGAGGTAGGAGCCTGAGGCAGCTGGTCCTGACACATCCATCTGTCTTCCCTGTTTCAGGAAGATCAGAACCTGAATGTGGAGATCTGTGGGCACAGATTTGGATCCCCTTGGGATGGGCATAGATGTTCTTTTACCAGAAGGTGTATTCACACTTGATTGTCTATCTTTCTGTCGTCTTAGCAACACTGATTACATAATGCCTGTTTCTGTCGATTCAGTAGAGCTTGCAACACAACATGGCAGTATACTAATTCTCTCAGCTCCTTTTCATAGATGAATTAGATTCTTTCCCCCAAAGAGATACTTCTCCTGATCTCTTATTCATTAGCCAGTGATACAGTTAATGTAGAAAAATAGGAATCTTTCACCGCTCCCTTTAGTTATCAGTGTTCAAGAGAATACATTTGTTTTCTAGTTGCTCTCCAAAGGTGAGCCTTTATTACATTTTTGCCATCAATAAAAACTGAGGGCTTTGAGCTACTTGATGGTCAGTGCATTGAAGCTGTCGTTTCTGTTTAACTGTTCAGCCAAGGTGGATTTCCAGTTGGGTTTGCCACTGAGACATCTTCCCTGCCACTTCTCTCACTGTGATGCCCTGCACAGCAAGGAAGTTTTGGGAAGTACTTACTTTTCAGGAAAGAGGATATGGTGAGCATTTCAGTTCATTTTGATTATTGTTTTTGTTCTGGCAGCACTATGGATTGAACAGGCAACTCTTGAAGTTCTATGTACTTACTCCACCACTGCCCCAGTGCTGTCCACTTTGAAATGCAGTAGAATGGGATGGGTGGATGGATGCTAAGATATGCATGGGTGGATGAAAAAATGAATGGATGGTTGGATGGATGAATGGATGGTTAGATGATTGGATAGATGTTTAGATGGATGAATGAATGGATGAATGGATGGTTAGATGAATGGATGGTTAAATGGATGGATGACAAGTTGTATGTATATATGTATATGTGGATGGATGGATGTTTGGTTGTTTGGTTAGAAGGGTGGATAGATGATGGATGGATGGTTAGATGGATTGATGACTAAATGTTTCATGCAGCACACAGCATGTAGGTTGGACTTGAAAAGGGAGTCGTGAGAGTTTAACAAAGTGGGGGACTAGGAGACACTCTACCTAGCTCAAAGACTAAGGTGGAAGCCCCGAGTCTTACTCCCAGTAAGCCTTTATTTTCTGAGCCGGCACAGGGTTCAAAGACTGGGTATAAAAAAAAAAGCTTCCTTTTGGGCTGTCAGGGGATTATCTAAGCAACAGTGGAAGGTTTTCAAGGCAGACCGTGATTTTAGGTACGACTATGTGTTCCAAAGCTCCTTTGATTTTAATTTTTTTTTATTATTATTATTATTATTTATTCAACTGTGCGCATGTGCGTGTGTATGTGCACCGCGTGTGTGTGTCTGTGTGTGTGTGTGTCTGTGTATGTGTAGAACCACGGACGAATTCGCAAACCACCATGGACGTCTCCACCTCCTTCTGCCCCGGGATTCACAGGCTCCGCCCTACCAGGACCAGAAGCACAGGCCACCCCCGCTTCCGCCTGGCGTCTATACGTGGGATCTGGGATCTGAACTCAGGATCTTCCGCCTGCAAGGCGGAGGCTTAACCCCTGAGCCACCTCTCCAGCCCAGCTCCTTTGATTTTAAATTAGACAACGAACACTGCTTTAAGATCTTGCATTAACATGGGATGCATATCTGACTTTGCCTCAGACAAGCATTTTCTAGAGGAAGGTGACTTTGCACATTCACCAAATGTTAATGCAAGGTTAATGCAAGGTTAGATGGATGGAGGGAGGGAAGTATGGAAGGAGAGAAGGAGGGATGCGGGGCAAGGTAAGAAGACGCATTCAGGAAAATATTGACAACTGTAGAGTGTAGCAATAAGTTTATTGCAATGGTTAATATTAATTTTCAACATGACACCTAGCAGACAGGTCTCTAGGCCTGCCTGAGAGGTATTTTATAAACTGAGTTTAACTGTCTGTGAGGGGTTATCTTGGTTGTGTAATCGGTGTGGGAAGACATAGCCTGTTGTGGGTGGGACCATTTCCCCAGGCAGGACATCCAGAATTGAATAAGAATGAGGACAGTTGAGCATTGGAAAACAAGCTTGCAAGTGCCTTGATTCATTGCCCTCTGCTCCTCCTGCAGATGTGCCCAGCTGCTTCAAGCTCCTGTTTTGGTAACTTTCCCTCGATGATAAACAACTGTACCCTTGAACTACAAGCTGGAATTAAACCCTTTCTCCCTTACACTGCGGGTCAGAGTATTTTGTTGCTCAAGAGCCTGCCTAGAGCTCAGCCTTCTTAGCCAGGCAGCTGAACCTCCAGCAGCCTATGGAGCTCCGGTGAGAAGTAGCAGAATGGCTTTACAAGGGGTGTGCAATTGAGAATATATTTTTATGTCGAACTGACAAAGATTAGGGTCCCAGATGGTGTTTTTTAATTTCCCCCTTTCTGGAGGAAACCTGGAATAAAGAGAGTCTTGTTGAGGTGCCTTAAACAGATCCACAAGAGTGAAAGGCAAAACCTGAAGTGTGTGGCTGACCTGCCAGGGCCCGTGACATGGCTTGTGGGTAAAGGTGCCTGCGTGAAAATCTGTCAACTTGAGTGGAAGGAGAGAAACAACTTCTGAAAGTTGTGTGTGTCTGTGTGAGTCTCTCTCTCTCATAAAATTTTAGAAAACAAAGAGGGCACGGTCCTGCATTTACTTGTGTAGCTCTAGAAGCGACATGTGAGAAAGATCCAAGCTCTGGGCTGGCCAGCTGGAGGCTGGGGTGGGATTGAAGGAAGCTTCTCTTGGATGCCTTTTGTAGGTTTGTTTCCTTTGCATGTGTGTGTACCCATATCCTGTTCATGTGTGTGTACATGTGGAGGTCAGAGTTCAGAATTAGATATCTTCCAAATATGCTTCTCCTCCTTATTTTTATGAGACAGGGTTTTTCGACAAACCTGGAGCTTGCTGATTGGGAGAGACTGGCTGGCCAGCAAGCCCAGGGACCTTCTTGTCTCTGCCTGAAAGCACTGGGCTTACACACACACACACATACACGCACATACACTCATGCATGTGCACATACACTCACATGTACACACACACAAGCATGCATTCACACACACATGCACGTGCAGATGCACACATATACACACACACACACACACACAGCTTATTGTGTGGACAGTGGGAATCTGAACTCAGAGGTCTTCATGCTAGTGTGGCTAGTACTTTACCAACTGAGCCATCTCCCCAGACCCTCTTGTGTAATTTTTGATTTTTGTCAGCTAGGTGAATGATTCTTTGTTCCAAACAAGATAAAGGATAAAAACAGAGAATGTGAAATGCTGTTCATTTATTCCTTAAGGAAGTTTCTCACCAACTCTTCTCTTTTTACAAAGATACGTGGGCAGGCCTTTTTCCTGAAGGTGAGATTTTGAAGACAGGGCCGTCTTCCAGAACATAGGCTTCCAGAACAAAGAAAGTGCCATGGGTGGCTGTGGTTCTTGGCACTCGGATGGACTTAGTTGTTGGGTACCTAACGTCCCTGTGGCTTCCTTCCTTCCCAGGGATGGAGATCATCATTCGGCTTTGGTTGAGAGAGCTCTTCTGCAAAAAGTATTTAATAAATCGGAACACAGAGTTCCATTATCCCTTCTTGAAATGGGGCTTCTGTCTGTCTGCAGGGATGTCTGGAGAACAGAGATGTGAACACCGAATTAGGCATCTCACATTAATGTGATTTTCATTCGCTATCAGTTTACCCCATTGCCTTTGAAATGCTATTAAAAATGCATGCAGGATGTGAGTAAGATAAAACACACTGAAATGCGAGTTGACTCTAATTTATAATAGCGCTCCGTTTCTCTGGCCCTTTAGCTTGCAGTGGCTTGAAGCCATCTGGGATGTGAGCAGAGTAGATATGAGCACAAGGAAACAGGCCTCTGAGCAGTGAGAGCTACTGTCAGGAAGCCCAGAAAGTCAACTTGGGGGACCCGAGAGTCAGCGACATACTTGATTTTCTTATTTAAAAATTTATCATTATTGCTAGTGGTGTATGGGGTATGTTAGGGTGTGTGTGTGTGTGTGTGTGTGTGTGTGTGTGTGTGTGTGTGTGACAGTGCATGTATGAAGGTCAGAGAACAACTTTGTGAGTTATTTCTCTCCTTCCACCTTTCTATGGTTTTGAGTGACTCAGGTCACCAGGCCTGTTCAGAGAGTACCTTTCCCCGCAGAACCATCTCCCTGACTCTGTGCTTTATATTATTACTAACGATTACCCCTCACTTGTTATGTACTGGGCCTCCACCCCAGGCCTCATGCATGCGAGGCAAATTTTCTACCGCTGAGTATGACCCAGCATCTTGGTAATATGCTTAATATGTGATACTGTTTAACTTTTATAATAACTTCATGTTGACAGAGCAGGAATTTGAACTGTGGCAGTCTGGCTCCAGAGCTAATGCTGCTTGTGTGTGTGTGTGTGTGTGTGTGAAATACACGTAATCCTAAAAGTTCACGTAGTTGGTCTTCCAGCTCTCTGTAGGATAGGAAAGAGGATCATAGCAATAAGCCACTTATGACACCAATAGACTTCACCACGGTGGCTGGGTCTCTTGCTGCTTGGAGTGGCCAAGTGGCTAAATGTCCCTGGAACACGAGCAGAAGCAAACAGTCCCAGGCCATCCAAGCTCTGCCTTTCTGCCTCTCTTTCTTCATAGACAAGGATGCAGTCTTAGGGGGGTCAGAATATTAAGGAGGGTCACAGCTGGTGATGAGAGCAGAGGATGGAAGGATCTTGGGTTGCTGGCCCTGCAGAGTCACCACGAGAACTGCAGACTTTATTCTTACATTGCTATAGGCAGCAGAAATAAATTTTCTGGCCAAAATCACCATTAAATCTCTGTAAAAGCTATCACCTTTGCAAGGCAATGAATACATCACATGTCGATAAAAATAGGTTAAGGTACGTTTGCTGTGTTTTGTGAACAAGCCAAGTGTCATGGTTTGAATGTGAGTTGCCCCCCACAGGGTCCTGTGGTTGAATCTTTAGCTGTGTTAATGTTCGGGAAGGTCGTGGGACCTCTAAGAGGTGGAGCCTTGCTGGAGGAAGGGATGTCCAGGGACCAGGCCCCGAGGTTTGGCAGTCCCGCCCTGCTTGCTCTGACATTCTTGCTCCCTCTGCCTCCTCGATGACTGTAGTGACCTGAGTTGAGCTTCTGCTTCTGCCTCCAGTCATTCCTTCTGCTATATGATTCCCACCATAAATGACTTCTGTTCCTTCTTGAATGCAAGCCAAAGAGACTCCCTTGCTCCTCTAAATCGCTTTAGTCTGAATATATTGTCTTTAAGCAAAAAGAATAACTTCAACACCAGGGAAATATAGAAAATATGTTAAAATATTTTTCATAACAGATTAAAGTCTGATGCCTTATGGAACCACTTTTAACTATTTGGGAATAACCCTGGGCAATTCTTTAATGCTGGCAGAAAAAGGAGAGGTTAAGAATATAGTTAAGAATGTAGTTAAGAATGTGTCTAAATTCCATACAGTTCTGCGGATGGCCGTTGTGTGCCCAGCATAGCTGACAGAGTCCTTGCTTCAGGGAGCTCACAGTCTGGAGCTGTTCTAGAAGAATCCAGTGCCGGAGAGCTGACTCAATGAGACTGAAGAAAGAGACAGACAGATCCTGGATGGCAGAGCCAAAGTATTGAACATTTAACTGCCTGTGGGAGTTAGTTGCAGAGGCCAGCTTGACAGTGGAAGATTGAGTGAGTGTTGTTTGTTTAGCACAGGCAATCCCTGGACAGGCCGGTGTGAGGGACTCTAAGGGATGTGGGAACACCCAGCCCAGGGTGGGTCGGATGAATAAGACAGAGAGATTTGGCTCGGTACTCTGGTGCCCTGGCAAGAAAGTGTGCCTTCGCTCAGCACTTCCTGTGGATGTGGTACAGCCAGTTTGCTCAGCTCCTGGGGTTGGTATGAGCTCTCCTGTCATGCTGATGACTGTAACTGAGATAAGATAAAACCCTTCTTTTCTCTAAGTTACTTGGATCCTCTATTCATTCAGCAAGGAGAAGATGAAATTAGCACACCAGCAGAAACCTGGTCAAAGGTAGCTATAAGACACCTGCGTCACTTGTTCAGTGAGACTCGTCCTTACTAGACCTGCAAATGACTGACGTGACAACATGTCCCCTAGACTATAGAGGAACTTAAGAGAGACAAGAGCATACAGTGGAAACCTTGGGGACTAAAGTTGGATGAGTGAAGGGAAATGCTCCTATTAGTGGGGTGGCCCGAAGAGAGGTAACTTTGTATGCCACAAGAGGCCTGAACCCCACAAGAGTAGATAAGCCAGAGGGAACCCTGGGGTCCATAGAAGCAGATAGACAAGAGGGTAGGAGGGAGTGGGATGGATCAATGAAGGAAGGGAGAGGGAGGAGAGGGAAGGGGATGGAGGGAAGCAGGGATGAATAATCAATATGCTTATAAAACTAGAAAATAAAGTAATTTTTTAAAAAGTGAAAAAAAAGGGGCTGGAGAGGTGGCTCAGGGGTTAAGCCTCTGCCTTGCAGGCGGAAGGTCCTGAGTTCGGATCCTAGACCCCATGTATAGACGCCAGGTGGAAGCGGGGGCGGCCTGCGTTTCTGGTCCTGGTGGGCGGAGCCTGTGATTGGGGGGGGCAAAGTAAACAAGGAGAAGGTGGAGGCGGTCCATGGTGGTTCCCTGAATTTCCCTGTGGTTCTACATACACACACACACACACACACACACACACACACACACACACACATTCATGCACAATTGAAAAAAAAAAGTGAAAAAAATACAAAAAAAAAGAGAGACAGTTGTGTCCCTGGCATTTGGCTCAGAGGGTGGGGTTTCTACAGTAGTCAAGACAGAAGTGACTTTTGTCCTCCCTGAAATGTACCTGATGTATCTCAAGCTCACATCAAAGGTAGTGTCAGACATAGCTGATGCCGAGGGCAGCGGCATCCAATCACAGAGCTCCACACGCCCCTCTAATGGTTTGTCTAGAGCACTGGGAAACCAGCTAGGGAAACAGGTCGAGTCGCTGTTGGAAGCCCTCTTGGGGTGTGCTCATGTCAAGCCAGATTTTTACAGCAGTTGCAGAGACGAGGAGATGAGCATGTGAAGATGAAAGAGACTCAGAGGTGGGGGAATCACAGGATGTGGCTCTGACTCGAGGACCAAGGATGCTCTTCAGGATTGGAGATGTAGCTCACTCGTTGGTAAAGTGCTTGCCTAGAGTGCAAGAAGCCCTGGGTTCAGTTCACAGCAACTCTCGAGACAAGTGTGGTGGCGCACACATGTCTGTAAACCTGGCACTCAGGAGGTGGAGGCCCAAGGAAGAGCAGAGGTTCAAGGTCATCCTCGCTTTTTTTTTAAAGGGGTGTGTTCTTTGGTGACATCCAAGCAGAGGGCTGGGCTTCAGCAGGATCCTCTTTGCTGGATGGTGTGAGGGCTCTCCTAAACAAAGGAGCACTTCTGCCCTGCAGACAGGGAAGGGAAGAGGTCTCTGCCTGAAGAACTGCACGTATCCTGAAACTTCCATCCTGAGGTCTTCTCTTTCCTTCATGGTCCAAGCTCCTCCCACCCCAGGGCAGGTTCTGGCTGACTTTAGACGTCCATATTTTTTTTTTCTTTCATGTTTGTGTGTATGGGAGATGGTGTGTGTGTGTGTGTGTGTGTGTGTGTGTATGTGTTTGCATGTGGGTTGGTATATACACACGAGTGCACTTGAGTGTGTGTGCCTGTGGATGCCAAAGGGTGATATAAGGAATCATCCTCCATCACTCTTCCACATGATTGTTGTGAGCCTGGGTATCTAGTTAAATCCAGAGCACAGCATTAGGGATAGTCTGGCTAACCAGTCTTGCTATGGGGATTTCCAGGCTCCTGCCTTCCAGAGCTAGAATTATAGGCAGGACACCACATTCATCTGGCATTTTTGGCATTTTTATGTGTATCCCAAGATCCAAACTTAGATCCTTCTACTTTTGAGACAAGGGCGTTAACCACAGATGCCATCTCTCTAGTCCTCCGTGTGCCTTTAGACATCTACCAGCAGGCATTACCTCCAGCTTTGATCTGAGAGTCAGAAGGGTCTTCAACTCTATTTTTCTTTGAGACAGGGTCTCTTGTAGCCCAGGCAGGTCTTGAACTCACTATGTAGCTGAGGATGATTTCAAACTCCTGATCTTCCTGCCTCCACCTTGAGTCCTGGGTTACACCCAGGGTCCAGTTGACACTGGATTACACCCCACGTGCACACCCTGTCCAGCTGCTTTCTTCATCCTTGAGAAGTGGTAAGAGCTGAGGCGGATGCAGGGCTGGGGGATGGAGCCAGCGCTCACAGACAAGCTTGCTTGCTTGCAGATAGACACGGCAGTTAACACTCCTGGCTGTCAGCTTTGCTGATGATGATGTTACCCATCCAGGAGCTGGGGCCGTAGGGAATGATAAATTGAAGGTATTAGATGACACTTGGGAGGTTGAGAAGAAAAAGTCAGTAATTAATTACTTTGGAGCAGTCTTGCAGAAATATCGATGCCTGCAGGACATTTGACATTTTCTTTTCCTCAGACACTGTGAACTTGAGCCGAGTCCAGGTGATGGCAGTTGGACAGAGCAGGGAGAAACACGAGGAAAGGCGAAAACAGGTAGCTCGGCTCAGTCACCAGAGTGCTTGTCCTGAAAGGGGGCTTGAAGCTGACTTCCTGGGTGAGCCTTTCCAACTCTTTCCTTATCTCATTTATCAGGGACTGAAGTTCTCTAAACCCTAAATCAAAGCCAAAATCTAGCTTCAAACTAACTACTAACTAACTAACTAACTAACTAACTAACTAACTAACTAACATAATAAAAAAAAGTGCCTAGTAGGGGCTGGAGAGGTGGCTCAAGGGTTAAACCTCTGCCTAGCAGGCGGAAGGTCCTGAGTTCGGATCCTAGACCCCACGTATAGACGCGGGGCGGAAGTGGGGGGGCAGCCTGCGTTTCTGGTCCTGGTAGGGCAGAGCATGTGAATCCTGGGGCAGAATAAACAAGGAGAGGTGGAGGCTGTCCATGGTAGTTCCCAAATTCGCCCGTGGTTCTACACACACACACATATACACACACGCACACATGCACACACGCACAATTGAAAAAAAATTTTAAAAAGTGCCTAGTGGCTGGAGAGATGGAGAGTTGAAGCCTTTGCCTCAAAAGCCAAAAGACCTGAGTTCAAATTCTGAGATCTCATGTAAAAAATGACAGATAGGGTAACCATCTATAATTTCTGGCCCTGGAAGGCAGAGTCTGGGAAACTACAAAGCAAAGCAATGAGGAGGTAGAGCCATCCAGGATGATTCCCCACATCACCCTTGGACCTCTATAGATACACACTTAAGTCCTTTCTTGTACACACACACACACACACACACACACACACACACACACACACACACGCATGCATGCATGCACGCACATATGCATATGCAAAAGAAGTGTCATAATTGGACACAGGTGTCAACTTGACAGTTGAGGGTTTGAGCTCTGGGTGCATTTGTAGAGAATTAGTGATTCAGTTAGGCCCAGAACAGATCTGCAGGAGATCGTCTAGCTGACAGGGAAGGCCCAGCCCATGGTGAGTGGGATTAGACACTGGAATAAAATACACTGGTTGAGAGAGCAGGCATCTTTTTGTACCCTTGGCTAGACATGCTCGTCTAGCAAGTAAGGATTGTCCTTCTCTCAGCTATTATATGCAGAGGGTGTGGCCAGTTCCCTCGGTCCTGGTGTTAGCTCTCCTGTCAAGCTGGACTGAGAACTGTAACCAGATAATTGTAAGAGACAATAAACCCCTTGTTCCCTTAAGCTGTCCCTATAATTTTATTTGCAGGAAAATTATTTTCATCAAATTGAAATGCATATATGCAACCCATATGTATCACATGTATGTATGTATATATATATATGTGTGTGCGCATACATGCACATATTCATTTGGATATAGTTTTTTGGTATGTAGTACAAGGAATGGAGCACGAACTACCACTGGGTCTTCATTTGACTTAAATTTAATTTTGTTTATTATTGGTATGTGTATGTGTTTTTTTGCATGTGTGTCTGTATCTGTGTGTAACATGTTGTATAATGTGCATGTGTCATGGCGCCTGAGTGAAGGTTAGAAGACAACTTTATGGAGTCAGTTCTTGCCTTTACCTTTATACATGGATTCCAGGATTGAACTAGGTCATCAGACTTATGTGATCGTCTTTACCAGCTAACCATCTTGCTATCCCTTCATTTGACTTTTTTTATTTATTCAATTGTGCGCGTGTGCGTGTGTGTGTATGTGTGTGTGTGTGTGTGTAGAACCACAGAGGAATTCGGGAACCACCATGGACGCCTCCACCTCCTCCTTGTTTACTCTGCCCTGGAATTCACAGGCTCCGCCCTACCAGGACCAGAAACGCAGGCCGCCCCCGCTTCTCTGCCTAGCATCTATATGTGGGGTCTAGGAATCGAATTCAGGACTTTCTGCCTGCAAGGCAGAGGCTTAACCCCTGAGCCACCTCTCCAGCCCCTCATTTGACTTTTAACAAAGATATATTTATCAGATTTGTTTTTTTTATGCAAAACTTTTTGAGCAGATTTAAATATACACACTAAATAAAAATAGTGAGTTTTTTTTGAAATGAAATTTTAACTCCTGTATGTGAGAAATTGTCTATATTGAATGAGTTAATAGTCTCCTATTGATATGATAGGTAAATATTTTGAGCCATAATTTTTTTTTGTGTATGTATGTGCACGTGTGTGTGTCCATATGTATCAGAGGGCTCTGTGTGTGTCCATGGAGGCCCAAAGGTGATTTGAGGACTCACCCTGTATTGTTCTACCTCCTTTTTGCTTTGCGCTGTGGTTTCCTAGGCTCTGCCTTCCAGGACCAGATGTACAGGCCATCAGTATTTCTGCTCAGTGTTTTTACATGGGATCTGGGATCCAAACTCAGGGCCTTCTGCTTTCGAGGCAGAGTCTTAACCCTTGAGCCTTCTCTCCAGCCTAAGCCATAAATATATGGTGGAATGTAGTAATCATTTGAGTTTTAATCTAATTTTCTCTGGAAAAAAAGCCCCATAAAATCATTTACCGTTGTTCTCAGGAGAGAGAATAAAGTCCGTATCAGATGGCTCAGCAGGTGAAGTGCTTGCTGTGCAAGCTTGAGGACCTGAGTTCAGGTCCCAGCACTTATGAAAAAGTTGGGTGTGGTGACATATGCTTATAACTTTAATGCTGGGGATGCTGAAACAGGTGGATCCCCAAGGCTTGCCGTTCAACCTGTATAAACATAGTAAGAAGCTTCAGGTTCTTTAAGAGACTCTGTCTCAAAAAACCAAAACAAAACAGGAAGAGAGTTATTGTGGAAGACACTAAGGTCAACCTCTGACCTCCGCATGGTCAACCTCTGACCTCCGCATGCACGCATTCAGCACAGTGCTGGACATTGTACTTTACCCAGCCACCACCATTGGAATCCACAGCATTGTTTATCAGGCACTGTTTGTCGAGCCTGCCTTTCTTCTCTCTTCTCTACACATTTGCCTGTTACATGTTCTTCCTAGTACCTAGTTCAATTCCCTCCACGTTTCCATATTTATTTCTCTGCCATTAAAAAAAATCTCTTCCTAAGTATAATATAGATGAAGAAAGGTGCACATTGGTGTGAATTCCTGAGTAGTTTCTCAGTAGTCATGAACTTTTAAAGAGAATGTTTTCTTAAGTTATTACACACACACACACACACACACACACACACACACACACACGCAATATAACATACATTATTTTTAACTTTTTAAAAATCTCGTTTTTGACATAGGGTCTCCTATATCCCAGGCTGACCTTGAACTCACTAGGACGTCCTTGAATTTCTGATCTGTCTGCCTCCACCTTCTGAATCCTGGAATTACAGGAGTGGACCATCATGTTGTTTACACAGGGCTGGAGATTGAATCCAGGGTCCTGTGCATTCTAGGCAAGCACTTTGCCAACTGAGCTTTATCCCCAGCTCCTCACGCATGTATCAGAGGGCACTGTGTGTCCCTGTGGAGGACTAGGGGTGACTTCAGGAATCATTCTGGATTGCTTCTACCTCCTCCTTGCTTCCTTCTGGAATTTCCCAGGCTCAGTCCACCAGGGCAGGAAGTGTGTGCCTCTGCTGTTTCCACCTGGTGTTTTTATGTGGTACCTGGGATCTGAACTCAGGACCTTCTGCTTTTGAGACAGAGTTTTAATCCCTGAGTCATCTCTCCAGCCCACCTCAGCTCCTATTTTAACCATTTGCATGTATGTATGTGGGTGCGCATGTGTGTGTGCATATGTGTGTACATGTGCACTTGTGTGTGTGTATGTGTACACGTGCATGCGTGTATATGCATGTGAAGGCCAAAGGACAGCCTTGGATGTCTTTCCTTAGGAGCAATAAAATTTTGAGACAGGATTTCTCATTAACCTGGGGCTTACCAATTAAGCCAGACTGACCAGTGAGCTCCAGGGCTCCACCTGTCTCTGCCTCCCAAAGCTGGCATTATAAGCACATGTCACCACATCTGTCTTTTCTTTTTTTTTTTTTTAAACATTCATTCTGAGAGCAAATTAAGGCCCACGTACTTTACTAACTGAACTATCTCCCCAGTCTCCATTTTAAGCATTTTAAAATGTCAATTTACAATGTCCACTGTCACCACTCCGCCTTTGTGTCCTTTGAAGTCTAACTCCCCATTGCCCGAGTCTCCTTTCTGTGTCTGTGAGTCCCAGTGTGAATGTTTAATAGGAAGGGACCAGCTGTGACCCCAAGAGCCAAACATCACATGCCTCTGGTCTCTTTATGTTTGGTGTATGTAGATCAGGGTTTAGCTGTGTGAGGCCAACTATGGACTTTCTGTGGATCTCTCTCATTACCTGTCACCACTGACAGACTCTGCTGTTCAGAGGACGTTCAGTGTCCTTCCATGATTCTGAAGCCCCGGCAACAGGGGCTGCCACCTTCATGGCCGAGTCTGCTGACTGCAGGAATCACCAGATCCCTTCTACTGCGTGGGGCTCAGCTGGCTGCTCGGTGGTGGTGTGAATACTGTCTCTCAGTATGGGCGGAAGCCACGTGTGCAGGATGTTCTCTCTGCTTGATGACTTCTAAATCGGAAAGATTTCTTTCTAAATGTATAGGTTTTACACCCCAGAGAGTGTCTATTTAGGAAAAAAAAAAAGTGTCGAGTAGGCCGATCTGCTGCTTATCTGTCCTCTGCTGAGACTTGAATCCTGTTTTGCAGATCAGAATGTCTGGAACCTTTAAAGATTCATTTCGTCATCTGAAGGAAGGCACATCTGGTTCAGAGTCTTTCTGGGAATCTGAAGAGGCAGAATAAAAACCCCCAAAGACCCAAGCGTGCTGGGACGGTAAGTCTATCTTATGCCAGGGGCTGAGGATCCTGGAGAGGTCTTCTCTGGGCCACACAACCTTTCTCTCTCTTAAGCATCCACCATACAGAGAACCCACGAATGTGGACTACAAGTTCATTTCTAGAACCATAGAAGACAGAAGAGGAAGAGGTTTTTCTTGTTTTAAAACAAGCACCAGCCACTTCACCCAGGATGCTTTGGGGGAGCTGTTGAGACAGGATGAGCTTTGTTGGGTTACCACTGTTGGCAATGCGTCATACCCCCTCTGTGCCAGAACTGTACACGCACTCTCCGGCCATGTGACTTTGAATTTTCTACTTGTGGATGTGTCAGTGACAATGTGGGCAGAGACACTGCTCCATACTGCTGCCTGATGCCTGAGGAGTTTCTGTATCCTTTAGGGACCGCCCTCCTCAGGTGAAGCTGGCTCCTTGACTTTACAGTTCTTAAAAGAAATATGCTCTCTATGTCTGCATTAGGATCACATGATCACAGATTCTCACCTAGGGAGAGACCACAACTCACTCTCCATCTGCTTCATATAGAGTATATATTCTTAGCTCCCTAAGTTGGGGTTTTCCTTGTAACTTTGATGAATAGAAAACTAGTAGAAGGGACAGTGGAATAATTTCACAAAGTAGCATTGGGTTGGGGAGATGGCTCAGTGGATAAATGACCTGCCACTCAAGCAAAGGAGCCAAGTTCGGATCCCCAGACCCTACATGAAATGCTGGGTTGGTGTGGTGATCTACCTGTAATTCCGTCCCTGGAAGGCAGAGCCTAGGAATCCCCAGAGCGAGCGGGCTCTATTGGCAATCTCTGGGTTCCGTTAGAGACCCAGCCTCAAAGGAATAAGGTAGAAGAGCATTGAGGATGATTCCCATTATTAACCTGGGCCTCCACATAGACCCTGTAAACTCATACACCTGCACACACATGCGAAAAATTGCATATACAATCCCCATTACATAAACATGAAAATGGGAAAAAAGAGAAGACACTTGGCATTTTCTGCCTCTTTTTTTAAGGTCATTTAACATGAGAAAACCACTCCTTGGAGGAGCTGCTGATCCCAGAAAAATGAGACAAATCCAGGGAACAATCCTGACCCAGCATCCAGCTGACCTTTAGCCTGAAATCGGCTGAGTTTCACTGACTTTCTGATGCATGGATGAGAGACTGCGTGCCTGCTCTTTTAAGGCAGCCGAGCTGCTGTGGCAATAGCTGACCAACACACAGACCAAACGACAGAAGTCAAGAGTAAAAATCTAAATGAAGCAATGTTGACCCATGAGACAGACAGGAAATGATGGTCAGGTGTGAGTATGGAGGAGGAAGAAAGGAAGACTGTGTGATAGCTCCCCCAGGGACTGGATGGGCAGCAGAAAGAAGAACAACCAACGCCCCCCCTACCTTCCTTTGTCTTTGGTGAGACCTAGATTTTTCTCCAGTCTTTGTTCAGTAGCGCCAATGTCTTGAGAGTTTGATTTGTATCAGGTTTCAGCTTTAAGGCCTCCCTGGGCTCGTGAACACAATGCATCTGTGGACTAGGAGGTGAGGCAGGTGAGATCTCAGGACAGAACTCAGTAGCAGGGAGAAATCCTAACTTTTGGGTTAGGTGGTATGATATGGGCTCTAGAAGGCCTTATAATCTTGGGGGGAGGGGGGAGTTACTTACTTTCTCCAAATGAAGGCCAGAGACAGTGGGACAACAATAGTACCATCCACACAGCGAGGTTGTGAGGATCAGGTGTGTAGCACAAGGCCTGGAACGGAGGGAACCACTCAGAATTAACATCAATAGTTATGTTGTGTTTTATAGTGAATTGAAATCTGGTGTCAGGTTAGAGAGAGCCACAAGGCCAGGAATGGTGGCACACCTATAATTCTAGCACTCAGAATGTCAAAGCAGAAGGACCTCTAGTTCGAGGACAACCTGGGCTACATAGTGAGGGTCTGTCAGAAAGAAAGAAAGAAAGAAAGAAAGAAAGGAAGGAAGGAAGGAAGAAAGAAAGAAAGAAAGAAGGAAGGAAGGAAGGAAGGAAGGAGGAAAGAAAAAGTAAAGAAGGAAGGAAAGAAAGAAAAAAGTAAAGAAGGAAGGAAAGAAAGAAAAAAGTAAAGAAGGAAGGAAAAAAGGAAAGAAAAAAGAAAGAAAAAAGAAAGAAGGAAAGAAGGAAAGGAGAAAGAAGAAAGAAACAGAAAAAAGAAAGAAAAGGAGAAAGAGAAAGAAAGGAAGGAAGAGAAAGAAGGAAAGAAGGAAAGGAGAAAGAAAGAAAGGGAAAAAGAAGGGAAAAAAGAAAGAAAAAGAGAAAGAAAGAAAGGAAAGAAGGAAGGAAGGAAGAGAAAGAAAAAAGAAAGAAAGGGAGAAAGGGAGAAAAAGGAAAAGGAAGAAAAGACAGGCAGGAAGAAAGAGCAAGAGAGAAAAAAGAAAGCAAGGAAGAAGAGAAACAAAGACAGGTAGGAAAGAAGGAAGGAAAGAAGAGGAGGAAGGAGAGGTTTCTTCCCTGTGCCTAGCTATTTGATGAGAGTGGGTCATGCCACCAGTCTGAGCTCTATGTGGTGTTACTTGAGCTGAAGTCAATCTTTCATTTTGCGCCTTAGTTCCTTCAGCCAATCTCCTGGCCTCCATTTTTCGCTTCTTTTCTCAGGGAAGTCTGTCTGTTTGTGGTGGGAAAAGGTGGAAGTGGACCTGAGGGAACAGATGGCAGAGCTCAGCAGGGGACGCCATCTTCCCCCAGCTTGGGCTGTGGATATGTTCCCTTATCTGGCTTTTGCAGCGTAGCTAGGTGACCACGTGGCTCATCCGGGGCCGTTACTCAAAGCATCAGCTCAGGCGCCTTGGGCTGCACCGATGCTGTCACACCGGCACACATTTCTTTCCCTGGCCTGTTAGTTTGTTCTGGTTTTATCCTGTGCTCTTCTTTCCAGGGGAGGTTTTCCCACACCAGTGAGCTCCCTGCCCAGCCAGTTTTTCATTTCTCTGAGTTTGTGTGAAAGTCTTTCTCATCTTCTTCCTAAAACCAGCTTTCCTGGAAGCTCTTTGTTTCTGGTCCTGGTTCAAAGTTCTCTGACCCCAATAGGGTGAGCATGTAAGGCCTTTGATGTCATGGATAATGGTGTGACTGGTATCGTCTATAAATTCCAAGTACACCTGTGTGCATTGTCCCTTCAACTTTGGTGACCCTGACCCTGGGTAGCTTGATGGTCTGCATGCAGCTCCTGTCCATGACAGCAGTGGTCTGGTGAAGAGGAAACACATAAGTCCAGCTCTTCAGTGACTAACTAGACTGGCTACGCCGCTCTCTTCTCAAATGGGAAGGATTTTATTTTAGTCTGAAGGTGTGGGTGTGTGTAGAAGAGAGCACTTTGCGTGTCTGCAGAGGCCCAGGGGTGACATCAGAAATCATCCTGGATTGCTGTCATTCCTTATTGCTTTGCTCTGGAGTTTCCCAGGCTCTGCCTTCCAAGATCAAGGTGCAGGCCACCCCCATTTTTCTGCCTGGTGTTTTCATGTAGGATCTGAGATTTGAACTCAGGTCCTTTTGTTCGCAGGGCATCTCTTTGGCCCCAGGAAGGTATTTTAGTCATACTTCGCGGTGAATAGAAGAGGAATGTGTAGAGATTGGCATACCCATGGTGGGCACTTGGCTGGGGAAAAGATCATGTGTTACTCACCTTTGAGTGTCTGCACGGAGCACTATGCTTGGAGCACAGCTGTTTCACTGTTGCCTGACCTGAGCCGATGGCAAGGGCCATTGAAGATCTGGGGGCTGGAGGTGCTATGTAAGTCTGGGGTAGCTCATGCTCATCGTTGCATTTTTTTCTGATCTTTCTGCCCATCCCTGATGGTGGTACAGTAACGTGTGTTTGCTCAGAGCCCTCTTGTGTGAGGCCCTGCCAGGACTCAGGCACCAGAAGCTGAGAGGCCCACTTACTTCTCCATGTTTGGGTTTACACTGCCCTCTGGTGGGCACTGATGGAACAGGCACACTAAGGATTTGTGGTGGGTGACTTTTTTCTGACATTTGGGAAGAAAGGCTATCCTACAGGAGCTTTGGCAGTACTTCTTGGGTAGAGGAAGTGTCTAAGACCCGCCAACTCTCCCTTCAGCTTGCAAGTAAGCTTGGAGGCTTACTCAACACCCAGTTTTTTTTTTTTTTTACTAAGGTGTCTATCTGCTTGGTCTTCAATGCCAGGACTCAAGTTTCTTCCTGCGACAGCACTTCCTGTTCTGCCAAGACCCGAGGGGAATGAGGTAGGGTTTATCTCATGTCTTCCTCCTCTGCTGTCTCTCAGACACATAATTCCTACTGCTGCCCCAGCTGTTTTCAAGTTTCCAGGTTACAGGAGGAAGGGAAGTGCCTGAGCTGCCCTTTCTGTCCACTGCCTACAACTGTCCTCCCTGTCTGTCTGCTTTTAGCACCCTACCTTACTATGTATCTTCCATCCCCAGTCACAGAACCAAAGTAGGGTATTATAAGGCAAAGATGGGGAATGGAGACTACAAGCCCGTCCATCTTCCTGCTGAAGTCCTTCTGTTGTCCTTTGATAGGAATTGTAGGTTGGTAAGGAGAAGCTCTTCTGGTCTTCAAAATCTGAGTTGAGTATTTAAGGACTAGGACCTAGACTAGCTCACCCAGGCCTATAGTTCCAAACCCTTAGAACTAGGCTTGCAGGTTGGAAGCTTATCGCTCTGGACTTTAACCACGAGCATCCCAATTCTTGGAAGCTTTTGGAATCCTCAGCTTCTGGCAGCAGTGGGCGGCAGCAGCAGACCACAGCAAGCAGCAGTAGCGGGTACCATCTAGTATTACGGCTCTTGTCCAGGCTTTAGGTACTAGGACTCTTAGCCCTATAACAACAAGTAGTACAGCTCTTGGGCTTCAAGACCCTTGATGCTTCAGACTTGGCGGATCCCTGGAAGTCCTCAGCTGCCTTCTTGACTCTTGCTGTGTCTATTGCCTTCCCTGTTGCTAGCTCAGCCCACTGTATTAATGATAAAAGTCACGTGTCAGCAAGGAGGGGAGGGGAGACAGCTCAATCTGCAAAGAGCTTGCTGTATAAGCCTGAGGACCTGAGTTTTGATCCCCATAACCCATGTATTAAAAAAAAAAAGCTGGATGAGGAAGCATGTGTCTGAAATCAGAACTGGAAAAGGCAAAAACAGGTGACTTCCTGGAGCTTGCTGTCAGTCAGTCTGGCCAGGTCAGCGAGCTTCATTCACGTTCAGTGAGAGATTCTGTCTCAAAAATAAGATGGAGAATGACTGAGCAAGACACCTGGCGTTAATCTCTGGTCTTCGCGTGCATTCGTTCACACATGTACCAACATCTGTGCAAGCATGTGCACACAAGCATATGTACACGAATTAGGCAATAAAAGACCACCCGAGAGAAACCTTTTATTGGGCCCAATGTGGCAGTCCTGAGGCACAGCACAGCTCCCTGCCCGCTACAGAGGGAGCCGGACAGCAGCCGGACAGCCTGCTTCTGTAGCCAGAAAAAGGGTGTTGGTACTACCCTTAGCCGACCTTCTTGCAAATGAAGCACTGCAATTGCTCCAATCATGGCACAGTCCCTATGCAAATCAGAAACTATATTTGCACCAATTAGAGCATTCCTCTCCATGAAAATGAAGGGCCACATTTGCATAGGCCACCAAGATAGGGTTCTGGCCTGGGAGGGAAGGGCAGGGCCATTTAGAGTCCCCCCCCCCCCCAGGCTAGTGATGGGATCTGTTTTAAACAGGCAGGATGGGATTGCGCCTTCAGGAGCCAGGACCGGGTCTCAGCAACAAGCTGCTGCCACTACCAGGTATCTGTGTGGCTTCCTCAAGTCTGTGGAGTGGCCACAGGGACTGCTGCCGGCATTAGAGTGGTCTAGCTGGCTGTGTCCTCTCAAAGCAGCCAGGGCACCTGAGAGGAGTCTCACACCTGTCAAAGAGTCAAACCACCCTGGCCTGCCATCATCTTAGCTTACTCAAAGAAAAAGAAATCCCATTAAGAGGGATGCTCACAATAAAGACGCATCATTAAAGTGAAAAGTACTTCAACTGCAATTATCAGTGCTTTAGCAACACTTACCTCCCGCCTTGGGGAGAGCTGGGTCCTTCTAATCCATTTCGTTCTTTTGACCTTGCTGGGGAAGCTGCTAGGCATGCCCGCATTTTACAAGGAGACCGAATTCTGTGAAAATGCCTGAGACTGCAATCGTGGTCGGCTTTCCAAAAGGAATATCACATGGTTCAATGTACTGCTTTTGTCTTAACCCTATTATATGTTAGTAGTGGTCCTCAAATCCTACGTTTTGGGGGTTCATTCACACCCAGGAAGACTACATTCATGATGTCCTAGGATTCAGGACTACAGAGCTGGAAGAAGGGTTCTATAGCCCAAGAGAAGATGGAGCCCGCCTCCAGGACATGGGCCAGTCCCACTCCTTCTGTTAGACTCCATCTGCTGGTTCCATGCTGAACTTCAGACAAAGCTGGTTTAGGGTGCTGTAGATGGGCGGGTTCTCCGGGAGGGAACCCTAGAGGAGCCCTCCTCTTGACTAGGTGGTGCCTATCTTCCTAGCTAGACATGCAGGGTTTTCTGGGGGTCTTCAGGAGGCCTAGGGTTTTAGGACACCCAGCATCTCACATCTCTCTGCTTCTGAATCCTAGTGGTGCAGAGGCAGCTCTAAGCTGAAAGGTCCTTCAAATGATCTCCAGTGCTGGAGACTTTGAACAGCCAGTGCAGCAGGTCTTGAAACTGGCCTGGTTTTACACAGCAGGAGAGTAAGTGAGGGTTTTGAAAGTTTCCCTTCTGGGATTCACCCACCTATCTGTCTTGAAATTACTGGGCCAACAGGTAAGTTGTGAGATTTTGGAGCCCAGTGGTACAGATTAGGAACTTGCTCTTTCCTGTCAGGATGCAAACAGTAGGTGGGTCTGAGCTCAGTCCCTTTCATTCCTCCCTCTCTCCACCTACTTATCTGCCCACTTATTAATTCATAAAGCAAATAGTGATTGAATGACCTGCATATGTGTAGTACCATGTTAAGTACTTGGCAAAAAGCAGTGAATGAAACTCAAAATTCCATCTTTCTGTTATTATATCTTTTAAAAATATTTTATTTATTTGTTTTTATTCTGTGTATGTGTGTGTGTGTGTGTCCGTCCCTGTGGAGGAATCAAGGGTGACTTCGGGAATCGTCCTAGATGGCTTCTACCCCCTTCTTACTTGGCTCTGGGATTTCTCAGGCTCTGTCCACCAGGATGCCACCATTCCTGGGATCTGAACTCAGAACCTTCTGCTTGGGAGGCAGAGTCTTAACCCTTGAGCCATCTCTCTAGCCCTATTATAATATCTTTAGACAATTAATAACCATGTTGCAGCCCACCAGCCTTTCTGTGAAATTCTATCTCTTCACCCATGGGAGGATTAAACAGATGAAACACAGTTTTTAAACTTTAATCCATGGGCCAGGGAGCTAAGTTCAGTGGGTAAAGTTCGTGCCTCACAAACACAAGGACTTGAGTCTGGATTCCCAACACCCAAGTAAAAAGGTTGGGTATGGTGGTGTTTACCTGTAACCCCAGTCCAGGGGAGCAGTGACAGGTGGATTGCTGAAACTCACTGACCAGCTAATCTAGCTGAGTGGATGACCTCAGGTTCCAAGAAAGACCCTGTATCAATCAATCAATTAATCAATCAATCAATCAATCAATCAAAAAAATAAATAAAGGCAGAGAACAACTGAGGTTTCGGGCTCCACATGCACCCTGCATACATGTGCACACACCCACACTAACAAGTACTTATACCACATACCATACACATGCAAATCCGCGCGCACACACACACACACACACACACACACACACACACACAGAAGACCTTTGATGGGCAGAAATGCTTATGATGTATGTTAGAGTTATAGGAATCATGATATAACATTGGATATGTATTTATATTCAAAATACACACGGGCATGATAAAAGGATGAAGACATAACCTTGAAATATAAGCAGCAGTATGATAGATTGTGTATTTCTTAGGGTGGCTAAAAAATCTCCGTGGCTTCTCATAAAATGTGGCTATGATTCTCCCAGTGAGAGGCGAGGTCTAGGTCCTTTATCCCCCAGTCTGTAGCTGTGGAAGAAAGGCTGGATCTGCCTGGTCTCTCACAGGTGCCTCAGATAGGTGATCTGGGAAAGGCCCAGTGAAGGTCTCTGCTGACAGCTGTCAGTCACAGACATATGAATAAAGAAACTCCTGCCACCTTGTCACTGTGACAGCAGAACCTCACTCACGAACAGCTTAGCCTGCCAACAATCAGCACTCTTAATACAGAGGTAAAAAATGATGTTGTCAAAGCTGTTGAATCTAAGGGTGATTTGTTACCCAGCAATAGAGATTCAGCAAAAGCCTTTCTACATTTTTTTCAGGATTTCTACAATAGCCATTTGTTTCTCTTACAATCGATACAATTATTAAAAATAAAAAATTCTGTATTTTTCCCCTTGCTTAACCGAAGGAGGAACTACTTAGTTCAAGAGGGGGAGAAAATCTTTCTATGCAAGATTTATTATTTATTATAGAAAGGATTAGGAATTTTCCAAATTTACCAGGTAAATTTCATTTGGTACCATAGAAAGAAGGAGGAAACTTGGAGATGAATCTGTTTTCTGGCTGACCTTGAGCAAGCCTTTACTCAAAGTCAATTTTCTATTTTGAAAGATGCAGCTGGCTGCTTAAGGAAGAAGATAGCATCCACCAGGGCGCCTGGCCCAGAAGATGCGCTGTAAGCGGTAGGTGAGCCTTGTGTAATCAGTGCCAATTCTAAGCCTCCGACATCGGCGGGCTTTGTGGAGGGGGGCATCCTTCACGGCTACCAGACGCTACGTTCCTAGGAAGGAAAGTTTCCCGGAAAAAAGCTGCAGTCTAAAACAAAACCAGAAAACACCCTGCGGGAGACGCCAAGCCGAACTGACAGAGGGCCAAGCTTGCAGAGAGGAGCCCCGGTACCAGAAAGCATCCTCCGGGACCCGATGGTCCCTTCCGGGCCCTGGGGCTTGCTGGTGCGCGGTCCCTTCGGCCCTGCGTTCTCCTCCGCGGCTCATCACAGCATTCGGCAGTTCGGCTGCCAGTTGGCGCGTTGGATCAGGACCGCATCCTGCGTGGAGGCATCACAGGGTAGACCCGAGGCTGTCCAGGGAAGTGGGTGCGAGGACCCAGAGGTGGAAAAGGAACCTTGGCCGTGGGGGGAGTACTCTCTGGAGCCCCAAACCTAGAAACCCCGTGAGCAGCAGGGACCATCTGATCTAGAGCCCTGTCCTGCCCTCTTGGTTCCTATTAGCTAACGGCACGTTTGTTTTGCTCCTTCTCTTTGTTTCCACATCGCTTTCGGTGTTTAAAATCGTCGCGTAGGCCGACGAGCCATGAATACTGCGAACGGCCCACGGGGCTGCCATCTTCCCTCCATTTCAAGAGCGGCCGGTGGGAGAAATCTGGAGAAGGTTCCAGAGAAAAGAGACTTCAGCCTGACCCAGGTGGACAAGAGATACAGTTGAGTTCTAAAAAATTAGGAGGGTCTCGGTGGCTTAATTATCATAGGCAATTTTGAACTAGGGTTAGTCATTTTTGCATATAAGATAATCAGCTTACAGAGAAAAAGAGTTTTTTTGAATCATAGTTTTCTAGCATTTTTTTTTCTTTTTTCTTTTGGAGAGTTAAGTCTCCCTATTTACCCGACTGGCCTAGAACTTTCAATTCTTGGCCTCAGCCTCCCAAGTGCTGTAATTACAGGTTTCTGTCTCTGTGCCAGCCTTGGCTCATCTTGAGTTTCTGTCCTGTTGTTTTTGGGTCTAGGGTGGCATGTGACAGTGGCACACGTGTTGCGGGGGAACCACAGGTCTTTGAATAATACCATCTTTGAGTTTTGACTGATAAAATGCCAATGGTAGCATCTGAATCCTGTCCACAATGTTTCTCTTTTGCTCAGAGACTAGTAGATTTGTGGTACTGTTTATTGGATGAGATGCTTCAGTGGAAACTGGGACCACTCTAAGGCAGGTTTAAATGAAGTCAAGTCAGTCCTTCCATAATTGGCTCTGGAGGCTGAGGAGGGCACAGGGAAGCGCATTGCTCTTGGGACTACAGAGTCTTGCAGGAGAACCACAGTATCCCAAAAAAGCCCCTGGGTCCAGCCAGGCTCAAGTGGTCAGGAGCGGGGCTGACAAAAGGAGCTGGAGAATTGCCCAGCTTAACTTGGCCGCTGGTCTCCTGGACCCAGGTCTCCATCTCCTACTTTCCCTTCACAGCTTAGGGAAAATATGCTAAACTTTTAGGGGTGACTTCACCACTTGCTGTTCAGGGTGAGCAGGTACATTAGAAGACCCCCAAATTCCAAATAAGCACAAAACTATAGAAGATGCAGGTCCTCCATTTAGTGTATTGGTATGTGTGTGCATGTGTGTGGGTGTATGTGCATGTGCACAGGTGCGCGTGATACACATGCATGTGGAGGTCAGGGGACAACCTGAGTGTCACTCCTCAGGCATCAGCCACTCTTTTTTTTTTTTTTTTTTGGTAAGGTCTCTCAACTTGGAACGCACCAAGTGGGTTCAGCTGGATCCATCTGTTTCTGCCTTTCTAGGGTTAAGATTAAAAGCATGTGCTAAAAGCCCCTTCCCCCTTTAAAGTAGATTCTGGGGCTCAAACCCTCAAGCTCGCACAGCAAGCACTGTACTGTGGCTCGATCTTCACAGCTTGGTCCACTCCTTGTTTGGGTGAACACTCAAGTCCCTTGGTGGCAAATACAGAATTAAAACATTTCCATGCTATGAAAAGGCAGCAGCTGTTAAGAAACCTATGGAAAAAAATTACATCAGACAGTGACAGACTAAGTACTCAGAACTCACATGTAAGCATCAGCTGGCAGAATCTCTAGCCCCAGTATGATTTTTCTCCACATGTTGTGTGAGTCCGTCCTGTGTCCCACCACAGACTTCATACCTCTGTTGTAGTTAACAGTGCTGGAAATGGAGCCATGGGGCCAAATGGTGTGTCTCTTTCATCAATTTCAGAGGACACATGACCCAATTGCTCTTCAGTAAGATGGGACACTCCTAGCAGTACAGGAGGCAAGTCTTTCCTATTTAAAAAAATATTTTGAGAGAGAGCGAGAGAGTCCTTAGCTGCAGAGAACATTCTGGAGGTAACTGAGCAGCATCCATTTCTCCTTGCACTGAGGCTACCATTAGGTGGGCATTAGTAGATGAATTAAAAAAGAATTTAGTAGGCCGAGTTTTAAGTGTGAATAAGCATTCTTACTTAAGTAAGAATATTTTAATTTATCCTTTCGGATGCATTTATTTGTGTGTATGTGTGCATGTGTGTGTCTATGTGTGCCACTGTACATGTGGGGAAGTCAGAGGGCAGCCTCGAGTGCTGGTCCTGTGCACAAGCCAGGCTCGCTGCCCTGTGAGTGTTCTGGGGAGTCTCCTGTTTCCACCTCCATCTCATCTGAGAAAACTTGGGTAACATATACATGTTACTATGCCTGGCTTTGCATGAGTTCTGAGGATTGAACTCAAGCCCTCCTGCTTGCACGGAAAACACGTTACCCACTGTGCTATCTCACCAGCTCCCATTTAGTCTCTATATATGGACGTGAGCTATAGTAGGATTAAAGCTATATCCAAGAGCAAAAGAATACTTCAATCGGAATGAAATAAGAACTTCAGATCATGAAGCATGGGGCCTTTAATTAGCAGCCTTTGTTCTTTGCGGTACATAAAATAATTGTGGCGTTAAAACTGGTGTATCTCATACTTAGCGGAAAACAGCGTAAGCATCTTAGAGCCCCAGTTTCTAATGACCTCTCTGGCTGAATCCCGCAAGTCCTAATATGCAGTCCTTCTGTTCATTGATCATTAAGCACCTCGTGAATGCCGCTATGATTTCTTCGTGATGAATTATTCAGAAGCCTGTCGATGATTGTTTCTGGCCCAGGGCCGTGTTTGTGATTGACTTCTAACTGTGCTGCATGGTGGTGCAGTCCAGATGCTGTCTCTCGATACTTCTTTTGTGACCTAGTTATGAGGGCGACTCTTCCTTTGGCTAGTGGGGACAAGACCGTCCTCACAGTTGGCCCTGGCTTTACTTATACCTCTAGCAACCACTTGGCCCTCCTGTACCTGGGACTGCTCCATGTTTCAGAGCAGCTAGAGCAAAATAGCGCTTCCCACACTTGGCTGGCCCTAGGAATTGTCTGGGATGCTACTTACTCAGTTAGATTTTTGTTATTATTTATTTATTTGTTTGTTTGTTTATTGTGTCTGTGTGTGTGACATGTGCATATAATAGAGAACAGGTTTCTGTTGGGATGTTTTCTTCTATCATTGCTCGCTTTATTACTTTTATACTTGATCTTAGTCAAAAGGTGAGAAACCATCTTACTCATTTTTTTTTCTTTGTGTGTGTGTGTGTGTGTGTGTGTGTGTGTGTGTGTGTAAGAGGGCACTGTGGAAGCCCAATCATTCTGGATTGATCTACCTCCTTTTTTTAATACGTTGTAGGGAATCGAGCTTAGGGTTTGCGAATGCTAAGTAAGCGCTCTGAGCTACATCTCCAGTCCATACGATTCTTTTTATTCATTCACCCAAATACTGATTGCGTCCTGAGTTGTCCCACACTGCTCTGGATGCTGCTGGTGGTAAGGATGTGCAGGGAAATGTAGGCTCTGCAGTGGGAGGTGACCTGGGGATGTTTCTGAAGGTAGCTCTTTGAGTCATGTGCTACATTCACAAGTCCTTCTATGAACAACCCTTTGGAGAACTGCACACAGATGTCCAATACAGTGGATAGTATCACACAGCTGCTCTTACCTTCTCCCCTCCACTTCGTTCAGTGCAGGTGAGTGGTGACGCGAGCAGTCTAACACAGCAGCTGGGATTTCAGACTTTGGCGTCACAAGTCAAACTTGGCTCTAGATGTTTCTCTTCTATGCGATGATAGTCAATTGCTTAACCTTCTGAGCCAGTTTCTTATTACAGAATGGGGGAGGGGAAATGCATAACACGTGCGTCCATAAGCTATTAGGAGGGGTAGGTGGGACGCCTTGTGTAAGGGTTTATGTAACAGAAGCCTCATATTGCAGTTACTCTTTCTGCTGCTGTGAGACAACACTTAGGCTCAAGCAACTTAAGGGGAGGAAGGGAGATGCATTTGGCTTATGGTTCCAGAGGGAAGAGAGTTTATTATGTCAGAAAAGGTAGGTGGCGGAAGCTGAAGGTGGCTCAGGTCACTGCAGACATCATCATGAAGGCAAAAAAGAAAACAGCAAACTGCAAGAGGAGACTATTAATGGAAATAGGTCTGGGCTACCCAAGCTCAAAGCCTTCCTTCAACAATATTTCATCTCCTAAAGTTGCAACAATGACAAACATCAGCTTAACATCAGCTAAGAATGTAAACACATAAGCTTGTGGGGACAACTCACATTCAAGCCATGATACCCCAGGACACAGTAAATGCTCAATAGATATTAGTTTTTTTTTTTATTTTGTTTTATTTTGTTTATGAATTATCTATAGTGTAGGGAACCAGGAAGAGTGACAGGCATTTTAATAATGGAGCTAAGTGGAGTTTTCTGTATTGCAGGTGCTAATCACAGCGATTTCCTGGACTATCAAGGATGCCTGGCCAATAAGGTCACCTCTGCTAGAAAGATCAACCCCTTGTCCTCTGATGAAGCAGGTCCCAGTGTCAGTGAGTCTTCAGGCCTCACCAGAGCATTGACCGGCTTAGAGTAAGTGAGGGGGTCCTGGTGCAGAGCCATCATTGTTGGGGTGGTCTGAGCAGAAAGTCAACTGACTGAGAGGAAGTAGGACTTGCTTGACAAGAGATTCAGAGCCAGATGATCTAGGTTCAAGTCCACATGAGCTTAAGCAAATTACTTTACCTACCTGGGCCTCTGTTTTTGTTTTTGTTTTTCCATTTGTGAGTGTGTGTGTGTGTGTGTGTGTGTGTGTGTGTGTGTGTGTGAGTGAACATGCTTGTGTGGAGGCCTGAGGCTGATGTCAGGAATCATTCTCAATTGTCCTTCCAACTTACTGTTTTGAGGTTGGGTTTCTAATTAAACTCATCAATGGGGCTAGTCTGGCCAGACAGTTTGCTCTAGGAATTTCCAGTTCTGCCTTCTGAGATTGGAATTAGAAGTGTCATTTTTTTTTAATATTTTTTTAATTTTTTTATTATTATTATTATTTATTCAACTGTGTGCATGTGCGTGTGTATGTGCGCGCGCGCGCGCGCGTGTGTGTGTGTGTGTGTGTGTGTGTGTGTGTGTAGAACCATGGGCGAATTCGCGAACCACCATGGACGCCTCCACCTCCTTCTGCCTGGGGATTCACAGGCTCCGCCCTACCAGGACCAGAAGCGCAGGCCGCCCCCACTTCCGCCTGGCGTCTATACGTGGGATCTGGGATCCGAATTCAGGACCTTCCGCCTGCAAGGCGGAGGCTTAACCCCTGAGCCACCTCTCCAGCCCAGAAGTGTCATTTTTACATGGGTTCTGGGGCTTTGAACTTCTTGTATGATAAGTATTTTAACAGTCGAATTCTCTCTCCAGGTTGATAAAGGATCTTTCTTAAGTAAATAAGTAAATGCTTACTTTACACATTTAAAAGAGTAGATTACTTTTTTTTGGTAAAACCTGCTTTATAAAAGTAGATTATGGCTGAGGATGTAGCTAGGTGGTAGAATATGTGCTTAGAGTATGTGAGACCCTGAGTTCAACCCTGGTACTGCATTTAAAAAAAAGATTAATAGAAGAAAATTTAAAAATAAAAAGGAAAAAAAAAGATTAGTAGAGTAGACATGGAAGAGCCTGGCATGGTTCTTGGCTCTTTTCCCTTGACCCTCTGCAGACATATGTCAATAACAGCAGCCCTGGGGTCCTAACGAGGGCATTAGAGCTCAGCAGTGGGGCTGGGGAGAGGGCAGGCATGAGGACTTGAGTTCAGATCCCCAGCACCTAGGTTAAAAACAAGCAAACAACAAAACAGCCACTGAGACCTGCAATCCTGGGTCTGGTGAGACGGAAACAAGTGGATCTCTGAGGCCCACTGGCCAGATCATCCAACCCATCAGTGGTCTCCAAGTTTGGTGAGAGACCTTTCCTCAAAAAGCAGAGAAACAAAGTGAACCCAAGCTCAGGTACATAACGAGGCTCCTCCCCTGAGACCCACCAAGTGATGAATCCATCAATGGATTAATCTGTCCATGAGTTCTGAGTCCTCAGGATCCAGCCACCTCCCAAGGCGCTGCCTCTGAATGCTGCTGTTTTGGGGACCAGGCCTGTAATTCATGAGCCATTGGGGACATTTAAGATCAAATCTATAAAACCCCTAAGAATCTTGTGCTCTTCATTTCTCCATCATCCTCTTAAGCCTAGACAGTCACTAATCTACATTTTGTTTATATAGATGTCTGTTCTGAGCACTCTGTCTATATGAAACCACAAAATGGTGACTGCTTTCTTTCATAGCACTTCTTTTCACTTTCAAGGTTCATTGGTGCTGTAGCATATATTGATGAAGCCTACTTTTTTCTTTTTATCAAATCTGTTTATTTATTTATTGTGTATATCTATTTATGTATCACGGTGTGTCATTGTGGAGGACCAAGGGTGACAGTCATCTTGGATTGTATCTACCTCCTTTTTGCTTCACTCCGGGATTTCCCAGGCTCTGCCCCCCATGGCCGGAATGCAGGCCGCCATTTCCACCTGGCATTTTTACATGGGACCTAGGATCCGAACTTAGGACTTCTGCTTGAGAGACAGAGTCTTAACCCCTGAGCCATCTCTCCTTCCCCATGTTACCCATTTATGTGCACATTTAAGTGGCATCAATTACATTCGTAGTACAGTAACAAAACCATTGCCATTATCTATTTTCAAAATGGTTCGTCATCCTGAACACAAGCTCTGTACCCATCAAGCAGTGATTCACCATTCTACCCTTATTTTAGCCTCTGGCAAGTGCTAATCCACCATCTTGTTTTGATATAAGTGGAAAAATACAATATTTGTATTATTTATCGATTTACTTTTCTATGTGTGCATGTCATATGTACATGTGGTGCTCAGATCATAAATTTTGGAAGTGGTTCCCTCCTCCAACCATGTAGGCTCTGGGGATAACTTAGGATAATGGTTTCAATATAATATAATAGAAATCATTCCTTTTATAGTAAAAAGATATTCCATTATGTAAGTATATACCAAATTTTGCTTGTGCATTTAGCCAATGTAGGACTCTTGAGTTGTTATTATGTTAGAACTACTATGGATAATTTTACTATGAATAATTCATACACGAATATCTTTTGGAGTGTCTGTTTTCAATTCTTTTGGATACATACCTAGGAGTGAAGGAATTGCTGGTTCATCTGGTAATTTCGTGTTTAATTTTCTGAGAAGTCACTTTTTTTTTTTTAAAGCATGAATCTTTTGAACATGTTTCAATGCTCTCAAGTTGCAGATCAATAAACAATGTACACAGGGACTTTATATAGAGAAGGAACCTCGGGTCTATTGGTGAGAATTAGTATAATTTTAGCATGCGACCCGTAAGCTCAGCTTCTGATTTCCAAGCACGGGGCGCATGGGTGCGGGAGGAGTCTAACCCTTCTGCTTGCTCTCCAGCACAGATGCAGATTCAGGCCAGAAGGCCCCCTCTTCTTGTTCCTCCTCCTCCTCCTCACATGCTGATCACGCCTCTGAAACCTCATTGCCTGAAGTCCAAAAGGAAAAATATCCTGAGGAATTCAGCCTCCTTAAATGGCTGACAAGTGAGTAGGCCTTGGGCCTCCTTCCTCCACACATCTCTGTGCCCAGGATCATTTAGGAGGCCTGCTATACTGTGGGTAGACCCATTCGTGCCAGGCATTTGACAGGCTTCCTTCCCCTCTCATCTTCATAACTACACTGCTTGGGAGGTATGAGACGTCTTGTATAAATGTCATAAAGGGGCCGGCAAGATGGCTCAGAGGGTAAAGGTACGTGTCTCCAGACCTGATCCCCAGAACCCATATGCTAGAAGGAGACAGCCGACCTGTACAAGCTGTACACATGCATGCTGAGGCATGTATGTCTTCATGCATATACTTCCCCCCTCCGTGATAAGGACAAGTAATAATAAAAATATAAAAGGCCTGTTACCTTTTCATAATTTGTTGTCAGTTATCTCCCAAGGCTGGGAGCAGCACTAACAGATGTCCAATGTCCTACAGAAGATGGGCAGCGTCCTGAGTGGACATTTTACCCAAGGTTTAGCAGCAATATCCACACCTATCACGTTGGAAAGCAGTGCTTCTTCAATGGGGTCTTTCAAGGCAACAGGAGGTCTGTGTTAGAGAGGACCGTGGACAAGAGCCTTGGGAAGAAGAAATATGGTAAAATTTCTACCTGGACCTTCATTGCTCAATGCTAAAAAAAATTCTTTTAAAAAATCTTGTGTGTGTGTGTGTGTGTGTGTGTGTGTGTGTGTGTGTGTGTGTGTGTACATGCATATGTGCACATGCACGTGTGGTTGTGTGTGTGGTATGTGCATGCGCTTGCATGGAGGTCTGAGGCATTCACTAGGTGTCCTGTTCTATCAATATACTCTGTATTCCATTGGGACTGGGTCTCTCATTGACCCTGGAGCAAGGCTGGCAGTCAGCAAGCCCCAGAGATCCTCCTGTCTCCACCTCTTGCCCCATAGTTGTGGGGTTATAGGTGTGTGCAACTATTTTGACAAAGGATGCACAGTGTATGCTGACCGACAGTTTTGTTTTTCTCTAACTCTCTTGTAAGATATTAATGTGATATTTACATTATCAAGTAAGTTCTCTTAGTTATTAATGGAAACCTCGCTCAAGTCCAAGGAAAATAATGTATGCATCAACTGAAGGCCACTTGCCCCATGTGCTTTTAAAGTAAGCTGTAACACGGAGTAATTAAAGAGAACCAAGATTAAAAATACTTTACACAAGCTACAGATAGATTCATGTCTCACCATACTTTGTAACTGGTTGAATACTCTTCCTCCACTTATCCAGAATAGGCTCGTCAGAAGATCTTAAGAGGTTACTAGTGCTAGCAGACCAAATTTAGAATAATGCTTGATCTTGACTTGGGGAGGGGGAAGTGATGGATTAGGGTTAGGATTTGGAGTAGAAAATATATATTTCCTATATAGTGTTATCTAGCATGGTTATTTAAAAACATGGAAATATGCTATAGCATTATGAGATAGATACTCACATACACCCACACTTCTTATGTAGCCTTGATCTCACTATGTAGCCAAGTATGGCCTTGAACTCCTGATCATCCCGCTTCTACCTCCCAAGTGCTGGGATTATTAGTCTGCACTGCCATGCTTGGCTTATGCAGTTCTGGGGACTGAACCCACTGAACTGCATGCAGGCTGCACAAGCACTGTATCAGCTGAGACACATCTCTAGCTCACGATTTATATTTTAAAAACTAGAAAGAAGGTATTATCACATGATATTGAACGTGTTTCTTAAAGTCATTTAATTCTGTCCATTATGGTTAGCCCACATGCATGATACTCTTATTTCAACTTTAACTAAAACAAAGAGTAAAATTTGAGGTAGGAAAATGGCGGAATGTATATATTGTGGGTCTCAATGAAACTTCATGCATTATCCCTTTGTGTGTGTGTGTGTGTGTGTGTGTGTGTGTGTGTGTGTGTGTGTGTGTGACATTCATGTTTGTAGGTGCACTCACCCATATATGCACATGTGGAGGCCAGAGGTTGATGTCAGATATCGTCTTCAGTTACTCTCTGCTTTTATTGTTTTTATGTTTTTTCAGATAGAGTCTCACTGAACATGGAGCTCATTTTGTTCACCATTTTGGCAGGACTGGCCAGTGAACCCTGGGATTCACCTGCCTCCCTACAGTTGCTATGGTTACAGGCATGCGTCACCATGCCCAGCTTTCTACCTAGTTGCTGGGGACTCTAATTTGGATCCTCATGCTTGCATAGTGAGCACTCTACCCATTAACCCATCTCTTGAACTCCTTCCTCTTATTGTGGATGGGAGGTGGGTGAGATGGAGGACCCCCGAGAGACTCCCACCTCACTGACTCATTGACCACTTTTCCAGCTTTTCAGCATGGCTTTTCATGTACTTCCTATCTGGGTAGACCAAAGCCTCCATGTGCAAATCTATTTGTCCCCGCAGAGAGTTTTAAAGTCTACTTTAACTATTTTTTTTTGCATGTGTGTAGATGCTGGTGTGTACGTGTATGTACATGTGTGTATGTGTAAGTGTGTATATGTATAGAAGAGTGCACTGTTTGTGCCTGTGGAAGCCCAAGATTGACTTCTGGAATCATCCTGGATTGTTCTAATTCCTTATTGCTTTGCTCTGAAGTTTTCCCAGCCTCTGCTTTCCAGGGTCAGAAGTGCAGGTTGCCTCAATTTCTGCCTGGCATCTTTCACATGGGATCCAAACTCAGGTCTTTCTGCTTGTCAGACAAAGACTTAACCCATGAGACATCTCTCTTGCCCAAAAACCCCATTTTAAAACTGAAGAAGTTGCTACTTCTTTGTATATTCTGTATACCTGCTACAAAAATCTTATTTCTCACTGAAGCATTGGCTGCTTCCTCCTACACAGATGTTTCTGTAGATAGCGTGCCAGTCTTCGACCCTGACTTGACAGTGCCTTGGTCTGTGATTCAGTAGATAGGGTCATTCCATTCCTGCTTTCCGTCTTCAGGGAGCACTGAGGGCGTGGGAATAGTTAGTAGCTGTTGTACTACCTGTCAAAGCTAACAGGACGTAGATACTGTCTTAGCTATTAAGAAGTGTGTTGAAAGAGACAGGCGAAGAATGCCAATATTCTAGTAATTCTAGAATATTCACTTCTTGTGCAAATGACTCTTCTGAGCTAGCTAGAGGAGTCTGGGTGGATGGTAAACAGCTTATCAAAAAATCTGCCCCAGTGGGCTGGGATTGTAGGTCAGCGGTAAAGTATATCTGTCATATGCGAAGTCTTGGATTTGATCTCCAGCAAAGCAAAACAAAAAATATGTCCCAGTTCTCCCTTGAACTTGCACCTTGTGGGTATGGTTGAACTAAGCAATACCCAAATAAGCCTTGAGCCAGAAGGAGAGAAGAAAGAGGTGCCTGTTTATTGTATGGCAAGAAAAGGGTCCTGCTTCCAGCTAGGGGTGCTGCTTCTGTGTCCAAGGCTGGCTAGTCTCCTGGTCTAGGCTTGTTTTCTTGGGAGATGCATCTGCTGGGTAGACTGTGGGGTTTAAATGAAGTTCCTGTTCCTGTGGTTACTTTCTTGTGCTTAGGGCATCAGAAGGAGTGGAGCTGGGTCAGAGCATTGCAAGTTCCGTCAGCAGGACACCTGCTGACTGCACTGAACTAGGAAGGCATCTCCTACGGGCATGGCCATCTATGAAGCAGAAAGGAATGTAGGAAACTCAAATGCTGACTTCCTCACGCAGAAAGACAGAGGCCCAAGGCCAATAACTTCTTGGCTATTTGACTCAGGGATTCAAAATGTACTAATGGTCAGGCCCGAAGATTCTGAAGTCAAAGATCTTTCAAATGATTGCAAAGGTGCCTCTCACTCACTGTATGTGTTAAGCTCAGATATCCACCTGCACCCAAGCTTATTCTCTTGTCTCATGGTGAGATGTCTGTAACAATGCCTTCTAGAAAAATGTTCCACGGTGGGGGATGTAGCTCTGTTGGTAGAGTACTTGCCTAGCACACATGAGGCTCTGGGTTTTGTCTTCACCACTACATAAATTAGGAGGGGAGGTAAATACATATAATCCTAGCACTCTGGAGGCGGAGGCAGGAAAACCAGGTTCAAGGTCGTTGTCGCAGAAAATCAGGTTCAAGGTCATCGTCGCAGTTATTTTCTCTGCTTCTGTGAGACCACACTCAGATTAAGTAATTTAAAAGGAGAAAGGGAGATTTATTCAGCTTATAGTTCCAGAGGGGAAATCCAGTGTATTATGGTGGAAAAGCCATGGCTGGCTGGCAGAAGCTGGAAGCAGTTTAGCTCACATCCCTCATGGAGCCTGAAAGAACAAACAGCAGACTGCAAAAACAGACTACCAGTGGAAGCAGGGCAGGGCTACCCGGACTGAAAGCCTATTCCCTGTAATCCACCATCCTCCAGCAAGGCTCTACCTCCTAAAGTTGCCGTGACCTTCCCAAACATCAATGCCGGCTAAGAATGCAAACACATGAGCCTGCAGAAGCCATCTCACATGCAAATCATGACAGCTATTTTTGTTACATGACAAGTTTGAGACCACCCTAGGCTACCAGACCCTGTATTAAAAAATGGTCAACATAGACTCACGAAAGTATGAGCCTGAGTTTGCTCAGGTAAGATAACAAGGAGAACTTTAAGACACTTCTGTGAAACTCACAAGGAAACACAATTGTCATGTGTCAGCTTTCTGGATGATGTTTTCAATTTGCCATAGATATCGATCCCAGGAATGGAATTCCCAAATTAACACCAGGGGATAATCCATATATGTTACCAGAACAGAGTAAGGAGTTCTACAAGGCAGGGGCAACCCTGCCACCGGTGAACTTCTCATTGTGAGTATACTTTCATTTCATTTTATTTTGTTATTTTTAAAACATTCTCTCTTTACAGCATATAACAATTTTTAAAGGAGTGGCTCTCTAGAAGACACTATGAGTGAAAATTCCTGAAAAAACTAAAATTTAACTGGTACATACCCATGTGTGCAATTGAAATAATAAAAGACACAAGAAAGGCTGGGGATGTAACTCAGGGGAGAGTACTTGCTTAGTGTGTGCAAGGTCCTAAGTTCAATCTCTAGTATCACAAAAATAAAACACAAGATTTTTTAAAAAGTATGTTGCTATTTTTAATTGACATATAGTAATAGTATATATTTATAGATACAATGGGATTTTAAAAAATGGTTTAACAATATCATGACTACAAAAGTGATTATTCCTGATCTATCTACCTATCATCTACTACTATCTACCTATGTACCTACATACCTATCTCCATGATATCTATTATCTATCATCTATCCATCATCTATCTATCCATTTATCATCTATATCATGTATGTATGTATGTAGATCTATCTATCTGCTATTACCTATTACCATCTATCTATCTATCTATCTATCTATCTATCTAATGTCTATCTACCTATCAATCTATTTGACATGAAAGTAGAAGGGGAAGGTGGGAGTGGATAAAAAGGTAATGGAAGAAAGGACATGAACAAAGCACAATGGTGCATATGTATGGAAATGTCATAATAAAACCCATTGTATTATACTTTAAAAATAGTAAAACAAGAAAAAAATGTTATTTTTTTCTGATTTCCATTACCACAGCTTGAGGACTTTTGAATTTCCACATTGAATCATATTGTGGGATGGCGGCTGCTATATGGGTTGATCTGGAGGTAGATTGAAACATTACAACAGAGGAGATGGGAGACACTCAACTGAAAGGAAAATAGTTGCTGTGCTACATTCAAACTATTTATGCAGAAAATTAATCATACGGGGTACAAACTTGTGTTCCTTACAGTTTTGAAGATCATATTTGAGAATCAATACTAGAAGATACGACATGCTTCTGAAAGCCATGACATGCTGCTCGCTATGCTGTAGGAACTGTGGAGATTTTAAGGTTGTTTTCTGTTTTATTTTTTTTTTCAGAGCGCCTTATGAGAAGAAATTTGATACATTTATTCCACTTGAGCCACTTCCACAAATTCCCAAGTGAGTTCTCCTACCACGTTTTACATTATGTTGTCTGTATGAAAATGACACTAGTTTCTTCTGTGGAGGAGCCTGCAGACCATCAAAACTCAGGGCCCTTTTGCATCCCCGCAGGTGGGCAGGGCCATGAAAACACTAGAAGAGTGTCTGTGGCACCTGGCAATCAGGTTGGACACACAGTCTGTAGTGATGTTGGCAAACTACCTGATGCCGGGTGTCGTGCTGGGTATGCATGGCAGGGGTCCCTTCTTCCAGAACATTTGGGAGCTTTGGAAAAGACACGTATTCAAATGATTGCAACCAGGGAGTGTGGTTAGTCTCAAAAGTAGAAAAAGAGGCAACAGGACCTTCACATACTCAAGGAAAGGGCCGTTCTTCCAGTTTCATACTTTGGCTCAATGCATTCTGAACCTCACTTATTTACCTAGGTAGCTTTCTGACCCAGAAGGATGTTTTTCTTTTCTTTTCAAATCGCTTCCTTTTTCCTTTCCCTTTCCCCTCATTTCCTCCCTCACCTTTTCTTTATTTTCCAATTCAAAACAGTCTTAGGAAGTACAGGTAGGTAGGCAAGTGTCCCACAGTCTGACACCCCAGGGTTCATTGGGAGGACTAAACCCCAGAGTTCAGTGGAAATACGAGCCTTTTATTCCAAACTTGGCATCTTTAGTGTTTTCATTATGCTGCCTTATTACTTACAGCACATAATTAGACTTCTTATGTCTCTACTTTTATTTTATAAATACTATCCTAAAATTCTCAAAATACCAGCAGTTGCTTAAATTCCATTGGCCTATGCAACTATTTTAGCTTTTGTAAACTTCCCTTTGTAAGCATATGAGCATGCTTTTGTATGTGTAAATCACAGAATACTGAAGAGCATGGTTTTGCTTTAAACAGTATTTTTAAAAGGACAAAACTTTGTGGACTAGCATGTTCTTTTGTTCTGGGGCCAATATATGCACAGGAGACTTGGGCCCTTTCTTCAGGACATGGCACCCTGAAGTCTGCTAAACATTGGTCCTGACAGACTCCAGTTTCAATGTCTGTTGCTGGATTTACTATTTATTGTTTCTTGGAATTTTTTTTTCCTTGGCATCTATTAGCAGTTAATCTTATTTTTATTATATATATGTATATATATTTTTTGAGCAGGCTTTTAGGTAGCCCAGGGTAGTTTCAAATTTACTATGAGGCCTAGATGATCTTGAACTCCTTCGAGATCTTTGCCTCTCCCTCCCAAGTGTGGTGATTACCTAGGTAGCTTTCTGACCCAGAAGGATGTTTTTCTTTTCTTTTAAAATTGCTTCCTTTTTCCTTTCCCTTTCCCCTCATTTCCTCCCTCACCTTTTCTTTACCTCCCTCCTTCCCTCCCTCCCTCCCTCCCTCCCTCCCTCCCTCCCTCCCTCCCTTCCTTCCTTCCTTCCTTCCTTCCTTCCTTCCTTCCTTCCTTTTAGTTCTTTGTGAGGTCTTGGAGCAGTTCTGTTTACAGAGCCCTAATTGCTTTACTGTCTTTGACATTCCACCCTATACTACATATGTTAGGAATCAGCAAAACTCAAAGGACCACTGTGTATTCTGGAGCTCTTTTCTTTTCTTTTCTTTTTTCTTTTCTTATCTTTTCTTTTCTTCTTTTTCTTTTTTCTTTCTTTCTTTTCTTTCTTTCTCTCTCTTTTCCTTTTTTTTTTTGCATAGCCAATCCTTTTCCACAGCTCTGCCCTTAGACTTCAAGTTGTGCCTCCTTTATGAATGGTGTTTGTAAGTTTCACAGGAGCTTTATATTCTTTCTGCAGCTTGCCTTTCTGGGAGAAGGAGGCAGCCAACAATTTGAAGAATGAGATAAAGGAAGTCCAGGAGCTCGACGACTGGCAGGCAGCTGTACCCTTAGTCCACAGTTTAGCCGCTTCTGGTGGGTTGAAGAAATCGCAAAAAACTGTTTAAAAATTGGAGGAGTCCAGAACGGCAGCCTTTTGGGAGGCTTCGCGTGGAGCTTAGAGGCAGCAGACTCTGGGGTGGCTGTATCTTGCTCTGATGTGGTCCCTTGGGCAGATGTCCCCACTTTGCATTGAGGGGTCAAATGTGTTGCTTGGTATCCCTCAGACTTGTGAGCGAGACATGCTCTTTAACACCGTGCCTCTACCCACAGGTATTTTCGACCTGGCAACACAACCCTGAGCAGAAGCAAGCCCACGGCGCACGCACTGACTGCTCTCTGGCCAGCCTCTGCCAGCTGCTGTTTCTATTGTTGCTTTGACAGTGTTGCTCTTCTAAACCAGTTGTCGAACTCTAGATTGCTTTGCCTAGTTTAGCTTTCTGTTGTGAGAACATCTAAAACTCACAGAAAAGTTGCACAGATCATAAAATAGACATCTGAATATCTTTTACTGAGACTCTATGATTCTTAGCATCTGCCCAAGTCTGTTTCTCTCTCTCTCCCTCTCATTATTATTCTCATTATTTTGCTGAGCGAGTGAGTGCACACATCTCACCATCCTCAATACCTGCAAGACCTCATGTTTCTCCCGAGGTCAAGGATATTTTCTAACAATTACAAACAAATAACCAATTCAAGGAACTTAGCGCTGACGCTAATGCACAATTTGCACTTGGTTTTATTCAGACACATTAATTAATATATTGTTGTGTGTGCCTTGGGTGTGTGTGAGCCGCAGTGTGAATGTGGAGATCGGATGACAATTTTTGTGGCGTTAGTTTTCTCCATCCACCTTTATCGGGGTTCCTAGAGGTCATCAAGCTTGCACAGCAAGCACTTTTACCCACTGAGCCATCTCGCTAGTCCTACATTAGTTCTTTTTTTTTTTTTAATATTTTGTATGTGTGTGTGTGTGTGTGGAGAGGGATCATTAGAGGAGGGTACTGCATACAAGCCATGGCACTTAGGTGGAGATCATAGAACAACTTTCAGAAGTCAGTCTTCTCATTCCACCATGTGGGCTTCTGGGAATCAAACTCCGGTTGCCAAGTTTGCAAGCAGATGCCGCTGAGCTTTCTTGTGACCCTTCATTTAAGTTTCTAAGGATGCCCTGAAGTCAATGGTAAGAAGCAGATATTATGTAAGCATTTTAGCTTGCTCAGACTGCTCTGGAATACTAGAAACTGAGTAGTTTAAAAGCAAAAGGAATTTCTTCCTCATAGTTCTGAAGGCCGGGGAAGTCTAAGCTTAACATGCCAACACATTTGATATCTGGTGAGGCCCTGCCTTCCTTGCTGTGTTCTCATAATATGAAAGGGGCAAGATAGCTCCCTGGAGACCCCACTCCCCCAATAGATGTTACCTTGTGAACTCACCATCTTCCAGCCTCTGTCTCAGGAGGAGCTGGGATTACAGGTCTTTATGATGGCATTGACGGTATTCCCCCCAAAGGCCTCATGTCCTACTATCATTACCATGGGGGCTAGATCAATGTCCGAGTTTGGAGGGGACAAAAACATTCAGACCACAGCAGGGAGCTTTCATTTTTCTTTGCTAAAAATGCTCCTCACAACTCTCATTTTGTTATAATAGTTTCATAGCACATTCTTATTTTGTTAACACCTTTTGATAATTTCTCTAGTAGTTGCTTGGTACAAGTCAGAAGAGAGGAAGGGCTGGATGTATATGAGCTGATAGTATTTCCCTGTGACCCATTCCCAATTTCTATTTTTATGTATTTATCTATGTATGAATTTATTTAATGTGGGGTGTAGTTTGTGTGTGTGTATCTATGCACCAGCCCATGCAAAAGACAAAGGTCGATATTTCAGGGTTGGATATCTTTCCTCTATCATTCTCCACCTTGTTTTTTGAGACTATCTCTTTAATGAATCTGGAGTTTATTAACTTGGTTACACTGGCTGCTCAGCAAGCTCCGGAGATCTGCTTATCTCCACAACCCCAATGCTGGGGTTACCGAGGTCATTGTACCTAGCTTCTTTCACAAAGGTGCTGAGATTTGAACTAATAAGAATTCTAACTGGGAGGAGGGGTTTAAGATGTCAATCTGGGAGTTGGGGTGGGGCTAGAGCACTTGTCTTGATACTGTACTTGCAGTATTTTACACTGAGTGCTTATTCAAGGGTGTCATGGACTGTGGGAGTGACTAACTCTGCTCCTAACCATGCTTTCGTGTTAACACTGACACTTTCTCCTAATTTTAGCCCTTTTCTGGGTAGTTTCTTAGGGGTTTAAAAAAAATAGGTGTGATAGAAACTAACATTGTTTTCCTTTGTGAAGTAAATGCCAATCCAGTTACCACTGGCTCCCTAGAGAGGGATTATGAGTAGCAAAATCCCAACGATGCAGTCTAACAATCTCTTTGTAAGTTGAAAGGACGTTCAATTATCTGAGTCAGGGGTAAACACAACATAAACTTGTGATTCTTGAATGTTGATATCATATAAAAGAAAGTGTTTCTGGGTCAGAATAGTATGCAAATTTATAAAAAAGGAATGTATTAAATTTTAGGCTTGCCATACTAAGTACTCCAGAGTGGCTTAAAATAACAAATCTATTCCCTTCTGGTTGTGGAGGCAGGAATCTGAACTCAAGTTGTTGGCAGGGCTAGCTCCTTCCTGGAGTCTCAGGGGAAGAATGTATTCCATGCCTCTCTACGGTGGTTTCTATACCCATTACCCCATCTTTGCTTCAGAATGAATTCATCCTGATGACATCTGTAAAAACTCTGAAGTATCCACAAATAAGTTTACATTTACCTGTACCGGGGTTGTGAACAAAAATCTATTTGGAAACATATTTCAATCAACAACAGGGAGAGACAGATTTCTTTGTCTTGTAATTTTCTACTGGTTTTAATTTTGGTAAAGTGGAATACAGAGCACACTATACTTTTCTTGAAACATGTGATCATAAAAAACATATTCATGGGTTTTTCCATATGACTGACAATCTGAGGGATGCTTGGGGAAAAGAATCTTGGATGAGCGGATGATTCTCTTTCTCATTCGCTTGTTTAGAAGTGGTCGTTCACTTTGCTGAAGGTTCCCAGTGAGGACAGTCTGGCTGCCTAATGGTAGCCCTCCTGGAGATGGATACAGCTTCTGTGGGGAAGCCATCTTGGCTGATGAGACTGGAATGGTACAGGAGAGGAGATGAACCAATCCTGGAGGACAACATATTTGGCTTCCAGTATTTGTAGCTATAGAGCTCTGATTTAGACATCTCGGAATTTACATTTGCTGAATCCTGAAAGGATAGCCAGGGAGTCACCAAAACTACAGTGAGGGAGCGGCGTCCAGAGGGAAATGGCTATTGACCCAGAGCCACCGGTGCAAGCTTTTATAATTAGAGTGCAGGGAGAAGTGAATTTGGGTTTGACCAGTTATCAGATTAATTTTCTTAAGAGGGTCTCTAGCTTTAGGGTGTGATCTCTGGCTTTAGGGTGTGATCTCTGGCTTTAGGGTGTGACCTCTGGGATCGGGTGGGATCTCTAGTGGAGATTTGTCAGGTGGGGGTCTCTTGGTTTGATGTCTGGTTCCGGATCTATCGGTCTGTATGTTCAAAGGAGACTTCAAGAACAGTTGACAGGGCTGCTGTAGTGGAAGGGAGACCAATTCATATCATGGACATGGAAGTTCTAATTAAAAAAATAAATTTATTAAAATTACATTTTTATATACATGCTCCTTGCTTCCCTCATTTCTCCTCCCTTCCCTCCTACTCTCATCCTATCCCACCTTCCCTCCCTTCCCTATGTGGGTCCAGTTTACTCCCTCCTTATTCTTCTGTTCTTGGTTCCGTGGGTCTTGGGGTTCCCTCTATATCATCTGTTCTCATGAGGGTTCAGGCCTCTGTGGCAGATCAAGAGGCCCCTCCATGGGTGGTATGCTGACCTGGGTACGCCCCTACCTGTCTGACTCCTCGCCCCCAAGGAATCTGCTGCCTGAAACCATTTCTCCTAAGATCCCACTAGTCCATGGGGGCATATTGACATGTCCACCACTGAACACGTCTCATGAGTTCAAGGCCCATTGCTGTGAGTTCCTGCATGTGGTTGCCCTATCTTGAGTGGAGTGACATGTTCAGCAACAGATTCAAATTTCTTTACAGTGTCCTGTTCTCAAAATATCAACTTTTGTAACAATTTCCCAGTTTTGAAGAAGGCATCGCTTCCTAGTTGTTATATAAGTGGTCCTAAGTGGGAAGAGACCATTGTCATGAACCTTTGGAATGTTATATGTAGAATATTATACCTGGAAGAGGATGGGTACAATTCTGGATTCAGCAGCACTCTTACTTATAAACAACAGAAATATACCTCCAACTAGCTAAATGCAAAAGGGATCAGGTTGCATGTACATGGATGCAGCTGGAATCTGGGAAATCAGTACTGGATTCAGGGACTGACCAGTTTCTGCACTTGTATCTTTGTTTTTTGCACCTTTCAATGTACCTTTGACCTTCTCTCTTCCCATTTTGGCCTTTGTATTTCAAAATACTGTTAATACATACTAATTCCAAGGTTTCACAGGTTGGAGGCTCAACAGTCAGTGAATGATACATTGACCTCTTCTAGGTCCAGTTGTTAAAATTCCTCAGGTTGGTTCAGCTTTGATTAAATCAGTCAAGAGCGTGTATTGTGTATCTTCATAACCATGATAACTGAGTAGATGTGGGTAGGGTGGGAAGAAGATAAGGGCTAGACATTTTTACAGAGAAGCATTGTAAAGAGAGGGCCAAGTTGCATAGCCAACCAACTGACAAGAGTTTATAAAAGTCAAATTAAGGGGCTGATGAGGTACTTCAGTAGGTAAGACACCTGTTTGCAAACCAGGTGAACTGAGTTTGATTCCTAGAAGTTCACATGGGCGAGAACTGACTTTGGAAAGCTGTCCTCTGACTGATGCAGGAACAGTCTTTCCTCTATTTATCAAACGACCCATCTGGGTCGCCAAATGTTGCAGGAACAGCGTTTCCTCTGTTCATCAAATATCCCTTCTGTGTTACCAAATGTTACAGGGTCCCTGTTCAGGGGCCAAATGTTGCAGGAATGACTGTCCCATATGTTGCCAGGTTCTTGTGATCTGGAGTTGAAGACTGAAACCAGAACACGTGTAGAGGATTAAGGTAGAGTTTATTAGAGGAGAGAAAGGCTGGAACTCATGGACTCCAGGCATGGAATCCATGAGAAGCAAGGAGCTGAAAACGAACTCATGGCACTCCGAGTAACATGAGGGGCTAGGGTGCCAAAGATGGCTGCCAGGGTCGGGCATACTTGTACACCTAGGCAAGCCCAGGAAACTGGCTTTTTCCTCACTGATTAGTTTCTGTTGGGGCCCAACCCAGTTGCTCCTGGGCCCACATGGGGCTAGAGACCAAGTGGTATGTTGGATATGGAGGGCTCATCTCCACAATCCTTTCATAGGGAAGTTGGTTATCTCATCTCCTCGATGATTGAGTCAGTTCCTCAGCAGGGGTGCTCCTTCAGGGTGATCCCAGCAGTGGAGGATGACCTTCAGGAATTCCCAAGACCTTGAGAGACCCATCCCAGCACGACTGCTCTAATCCTGCTTTATGACTTTGTGTGCCAGGGCATGCATGTGCACACCTTCTCTCCCCATCTCCTCTCAAATAAAGTATTAAGGTGAAATGAAATAGTAGGTGACTAATCCATGTACTGTTCACAACCCAATAGTGCTCCCTTTCCAACAGAAAACGACAATGATGTCTTGCTAGAATTTACCACTTTAAAGAAAAAAAAAAAACTTAATAAGAAAACTTCAATTCTTCCAGAAGACATGCACCTGTGCAAAAGAAACAGAAAGAAAAATTAATTCTCAGGTTGTTTCCCAATCCACGAGGTAATTTTTTTTTTCTTCCTAGCGACCCCCGTGGTGGTGGTGCCAAAGAGTTGGTCTGAAATCCTGTTAGGAATACGGCAAGTGGGATGGGAAAAGTTTAACAATCTCCACCCCACTGGGTTTTAGGTGTATTGCACCTGTCCCCCGGATTTATGAACAAGTCTATTCTTAGCTCCCCTCTTTAGGTAATGGCACCGAGAAACAGAAAGCCAAGACTCCCAACTCAACCGCCGGTGGTCGACAACCACCGCGGATCCGCGGCAGCCCTAACCACTGTGAACTTGGAAGACGAGAACGTGACTCTTCTGCGTGTTTCTGCGACCACTTCCCACGCCCGCGGGGGCGAGCTGCAAAGCAGTGCGCGACGAGGAGGTCGCTCGTGGAGCGGCCAGCGCTCCGAAGAATCAGGGCTGGATGTCCGATCGCACCCGAGCCACAGGGCAGGAACCTTCGGTGCCCGGCCGCTCTTGCCACCTACCACGCAGCAGGTGCGAAAACAGAGCCTGCACCCGCGCTTGCCTTTTCTCGAGGCGCTCTGTGAAAAAAGATCCCATTCGTGAGACGCACAGGACGTGCGCTGCATTAATAAAAATAAGTAGATAGCAACCAAGCGACCGATCAATCAATCAATTCACGAACCCGCACAGCGCGCCTCCCACCGGCCCATCCGAACTTGTCGCGCGGGACACTGCTCGGGCCCGCCCCCGCGTGACGTCACAGCAGCCCCGCCGTTCCCAGTCGGGTTGCACTTAAGCCCTCTCGCGAGACAGCGCGTCCCCACCCCGCTTCCCTTTACCTGTCACGGATGTGCACGTGACGGAAGGGGGGGGTCCTGTGGCCCCGAGGAGTGTGATGATTTTTTTTAATCCTATCAATCTTCACAGCGTTGGCTTTAACAGGCCCCTTCTTCCCGATTCGGCCCCCAACATCTCGCGAGACTTGGGAGCTCCGCCGCCGCCTCTTCCGCGCCTGCGCAGACCTCTTAAAAGCAGAAGGTCGCTGTCGGAGGAAGTGGCTGCTTCAGAGTTCCGCGGCCGCGGCGCCGTTACTACTTTCTCGAAGCTCCTCTCGAAGCCGCCTGCCGGAGACACCCCGCCGCCAACATGCCGCGAATCATGATCAAAGGGGGCGTGTGGAGGAACACCGAGGTGAGGCTCCCTTTCCCGCCGTCCGCTGCCCTCCGCCGGGTCCGGTGGGGTGTGCGCACGCGCGGGGCGGTCGGGGCGCCGTGGGAGCCCTGCGGGGGTCTGCGTGGGAGGGGGCGGGCACTGCGGGGAGGTGGTGGGAAACCTGGGCGAGGGTCCCGCCGCGGGTCACCTGCGGGACTGTCGGGACCGCGATCGTGGCCCCGTCGCTCGGCCGCTCCGCCCGCGCGCCCTGCCAGGCGGCGACCCAGGCCCTTTGATCATTTGTTGAATTGCGGACGCGCCCCCTCCCGCCTCGGGAAGGACTCGGGGTGCCTGGCGAGCGGCCGGGACATCGGGGGGAGTTGGCGTTCCTCGGGCCGCGTCCTCTCGCCTGCGATCACCGCACTTTTTTTTTTTTCTCTGATAACAGTGAAAAGTCTGCGTAGCCGCAACTTTGTTTTCACTGACTTCCTTGGCAGTGGGGCGGCAGTTTAAGAACTGGGTTCCGAGAACACGTGTAGACGGGTCTGCATCCCCCTGCTTGCAGAAGGGGTTTGGCGAAGGTGCCCTCCCGATGGTCCTTAAAGGCTTTCTCTCTCGTCGCGGGGTCACGCTGCCTTTGTCGGGATGGAAGCCAGCTAGAACAAGCTGCCTCCAGGATGTAATGGATTTTGCCGTGCTTGAGCCAAAGGGCGGTGGAAAGATAGAAATTAGATTTCAGTGCATTTCGTTTGTATTGCGCGCACTGAACGGGTTAGTTTCTGGCTACACTTTCCGATGCTGCCTTCTTGAGGCTCGTACCTACTACCTTCTTGGATTGTATCTTCCTACTGCTTGGTAGTCTTCAAAACTTAGCTCCCAAAACACTTCTTGGAATCTTTGCCCAGTCTTGTTGTTAAGATTTAGCTGCACCCCCAGTGGCTTTTTGGTACCTCTTTTTATTTGTTAACGGTTTGCTTTTTGCTTATGCAAATACCACAACCTTTTGTTGGTGCCAGCAGTGTTTCTCGGCTTCTTACAGCTTAAAGCTTCAATTTCCTCATTTTTCTGAAAGAGGCAGTAGTGCTAATTTGGAACATTGAAATTGCAGTCAGTCACATAGTAGGCCTTCAGCAAAGACTATCTGCCTCATTAGACAGTATTGCAAGAGGGCCAGGTTTTGGTAGCCCTGACACCCATAGCAGTAGTGAGCAGGAGGTTGCTCATTAATGTTGGGGAATGAGTCTGGTAGGGTAGATACCTGCCCCATGTATTTAGTTGAAAATGCGATGCAATGTAGCAGGACTTCTGTCAAGTTACAAATGGAGCTCTGAAACTGGCTATAGCTTGCAGGAGGAACCATGCTGTTTAAATCCAAGACAGATACACAAAGTTAGGTAACAGCAGGATTGGTATGTATTGGTCAAAACCTTGCAAGTATTATTATTAAAAATTTCAGATAATGGGAGAGGCTTAAGTACAAGGCTTGTTGTTTCACATTCATTTTGGAAAAAGCCCAAAAGTAAAATGCCCCAAATGTGTTCTATGGTCCTAGCAGACCTGGTTGTCTGTGAGTTAATTGGTGCATGTTCTGGAGAAACAGCATTTAGAGATCGGAGTAGGCGAGTGAACCGATGGTGTATGTAGATTCAGTGTGGGGATTAGGATGCTGCAGAGAAAATGCCATGCCTTTCAAGTTGCTTCTTGAGGCCTCGATGTCTGCTTTGATTCTCTTTCTCAAGGTTGCAAGATTTGATTTAAGGTAGGTATTTGGGAAATGTTTTTCAAGTGAATGTATAGGTGAATGTACTTCATCTTTCTGTAAAGAATAACAGCTACACAGTGGAAAATACTTTTTGTTAATCTGTCGTAGTGTTTCTAAGGTTGGTCTATTCCCACTTCCAGTTTATTGAGAAACAAGTGAGATGTTCTTCAAGGGATTTTGTTTTTTATGCATGTGTGTGTTGGGGGGTGTATATGGGTCTGCACATGTTTGATATGGAAGGCAGAAGTTGACATCAGGTGTCTTGGATTGCTATCCATTTATTGAGGCAGGATCTCTCAGTTGGACCCAGAACTTGCTGGCTGGCAAGTCTAGCTAGCCAGCTGGTCCTGGGGAATCTTGGCTTGTTTATGCTGAGATTATTGGTGGCAGCCATACTGCCTGGCTTTTTCATGGGTTCTGGGGATCCAATCTACGGTCTTTATGCTTGTATAAGTACCTTATTCACTGAACCATTTCCCAAAGCCCCTTCTTTTCTCCCCCTTTTTCTCATTCCTGTATGTTATCTATTATTAACAGCCCATGAGATTTTCATACTTTTTCTTCCCAAACTATTGTGTGTTGCTTTTTCCACAGCAATTTGCAGAGTTAATTTAAATTTTTTTTCTTCTCATTTGGAATTTTGTGATCGAATGTACTTTCTCTTTGGCAATTCTTTTAGGATGAAATTCTCAAAGCAGCTGTAATGAAATATGGGAAAAACCAGTGGTCTCGGATTGCCTCGCTGCTGCATAGAAAATCTGCAAAACAATGCAAAGCAAGATGGTATGTACCAGTTAACCAGTGGAAAACAGAAAGCAACCTTGAGTGTGCGATGAGTGAATTGCCAGCTCTGGAAGGCTTCTCAACAAAAGCCAGACAAACAAGAACAACTGCAAAATACAAAAATTATGGAGTAGAAATAGGCTTTTAGATTCGTTGTCCCTTGCTTCCTAAGTGGTCTTAAGAAAAGCTATTTTCTTCTCCCAGTTTGGCATTAACTGATGGGAGTCAGAAAACCTCATCTGATTGAGTTAATGGGTTTATTTGAGAGTGCTTTGTGAAACAAAACCATGTAAATGGGCCCCACCTTATATATTATTTCTGCTCTTAAGAGTTTCCAAATTAGTTATTTTAGGATCAACTTCCTCAAATAAATGTTAATCAGTGATTTGATTTTTTTTTTAAGGCGGATCATAGTAGTTGTGTTTCCTGATAATAGAGTTTGAATAGTACCTATTTGCTACAGTGAAACACAACATAAGTCAACGCTATATATATGGTGTCATCTTAATAAGTCACAGGGCAGTGGACACATTAAGTCATTGACGTGTGTTCTTGACATGAATGAACTGGCCCCAGTTCCAGCCTTTTTGCTGTGAGGGGTACAGTTTGGATTGTGCAGTGACCCAGCTTCCTGGGCATCTAGATAGAGGAGAGGATCAGTATACAGAGGTGAGACTCCTAAAGAAAGTGCTTCTCAAGCGGAAATATATTTCTCTCAGTGGCTTGAAAGGCATACTTCATTGGTCATGAGGACTAGATCTTTTTGGGCAGCCTCAGCTAAATCTGGAAGAAGACATTAGGAAAGACTGAAGAGGACCTGTTAGTTTCACTTAAACTTAAAAGCATACCAAATGAAAGCCTGCAGTGTTGAAAAACATTTAGTGGGTTTAATTCAAACCTTTAGCGAAGTAGGCAAAGGTATTATGAGAGTCAAAACATGAAAAAGTACCAAGAACACTTGAAACGATATAAAAAATGTGAGATGGTATTGTCTTTCAGGTAATTTCAAAACATCTGGAAAACTGAAAAGTAAAAATAGTTGAAAGTATATGATCACATTTTGGTCAAATTATGTTTTTAAGCCTTATTAATCTTGCATAAATTAAAATATAGTATGTGAGGTAGGATATAGTGAATGGAGTAAGTTTAACTTCACAGTGAGTATTGTCAAAAAATAGCTTAGTAATTGAAGGATGAGAGCATATGTTTTCACACAGTAGGATAAGTATATTTCATGTATAAACTGGATTCTAGGAGACTGACTAACATACAAAATGTTATCTCTAACAGGTATGAATGGCTGGACCCCAGCATTAAAAAAACAGAATGGTCGAGGGAAGAGGAAGAAAAACTCTTGCATTTGGCCAAGTTGATGCCCACACAGTGGCGGACCATTGCACCGATTATAGGAAGAACAGCAGCCCAATGTTTGGAACACTATGAATTTCTCCTGTGAGTTAATCTTTAAAAACATTTTAAAGAATATGTGTGCATATTAATGAGGCTGAATAAACTTACAGCAATGTCTGTCTTTAATCTTAGTTATAAAACAGTTGGATTTCATCTGCATGTCATATGATTGATCAAAATTATGTCCTGTTTCCTTTTTAAAAGAACAGTTAAAAAAGTATGCAAATCATATACGTTAATCATAGAAAAGGGGAAAAATACTGAGTATCCATAATCCTTTTGAGAATCTTTTAGAACTTTTTGGCTCGTTCCTGGTGGTGTTTATATGTGTATGATCTTTCTGCGTTGTGAGTGGGCAGCTGCTTAGGTCCTGTTTTGTTGCGGCTGAAAACACTCACTGAAATGACAAAATTTGAATGCTGTCTTTTTCAGATGAAGCATGGTAGGTGCTTTATTTTGTGATTGGTCAGTTATTTATTTATTTTTTTCATGGGTAGTTCAGGGAAAGAAATGTGAGGCTGAGAACTCTGGTAATGGTGTGATACTGGGACTAACTCATCTGGGCTTTTTTCTAGGGACAAAACTGCTCAAAGGGACAACGAAGAAGAAACAACAGATGATCCACGAAAACTGAAACCTGGAGAGATAGATCCAAATCCAGAAACGAAACCAGCCCGGCCTGATCCAATTGACATGGATGAGGGTAAGAGGACGCTTGTGAGGCATTTGTTTATTTTGTGATGGTAGATTCCTCAATGTTTCTTTTAACTTTTTGGTTCCTTTCTGAATTCCTGACTTTTTATAATCTCAGTGCCATCAGTCATTATTCTCAGTGTCTTCCATATGTATTCATTTTTTTCTATTGTAGAGTAGTCGCTCTTTTGGGGAGATAATGTTTATCTTATATTTCTTTAATTCATTTAACAAAGTAAGCAGTGTACTGTGCAGGTTTTCTAGAGGTGAGCAGTGAGCCACATAGGAGCCTATCCTTCTCATTCCATTCTGCAGAGGGGGCAGCAGATTAGGATGCTGGACCTCAGTCCTTATTTGACACTGACTTAATCTCTGAGAAGGCAACACTGCATGATCCTTTTATGGAGAATTCCAGATTCTTCAGTGGATCACAGCAAGGATCACAGAGGAGTTGGATTTTAGGTCCTGGTCTACCATTTACTAGCTTTTTGGTATTTGGCAAGCCATTGGATCTATTGGAGCATTGATTCTTTTCCTGCTATATGGAGAATAATATTGATCTTATCTTGAGAGATTGTTGTTAGCACTTGGTATTTATTGACGGTTTTTGTGTGTATCAGAGGGTACCATGTGTCCCTGTGGAGGACCGACGGAGACTTAGCGAATCATCCTGGATTGCTTTTACCTCCTTTTTGCTTGGCCCTGGGATTTTCCGGACTCCACATTCAGGGCCAGAATAACTTTTTATGTGGAACTCGTGATCTGAACTCGGGGCCTTCTGCTTGAGAGGCAGACTCTTAACTCCTGAGCCATCTCTCCAGCCCTTTATTAAGATTTTAAGATGTAAAAGTTAGAAGGAAGTAGATCCCAAAATCAGTCCATGGCCAGGCTGGCTTCACTGTTGTGACTTGGAGAACTTTTATAACTCTAGGGCCTCCCCTGGAGATAATGGGTTAGTGATTTTTATTGGGGAGGGATAGGAAGAGGACAGTGATCTGAATAGAATCTAAAGTTTTTAAAAGTTGCATGTGGTTTCATTGGGTGACTTTGTATAAGAATTGTTTTGAGGCGTCAGTTTTTTTTTTTGTTCTGGAGAGCCATGGAAATATCTCAGAGAAGAAATAGTTCCGAGGAAAAAGTGTATATCTAATGAGGATGAGCAGGTCTATCTTCCTTAGTTTTACAGTTTCACTATTTGTACTTTATCATTTGGTGGGTGGTAAGGATGTGACACTTTGAGCTCCTGTTGAGTGAACACTTACAGATGTTTTACATATTTCATTTGGCTCTTGTCAACATCTCTGTGAAGTGGGGATTATTACTCGAGTTTTATAAAGAAACTTTCACACTCAGAGAGGACAGATATTTAAGTGACTAAACTCTGTTTCTTTGGCTTCAGAGATTTAACTCTGGGCTGTTTCCTTCATGCTTTACTAGTACTGAGTTTTTCTTGTTTAGGTACTGAATCTGCCTGACATACCTTGCTTAAAGTTCTTTTTTACTTTTGCAGATGAACTGGAGATGCTGTCTGAAGCTCGAGCCCGTCTGGCCAATACCCAAGGAAAGAAGGCCAAGAGGAAAGCAAGAGAAAAGCAATTGGAAGAAGCACGGTATGGTTTTCTCTGTCCATGTCCAGAAATTAGCGTGTGCCTCCTTTAATCATGATTAAACTTCATGATTTATCTGCTATGGTTGGTGACTAATCATCTATATTGTCCCATTGTCATATTACTGATATTCTTTAGTTTCTTTATTCTGAACAAGTCCAAGTCTATCTCCTCCTCCCTTGTCATTTCAAAGATGTTAGAGAAAAAAAAAATACACATCTTCAAAAACTTCATTAAACCTGGTAGAAGTAATGGACAGGTGACCTAGTAGGTTGATTGCTTAGTATATTCGTGTCATGTGGCTGGAGGATACCCTAGGTGACTATCAGTTACTTAGAGTCCTTGATTATTAATATTGGGCAGGCACTACTGTGACACAGGAATGTAGATTAATGAACGTTTGTAGGCTTCCATTAAAGTCTTCATTTAAGTTTGTTTCGCCTTCATCTCCACCTGACTTCAACTTAATTTTGTGTTTGTGTATGTATGTGTGTGACATGTGAGTGAGTGGTGGTCTACACAACTCATGATGTGTATGGAGGCAGAAGACAACTTTTGAATGCCTTCCTCACCTTCCCACCTTGTTTGAGATATGGTTGCCTTATAGCTACAGCATAAGCCAGGCTGACTGTTCTGTGTCTGAGATTCTCTTCCAGTCTGTAGGCACGAAGGGATTACAACCACTACAGTTTTTAATGTGGGATCTGGCGATCTGCATTCCGATCTCAACAGTTGTGTGACAAGTGCTTTATTCACTGAGTCATTTCCCTACTCTGAGAGAGTAATTTTTCATGTTGCTCTGCTTGTAAGTTTTACAACATTTTTTTTCTCACTCTGTCTTGGGTCTCAAGATTATACAGGGGCTCAAGGTTATAATGATTGTATGATTTTTTTCTCATACAAATATGTTACAATCCATTTAATTTCTTATTGGTTAATATTTAGAATAAGGCCTATTCTCCTCTATTACAGTGTTGGTAAACAGCCTTCTAATTAACATGCATCTGTTCATGTTCTGTTTTTATTTTCTTGGCTAAAGGTAGAGAAGTGAATTACTGGCTTAAAATACAAAAAATGTTAACACTCTGCCTCACAAGCAGGTTCTGAGTTTGGATCCCAGGTCCCACATAAAAAATGCCAGGTGGAAATGGCAGCAGCTTGTATTTAGTGGGTGGAAACTGAGAAATCCCAGAGGGAAAGAGGTAGAAGCAGTCCAGGATGGTTCCTGAAGACACCTTTGGTCTTCCACAGAGAGGCACACAGTGTCCTTTGATACACAGACACACACAATAAATAAAGTTAAAAAAATTAGAAAAGCTTTTAATATTATTTTTAAAGATTTAAAAAATTATCTGCGATACATATGCATGCCTATTTGTGCGTGCATACATCCAAATATAACACATTCATGTGTACAGTGATGCATGGGTGGAAGTCAGAGAGCAACTTTTTTTTTTTGACTCCCCAGAGAGCAACTTTTGGAAGTCAGTTTCTCTTTCCATTACATAGGCTTTTGGATATTGAGTTCAGGTTGTCATGTTACCTGCTGAGCTGTATTGCTGGGTCCTTAAGGTGCATTTTGAAAGTGTATACATAAGGTATTACTCTTACGTGTTGCCGTGAGAGAACACCTAAAGTCAAATAATGTAAGGGAGAAAGGGAGATTTATTCAGCTTACAGTTCCAGAGGGGAGAAACAGTCCTTTCATGGTGGGAAATGCATGGTAGGCTGGCAGAACTGGAGACAGGCTACGTCATACTCATCTGCAAGGCTGAGAGCAGCAAGACTCCTTGCTACACAAGAGACCTGTCCTGGAGGCAGAGTGGGACTAGCCCACCTCAAGGCCCACCCCCTGTGACTTGTCTTCCTCCAGCTAGGTTCTACCTCTCAAAGGTGCCATGACCTTCCCAAACGCGTGAGACTGTGTAGGACACATTGCGAACCATGATATCAACTTAGATTTTCCTTACCTTTGCTGGAGACTGTCTACTTTTGCATGTTTGCTATTAAAATTAAAAGCCCAGAATGGTATTAATTGAATATGCAGAAATGGTACATGTTAAGGTAATTTGTGATTTATTAATTGAAAGTTTAGTTATTTCCATTTATTGCTCTTTTTATGTTAGAGTAAGTTTTTAAAAACTTCATAGTTTTTATATTTAACCTTAAATTCTTAATATTGCAAATATTTTTATTTGCCCTTTAATTTTACTTTAGGATTTTGTGTGGTTTACTGACTCAATTTCAATTTCAGACATGTAGATTTTTCCTTTGTCACTTACTGAATTTATTAACTATAGTCTTACCAGAGGTAAGACATATACTTATGGTTTCATTTGGCTTTCTTTTTGATTTATTGCTTGCATTTTTAAGTCAAATTTAGAATTTGGTGAATGGTGTGAGGTCAAGGTTTGAGTAAATGTCCAGATATCCAGGTACCGTATCATCCTTGCTTCATGGCGTGTGATTTTGCATTCTTTCTTCAGACGCCTTGCTGCCCTTCAGAAAAGAAGAGAACTTCGAGCTGCTGGCATAGAGATTCAGAAGAAAAGAAAAAAGAAGAGAGGAGTTGATTACAATGCAGAAATTCCATTTGAAAAAAAGCCTGCTCTTGGTTTTTATGACACGTCTGAGGAAAATTACCAAGCCCTTGATGCAGATTTTAGGAAATTAAGGCAACAGGATCTTGATGGAGAGCTGAGATCGTGAGTTGCTTTTTGATTGTGGGACTAGAAATGTGTAGTGGGACTTCTGTGAAGGGCCAGGCTTTTATAACTCAGAACAGTGTGGCCTGCTGATGCTGCTGTTTGTTTAACGGGCTTGCTTTTGTGGGAATACCAGGGAGCCCTTGCTTTTGTGGGAATACCAGGGAGCCCTGGTTGTTATGTTTCTACTACAAAATGTGCTGTACAGCTCTTGAATTATTACATAGTGTCTGCCTTGGGATTGTACTCACTGATGACATCTTAATATTAGGCACGTCTGTGCATAAGTTAGATGTTTTGTTAAGGTCTTGAAATCTGTCAAAATTTAGCCTGATTGTCTTTGTTATTATTTGTGTGTATGGATATGAGTGCATGTTTGTGTGTGAAAACCTGTGTGTATAGGGGTGGGGTTTGGAGGCCACAGGTAACTTAGGTGTTGTTTCTTGCAAACCATCAATCTTGTTTTTTAAGACATGGTCATTGGCCTTGAGGTCACCAGCTATATTAGGCCAACAAACCCCAGGAGTCTCATGTTCCCTATTTCTCCAGTGGTGCTGTGGTTAATAGGCACATGCCACCATGCCTAGCTTTTGATGTGGTTTCTGGCAAAGGAACTCAGGTCTTATGTTTGTAAGACAAAGCACTTTATGGATTATCTCTCTAACCCCTTCTACCCCCTTTTTTGGGCTGTGCGTGTGTATCAGAAAGCACAGTGTGTGCCTGTGAAGGCCCAAGGGTGACTTTGAGAATCATTCTGAGTTGTTCTACCTTTTTGCTTTGGTCTGGGGTTTCTCAGGCTCTGCCTACCAGGGCTGGAATTGTAGGCTGCTACCATATCAGTCTAGCAATTTTACATGGGATCTAGGACATTTCCGCCTTGTATCTTTACATGGAATCTGGTATCCAAACTCAGATTCTTCTGCTTAGGAGGAGGCTTTAACTCCTGAGGCATCTTTCCACCCTCCCTACCCCCCCCATATTTTAGTGAGAAGAATTGGCTTTATTTTTCTTAAATTTAAAGAAAAATATTACTGATATATTTTAAAATCTTTTCACTAATGGAGATAGGTAGGTGTATTTATGTTAGTGTCCTTTGTTTTGCCCCTTTTTATATATATATATAAGAGTTTGTGTGAGTCTTCCATCTGCATCGCAGAGGAGAATGTTTTGTGACTGGTCAAGGCCTTTGCAGTTTGCTACCCAGTTTACCTTCCATTTCTTTTGACTTTTGATTTTAACTTTTGCTTATGGGTCACTGCAAAACAGGATTTCCTTAAATGCATCCTATTGTATTTATTATCACTTTCAGACTTTTTCTTTAGGTAGACTGTTCAAGTAGATTAAAGAATTGAGCTAGTGGCAGGAAGGAGTGGACTGGGATAGGGGAGGAAAACAGGCAGAGCTTTGAGATTTTTGTCTTGAGCCTGGCTTAGACTCCCAACAGCCTTGGATATCCTATTAAAATATCCTTAAGTTTTGTGTGTGTGTGTGTGTGTGTGTGTATAAAATTTAGTTTTATTTTGAGAAATTTAAAGATTTATGATTTTTTTTTAAATTTTTTTTATTATTCAATTGCGTGTTTATGCACACGTGTGTATGTATGTGTGTGTGTGTGTGTGAGTGTGTGTAGAACCACGGACGAATTCGGGAACCACCATGGACGCCTCCACCTCCTCCTTGTTTATTCTGCCCCGGGATTCACAGGCTCCGCCCTACCAGGACCAGAAACGCAGGCCGCCCCTGCTTCTGCCCGGCGTCTATACGTGGGGTCTAGGATCCGAACTCACGACCTTCTGCCTGCAAGGCAAAGGCTTAACCCCTGAGCCACCTCTCCAGCCCCAAGATTCATGATGTATTTTAAGTCCATCTCCTTATCTGTTCTTTTTTGGTATACTCCTTTACTATGTGTACATTTCTATGAGAATGAAGTCATAATATAGGAGTTATTTTCGTATCTTGTGAGTGTGCACTCCACTGCATTTAATTAGGATTGCTTTCATGAACATGGTTGAGAATATTGTTTTTCTTTTAACACTACACATGTGCATGTGTAGAGGTCAGAGGACAACTTTTGGAAATTAGTTCTTTCTTTCCTTTGACAATATGAGTTCTGGGAGTCAAACTCTGGTCATTAGGTTTGTCAGTATGCACCTTTATTCACTGGCCTTTGTTATACAGTTTTTGCTTATTTTAGTGCTTAAATTAGCATACTCTGATTTCTTAATGCTATTGCTATTTCAAGTAAAGATGCAGGGAGCAGCTTAATAATATACATGAGAGAGAGAGAAAGAGAGACGGTACATGCATATATGCTGTGGTGCATGGATAAAGGCCAGAGGACAACTTTCAGAAATCTACCATGTGGGCTTCTGGGGATTGAATTCAGGTTGCCAGGTTTGTCAGTAGGTGTCTTACCCACTGCTCTATCTTGCCAGTCCCTCAAGAATCTTTTCTCTTCTTTGATCCATGACAGGGAAAAAGAAGGAAGAGACAGAAAAAAAGACAAACAGCACCTGAAAAGGAAAAAGGAATCTGACTTGCCGTCAGCTATTCTTCAGACTAGTGGTGTTTCTGAATTCACTAAAAAGAGAAGCAAGCTAGTGCTGCCCGCCCCTCAGGTAAACTGTTGGCAGACAGTTTCTTGCAGGCCTGGGCTTTTACTTAGAGTTGGTGAGCATCAGGGGGACTTGGAAGACTTTGTTTGTGTGTTACATCGGACAAGTATAACAGCAGTGGAAAGGTCAGCTGCATGCCACAGCACATAGACGTTGTCCCGTGTCATATGCTCACTACTAGTGGAGATAGTTCTTAATTGAATTTTTTCTCCAATACTCTCTAGGATTCTTGTTTTGGTCAAATTACTGTGGTAACTGGTTAACACTTTTAGATCTTGTTAGAGATCTTGTGGCTGCCTGGACCATGTATAAGAGTTGGTTTTGAGTCTTTTATTTTCTATCAGCATTAATAGCTTCTCAGAATACTTTGTTTTTGGTACATCAAATCAATCACTCAGTGTGTAGTCTTAATTTTTAAAGTATGGAAATGCAGCCATTTGTAGTTTAATTCTCTATCATCTGATCCTCCCCAATATGTAGGAAAAAAATTTCAAATTTTATTATGGAGGTTTTAAGACATTGAAAGCAAGGAGAGTCATGCACTGGACTCTTCTGATCCAGCTTCATTCCAAATTTAGAAGGAGATTTCATTCCAAAATGTGGAAAGTTTAAGCTGTGTTGTTCTTTGTTAAGATGTTGTTTATTGTGATGATTTTGTCCTTTCAGATTTCAGACGCGGAACTCCAGGAAGTTGTAAAAGTAGGACAAGCAAGTGAGATTGCACGACAGACTGCCGAGGAATCTGGCATAACAAACTCGGCTTCCAGCACTCTTCTGTCTGAGTACAATGTTACCAACAACAGCATTGCTCTTAGAACACCACGCACTCCAGCTTCCCAGGACAGAATTCTGCAGGTGTGTCATCCTGTAGTAGAGTGAGCCTTGATTGCCTTTAAAAGTATCATGATAGAAAACACTCAGTGGTTTGTGTATCATTAGGATTAGCAGTTTGAAACAGTACACAGACCCTGGGGCATATATACTCTGTAGTTGGTGTGTCTTGGAAGCCTGCCCTTCATACTGCCTTTCATATTTGATGAGGCACAGAATTGAAGTTCCACTCTATGGTTTCATGAAAGCCTGCCCACTCAGTTACTGTATACAACTGTGCTTATTTGATTAGTTTACAAAAGCACTTCAGGCTTCTACATGTAAAGGACTACATGAGTGACCATTAGCCTTATAGCTAGAGCCATGTTTCTTATTTTGAGCCTTTTAGATTAATTAATGTGTTAATTTATTAAGCATATGTAAGTATTTCAATTTAAATTCTGTTAGCAATTTAGGCTGAAAGTTCTTACCCGACACATCTATTTGTGATAAATTGCTTTACTAGAAAGAATACGAGATAAAGGTACTTTTGTAGTTAGAGGCAGGCTGGCTCCAGGGTCCCCCCTCAGTGCAGAAAACTAGTATCTTTCCCACCAGCAGACACTAGGTATTTCATCAGCTAATTCACCATTCTGGTTGTCTATATACTGGGTTTCACAAGTAAATGAGCACTCCAGGTGTAGTGGAACGTTTTCCAAAATGTCTTGTGGTTGTGCAGTTATTCTTTTTGTACCCTGAGCATGTTAAAGAACATGCTCATGGCCAGGTGAAGTGTCAGGCAAGCTTGTTTAGGAAGGCAAGACAACAGAAAGTAAGTCAGCTATAGAAGAAACTCAGTGGGATCCAAGTAGTACAAGAATACAGACAGATCTTCACTTATACCGTGTGTGCCTGTTAACTGGGTTGGGGGGTGTGAGTGGCAGTAATGTTTACAGGTGTTGGAGGAAAACCATCAGCCATCTCTCCTGATGGCCTGAAGCTTGTAGAGGCTTTGGTGAATTCTCTGTGTTCTGTGGCACAGTATTGCCTCTGCACTGTTCAACTCATTTGATTCATGCGTGGAGCCTCATGAGATGCCCTCTTCTTAAAGCCCAGGGCCTCTGCAGGATATACTCCTTCCCTTCATCCATACCTGCCTTTTTACCTTCTGTTCTGTCAAAAGAATATCATGGACACATCCTCCCTCCTTTTTTTCCAATATTTGTTTGATTATTGACAGTTGAAAAATTTAAGAAAAATACCATTGTAGAATGTTTTAAGCTGCTCTTCGTTTTGTGTGCTTTATTGTTTGAATGTCTTGTTTTGTGCACAATACTTGAAGTACTCTTCTTGGCTACTGTTGTGTGTAGCTAGGGAAATGAGGAGTTTTGCTGTTATCTCTTGGCCTTGTCTGATTTAGTCCTAAGGCTCAGGTGAACAGAATAAATATGGATATTATAGACTTAAGGGTTTTTACAGATACTGACCTGTACATCTTGTAGGAAAAGCCAGGGAAGTGAGGATCTGAAAAGGAGAGTTACAGGATCAGAGAGAGGTTATTAATTAGCCCTGGTGTGGGTGAATCAGCTTGTTGGGATCTGCTAAAGCAGTGCACAAAAAGATGCTGGTATGGAAGTCCTTGGAGAGTTGTTAGTTAGGTTTTGGTGGCTACTGTGTCTGCAGATTTGCCAAAGAAGACTGGTCCCGGGCACCAGCTGCTGTTGGTTCCCAGGCTAGCAGTCACGGGGGAGAGCTGGACATGGAACCGAGCTGCCAGATGCTCCTGTGTGTGTATCACCCCTTCTACCAGAGACAGTCTTCATAGTGCAGTGGTTGCTGCCTCACCTGTGCCACATCTAGTTTGAACTTGTGATGAATTTTTGTCTGGGAACAATTGGGATGTGAAAACCTCTAACTGTAACCAAGTTAGCAAGAGAATAATTCTGCATGTGGGAGATAGCTGTCAGAAGCGCCAATGTTTTGCTGGGTCATCATCTGCTGGGCCAGACTGCTCTACTTCCTGGCCATATCATTTTGAGGAAGTTCTTTTAAATAATAGTCTGTTTTATTCCTTTGCCTGCTTATGATTCTGGCATATAAGTTACATTACCTCTACTCTTCTGGCATTTGATCCTTATTTTTTTCTCCCTTTTTTTGGGTGTATATATGTGTGTGTGTGTGTGTGTGTGTGAGAGAGAGAGAGATACACATACACATGTATGTGTTTATGTCTGTCTGTGTGCATGAATACAGAAACCAGAGGTTGATGTTGGGCATTTTCTTGAGCACTCTCTTCCACCTTGGTTTTTGAGACAGGGTCTTTTACTGCACCTGGAGTTCATTTATTTGACTAGGCTGGCTACCCAATGAATTCCAGGGGTTGTCCTGTCCCACCCCCTCCCTTTCTCCTATACACTGGGATTACATAGGCGGCCACCACATTTTCCTTTCACACGGATGCTATGCTGGCTATCTGAACTCAGGTTCTCATGCATACCTGGCATGGTATGAAGCCATCTCCCATCCCCCTCATCTCTCTTATGCAGGAGTTCTAAACCCTCATAAATTTTTTTTTCTTTCTTTTTTTTTTTATTATTTATTCAATTGTGCGCGTGTATGTGCGTGTGTATGTGTGTGTGTGCGCGTGTAGAACCATGGACGAATTCAGGAACCACCATGGACGCCTCCACCTCCTCCTTGTTTACTCTGCCCTGGGATTCACAGGGTCCGCCCTACCAGGACCAGAAACGCAGGCCGCCCGGCTTCCGCCCGGCGTCTATACGTGGGGTCTAGGATCCGAACTCAGGACCTTCCGCCTGCAAGGCAGAGGCTTAACCCCTGAGCTACCTCTCCAGCCCCCATAAATTTTTTTTTTCTAGGAAATACTTTTTATTTGGAATAGCAAAAAGTACTTGGGACTATAACAAGACCGTCTCTATTCCATCTGATAAATAATGGTATTCAGAATAATGAAGTAAATCTTGCTCCAGCTGTTTTCATTTTCTTCATAGCACTGTGACTTAATACTATGCTCATAAATGCTGTGGATCAGGAACTTGACAGGGCACATTAAAAAATGCTTGTCCCTTCCTCACGATGTCTAGGACCTCACCTAGCAGCACTCAACATCTGCTGGACAAGTGGGCCTGGAATCCTTTTTATGTTTGTAGTTGATGAATGAATGCTGTTAGCTCCTCAGCAAAGAATGTGGAGCAAATCTGCATGTGACTTGTGCTATCTTCATCATGGTGGCCGTAGAATAGTTGAAGCTGTTTTTCTGTGTCTCAGACTCTTATTGGAGTCATAGCAAATGAGTGGAAAGCTGTCTCATTGTTCTAAACTAGCCCTGGAAGTCAAGTACCACCACTGCTATTGCATTGTTGGTTACAGGTGAATTTTTAAGGGATAAGTTTTGATAAGCATCAAGTATTGAGGTAGGATTAGATGTAGTGTGACAGGTGATTGATTATAACTGCCTTTGGAAAATAAAGTCTGGCACAGACACTGAACTTGGAAAATAGGTACGTGTAAGAGCAAAGTGGTTAGAGCACAGTGGAGCTAAAGAGAGCAAGGTCATTCTCGTTTGATGTTAGTCATAAGTCTTCTGAAGTCTTGTGTGTGGATAGATTACTGGGGAGTAGAACAAACAGAGACCCTGAGATACTTAGGAACACTGGATAAAGAATTAGTTATGAACTGGACTAACATTTGGGTGCTGTGACATTTGACACTTAAGCTCATATTAGGAAATTTGAATACTTGGGATTTTATGATTGTAAAGAGTTCTGGCACAAATAATGGAAAGAAGCTCTTGGGTAATGGTAGTTTCATGCATGAGGTCACAACAATGTATCTTTTTTTGTGTGGATCTATGATTCAGGTAGCCAGGCTGTCCTCAAGCTAGTTAAGTAACCAAGACTGTCTCTTGAACTGCTGATCCTTCTACATCTATTTCCCCCTAAGTGGTGAGATTATAGGCATGTACCCATCACACCCAGTTACAACAGCATGTGGTGACATGTAATCTTTGTTCTAGAACTTTTGGTGTGATAAGTTTGGTTGGCAGACAGAGTGAAAATATTAAAATCTATTCTGGCCCAGTATTCATTTTCTTGGTTTTCATTGAGAAAGTGTGTAAGAATTCTGTGTGCTTCAGGATTTGTATAATAGAGACAGAAGAGAGGGTCCTGCTAATCTGTCTAAACTGTAAACATTCTTCTTCTTAAACAGGAAGCCCAGAACCTCATGGCCTTGACTAATGTGGACACCCCATTGAAAGGCGGACTCAATACCCCTTTGCATGAGAGTGACTTCTCTGGTGTGACTCCACAACGGCAAGTCGTACAGACTCCAAATACAGTTCTTTCTACTCCATTCAGGTATTGTAAAAAGAAGCACATTTTGTATTTTAGAAAAACTTGAATCCAAGAACTTGAGCAGCATATTTGAGTGCTGTTGATGGAGAATGGAAATAAACATTTGGCTTGCCTTTTGTACTTCTCATTCATTGTAGTAAATAACACCATAGTTTCCAGGAAGTAGATATTATGAGCTTTTTCAATTTCAGCTGCTGTTATCTTATTTCTGAATACTGTGTATACATTAATTCTGATAGATAAATTTAATGAAAAAGTATTTTTAATGTATGTTAACTTGCTTTCTCATATTTTACTGTTTGAAAATTTCAAACATCAGAAAAACAGAAAGACTGGTAAAATGAGCATCCATATCTCATCACATAATTCTTTGGTTGTTAACATTTAGTAAAATGAATTTGCTTTATCCCATATCCACCTATGTTTTATTGGATTTCAAAGCAGGTAGTAGGTCTGAAGAGATGGCTCAGTGGTTAAGTCCCTGCCTCATAAGCAGAAGATCCTGAGTTCAGATTCTGGATCCCATGTAAAAAAACGTTAGGCAGAAATGCCTGTGGCTTGTATTTTCACCCCTGGAAGGCGTCGGAGCCTGAGAAACTCTACAACAAAAGCAAATAGGAGGGAGAAGCAATCTAGGGTAATTCCCAAAGTCACCCTTGGGCCTCCACAGGCACACATACAGACACACATACAGACACACATGCAAAAATTAAAAAAAAAAAAATTCAGAACAGGTCATAGATTATCAGTCCAGATAATAACATGCCTCTTTTTTAATTTTAATTTTTATCATTTGCTAATTATACTACTTTCTTAAAGGGTACATTTTATTTATTGTTTGTTTTACATGTTAGTGCAGCCTAGATTTTTTTTGAAATAAATATGCTTTATTAAAGATAAAAAGGGATGTTGAGCACCAAAACTGTGTTATATTGCATGTACAATAAGACAAAGATGATTGCAATACTTGGTGTACACGTACTTAATTCTGAAATCAAGAGTGTAAAAACACGAAATACAAAGCAATACCATCATTACCATGTAGAAAAGTTGCACTAAAGACCAAAAGGCAACAGTCAAAACAATTATTGAGATTTCATAGTATTGCTATGTTTGCCTAGTATTCTTTGAATTTTTAATACTTTAGAATGTTAATTGAGCATATTTAAGTTCTGTAAGTTTATAAGAGATGGTCTTTACAATATACTGCATACACTGTCCATTTAATGTAATGGCGAAAAGCCATCCTGAAAAGCCAAGCACAGTACACTAAGTGTTTGCTTTTGCCTTTATAATATTGCACAAAGCTAGTAAGTGGTGAGTCAGTTTGCCATTGTAATTTCCATTTTCCTGAAATAAGGACAGCCTAGATCTTATGTCTGAACAATCCACAGGTGAATTATTAACTAGAGTTCAGTATTTATTTGCAATTCTTCTGTTCTAAGCTACAGTTCGAAGAATTTTTAAAATGTAATTGTTATAGAAAAAAGAAAGTCATATTGAAATGGAACCTGAGCTTTTAAGGGCTGCATGCTTGGGGTTTGTTTCCGATTATTAGAATCTGTCCTCCTACAGGTTGATAGAAACCCCTCAGTTGGTTGCACCTGTATTATGACAGCAGATCAAGAAGCCTCAGTCTTAGATAATGGTAATGCTTCTCTTGTGGCAAAAGATAGCCTAATCTCTCTTTCCTGTGTGTGTCTGTCTCTCAACTAGATTGTAGGTACCTTGGGGGCAGGGACCATGTGTTAAGTGATACACCTCACCTGTGGGTAACAGCTGTCTGGAAGAACCATCAATCTGGAACATAACCAAATACAGGAAATAGGTGACCAAAAAGTAGAAAGACTTTGAACAGTCAAGATATGAGTGAGCCTGGCCAGCTTAGTCTCTCCCCATCTTGAAGCTCAGGGAAATTTGCGGAAGAGGGGGCGGTAAGAGTGTAAGAGCAAAAGGATGGGAGGAGCAATGATATGTAAGATACTCTATACTAGTTAGGGCTGAAGCAATCATAATTGGACTTTGCATGCCCTGCGCATTGTCCAACACACTGTTGACCTCACAAAGTCTAGCATCTGCCATCCTTGGAGGCAAAGGATTGGCAGCCACAGCAGTGTTCCTATACTTAAGGGGAACACGGGAAAGGGTTCAGGGAAATGCCACTGGGTCCTTGTACATCATCGGAAAGGAGGGCCCAGAGGAAAATCAGATATGCACAAGAAAGGACTCTCTGGGAATTGGGGTGGGAGGCACTGGGGGATGGGGAGGGAGAGGGGTGGGGAGGGGGAGGAGGGGGTACGGGGGGAGGAGGAGGGAGGGAGGGAACTGTTGTACCTAATAAGTTTGTATGAGCTGAAAAAAAAAAAAAAGAAAAAAGAAATGATTAAAAAAAAAAAAAAAAGATATGAGTGAGCCTGTAGGATTTTATTGCAAGGAGCTTGTTATACTCAGATGTGATCCCGAAAGTGTGGTATTTGGTTTCAAATAAAATATAAAGGAATGAATCACTTAAAGTACATTTGACTATAAGGACTTAATAAGAAAGGAACAGATGAGGGCAGATAAGCAATAAGGTGAACCCAGAACATTGAACTTGAAAGAGACATGTATCTGAGGCCATTGAATGTGGTAGCCAGCCTTCCTGCCTGCTCCCTGGTCTAAGCTACCCCCATGCATTAAACAAAAGTTGAATTGATGCTGGTAGAAAATGACAAATGTAATGATTTATCAGACATCAAATAAAAACACTATATAAATACTGTGCTCACTAAACCAGATTTTCTTTTTCTTTTAAATTTATTTTTTGCATGTGTGTCTGTGTGTATCAGAGGGCACTGTGTGTGCTTGTGGAGGCCCATGGGTGACTTTGGGAATCACCCTGGATTCCTCTACCTCATTTTTGCTTTGCTCTGGAGTTTCCCAAGCTCTGCCCTAAACCAAATTTTTATCTTCATCAAAACAAAACCAGAAGGGAAGTTTGGAATCTTTATTCCTTATTTTCTGTCTTCCCTGTGACTTAGTTTATGTGAGCACCATCTGAAAACATTACTCACTTTTGTTAATTGGCATTACTGTCTGTCTAGGACTCCTTCTAATGGAGCTGAAGGGCTGACTCCCCGGAGTGGAACAACTCCCAAACCAGTTAATAGTACCACCCCAGGTAGAACCCCGCTTAGAGACAAGCTAAATATTAATCCAGAGGATGGAATGGCAGACTACAGTGATCCTTCGTATGTAAAGCAAATGGTAAGTGTTATTTCCTTTTTAATATTTAAATTTTTTTTATAGCACTGTGGAGTAAACCTAAAGGATTTCAGGGGTCTTTAGAATGCTAAGTATATGCTCTTTGCTGAGCTACACACCCACCCCTAAGTGTCTTTTTTTTTTTTAATTAATCTCAATATTAAGTTAAGCTCTCCATCATTGCATGCCACATATACCTGAGGAATCTGTCAGTGTTAGTAAGGAAAATGATTGAAGGATTTGATAAGATTCACAAACCTACTTTTTTTCACTTCTAATCTGTTTGTGAATATGGGTAAAGCTGAAGCAATGCTGTATGTATCTCATTGTATTGTTTTGTCATTTAGTAGTTAGTACGTGTTTTCTTGAGGAATATATACTAGATTGAGTTTCATGTGCTTCTTCAGTTAGGTTTTGAATGAGAATGTTGTGTTCATTTTTTTATGTTTATGGTAGGCTACATTCAAAGCCTAGCTGATTCACTAGTTGCTGTTGATATGAGATTTTCTTTTGTACATTTTGCAAGGCAATACAGAAAGCTAATAGGCAAAACTTTTTACTTCTGTCCATTTACTACTACTATTACTTTACCACCATTGGGCCTTACTGTCTGATACCACAGAAAATTGTTGTACTTTAAAAAAAAACAAACAAGGTCCAGTGAGTTAATGTTAAAATTTTTATTTTGCTTTTTTATATTTATTTTAATTTTTACCTTGCTAGTTTTACAAACATATGGGTGATTGTCCCTGGCCTCTCCTTTTCCCTCTCCCTCCTTCCATCCTTATTTTACCAATCTCTCCCACTCCCTCCTACCTTCCTGTCTGTCTACTTGTGGGACCAGGGTTCTCTTTGGATTATATGCTAGATCTAGGAGGACTCAGGCCTCTGTGGCAGACTAAATGGCCCTTCTTAATGTTGTGGAGCGACTGTCTAGGTGTCTGTATATATCTAGGTTCTTGTGTTCGGAGTCAAAGATTGGAAACAAAATGCTATATAGAGGATTAAGTTGGAGTTTATTAGAGGAGAGAAAGAATGGAACTCAGGGACTCCAGATGTGAACTACCATCAGGGACAAGGGTTCTCTGGAGAACTCATGGACTCCAGGTATGGAACTCATGAGGGGCATGGAACTGGAAAAGAACTCATGGACTCGAGTGTGGAGTGCCATGAGGGGCAAGTGCCCAACATGGCTGCCAAGGTCAGTATATTTATATACTTAGGAAAGTGGAGGGAGGAGAAAGGGGGGAGAAAATGACTTTTCCTCATTGGTTAGCTCACATTGGGGGCCCAACCCAGTTGATCTTGTGTTCACCTTGGGGTGGGGCTGTTCCTTTTGGTGAACTTCTCTGCTATTGAGAACTAATCTCCATATCCTTTCATAAGCAAAGAGTTGGGAGAAGTTGACCTGCCTATCTCAAGTCAGTTCCTCCCTAGCAACAGGAATTGATTGTAATCCCAGCAGTGGGATTTCTAAGACCTTCAGAGACTGTCCCAGCATGGTGGCTCTAGACTTGCCTAATTAGGGTCGACTCACTGATAAGGGTACACCCCTTTATCTGTCTGACCCTAGTCCCTAAGGTTACCACGAAGTGTAATTGTGTGCTGCCCCATCCTCCCTAGTCTGTTGAATGTTGATATGTTAGCATTGTGCAGGTTTGGTGAAGATACATTTCATTGCAGTGGGTTCCTGGACGAAGCATCCCTGCTTTGAGTGGACTTGATTGGTCAATGGTGGACCTCCCCATCCTTAGGCCCTTAAAATCTTATTGCCCCACTCTTCCGCAAGATTACTTGAACCTTAGGATGGGAAGAGATTTGGTTGGTCTGATCCCTGTTGGATGTTCCAGGGTTGCTGGTATTCTGCATTTTGGTTGGTTGCTGCTACCTGTTGCACTGCTCTTCTAGTGCACCAGGCTGCCTTTTGCTTGTATTGGGATCTTTTCTTATCTAGGGCTCCTGGGCTATTTTGCTTTTTCGATTAGGGTTTTACCCAGATTGGCCTCAAAGTCTTTAGTGAATTGTAGCGACTAAATTTAAAACTGTGAGTGACTGAGAATTGAGCAGATTGTGTCAGTTATGACATAAATAATCTATAATTTCAGAATTCAAGTCTAAGCTGAGGGAGAAGTGTTTGTTAGTTCAATGCTCATAGCAAGACCTTGTGTCAGAAACAAAACCTTGAGAGAGCCTACTCTGCAAAAAGCATGCATCTGGACCAAAAGTTAAACAAAGATGTCTTTTGTCCTAATGATGTTTATATTCTAGGGAAATTAGGGAATGAGTCTAGAGAGGTTAGTTGAGGCTGTGGAGTGGAGAACTGTGGGTGCCAGACTGTTCTGTTAACTTTGGACTGATTTGTTTTGTCTTTATACAATTCAGTATTTCAGTTGAAAGTAAACACATAAAATCACTCATCTTTCATAAAGATTTTATAGTCCTAAAATAAGTTCAGTCTTAGAGGTTGTTCTTTTCATTTGGTATTAAATTCCAGCGTAGGAGCTGTATTCTTTAGCTGATGGTATTTTTCCTGCTCTTGCAGAGGTAATATCCAACATTTTGGACTATTACAAAGTATATTGATTAGCCACAAATCAAAGGTTTTGATGGGTCTTAATGTAGGAAGAAAGAAAAAAGAGACTTACCTCAGAAATTGGGTATATTGTAAACTAATGTTTTAGCAACTTTTTTTTATTTTATACATTTTTTATTATTTCAGCTCATACAAACTTTTTATTTTATTTTATTTTATTTTATTTTGAAATTCTTTTTTTTATTAAAAATTTAATTATACATTTTAAAATTTTTTACCAGTTCCCTCCCTCCCCCCCCAACTCCCTCCTCCCCCTCCCCTTCCCCCAGTGCCTCCCCCCCAATTCCCAGAGAGTCCTTTATTGTGTACGCCTAACTCTCCACTGGGTCCTCCTCTCCGATGCCATATAAGGACCCAGTGGCATTTCCATAAGCCCTTTCTCTTGTTCCCCTTAAGCATAAGATCACTACTATGGCTGTCAATCCCTTGCCTCCAGGGGTCTCGGTGCCCTTAACAGATGCTAGACTTTATGAGGGCAACAGTGCGCTGGACATTGCGCAGGGCATGCAAAGTCCCATTATGATTGCTTTGGCCCCAACTATTGTTGAGAATCTTGCAAATCGTTGCTCCTCCCATCCTTTTGCTCTTACAATCTTACCGCCCCCTCTTCCGCAAATGTCCTGAGCTCCAGGATGGGGAGAGATTAGGCTGGCCTAGTTCTATGTGATTGATATAGAGTCTCTGAAGTTCTGGATTGTGGTTTGTTGATTTTATTTTGCAGTTTTGCTGCTCCTGCAATTCCCTTCACTCCATTCTGCTGGGCACTGTATGTCACCCCCTGGCCAGAGACAAAAAGCTGTTAAACTGGAGTCTTGTTGTAATAGCACATTCAAGGGTAGATGTAATAAGAGTAGGAAACCTCACTGAGCGAGGGGTCCATCACCCATTTGCAAAATGATTACTTTTTATCTGCTAGACTATATGCCCTCCCCTTCTGGTGAGATCAGGAAGGAACGTCTGTGAACTTAACCAGGTTTCTCATTACTTACTTGCAGACCTTGATGGAGGCCTATTTTCTCTGCTGTAACATGGTCTCCTCTCTCCTTGTTTCTGGTGTGGCCCTCCTAACCCATCTCTCTTGTTCATAATCCTTGCAATTACTGTGTTACATAGGTTTACTTTTGAGTGTCTCAATGTGGGCTGGGTGAGTTTGGTACTAGGAGCCACCTATTAGGGAGTACATACGGCGCTTAATTTTCTGGGTTTGGGATACTTCACTTAATATAATTCTTTCTTTTTTTTTTTTTTTTTAAATTTTTATTATTATTATTATTATTTATTCAACTGTGTGCATGTGCGTGTGTGTGTGTGTGTGTGTGTGTGTGTGTAGAACCACGGACGAATTCGCGAACCACCATGGACGCCTCCACCTCCTTCTGCCCCGGGATTCACAGGCTCCGCCCTACCAGGACCAGAAGCGCAGGCCGCCCCCGCTTCCTCCTGGCGTCTATACGTGGGGTCTAGGATCCGAACTCAGGACCTTCTGCCTGCAAGGCAGAGGCTTAACCCCTGAGCCACCTCTCCAGCCCTAATATAATTCTTTCTAATGACATCCATTTCCCAGCAAATTCCAGTAATTCATCATTTTTGATGGCTGAGTAGTACTCCATTGTATAGATGTACCACAGTTTCCTTATCCACTCGTCAACTGTTGGACATTTAGGTTGATTCCATGACTTTGCTATTGTAAACAGTGCTGCTATGAACATGGTCGAGCTTGTGCTATCGAGGCGAACCTCTGCTGCATGGGGGGTTATTCCCAAAAGTGGGATAGCAGGGTCATATGGCATTTCAATCTTTAATTTCTTTAAGAATCTCCAGATGGCTCGCCAGAGTGGCTGTATGAGCCTGCATTCCCACCAGCAATGTAGGAGAGTTCCTCTCTCTCCACATCCTCTCCAGCATTTGTCATTGTTTGTATTGTGGATTTTTGCCATCCTGACCGGGGTGAGATGATATCTCAGGGAAGTTTTGATTTGCATTTCCCTGATGGCGAAGGAAGTGGAGCATTTTTTAAGATAATTGTTAGACATTTTAATTTCATCCCTGGTAAAGTTTCTTTGAAGTTCCAGGGCCCATTTTTTAATTGGGCCAGTGTTTTCCTTGGAGTTTAGTTTTTTTTTTTTTTTTTTTTTTTTTTTTTTATTATTATTATTTATTATTCAACTGTGCGCATGTGCGTGTGTATGTGTGTGCGCGTGTGTGTCTGTGTGTGTTGTGTGTGTGTCTGTGTATATGTAGAACCACGGACGAATTCGCGAACCACCATGGACGCCTCCACCTCCTTCTGCCCCGGGATTCACAGGCTCCGTCCTACCAGGACCAGAAGCGCAGGCCGCCCCCGCTTCCGTCTGGCGTCTATACGTGGGATCTGGGATCCGAACTCGGGACCTTCCGCCTGCAAGGCGGAGGCTTAACCCCTGAGCCACCTCTCCAGCCCTGGAGTTTAGTTTTCTAAGTTCTTTGTGCACTCTGGACAGTAGAGCTCTGTCAGATATGTGGTTAGTGAAGATTTTCTCCCATTCTGTGGGTTGCCTTTGAGCTCGTGTGACAATCTCTTTATCTGAACAGAAGCTCTTTAATTTCACAAGATCCCAACTGTTGAGAGTTGGTAGCAGTGACTGTGCCATTGGATGTCTGTTTAGGAAGTGTTGGCCTAGCCCAATCAGCTCGAGGGAGTTCCCTATCCTTTCAACTATGGTTTTTAAAGTCTCTGGCCTGTTATCAAGGTCCTTGATCCATTTGGAATTAAGTCTTGTACATGGTGACAAGTACGGGTCCAGCTTTAATCTTCTGCATGTGGAGATCCAGTTTTGCCAGCACCATTTGTTGAAGATGCTGTTCTTTTTCCATTGGATTCTTTGGGCCCCTTTGTCAAAACCAAATGGCTGTAACTTTGTGGGCTTATATCTGGGTCTTCAATCCTTATCCATTGATCTGTGTGTCTATTTTGGAGCCAGAAATGAAATACCTTGGTATAAACCTAACTAAGGAGGTAAAAGACCTTTACAATGAAAACTTTAAAACCCTAAAGAAAGAAATTGAAGAAGACACCAGAAGGTGGAAAGACCTCCCTTGTTCCTGGATTGGCAGAATCAACATTGTAAAAATGACCATCCTACCAAAGGCAATATACAGATTCAATGCTATACCAATCAAAATCCCAAAGCAATTCTTCAAAGAAGTTGACCAAACAATCTCAAAGTTCATATGGAGGCACAAAAGACCCAAGATAGCAAAAACAATCCTGAGTAACAAAAACACAGCTGGAGGTATTACCATACCAAACCTAAGTCTATACTACAAATCCATAGTTATAAAGACAGCCTGGTACTAGCTCATACAAACTTAATAGGTACACCAGTTCCCTCCCTCCCCCTCCCCTCACCCCTCCGTCTCCATTCCCCAGTGCCTCCCACCCCAATTCCCAGAGAGTCCTTTCTTGTGCGTGCCTGACTCTCCTCTGAACCCTCTCTGATGACGTACAAGGACCCAGTGGCATTTCCCTGAACCCTTTCCCGTGTTCCCCTTAAGCATAGGAACACTACTGTGGCTGTCAATCCCTTGCCTCCAAGGATCTTGTTGCCTTTAGCTGATGCTAGACTTTGTGGGGTCAATAGTGTGTTGGACATTGCGCTGGGCATGCAAAGTCCAATTACGATTGCTTCAGCCCTAACTTGTGTGGAGTATCTTGCATATCATTGCTCCTCCCATCCTTGTGCTCTTACATTCTTATCGCCCCCTCTTCCGCAAATTTCCCTGAGCTTCAGGATGGGGAGAGATTAGGCTGGCCTAGTTCTAGGTGGTTGATATAACGTCTCTGAAGTTCTGGATTTTCTTTTGCGGTTTTGCTGCTCCTGCAATGCCCTTCACTCCATCCTGATGGGTATTGGATGTCCCCCCTGGCCAGAGATAAAAAGCTGTTAAACTAGAGTCTTGTTATAAGAGTATATTCAAAGGTAGATGTAATAGAAGTAGGAAACCATAGTGAGGGAGGGGTCAATCACCCATTTGCAAAATGGTTACTTATTATCTTGTTTTAGCAACTTTTTTAAAGAAAGTTTTTGAGATGATATTTTTCCTCATAGCCCAGGCTGACTTGCAGCAGTCCATTGTTGCCTTGTTCTTCCAGGTTCTGGAATCAACAGATGTGCACCACCACACCAGGATGTTTTAGAAACCTTTATAGAATATTTTGAATACTTAATGTGTATCAGTTGAGGCAAATAAATTTTTTTTCTACAGGAAAAGGAATCGCGTGAACATCTCCGATTAGGGTTGTTGGGCCTTCCTGCCCCTAAGAATGATTTTGAAATTGTTCTACCGGAAAATGCTGAGAAGGAGCTGGAAGAACGTGAAATAGATGACACCTATATTGAAGATGCTGCTGACGTGGATGCTCGAAAGCAGGTGGGTAATCATACTACTAAAAAGTGTTGTGTTGAAACAATCAGATGTTGCTCTAGGTAGAAAGTTTTCTAGTATTTAAATTTCCTAAATTTAATCACATCATTTTATATACATAAATGATTCTGTCCTCAGACTATCCTAATGGCTTTTATAAAGTGTGTATATGAAAACTTAAATACTTATAGTTCATTATGCTTTTGAAATAACAGATAGGTAACCTTTTAAACACTGGTTGTCAATATAGTGAAGGGATACCAAAAACAAGTATATCTTGGATTAGTTGAGTAAATAGCTTTAGTTAGTGTATATTCATGAAGTGTAGATTTGAGAATTTGGAGTGTGTCATTTGCATATAGTCGTACACAATGTATCTGGGATTTTAGTGGAGCGAGAGAAAGTATATATGAATACACAAGAGCAAGCAGGCATCCATGTGCCATTATGCACACGTGGTCAGAGGACAACTTTTAGGAGTTGGTTCTCGACTACCATTTGGGCTTTGGGGATTGAATTCAGGTCTCTAGGTTTGCATGAAGGTGTCTTTACACACTGAACTATCTTGATGACCCTCACTTTTGGAATGAGGAAACAAACTTAAGTGAGTTACTTTTTCTGTGAGACTACATGGTTCCTTTCAATTTGGCTCTGCTGCATTTTGTTTTATATGATCTTTAGACTGCTTTACTCTCGGGGTAGGGAAGATGACATCATTGGAAACGACATTTTATCTGTTTTTTTTTTTCTGTAATGTGCCACTAGTTTTATTGTTACATGGCAATTTTTGTGAGCATGGTAAGTTTGATTCCTAAACTTCCATATAAGGCTCTTTCATACATCATGTATAGAATATCTTTAATGCTGCAAGACTTACTGATAAACGTGAAAGTTTTTATACTTTTTTTTAATTCAGTAGTGCACTCTCAATGGAAAACAGAAGGCACTAATTGCAGCTATTTTAAGGTGTATGAAGAACCAGAGTGAGCACTGAAGTACTAGGGTAAATTGATGACAGTTGATGAAACTTAATTGATATTCCTTTTAAGGGATTCAACTCATCTACAAAGGATTACTTTTAACATGTTGTATTTTTTATGCTGGTATGTCACAGAAGTGTATTTATCAAGGCAGTGAAGTCCATGAATGAATATGTTGATGTTGGTGGTTTTGGCATTACCTTCCTACACAGTTACACAGGTTTTTGTAGCTTTAATTTGGAACATACTTGATCAGACATGTCAAGTGGTATACAGCTACAGTAATGAGGATGAAATCCATTTTTAGGCCATAAGAGATGCTGAGCGTGTAAAGGAAATGAAACGGATGCACAAAGCCGTCCAGAAAGATCTGCCAAGACCGACTGAAGTAAGTGCCACAATTTCTGAATTAGGAAGTTTTAAGTTTCTTTATATATGATGTATGCACTAATACCTAATTCTAAATTAAGTATTTAGAAGTGATGGGAAAAAGAGGCAATTCTTTTGAAAACGTGGAATTGCTATTTGATTTATTCTGCAAGAGCAGTGTCATTAGAATGTTGGAGATAATTGTGCCTGTTTTAAAATTTTAGGTAAATGAAACTATTTTAAGACCCTTAAATGTAGAACCACCTCTAACAGATTTACAGAAAAGTGAAGAACTAATCAAGAAGGAAATGATCACTATGCTCCACTATGACCTTCTCCACCACCCCTATGAGCCTGCTGTAAATAAAAAAGCAAAGACTGTAGGATTTAGTACCAACAATGCAGAGCATGTCACTTATCTGGAGCACAACCCGTACGAAAAGTTCGCCAAAGAAGAGCTGAAAAAGGTAGAGTTGAACAAGAATGCTTATACTGTGAGATTTGAGCACTTGTTAGATGCTGTGTGTCATGGGTGGAACATGAGGTTACCCCACCACATTGCTGTTTGAAAAGAACAAAAAGAATCAATGTAGTTAGGGGTAAACAATCATGTTAAGTATTATGGAAAGGAAGCATATCCTTATCCTCATGCTTACTAGACGCTTTAGTGGAAGATTACTTTTTTTAATTATTCAATGTGTGTGTGTGTGTGTGTGTGTGTGTGTGTGTGTGTGTGTGTGTGTGTAGAACCACGGAGGAATTCGGGAACCACCATGGACGCCTCCACCTCCTCCTGTTTACTCTGCCCCGGGACAGGCTCCGCCCTACCAGGACCAGAAACGCAGGCCGCCCCTGCTTCCGCCCGGCGTCTATTCGTGAGGTCTAGAATCCGAACTCAGGACCTTCTGCCTGCAAGGCAGAGGCTTAACCCCTGAGCCACCTCTCCAGCCCCAATTATTTTTTATTTATGGGTGGTATTAGTGTCCTTGACAGTCACCTCAATTGTTGTTTCTTCTGTTCAGTTCTAAGGCCTAATGTCACTAATTGTTAAGCTTCATGATTTCCGACTAATACAAAAGACATGAATTTATAGTTTTTTGATTCTCAGTGTAGCTGTGAGGACATAGTTGGAAATGTGTTAAATATACCTAATCTAGTGAATGTCTAGTGAATGTAGAGCAACACAGTATTTTGCCTAATGATTGACTGGTAGCTATGAGGTGTTGCAGTTTGCTGCTGCTGCCTCACTTTTCAAGGGGAGTATCGTACTGCTCAGGGACAGAATGCAACAACAAAGCTGAAGTAAGTCTCTCCTGGAGGCACAATGCATATCACTTTCATGCCATCCAACCTGAAAGAGTCAAGTCATCATTAGTCCTCATTCAAAGCATTTGCAGGTTAAACCATTCACTTGAAATGGCAGTACTATTCATTAAAAAAGACAATACTTCTTATAGATTTTGTTCTCTTTATATGATTCTCCTCTACTTTTGTGTGAGGAAAAGGATTTCTAGGCAGGCGGGCGGGCATGTGTGTGTGTGTGTGTGTGTGCGTGTGTGCGTGCGCGTGCGTGCTTGCGTGCGTGCGTGTGACTCAGTGGTTAAAGCCTTTGCCTTACAAGGAAAAGTACTTGAGTTTGGATCCCAAATCCCGCATAAAAATGCCCAGTGGGTGTGGTGGTCTGCCATAATTGTAGTCTGGAAGGATACTCTGGGAATCCCCATAGCAAACTGGCTTTCCAGATTACCCCTAATGGAGTGCTCTGGTTTAGAGATTCAGGCTCACAACCAGAAGGTGGAAGAATAATCTACACTGCTTCCCTATGTCACCCTTGGGCCTTCACTGGCACATACATTCAAGTGTGATTGTGTAAATACACCTGCACACACACACACTCCCTATACACATATATAAAAGGAAAAAATAGATACCCGTTATCACTCTTAAAAGGAATATATTTAGGTGGTAAGATGATTCATTGAATCAGGTGCTGCTTGTAAAACTGGCAACATGTGTGCTCTCTCACTGCTTCTCTTTCTAAAAAGATTTCTAGTTCCTCTCTTCCTCCATACACTTTTATTCCTGTATACCCCCAGCACATATTTGTGATTATCATTAGATTATGGTAGGGATTAGGAATCTCTATAATAATATAAAAGGTTAGAGTTGGTTTTGAGCTAGAAGCTAAAGTGATTTGACGTCACTTCTGAGAGTTCTGTTGAGGTTTAATTATAGCTGTATAAAGTTATTAGATCTGAAGACTCTACTTTATAAACATGTTAGGTATTTCTGGAGTGAGTGATGTTCTCTGCTGCTTTCACCAACCACTTGATCTTGTACTTCCCAACCTCCATATTGTGAGAACAAATTCTTTATAAATTTATAAAGATGTTCTGTTACATTAGTTAGAATGGACTAGAACAGAAGCAGAGCATCAGTATAGCTGTTTCTCCTTCAGTGTGCAGCTGTGAACAGACCTTTGGTTTGGAATAGGCTTCTGCATTCTTAGGAGACATGGCAAGAATCTTCTCTTTACCCTCTCTTCCTCTCCATCAGTTTCCTTTATTGCTTAAGTAATACATGCCATTTGGGCTTCAGACACTAGAGAAGGGAGGAGGACTCATTTATTTGGACAACTAGGCACTGTTGTTCATTAAGTGGGACAGGGAAACTGACACCTGTTGAAGTCTGTGCAAAGCATATTTCATCACTGGCTTGGGATTGAGAATTGGACTTGAATCAGGACTCATAGTTTTTTACTTGGAGTGAAAATAGAAAGAATTTAGGAAATACATTTTCCAAAATTTATTATATACTTAAAGAATTGAACAGATGCTTTTAAAGCATGGGTGAACTTGAATACAAATTTTGAAAAGAATTCTAATTACATTGATATTATTTGAAATAAGTATATTAAATGTTCTCCCGTGTTTTATCTGTTTTCACCCCTTTGTTCCAAAAAGAATTTAAAGTAGGTATTTATTTAGCAAATTCTTTAAAAATGACTTAGCCATATTCTTAATGTCAAGAGCTAAACTTGTAAATTTTTATTATGTACAATTTCAGAATAAAGTGTGTTTATCTTTTTAATTAAAGTTCCAGAATTTTGTTAAGGTAGCCAGGTATGGTGATGGATACCTGTAACCTCAGCACTTGGGAGGCTGAGGCAGGAGTATTGCCAGTTCAAGGCCATCTGGGCTACATAGGCCCTGCCTCAGAAAACAAACAAAAAACAAAAGGCAATTCATTAAGTGTGTTAAAGTCGATTTGTTCCCATTACTTTCCTCCTCCTCCTTTTTTTTTTTTTTTTTAAAGTTTTCTATTTGTCTGTCTGTCTGTCTGTCTGCCTGCCTGCCTGCCTGCCTGCCTGCCTGCCTGCCTACCTACCTGTGTGTGTGTATTGGAGGGCACTGTGTGTCCCTGTGGAGGACCAGAGTGACGTCAGAAATCATCCTGGATTGCTTCTACCTCCTTCTTGCTTTGCTCTGGGATTTCCCAGGCTCTGCCCACCAGGGCCAGAGGTGCAGGCCACCGTCATTTTTACGTGGGATCCGGGATCAGAGCTCAGGACCTTCTGCATGTGAGACAGTCTTAACATTTGAGCCACTCTACAGCCCCCCATTACTTTTCTTAAGAGGAATGTTTAAGTATCCGTTCCTTATTGCCTATAGGCATGACTTTTTTTTTTTATTTGTTGGTCAAATTTATCTATATTTCATGTATTTTGATGTGTTTACTTTCCCCTATTACTAGAAAGATTTGAAAGCCTCCTGAAAACATAGGAGATACTTTGCAGTTGGTAATTTTTATTGGTGTATATGGGTATGCCTGTGTGTGTAGTAGGTTAGAGGACAACTTTCAGTAGTTGGTTCTGTCCTTCACCAAGTAGATTCTGAAGATCAACCCCGGTCAGGCTTGGCCAGCAATTGCTTTTATCTCCTGAGTCATCTTGCTGGTTCTGGTTGCCACTTTTTTTTGTGAGTCGCGATATGAAAGACTAGGAAAGAAGGCTGGAGAGGTTGCTCATTGGTTAAGCCTCTGCCTTGCAAGTGGAAGGTCCTGAGTTTGGATCCTAGACCCCACGCATAGACGCAGGGTGGAAGTGGGGGCGGCCTGCGTTTCTGGTCCTGGTAGGGCAGAGCTTGTGAATCCCGGGGCCGAATAAACAAGGAGATGGAGGCGGTCCATGGTGGTTCCCGAATTCGTCTGTGGTTCTACATACACACACGCGCACACACGCATACACACACAATTGAATAAATAATAAAAAAATTAAAAAAAAGATTAGGAGAGGTTTTTGTTTGCTTATGAAACTGCTTCTGTTGGGCTAGGTGCTTTATGCATACTGTTCTTTTAGTCCCAATTATCATCAGGTGGCTATTAGCCCCTTTTTTGCAGTTGAGAAAATGGGCTCAGAGAAGGTAAGATTGATAGCTGTTTAAGTGATAAAGCTGTGATTGAACCTAAAGCTTTCCTGGCTCCTCTGCTCTCATTCTGCCACTTTAAACTATTTCTTTTCTAGTCAACTAAGGTTGGTTTACAGTGAGCAGAAGCAAAACATGTTTCCACTATTGGGAAATCATATGTTTGACTTGTCAAGTCATTTTACATCTACATAGAAGTTTCATAATTCTTTGGCTTAGGTATTGTCAATCTCCAACCCCTTCTAGAAACCAAAGGAGACTGAACTAGTCTCTCTCTGTGTGTGTGTGTATCTGTGTGTATCAAAGGGCACTCACTGTATGTGCTTGTGAAAAAGGCCCAAGGGTAACTTCAGGAGTCCTCCTGGATTGGTCTACCTTCTTACTGCTTTGCTCTGGGGATTCCCAGGCTCTGCCTTCCAGGGCGGGAAGTATAGACCATCACCATTTCCACCCAGCATTTTTGCATGGAATCTGGAGATCTGAGCTCAGGTCCTTTGCTTGCAAGGCAAAGGCTTAACCCTTGAGCTATCTCCTCACTCCTGAACTAATCTTTTTAAGCTCCTAGGTGGTGGCAGGTAATTGGTAGCACTTAAACTTACTAAAATTCTTACTGCAAACAGGCTCAGGATGTTCTAGTACAAGAGATGGAAGTGGTAAAACAAGGAATGAGCCATGGAGAACTCTCCAGTGAAGCGTACAACCAGGTGTGGGAAGAGTGCTACAGTCAAGTCTTATATCTCCCTGGGCAAAGCCGCTACACACGTGCTAATCTCGCTAGCAAAAAGGACCGAATCGAATCCCTTGAAAAGAGGCTTGAGGTTGGTATCTTTTTAAAACTAACTCCAGTTGTATCTTGATTGGAATCATGAACTGAATTCCCCCTGGTGACAACTTCAGTAGAATAGGCATAGGCCCGACGTTCTGATCTTTGTAGTTCTTGAAGAATTGCGTGATTGTCTTCAGCCTTGTGTCTTGGTGTTTCATGCCTACTGGCCTTCTAAAGAGTGGCCCCCCCCATCAGAACCTTTGACACTAAGGAGCAGAGACACTTAACTTAATGCAGGACACTCGAAGCAGTGGAATCAGTGAGAGCTCAGCAGCCTGGAAGAGTTTCCTTACATCTGACCTTGGTCCTCTCTATCTTCCAATTCCCGTGAGTCCAAATTAGAAATCACAGAAGCCAGTCGTCTGGTAATGTGGCTCCACTCTGTGTGGAACATTGAAGGGCACTGGCGGCGGTTTCAGGGCGTGTGGTTTCTTAATGTAATGTACATATTTTGAATTCCGGAATCTGTAGGCATTTTGCCAGTGGCATGTAAATTACGGTTCACAGACCACCATGCTGTGGATTTTTAATGGTGGTCTTCAGAGATGTTTCCCAGGCCGAGATGGGATGGGAAGGAGAAGGGGCTCTCCAGGCAGTTGTTTGTAGAAAATGACCTCAAATGCCTCTGTCATGTGATGGTCAGTTTTTCTTTGCAGAAAGTACATTTGAAAATACGTGGTTAAGTCTAGATAATATAATTTACTTGGGTTGATTAGAATAATGAACAGGAAAAAGTAGTATCTTTTTATTTCATAGTTACTCCGAGTCTGATTTAACCTCTGAGACATCATTGCCCTGGTGGGCAATGCCCATGAACCTTTGTTTGCAGTTGGTGAGAAATTTGTGTTTGCGAAGTAATTACCATGTTAGGGAATCTTAGCTCAGAGCTGTTGGTGACTGTGGTTGTGGTTACGATCTTCCAGCAGGGCGCACTGTTGCTCTGTCTTTTAATTCAGTTTTGAGACAGGGAGAACAGAGCTGGAGCAGTCAAATTGTAAGTGGTGCTTTCTGCTCTGTAGGCCCCATTTCTTATAAATGGTAGTTAGCAGTGTAATCCTGATCTAAGGTCAGCTTCATAATTGATTGGAAAGCTGTTTGGAAAGCGTCCTTGTAACATTTATATATAAATACTTCAATCTCTCACTTAGTTTGAAAATCATCTCGTTTGAGGTGGGCTAATTTTTTCTGCCGCAAATGGCAAGGACATTTTGTGCTGTTTGAAATACAAATTTTTTTTTCCTAAATCTCATTTACTTTGTTGAGGCACTAACTTTCATGACAGCAAATAAATGTGTCATAAAGTGAGCTATGCCATAAAGTACAGTGATTTTTATTTCTCCGTTGAATCGGTCTTGTGAATTTTGAAGGGAAAAGTACGGAAAGAGCCACTACTGTTCCTTTGGAGATTTATTTGGGCTGTTTATGAGCAGTCATTAAAAACATGTGGTTCTCTTTGTTCGGTTCAGTACCAGGAACTGAAAATCTTCCGTTGAACTATTTTTGTTGAAGGATTGGTGATTTTGGAAGAATATTCATAAAACAGTCTGAAGTAATTTTTCTCTCCTTGACTCCTGGATAACTTGCTGTATTGTTTAGCGTGCTAGTTACTTTTAAGGAATGCTTAATCAATTCAGTAAACTTTTTAAATTCAGTAAACTGTGCTTATTTCAAAAGAAAGTTTATGAAATCATTAAGGAAAAAAAAGCAATTCAAAGACCCAAATAAACAAATCTTCCATATTATTTGTATGCATCCTTAATTCAGAACTAAGTTTCTCTAGCTTTTGAAGATTCAGTTGTACTGGTTTGAAATACATAAATATTTTATTTCAATTGTGGTAATTCTTTCATCATTTCAGTTGATTGCTAAATTATAAACATTATTCAAAGCTTGTTGTGGGAAAAACTCCAGTTGTGTTATGTAAACTAAATGCTAACTGAAATGATCCTTTCCACTCTCGGGTTCAGGGAGACAGGCCTTTCTGGGCAAGCCAGGACATCATGGGTGCCAATGTTTGATTTTTGCTGCCTTGAACTTTGGAATAGAGAATCTAATCTGGCCTTGTCACAAACCCCTCAGGCAAGATTCAATCCAGCTTTGTGTCATGGCTGGTGTCTCCTAAGTGGATTAAAGAAAGTATGCTCTGAACTTCATACTGCAGCTAATCTTGGAGCCATTATTCAGGATTAATATTTGAAGCTTATGTAGATGAAAATCTTTAAAATACTTTACTTACAGAACCATCCCAGATTTGATATAGAATGTGGTGGGGTGGGGTGTGTTGGTGTGCTATGGAGTCTGTTAAACACATAGGCTGTAGTTATAGGTTAGCAGTTAGTGGAAAAAACTTGAATTGCAATCAGATGCATGTATTTCATTCTCTTTGGAGGCAGAATTAATGTTAGAATCTTGTCAGACATTTGTGTGTTTCAGCAGCAAGCAGAAATCCTAGTCTTATCAGAGAAGTTGTGAAAGACTTACACGCAGAGGATATTTTAGACATGGAAGTGTTGACTAGCTTTTGAGGGCATTACAGGCATCTGGCAGGAGAGTAGAGCACTTGCTGTTTTTTCTTTTTTTTGCTTGTATGTGTTCATGTATGAGATGTATACAAGAAAGCACTTGAACATGTGTGGCTACAGAGGCCCGAGGGTAACACTGGGAATCATCCTGGATTGCTGACCTTATGCTTTGCTCTGGTGTTTCCCAGGCTCTTCCTTCCAGGGCTGGAATTGCAGGCTCCTGCCATTCTGCCTGGCATTTTTACATGGGATCTGGGAATCTGAACTCAGGTCCTTTTGCTTGCAAGGCAAAAACTTTTAACTCCTGAACTATCTCTCCAGACCCACATTTGCCATTTCTAATGATTACTCCAAACTAACAAGAAAGGCTTGATTTCTGTTGTGTGTCGTGGTTTTTTTTAGAAAAGGAAGGATAGGAGTAATTCATTGTAGGAAAAATGGTTTAGAAAATGAGTTTTACTTATGTTTAGTGAACCATTTACTGTGTTCCAGACTCTGTTGTGGGCCCTGGGATATCACAGGGAATGAGACAGTGAGCTCTCCACTTGTGGCCTTGAGCTGTCTGGAAGTGCTACGCGGAGGCCTCATTCTCTGGTGCCAGGAGATGAGTCATCCTGTGTTTGGGAAGTGCAAATAGAATCTGAAGTGTTCTAATTTGTTGCCACTTCAAGTGGAAATAGGAAATCACCTGCAGACATAATTATTTTGAGTGAAATAATTTCCAGTAGGCGCAAAAGTAGAAGGAAGAGTTTGAATTTAGGCTCACCATTAAATTTAATGGTATTTGAAATAGTATCTAAACTGCTATGTTGCGGAAGCCTGGCTGAAGTGAATTTTGTCATGTTGGCTATAAAAATGGAAAGGCTTTCCTCAGAGGTGGAAGCCAGATCCAGAAGCAGTACTTCTCCCCATATTTCACTGGCACAGTCAAATGTAGTCAAGAAATATTATGTAACATTGACTTCTTAGGGAAAAAATAACTTAAAGAATGCAGATCGCACACTTAAAATCTTTCTCACTGTATTTGTAAAGTTCTGAAAACCTTTGACTTTCCTGAGGGTTATATTTCAGCAAAATTGGTTACACAGTAGATCCTATTTTTCAGTGATTTTCATTAGAAAGGCAGATATTTTTACATAGAAAAAAACATCCTTAATACTTGATAGTGAAAGGTTTAAATTAGTGGGAAGCACTGAGTTGGAGTTTTGTGGTGGAAATGTCCCTGCAGGTTTATGCTTCTGTTCCCCTGAGGAGTGCTGAAAGAGAGGGAATGGGTGGCATGGGATACAAAGGGGTTCCCAGTTTTCTGGAATATTCTTTCCCAAGTTCGCTTTTTGACATGTCCTTTGAAGGCACTGGTGGATTTCTTAGTCGTCTTTAGCACAAGCTCAAGTTAGAACTAGACAGAGACCAACAGTATAGCTGAGTTACTCTATCCTTCCACAGAACACGATGAGTTTCAGGCTGTTGGTATTTTGCTTCTGAACCTTTGTAGACATGACAGGTTCTCATTTCTCTGCTAGCGGATTACTGCCCTGGAAAGTTTTTTTAGTAGGCTTTGCTTTTCTGGTTAGCTTGCTTTACCTGGACACAGTATGGTGGATGCCGGATTTGAATCATTGGTCAGACCGGCATCTCATTGGAAGAGGGAAAACTCTCTGCAAAAGCTAGTGAGGAACATGGAGATGAAAGAAGATCCACTGGTAACTCTGGTGCCAATGCTGAGAGAGTCTGTTTGCAGGGTGGTGTTGCTGGTGATGGCTAGGAACTAGGGTTGCTGTCAGCTGTGTATTCATTTTGAGTGTCCCTCACAGTGGTACCTTCCTCACAGTGGTATATGGTTAGTATTCCAGATTCCTGAGCTAGAGTTTCAGTGAGGGATGCTCTTTATTCTGAAACTCACTGAAACAGACTTGAACCGAAGACAGTGTTGGAGATTCAAGGATAATGTGTTTATTTTGGAATTACTTAGGCTTAGTAACCTTAACAAACTCAGTGAGCTTGAAAGTAACAATTACACTTTTATAAGTCCCATACAGCTCCCTGTTGTAATGACCCGAGGAAACACTTACGGTGCCACTGATTCATCTCCTGGGGACCATCAGTTTCCATTGGTCTCTGGCCAGTCTCTCTTAGACAGTTTCTCTCCTATGCATTTCAAAAAATAACATTTGTACACGTTTTTCTAAAAATTATACCTATGCTTTGTTGAAACTTTAAGAGTACTAGAAAAATACAAGAGAAAAGCAACTACTATCTAGAAGATTGCTGTCCAGATAGAAGTCGTGTGTGTGTGTGTGTGTGTGTGTGTGTGTGTGTGTGTGTGTGTGTGCGCACACACTTTTCATGGTATAAATGAAAGGAGGGAGGTTTTAAAACTGAACTGGGATCATCATATACTGTGGGTTTTTTTCATAGTGTAATAATGTAGGTATAAAGAGGAGAAACATGGGTATCTGTTTTCATTTGAAGTCTCTAGTAAAGACAAGCTTTTGTGAAACCTCCAAATAAACATTAATTATGTTCACTTCTTACAACGTTGTAAAATGTAACCCCTTTCTATCCTATTAAAAATTTCAGAGGTATGTGCTGTTTTGTAGTTTTATAATTTTAAAGACAGTAAAGCCTTACTCAAGTGTCAGAGTTTTTGTAAGGGAAATGTACAGGTCTGGGACACAGGGATGTTTGTGTCTGAGAAGACAAATGAACAACTGCTATAATGAGGGTCTTGCTTGCTTGTGCCTAGAGTAATTTGTTTTCAGGAAGTCTGATGACATTAAACCGTTCAGTCCCCACTAAATTTCTTTAGGGATGTTTGTATTTCAGGGATGAGGAGGACCTTTGATCTTTAGCAGATGTGTAGTGCGAAGTTTTGGGTTTTTTTTTTTTTTTTTTTTTTTTAAATTTTTTTTATTATTATTATTTATTCAACTGTGTGTATGTGCGCGCGCGTGTCTGTGTGTGTGTGTATGTGTGTGTAGAACCACGGACGAATTTGCGAACCACCATGGACGCCTCCACCTCCTTCTGCCCCGGGATTCACAGGCTCCGCCCTACCAGGACCAGAAGCGCAGGCCGCCCCCGCTTCCGTCTGGCGTCTATACGTGGGATCTGGGATCCGAACTCGGGACCTTCCGCCTGCAAGGCGGAGGCTTAACCCCTGAGCCACCTCTCCAGCCCGAAGTTTTGGGTTTTAAGGTGGACCAGCACTGTGTAATTTAATGGTGCCGTGGCCTAGATGTGTCACTTTTGATCTCTTTTCCTTATCTGTAAAACTGGGGTAGGTAACAGCTTTTATTTAATCAAAAGTATGAATTCAAGGTAACGTTAGATTAAATGAGACACTAGTAAATAGCAAGTGTTAGTAAGTAAAAATTCTCTTGAATGTCTGTAAAAATCCTAATACTTCAAGGTTACTTCAATTGGATACTGTGAGGTTTGGGGAACTAACTTTATCTTAAGCCTTGGATGGTTAAATTTTTAGATTCTGTTTTGATGAATGCCTGAAATTCAAGACATGGGTTGATTTAGAAAAAATATTGTTATACTGAGTGAAGCTTGAAGCTTCAATATTTTGGTTATTATGAATGGATTTGACATCATTGTGGGTTTCAACATTTTGTGTATACAGTGTAGTGTTGTTGAGATGGTTTATATGCTTATACATTTTAATGCCTACGTTATATTGATGTTTTGTGGTTGGTAGTATATGGTCCTTTGTGCTTTTGCCCATGAGGGCATGTGTGGAGGTCAGAGACTGACATTGGGATGACTGGGAGCTTGCTGTTGATTGGTTGACTAGTGACCCTTGGGCCTGCCTGTTTCTGCCCTTCAATACTGGGATTTTGCTTGGCTTTATGTGGGTCCTAGGGATCTGAATTCAGGTCCTCATGCTTGTGTAGAAAGCCCTTTAGCCAGTGAGGCATTAATCCACCCTAGTATATGGTTTTAAGTTAATGAAATAGTTACCCTTTGAAGTATCTGATTTTTTTTTTCTTTTTATCTTTTTCTGTTAGGCTTGGTGTTTCCATCATGCCTGGCATTTCTGCTGTACTTAGCATATGTGGGACCTGGGATCTGAACTTAGTAGCTTCTGTTGTGAGGCAGGGTCTTAATCGCTGAGCCATTGCAGCCTTCTTATAAAATCTTAATTATAAAATCTTTAATTATAAAAATCTTCATGTAGGAATTTTCAAATATACCCTAAAATACACTAGTGTAATTATTCCTCATGTGTTGATACACAGAAACAACAGTCACCAAATCATATAGCCTTCTTATTTGCGTCTTGTGCGTGTGCATGGGGGACATGTGTGCCATGTGGGTTCTGGGGATTGAACCAGACTTGACAAGCACATTTACTCCCTGAACCATCTCATTAGCTCCCTTTATTGTTATTTTGAAGCAAATTCTGTGTATATTACTAAATTCTGATGCATATAATTTGCCAGCCTTGGTTTTGTTATACATTTGTTTATTAGGTACATTCTCATTTGTCTGCTTTGGATCAAATTTTGCCTTTTTATTGTTGAATGAAGCCAACTGTGTGTATGTGTGTGTGTAAAATAGGGCATTGTATATACCTATGGGGGGTCCAAAGATGACTTTGGGAATCATCCAGGATTGTTCTACTTCCGTATCACTTTGCTCTGGGTTTCCCAGGCTCTGTCTTCCAGAGGCAGAAGTGCAAGCGGCTGCCATTTCCATCTGGCATTTTTATGTGGGATTTGGGATCCAAACTCAGGCTTATGAACCAATATTGATATACTTTAAATTCCTAATAGTAGTCTGGGTGAAACACTTAGAACCTTTGACTTGGGTTCAAGTGCCGACCAGGCAAGCAAAGAACCAGAATTCAGATCCTTAGTTCTCATGAGGCTGGGTGGCCTGTCTGTAATTCCAGCCTCTGAAGACATAGATTGGGAATCCCAGAGCAAGGTGGTTAGACAGACCAGCCCCGTTGGCAAGCTCTGGGTTTAATTAAGAGACCCTGTGTTATTTTGCCAGAAAGACTGAGTTTGGGATGGTTCTACAGGAGATGGGTGATCCTGTATCTGTGGACACTTTCTCACCATTGGAAGTTTGTGGCCAAATAACATACACATGATCTTAATTGACTCTACAAGATTCTTTCTAGTTGTGTAAATACCAAGAACAAAGACCATTATTTCCTTATGCTAGTCTTGTCTCTGAATTGTTTGCCCGTGTGTAGTTCCATACAGTCTGAGAGGCCTCCTGCCCTAGTGCTGTCACCAAACTCATTGTAATGAGTGAAAACATTTCACCTGGATGTTGTAGAAGATGGCGGCCAGGCCAGGTTGAATTTGCTCTCAGTGCCTATCCATTGGCTCCATTGCTGCATGCAGTCTGATCTGCTTGGACCAGGAATGCTGGTTGCAGATTTGTGAGTATTTGAAATATATAATGAGATAGGACCTATGGGAAATCCATGTATGTTTCATCTACATCTTACTCTCTCAGCATGAAGGCAATTTTATATGATATTTTAAATAATTTTGTGCATTTTAACTGGGCTCTGTCAAATCAGGTTAAATGTAGAATTTTCTCTTGGATTGTTGGATTTTGGAGCATTTTAGATTTCACATTTTCAGGTAAGAGATACTCATCCTGTTAAAGTATTTGAATGGTTTTCAAAAAACTTGAAGTAATTAAGACGCAGTGGCTTTGAAAAGCTTTTTTTTTTTTTTTTTGAAACTCTTTGGTTGTAGGATGCAGTATAACTTCTTACCAGTATTGCTTTGTTCAGAACGTTGTCCTTTAGAGCAGTTGTCAATGATTAACTTTTAAAATTAATTTTAAGTTAGCTTATGAATTAACGGGTTGTATTATGACATTTTCACATATATATCAATATACTTGTTCTCATTAGATTCCCCCTACTTCTCTTTCCCTCCCCTCTATCCCTTTTGTTAGTTCCTTTTGCTTGTTTTTTAAATTTTTTTTTAGTGTGTGTGTGTGTGTTATAATGATGCACGCATCTAACAAGGTCAGAAGACAGTTTTGTCGAATTGGTTTTTCTTCCTCTACCTTTTTGTGGGCTCCAGAGATCAAATGGAGGTTGTTAGGCTTATGCAGCAAGTTCGTTTAGTTGCTGAGCCAGCTACCATCTTTCTGGCCCTACTTCCTTGTTTTTAAATAAACAGTCTGATTTCTTTCTGATTCTTGGTGTTTTAAGTCTTTAGGTTTTGTACTCTGGCCCCTCACTGGTGTTTGTGTGTGGGGAATGAGGCTTATTTGAGATCTTCGTGTCATGTTTATCTGTGTATTTCATACTTGAGATTTAATGTCCTGAAAAGGACCAAGAGCTATGGTCCTTTTTCAAAAGTTGAATATTATTTTATTAAGTTTGATACCTTCCTTCACATTTTATAACGAGATGTAACTAAACTAAGACTATTAAAAGTTCTCTTTTCATTTTTCTTTATATGTATGATGACTATCTTTGTTTGTGGCTGTTTGCTAAATTTTTTCTTATACATAAATTTATTTTTTGTCTAGACGTCCATATTTACTTGAAATCTTAGCATGGTATACTTAAGCCAGAAGATTTTTGTAAAACTTGAATTAAATGAAATGTAATTGTTGGCAATAAATGGAAACTAACAACTTTATAGTTTGAAAATCTCTGGTGGTTTGGAAATAATAAATGATTACGAGTGAGGTAATTCCCAGATACAGGGGACTCATAATGCTAAATGTACCATGTTGACTAATTAAACAGTTTCTGATCATAGGTAGTAAGCTGTTATGCCAAATTGAAATTGAATCTCTATGGGATGGCGGCAGGATAAAGCTAATTGAAATCTCTTAACCAAAGAAAATGTTCAGTTGTATAACTTAATTTTAAAAGCATACTGTATTAATTTGAAATTCTATGCTTTTAGGGTTTTTGCATGTGTATTTGGACCCACATGTGATCAGAATCTAATATGAATATTGGAACATACCAAATTACAGTGCAAAGACTTGATGTGACAGAACGGAGTGGGTTGTTCACGTGTAGGAAAGGAGGATGTTTAGGTGGGTGTGGTTGAGAAACAGCTGTTACCCAGATCCCCTGATCATCCTAGCTGTGTTGGTGCTCCATCCTGACTTCCCAGAGCTGTCTGGGGACTAAGAAGACTCGAAGGTTGAGATTTCTGATTCTGAGTCGAGCTGGCAGGTTGAAAGTCTCTAAGGCTAATTCTAACTCTAGTCTTGGTTGAAACCACTAGTTAAAGAGGCACTCCCAAGGATTAGTTGAAAAGAGAGAGTATGAAAGTTTTGTCCTCTCTCCCTGATTGCGTTGTAAAAGCTGTGAGGTAGTGGCTCTGTTTTTCCCATCCTCCATCTAGAACCTAGACCTAGAAAGTACCATTTGTGATTTCAGAGGCAGGGGAATTCTTAGATTTCTAATGTCCAGAAGAGCCAATTGCTATTGTTCAATAGAAATAATCTTTCTACTATTCAGATTCTGTTTTCTAATATCCTTGTCAGGTATGAATCACATACCATTCAGCTTAGTGACTGAATGTGTATAAGCCATTGATTTTTAATGTTTTATAATTTGTAGCCCTCACTGTATTTGGTTTTATATTTTCATCACCCAGGAGAGAAGCCCCATCCCTATGGCCGTCATGCCCCCTTCCTTTCAACCTGTGTATTCCTAATGTGGATTGCACATTCACAATGGTTCATATAAGTGGAATCATACAGTATATTGGCTTCGCGATTGTTAATACTTACTTACTTTGTGACCGGGTAGTATAATATTGTATAGTTCATACCACATTTTGTTTACCTGTGTACAGGTCAGTGGATATATTTGGGTTGCTTCTTACTTTATGGCTGTTATGAATAGTGTTGCCATGAATACACACTTTTTTTTTTTTAACTGGCTAGACTTGCACTTTCTTTGGATATACAGTAGGAGCAAAATTGCTACCTCAGTGCATAAGACACTGTTTACCTCATTTGAACTTCAAGGTTAGAAAACCTTCAAGTCTAAGACCACCATGAATCCATGTTCTAATAATATCACATAGAGTAGAGGTCCAGCATGTTATTTGATGTGGTGGTTGCAGAAAGTGCACTGCCCACTTAAAAGAAGGCACAGCTGTTTTCTTGAATTTTTTTTTTTTCTCTTGCGAGATGGGTTCCAACATAATCTTTTATTGAAGTTGGAATGTAAAGAAAAAAAAAAAAGATCAAATCTTGTCCTTAGTGCTCGAGGGATTAGAGAGGAGCAAAGTCATAGTACTTGGAGCTGTTGGGAGGCTGTGTGGCTCTGAATGGCTGAGGGCTTCTGTGTGTAACCTCGTCTGATAAAATCCATCGTTACCGTCAGCAGTGACTGTGGTTCACTGCTGATGGGAAGTGGACAGTTTACAGCTGGGTGTGTATGGCTTGCTCTTACCAGTATTTGCTGACCTCTTAGAAGATGGATGTATCATGCTGTGGAACTTTCTTGATTTGCTGTCCCTTTCAGAAAACAGTTTTTTACCAAGGGCATCGGTAGTGTGCGTGGGTTTTTCCTCAAGTATGGTGCAGAAGCACACAAGCTTAGTTTATACGAAGAGGTTTTACTATTAAAGTTTAGCTTCATCTCATATCCAATGAGAATGGAATGCATGCTGTGCTGCCCCTTTCCCAGATTCTTTGATTTTAAAGCCATTTTTTTAAAAAAATTTTCATTATTTATTCAATTTGTGTGTGTGTGTGTAGAACCACGAACGAATTCGGGAACTACCATGGATGCGCCTCTACCTCCTCCTTGTTTACTCTGCCCCGGGATTCACAGGCTCCACCCTACCAGGACCAGAAACGCAGGCCGCCCCCGCTTCCGCCCGGCGTCTATACGTGGGGGTCTAGGATCTGAACTCGGGACCTTCCGCCTACAAGACAGAGGCTTAACCCCTGAGCCACCTCTCCAGCCCCGATTCTTTGATTTTAAAAAGCTTATTTGAGAGAGTGCATCGCACATCTGTATACCTGTGGAGGTCAAGAGGGCAACTTTCAAAATCCATTTTCTTCTTGCTACCAAGTTGTAAGCTCTGGGGATATTATTTAAGTTTGCGCACAGGTGCCTACTCTGTGTCTCAGTAGTTTTTGAGAGTGGATCACAGATGACGTTATTATAGATTATTTGGATGCAGAGCCAGTCCTTGGGGTCATTTTGCCTTATGGCAGTGAGGTGTGAGAACCCCGGTGTGTTTTTGTTTTGTAGTGCTTTTTAACCTCAAGACATTTTTTGTTATTTTTTCATGTATATTGATGAGATCTCCCCCATTCCTCAGATAAACAGGGGCCATATGACAACGGAAGCCAAGAGAGCGGCAAAGATGGAAAAGAAAATGAAAATTTTGCTCGGAGGCTACCAGTCTCGTGCTATGGGACTCATGAAACAGTTGAATGACTTATGGGACCAAATTGAGCAGGCTCACTTGGAATTGCGTACTTTTGAAGAACTCAAGAAACATGAAGATTCTGCCATTCCCCGGAGACTAGAGGTAATTTCATGATTGCCTCAAAGCACTGCTTGGAGGGAGAGTCACAGACTCAGGGGGAGCTGAAGAGCTTTGGTTGTCTGTACTTCTGTACTAGACCTTGCTGGTGTGTAGATGGGAAGCAGGCAAGCCATGGCTGCAGAGGCTTTTCCTTTACTTCTATTTACTGCACTGGAACACGCTGTGTATAGAATAAGCAAATTTTGTGTTGTCTTCCTCTGAAACTTAATTGCATTCCAGTTCTGTGGGAAAACTAAAACAGTGCCCTTTTGTTTTGCTACTAGGATGCTGGCAGCCTAGTTTCTGCACATTTTCTGATGCTCTGGAGAATCAGATTGTTTGACCAAATGTTGGCTAAGATTAGTTTGGACATATCTCCCAATGTACATTCTAGTCCCTGCTGATCTTCAGGTCTTATGTAGTGCATTTGTGGGTATTGATTGACAGTAGTGGCTCCTTAGTGAGGTAGCAGCAGAGATTTTTCAGGATTTTAATCCCAGGACCAGAGCACAGAATGGCTGCAGGCACTTGTGTGTGTTCTTCTCAGGGAGATGTGTGACTCCTTAGAAGTACTCGTCAGCTCAGCTGTTTGTAACATAGAGTGAGCTGGAAGGTGCATTTTATTTGCACTCCACTTAGGCATGAATTAATTACGGGATTTTTTTCTTTTCAAGTGTCTGAAAGAAGATGTACAGCGACAGCAGGAGCGAGAAAAGGAGCTTCAGCAGAGATATGCAGATTTGCTGCTGGAGAAAGAGACTTTGCAGGCAAAGTTCTGAAGCACAGTTGCATTCTGTCACAAGACAAATCAATTGCTGGTTTTCATACTCTGCAAGGCTGAACTGGACGTTGACCTCCATTGACAAATTTCCCTACCATCTGTGGTTTTTTGGTTGTTTGTTTGATATATCGATCTTCCACCTTGTGTTAAAGACTTGAACGGCCCAGGATGGATAAGGGTTTAAATTATTAAGATGATCACTCTTTTGCTAGTGTCATATTTAAAAAAAAAAAAAAAATCTTTTTAGTTTTGGCCTTTAATTTAAAAAGCCTGACTTTAAAGTACTGCCTGTGAGTAAACCCCATGAATAAAAACCAAATGTAAAAATTGAGAATGTAGCCTTTTGTTTGAAGTAATTAGATACGTAGGAGTGTCCCCCCGACTGCCAGTAGCGGGGTGCCGATCCAGTACCTCAGCCCTTCAGGGGCACCGTGGTAGTGGTGCCAGCAGAGGCGCGGTCGGCTGGCTGGTCAGAGCCTGTCTTCTCTGGCGTGACATGGAGGGCTGTGGATTAGAACCCAAGAAATTTCACTGTTCTTTGATTATTCACCTCTCTTTTTTTTTGGACAAAGGCATTTTGAGGGTTAATGGACTATTTCATTGATCTTTATGAAAGCTCCACATTTCGCTTTACCATGTTGGGTCCTGAAAGTGTAGGACTTGAAGAATGGGTAGAAGTTGGGAGACCCAATTTTATAACTAGGGGTAGTAAAACATGCTTATGATGCTTATTTTAGAGACTGAGGCAGGAGGATGAAGGTTTGAAGCCACTTTGGACTATATAGTGAGACCCTGGCTGAAAAATCGCAGCAAAAAACTAACAAAAAGTCTTAGTGTGGTGTCAGTTGCCTGCAAACTCAGCCTAGGCCGATAGTGTGGGGTTCTTACCAAAAATGTTTGCCTAGTCTAAGACTATTTAGGGACTAAAGAGTTTGGGGAAATACACATTCATTTATCGATACTTACTAAATAAATGCCTTGCACCGGAGCTAGAACAATGAATAAAATAGTTGCAGTTAGTTTTTTTTAAGAGAATGACAAGCGTGTGTGTTTTGAGATGGTCATATTCTATAGCCCAGGCTAGCCTGGAAATTGTGATTGTCCTGCCTCAGCCTCCTGAGTGCTAGCTCATAGGCTAGCCCTCATGACAGATGGTTAACATCCAAATGTTTTTCAAGGGTTGGCAACGAACATTAATTACAACAAAATCCCTTACGAGGGTTAAGAGACACTAACCATGATGAAGGAAGAGGATCAGATCATGCATTTTAGATTCTTTGAGAAACTAAAGCAGGAAGACATGATAGTGATCAATTGAGCTGACATTTAAGATAGCCTTTGATCGCTTTTTTAGAAGAGGCGTCCTTGTGAGAGCCCAGGTAGAGTGGACAGCTATCCCGAAGCTTCCCTGGGCTTGTTCAGGGGCCAACTTGTCTACTCTGTCTGTGTTCAGGGGATAACAGGAGGACGGCGGGGCCAGAGCATTAATATAAAGGCTGGTTCCACAGGGCAAAGGATTGAGTTTTATGAGAAGCTTCACTAGTAGTCCTAGGCAGAGGAATGACAGGTCATATGTGGTTTGAGAATCATCACTGTGCCCTTACTGTGTACTGTCTTACTTGGCTTGCATTCAGGAAGCCAGTCAATACCAGGAGGCCATATAGGGGTCAAGACTGCAGGAATGGGGATTTCTGGAGAGTTCTGACAGAGACATTTCTGTAGTATTTGACCATATCACTATTTCCCTCGTATCTAGATATTCTTAGACCTTTTCCAGTAATGGCTCATAGGGTGTCTAGTAAAAGCTTTGACATTTTTGCATAATGATAACATTTTAAGTTTGTTACCTTTTTTTTTTTTTTTTTTTGCATGTTTTGGTAGTGGGTAGGTTGACTGTTAACTGATGATAGTGGCTGTTCTTGTCCTGTTTCTGGCTTGAATGAGAATGTCTGCCTTGTTTTACTATCAAGTTGACTGTTTTGAGTTACATACTTATTATCTAGAGTGGTAACATCTCTCTGATTTTAGTTTTAAGAGTATGAAATGGGCAGAAGTGGCTCTGGAATCTTTTCCAGTCAGTCATTGCTTTGGGCATCTGCTAGGATGATCATACTGGTTTTCTCATTTGTGTGTCCTTGACCTACATTAATAGATTTCCCAACGTTAAACCATCTCAGTTGTCCTGGAACTAGTTAGATTCATTTTTAAGGACAGATTTGTGTTTTAGTTAGTTGTATGGGTTTAAAACAGCAATAATAAAGATTCACTGTTCCTAAAATTTGAAATAATGCACCTATTTACAGCCTTAAGAATGCCAGTCCCCTGCATTGAGTTCTGTGGTGCTTGGTCACACAGCAACGCCATTTTTCCTGGGAAGCAGGTACACCATCATCTTTCACCACTGCCCAGGCCAGCACAGGGCTCCGTGTCAGCACCAAGTAATGCTTAGATCTCTTAACATTCACTTTTATTATACTTTCTCACAGACACTACAAGTGATGTAGCATAAATGTTGAAAAGCAAGTTCAAATCTCACATCTTTGGGTCATTTGGAGTCGGTCTACTCCCGTGAGTAAGAGTCATTCAAAAATTTAGAAATAGGACTGGAAGATAGCTCAGTGCCTGCTTGTAAATCTGCGATCCTAGTTTAATTCCTGGAAGTCCACATGATGGAAAGAGATGACAGAAAGCTGATCTCTAGTCTCTACCTGTGCGCCATGGCATGCAGGTGTGTGCTCCCACCTCAAAAAAATAAAAAATTAGAAAGGATGCAAAGTTGACCATTAATTATTACAGAAAAAAAACCTACACCTTCCAGGCATAGGCTGTTTATGCATAGCCTTGTTTTCAAAGTAGTTCATCATTGTTTTAAAATTTGGATTCTCAGGGCTGGAGAAATGGCTCAGGGGTCAAGACTGCGTCACAAGCAGAAGGACCTGAGTTCAAATCCAGGATCCCACATTAAAAAAAAAAAAAAACCCACAAAAAACCGAAAAAATCCCACTAGGAGAACCTGGAGGTAGAGCCAGAGAAATCCCAGAGTGAAGCAAAAAGGAGGTATAAACAATCCAAGATGATTCCTAAAGTCACCCTTGGTCCTCCACAGAGACACACAGTACTCTCTCTCTCTCTCACACAAATTGAAAAAAAAAATTGAATTCTCTTGAGGTGTAACTGCCCTGTAGATGTGTTAGAATTTGACTTGTGACCTTAATATTTAGAAGGCTTATGTTTGTCCTTGAGGGAGCTGGGTTTTTGATCACTGTCCACAATATCTTACTGTGTAGCACAGACTAACATGGCAGTGGCTCGCTCCATGGGAGGCTAAAAGTCTGTGCTTGTGAAACGGAGTTCAGAGCCCTGTTCAGAGATCATGTCTTGATAATGTTTTTCGTGTGACAATTACTATGTGATTCATCTTTAAATTTTAGTAATTTTCAAGTTTAAATTAAAAATGTCTTGTTTTAAAATGTGTTATATTTGTTATTCACTCAATAAGTCATTTCTACTCTTTCAGGAAAGTTTTTATCTTGTCAAAGTTGAAACATTAAGGAAATCTTTTTTTAGTTAACTTTGCCATGTCTAAGAATTCTCTGAATTCTTCAGTTTATCTGGTCCTTGTGTAACAGATGTTTTTTTTCCTTGAGAAAACTGGTACTTTGGTTTATTATGGTTTCGTTTTAAAATTCATTTCTCCTTTAATGTTATTTTGTTTTCTTAATTTTTTGGTGTGATGGGCTGGAGAAGTGGCTCAGGGGTTAAGCCTACGCCTTGCAGGCGGAAGGTCCTGAGTTCGGATCCCAGATCCCACGTATAGACGCCAGGCGGAAGCGGGGGCGGCCTGCGCTTCTGGTCCTGGTAGGGCGGAGCCTGTGAATCCCGGGCAGAAGGAGGTGGAGGCGTCCATGGTGGTTCCCGAATTCGTCCGTGGTTCTACACATACACAGACACACGCACACACAGACACACACGAGCACGCGCACATACATACGCACATGCGCACAGTTGAATAAATAATAAAAAAAATTTAATTTTTTGGTGTGATGCTATCTTGTTCGTATGCAAAATGGCTTTTGAGTTTTCTCTAACATTCTGAACAATGATAACATCCTGGCTCTGCTTGGAGTAGCCTTGTTTCCAAAGTGTGATTATCATTGTTTTAAAATTGGGTTCAATAGTGAAGAATATTTAAGTATTTCTGTACAGTTGGCTTTAAAAAGTTTAGCTACTTATAGGATTTTTACATTGTATAAAGAAAATACATTTTATGTAATTTTCGCTTTTTTAGAATTTATTGGGGTTTTGGAAGAAGTGTTCTGGGCATTTTAAATGGTTTATTCAGTTTGCATATGACAGGTGAATTATGTGTTTCTCAACCCATTTAATTATTGGAATTTAATTTCCGTTTTTTGGGGGGCAGTTGTACATGGCACAGAATAAATAACACTGTCATTTAAAGTTTCCCAGTATAGTTCTTTCTCAGTTTCATTTGTTTGCTTAGCCTATAATTTTTGCTCTGTATATTTTGATATGCTTAATTATCTTTTGCCTTGAATTTTACTTTCTTTGATATTAGAGTATTTCTCCTTGTATATGTTTGCTTGCTAACTTGTCTGCCTTCTTATTTTTAATGTTCACATATCCGTCCAGTTACTTCTGTGGGGTTGGTTTGTAACTGCCCCTTGCCTGTTCGCTTCCTTCCGGTCTTCTGTTCCTCTCTGATCTCTCCTCAGACCTCAGTTAACCAGCTGCAGGAGGCCACGGTGCTTAGCCATGATCCTGCCACGAAGAGGCGGGAGGGCTGGTGAGACAGCTCGGCAGATAGTATCTGCTGCAGGCTTGAGGCCTGAGCGCCATCCCCACATGGTAGAGAGAAAACTGTCCTCTCACCTCCACCCATGCTGTGTACTCCATGTATACATGCATGTATACCTCTTTCCTCCTCCTTCTTTCTTTCTTTTCCTTCCTCTCTCATTCTTCCCTTATAAAATAAATAAATAAAATGCTTTTAAAAATCCCTGATCCAGAAGAGGGAGAAACTCAGTTCTGGATAACCAGGATTCCTGCCTAGTGCGTGGACTTTTACCGTTGTCCGTTGTTTTATTGTAGTTTTTTTTTTTTTTTTTAAATCCCCTCAGATGGAGATTCGAGATGAAGAATCCCTGAAGCCTTCTTCAGGCCTGATTGGGCTAAAACCTTTTCCTCCCTCCAATGTCTGTCTCCCAAATTCTGGATGGGCCACATTAACACCCGACTCTACTATTTTGTATGTCAGCGTGCTTGGAAAGCCTTTGCATTTGAATAGGATCTAATCCACTTGCTCTTCTGTTCATTACCGACCAGTCCACTGTGATCATCTTGTAGGCTTCCTCGTCAACTTCCCTGTTTCCTAAATGGATTGTAATTTCCTGGCTTTAATTTTCTTGTGATTTAGAAAATATGCATCCTCTTTTAAGCTTTACAAATAATTACTGCATTAGTCAGGGTTTAGGATCCTTTCAGGAGAAAGAACCCACAACAGGAATTCGAACAAGAAAGATTCAGTATGAAGAATTACTGATAGGGAATTAGCTGCTACGAGGGGCAAAGACAGGTCTGTGGGTTTTGGGGAGCACGCATGGAGGGAGCAGCTGAGTTCTGGGTACCAGGACAGGCGTGGAGACCTCTCCGTAGTCACATCTTGTGGCGTGAAGAGTCTTGCTGAGGTGCCACGATCTGTCTGGGGTGGCAAGCAGGGGACAAGAAAGTCACTTACCAGGGTGCTGGTGCCCCTTCGTGCCTGCTGAGGCAGGTACAGAACTGTGGAGAGTTGGCGTTATGGAGTGTCCCGGTTTTCTGGCAGAGAAGCCTCGTGGCAGCGATGTGGACTAGGACAGGTGACGGCCCTTGTGTAGTGTTTCCCAGTGACTTGAGACGTGTCCCCTGTGCAATGGTACAAACGCGCTGCCTGAAGTTGAGATGTTGGCAAGGAACTGCCTGTTGTAACAGCGTTGGGTGGTGGGCTTGGGAGGAAGTGATGGCTCTGTTCCTGAGTGGACTCGTGCTCTTGCCAAGGGAGCGGGGTCAAGGTGAGGATGAATCTGCCTCCCTTCTGTGCATGTGCTTCCTTGATCTTTAACTCTCTGCTCCGAGATGGCCAACAAGAAGGACCCTGCCAGAATCAGACCTTTGCTTTGGACTTCCGCCCTTCAGCATTGTAAGGAATAAACTGAGGAAGAGAGGTGTTCCTTAACAGCAGCACGAAGCAGAGGAAGACATCCGGCAAAGCCGAGGTGTTTCTAAGGCGTGACTCCAGGAGCACTGAGCAGGGCAAAAGGGCGAATTTGAAGGTGGCCTAGTACCCATTGTTTCGGAAGCTACTCTGAAGCTGCAAGTTAAGAGCTTAGCAGTTACCACAACCAAATTTATTTCCCTTAGTTTTGTTATTGCGAGGCAACACTGAGACTCGAGTAACTTAAGGGAGAAGGAGATTTATTTGGCATAGGTTTCCAGAGGGTTATATAGTAGAAGGAAGAGCTGGAGGCAGAAGTGAAATAGGTTCAGGTTACTGGAGCGATCAGGAAGATGTGTGTGTGGAGTGGGGGGAGAGAAGGAGGGAGAGAGGAGGGAGGGAGGAGGAGAGAGCACAAATTGAAGGAAGCTGGGCTACCAAGCCTCAAGGCCTGCCCCCTGAGGCCTGTCTTGTTCCAAGACTCTACCTCCTAAGTGTACCACAACTTCCCAGCATTAACATTAGCTAAGGATGCAGAACGGCCTGTGAGGGCAGCTCGCGTCCAAGCCGTGGCAGCTCTTAGAGGCGGTGCCCACCTGTCTGTCGAATACCCTGCCTCACTGCAGGGATGTCTCTTTCAACTGGTGGTGGTTTCCGGCGGTGGCGTTTTGTTTGCATGCGGAGTTTTTTCATGTTCACTTGGACTTGGCCTCGGCCTCGGGTTGGACAGGGCAGCTAGCTCCATGTTAGAGCTGTCGAGCCCTGGAAGCAGGGCTGGTTTAGACTGAGACATACTCTTACCTGTCACATACTGCATTTTGAAGACGCGATAGGGAAAAATGCTCTGATTATGTTTTATGTTGAGATGAATATTTTGGACATACTAAGCTAAATAAAGAAATTAAGCATATTTGTTTCTGTGTGCTTACCTGTCAACTTAAAATTGTTTAATCTATTTGTTAATTTCTTAATTTAGAGCAAATATATGATGGAGAGAACTGTAATTTTATCTCTTCGAAATCTCTGTGTGCCCACAAGATAATGATGATCACGTCTTTTGTGCATCTGTGCCTATCATAGGGGACTGTGTATCCCTGTGGACACCCGAGGATGACTTTGGGGGTCATCCTAGATTGCTTCTACCTCCTTTATGCTTTACTCTGGGATTTCTCAGGCTCTGTCTCCAGGGCTGAAAGTACAGGTTGCTGCCATTTCCACCTGGCGTTTTTAACATGGATCCAGGATCTAAACTCAGGTACTTTTGCTTATGAGGCAGAGTCTTAACCCGTGAACCATCTCTCCGGCTTGGTGATCATGTCGTCATGAGTTGTCCTTCTGAAGTGTTGTGGTACCTTTTAGCTGATGTTCTGAAGCCTGCTTTGCAATGTCTCCTGTTTCGAAGGATTTTTTTTTTTTTTTATTCCATTGTGTGTGTGTGCGCGTGTGTATGTATGTGTGTGTGTAGAACCACGGACGAATTTGGGAACCACCATGGACCGCCTCCACCTCCTTGTTTACTCTGCCCCAGGATTCACAGGCTCCGCCCTACCAGGACCAGAAACGCAGGCCGCCCCTGCTTCCGCCAGGTGTCTATACGTGGGGTCTAGGATCTGAACTCAGGACCTTCCGCCTGCAAGACAGAGGCTTAACCCCTGAGCCACCTCTCCAGCCCCCTGTTTCATAGGGTCAGCACTGGTGCAGTGCAGTGCTCTCAGCCATTTATCTTCTTACCTGCCTGCTACTTTTCCACTACACTAAATATTAGTAGAGGAGGAGGAAGACAGCCATATTCTGACTGCTGGAGAAACTTGGCACGAGTGAACCACACCTTTCAAATTATTTGTTTATATTTATTTTTGAGAGAAATCCAGGCTGGTCTCAAACTTGATACATAGCTGAAGATTGACCTTGAGCCGTGATCCTCCTGTCTCCTCCCAAATGTTCTCTCTCTCTGTCTCTCTCTCTCTAGGGTGTGTGTGTGTGCATACACACACTAGAGGATACTTGAGTGTGTGTGTACCTGTGGAGGGATCCAAGGATGACTTTGAGAATCATCCTGGATTGATCTACTTCTCTATTGCTTTGCTCTGAGATTTCCCAAACTCTGCCTTCCAGGGCCAGAAGTGCAGGCCACCACATTTCTACCTGGCATGTTTGCATGAAATGTGGGATTTGAGCTCAAGTCCTTTTGCTTGCAAGGCGAAGGCTTCTTCCCAGTCTCTTCTTGACAAAAGTAATCTGCTCATACCAGTTACTTAGGATTGTGCCTGGGAGAATGAGCTTTCAGGGGTGTGGGCCTTCTCAGGGATGAACTTGCAAGATGGAGAGACAAGATGAAGCGACTCCATGTCATCTAATATTTGAACATGAGGTTGTGTTTAGCTGAGGGGTCAGGAACTGAAGTAGAGCATTCCTAATTATCAAACACTCTCTTCAGGTGAGATTACTTGACAAAACAACTATGAATTCCAAAGTAATACTAGGTTCTAAAATCCCAAGTAGATAATATAAGCAACAGTTCTGCACAATGGCAAGTCATAGCAAATGTGTAGGGAGGAACAACAGACTCATTTCACCTGAGGTTAAGTGGACCTCAATGGGCTGGGCTTGTAAAGGGTGGGTTCCCTTATTTATATCCAAATGCTCAAAGCCTACCTAGGAGGGGCTGGGAGAAAATCAGGCAGAGCGTCTGTCTCACGGTGCCTGTGATGTGATGTGCCTGTGCACAGCTGGTTCTGTGGCAGTTTCATGGTCACTAGGCACAAGCCTGGCTTCCTGCTGTGGGAGTTGAAAATGTCTATGCGCAGAGGTCAGAGAACAACTTGAAGGGGTCAGTGGTCTCCCATCCTGTGAGGTCTAGAGCTCGAACTTAGACCATTAGGCTTGGCAGCAAGCGCCTTCACGTGCTGAGCCATTTCACTGGCCCAGGGAATTTGCATTTTAATGAGAGAAGAAAGAGGGAAAGGCCCGTGCGTGCACACACACACACACACACACACACACACACACACACAGAGGTTGAGTTTTGGGAGATTCTCACCCAGGAGCTGCCTTACATGTGAAGCAGCTTATGTTTCTCCTGATCACCCCCTGGCTCTCTAGAAGTCTCAGTCAACATTCCCATTTGCGGCCGCCTGAAAACTTTGATCGCTCTTTATATTAACAATTCGTTCCTTATTTGGAACCAGTGAAAAAAGCCTTCCCCAAACATGCAGCTCGTTGGGGCACATAACTGACTCAAGCCAGCCTGATACTTAAGTGATTTCTCCGCATTATCCACTCCAAAGAGTCTTTATAGAGCAATTTTCCGAAGCCTTTACCTAGATCATGTGTTCTAAGACTTTCTCCCGGAGGGGTTATAGTTATAACCAGAATGAGAACGCTCTGTTATTAGAAATAACGTTTGGCTCTGGGAAGCTCAGACGCATTGGGGAGAAGAGTGGAGAGAGCAGGGACATGCGTGCATCACCGCCCTCACTTCTGTGCTTTGATGAGACAGAGGAACCCCATGCGAAAGGAACGCTGAGGAAGCCACTAGTTCTAGAAGTACACTCTCCATCAGAATGGCGGTTTATTTGACAGTTAAATGTAAATCGGACATTCAGATCCCCTGTCTCCCTAGCCACCTTTCTACCACCTCAAACAACTCTGTTGGGGGGCACTGATCTGAATGACATCTGGTAGCCACTTTGCTGTGGCTGTGATGGAATATTGAGAGAAATAATTGTGAGTGAGTGAGTGTGTGTGTGTGTGTGTGTGTGTGTGTGTGTGTGTGTATCAGAGGGCACTGTGTGTCCCTGTGGAGGACCAAGGGTGACTTCGGGAATCATCTTGGATTGCTTCCACCTGCTTTTTGCTTCACTCTGGGAGTTCCCAGGCTCCACCCACCAGGGCTGGAAGTGCAGACTGCCTCCAGTTTCCTCCTGGACGTTTACAAGGGACCTGGGATCCAAACTCTGGACCTTCTGCTTGCAAGACAGTCTCAATCCCTGAGCCGCCTCTCCAGCCTAAGAGAAAGAATTAAAAAATGAGGCAAGATTTAGTTCCGCTCACAGTTGCAGGTCCGAAGTCCTGGCTCTGTTGATTCTGAGCCCTCTTCGTGATGGCGGAAGACGAAGCAGAGGGAGAGAGGGGAAGCTGCAATTCCCAAGGACACCCTCCATTACCTAGTCACCTATTCAACCAGCTAGGTTCCACCTTCCTGTATTTCCAGAACCTTCCCCAAATCGAATAATTGATGGGGGGACCAGATGTTCAACGTATTCAAATCACAACCATCGTATGGGATGAGCAAACACACCGGTTATCAAATCGTGATTTATTTTTAGCTCAGATTTGGGCTGCACATGCCTAGAGGACTCCTCAAAGTTCTTTCTCAGGCATGAGTGGACAAGTGTGCCTCGCGTTTTCTCGGTGATGCTTTGTGGATAGCAACCTCTGTGTCCACTGTCTCTGTTGAATTCACAGGGAGCTGGGGACGTAGGCTTAGCTCATGGTCGGCAGAGGGAATGGTGGGAGGGGGGTGGAGAGAGTCTTCCTGGTAACAAGAACAGCTCTGTTCTGAGTCCCAAGTCCTGTCTTGAGTCTTGACTTATGCTTTAGGCTGTGGATTTGAATTAATTTGGGAGCAAATTTCTTGATGCCTCTGGCTTGGACTTTCCCCTGCCAAGTGCTGCTATTACTGTTCTTCTATTTTCTCCATATATTCATGTATAGGGTCTGCATTATGCATGTGTATGTGTGCTTGCATGTGTGTGGACATGAGCGTGTGAGCGTTTGTGCATGAGTGTACATGCATGCAGAGACTGGAGGGAGATCCTGGGAACCATCCTCAATTGCTCTTCTACCTTATTATTTTGAGTTTGGGTCCCTACTAAGCCCAGCCTCCCCAGTAGGACCAGTCTGTTGTACCGGTTTTTTCTGGTGATTCCTAGGCACTACCTTCAGGGGCTGGAATTATAGCCTGACCACCATGCCCACTTGACATTATTTCAGGGGCGATCTGAGGATCCAAACTCTAGTCCTTTTGGCTTGCATGACAAGCACTGTAACTGCCGAGTCATCTTTCCAACTCTTCTGCTTCTATTCTTGTGAAGCGTGGTCATCGGTCAGGTTGCACAGCTGGGAGCCATCAGATGACTCTCCCTGCACCTGGACTGTCCCCACCATCCACTGGCTATCCTGGTTCTGAGGCAAAGTCCATAGAGAAAGACACTGGAGGACTCACATATGCCAAGCTCTGAGCCAAGGGTCTGGTACAGGTCTGGCACTGATGGTAAAGTAGAGACTCAAAAGGAGGCCAGGTGGCCTGGACATTTGTCATCTGTTCCCAGGGCCATTGTCATAGTTAAGCACAGGCGTCAACTTGATGGTTGAGGGTTTGCACTCTCTGGGCACATTTGTGGAGAATTAGTGGTTGGGTTAAGCTCAGAGCAAACTTGCAGGAGATTTTCTACCTGATGGGGAAGGCCCAGTCCATGGTGGGTGGGACTAGGCCCTGAACAGGTGAATAAAATACTGAGAGCTGGTTGAGGAAGTCGGCATCCTTCTGTTCACTTGGCCAGACATGCTGGTCTGGCATGTAAGGATCGTCCCTCTCTCAGCTGCTATATGGTGATGGTGTGGCCAGTTCCCTTGGCCCTGGTGTTGGTGTGTGCTCTCCCATCAAGCTGGACTGAGAACTGTAACCAGTAGTCGTAAGAGAAAATAAACCCCTTGTTCCCTTATGCCGTTTGATGTCATTTATCAGCAGCCATGCAGGCGAACTGCAACAGCCGTGATGCAGTTGTCCTGGGCATGGGTCATATCTGAGCAGTAGATGTATTGATTCGTTGATCCTGCTCAACTGGAAGCACAGCCGGAATAGTCAACACATCTCCCTTTAGTTTCCACTACTGAGCATGTGCAGTCTTGGAAAGTGCACTTCTGGGAAAGTTAGCTGGTCACGTCCTTCCTCCCCTGGTGCTGATCAGAGAGAAAATGACTGTGGTACTGGTTACTCTGGTGTTGCAGTTACTCTGAATGTTGCGGATAAACTAGCAGCAAAATGACTTACAGGGGAGGAAAAGGTTTTTATTTTCTCTTACTGTACTTCTGTTGCAGTTTCTTGTCCAGCTTGGCAGGACAGCCCAATACCAGGGGACAGGGGACCTGGCCATATCCACATAACAGCTGTTTACAGAAGGATGCCACCTTCCTCCCACCAGCTCCCTCCATCTTAGTCACCTGCTCAGGGACTGGCCCCACCCACCGTGGACTGGGCCTCCCATCAGTCAGACGGTCTCCTACAGACTTGCTTGGGACGTAACCACTGATTCTTTCAAATGTGTCCAGAGCTCTAAGCCTTCACTTGTCAAGTGGACACCCTTTTCTAATGATGACACCTCGAGTTGATATGTAACACCAGTCAGGGTTTAGAAAGGGAATGAGTAGAGCTGATGGTTTGAATGTGACATGGTTCCTAGCTGGAAGTGCTGATTGGCAAGGAAACTTTAGGAATTGAAGCTTCGCTGGAGGAAGTGCGTCATTGGGGTGGGCCTTGAGGTTTTATAACCTGGACCCACTTCCTGTGCTGTCTCTGCTTCCTGACTGTTGATGTAACATGAGGGCCTGGCCTCGTGTTCCTGCCGCCATGCCTTCCCCACCGTGGTGGACTATATTCCTTCGTAACTGTAAGATAAAACAAACCTTTTCTCCTCTGAGCTGCTTTGGCTGGAGCATTTTATCACAGCAACAAGAAAGGGAACCAAGACAAAGGTTATCTGTGGCTAGCTGTTCCCAAACACCAAGTTGGACATCGCACATCTGTGCCATCTTCCCCTTGGCACAGTGGTGTGATTCAGGGCCACTAGCATCCTTTTTGATAGGTGACTAGTTCCTCCCACGTCAGGACCCTCCTTGGTACGTATGAAACCAAACCAGCTGGCATCCTCTGACACAAGCCCCATGGCCGATGGTCGGTGACTCCTTTGACAAATGGTCAGTGGCCAGTCATGAGTGTCCTTTTGTTGTAGACAGCAGAGGGTGCTCCCCCTGCCCAGACAAGGTTGAAGGTCTCTTGCACTAAGAAGGAGATGTTTACAACCTAAAGAAGAATAGTCTGAAAGCACAAGTGCCCTCCTTCATACACATGGTCACTCACACACATGCAAAACACACATACACATACGCACGCACACACGCACGCATGCACACATGCACACACGCATGTATTATAATGCAGCAAAGAAAATACCAGGCTCTAGCTCAAAGAATAAACCTCTCAGGACCTACTGTGTGTCAGAAGCCTGTACAATGGCACCTTGCTCTTCCTAACCACCCAGTAGGGCTGTTGAATAGGAAGCAGAGGCGTGGGCTCTGAAGAGGAGCGAGCAGGCCCTCGGTCAAGTTCCCAGAACTGGAGGGTCTGCTGATGCTGGGTCTGAGCGCATAGGGCTCTCTGCCAGGCAAGCACCCTTGCCGGCCTGGGAGGCCCCTGGTCCCGGAGCCCACCCGGGAGCAGGCCCACTGGCCCAGGCAGTGGTGGGTGGTGGAGGAAGGACTCGCTGGTCTGACTGCCCTGCTGCGGCTTGAACAGGAAAGAGACAAAGGTCCCATTTTAGTGCTGCTGTCTGTTTCCATGTCTCTCGCTGCTGAACCACCAGGAGGAGAAGCATTTGAGGCATTTCCATAGGAAGTGGCAGCCAACAAAAGCTCTGTTGGGTGGTTTCTAGTTAACTGCAGGAAGGCAGGTCGGCCTCCAGGATATTACCTTTCCTGGGCTGGAAAGTGTTTCTTTGAAAAACGTTTTGGTTCAGCTGAGGCCTCCTAAGTTTTCGCAGATCTGCTTGTTCATAACTAGGAAGAAAGTCACTAAGTTGGTCCGCTGGGGCTGGGAGGAGGTGAGGTGGAGGCAGCTTGGGGCGTGAGCTAAACCACCCTGATGACAACTTTTTGCTAAATGATGGCTGGAAAATGCTGGATTGTATTTCTCAACTGGTCAGAATGCCTAAAGGTGGCTGTTTCCCCAAGGCCTGCCTCCCCAAGACAGAACAGAATCTGCTACCCTGAAGGAACCGCCTCCTGCCCCTGTGATGGGGAGAGGGCAGGAAACAGAGAGAAGTGATTGCTCTTCTTAAACGTGTGAAACAATAGTGAACAGAAAGGCATTTGCAAAGGTGCAAGAATCCAAGCATGTCAGTCTCCACATGATGGTTTCCAGGCGCCTTCAGAGGGTTTGCAGTTCGCCTACCCTTGGCGTTTGCAACCTTGGCAGGTGAGTGAGGTCACTGCTAATCTGCACCAGAAAGCTGAGGACTCTGTGACTTCAATCTCATGTGGCCCTGCTGCTGAGGTGTGGAGTGGGCTCATGAGATGAGACTGTCGTGACCACATGGTGGTGATGTGTGTGTGTGTGTGTGTGTGCTTGTACGTATAAATACATGTGCTTGAGTGTGTGCATGCATGTGTGTACACACATGTGTGAGGGTACCCATACATGCATGTGAGGATATGCATGCACATGTATGCAAGAGTGTGTGAGTGTATGTGTGTGCACATGTGTGTGAAGATGTGAATACATGTGTGCATGTGTGAGGGTATGCATGTGTCTGAGGGTGTGCATGAACGTGTGTGTGCACTTATGTGAGCATATGTGCATGCATGCATATATAAGGGTGTGCATGTGTATGTGTGAACATGTGTGTGAGGTGTGCAGGATGTGGAAGGATGTGCATGTATGTGTATGTGAGGGTACATGCATGCATATGAGTGTGTGTGTGTGTGTGTGTGTGTGTGTGCATAGATCAGAGATCAACATTGTGTGTCTTCAATTGCTATGCACATTATTTTTTTGAGACAGAGTCTCTCTCTGGACATGGCGTTTCCTGATTCAGTGAGACTGGCTGGCCACAAGCCCCAGGGATCTTCCTGTCTCCACCTCCCCAGTGCTGGGATTACAGACACGTGCTGCTGTGCCCAGCTCTTTTTACTTTTTTAAAAATATGAGTTCTGGATGGGATTCAGGGCTTCAAGTGTGTGTGGCAAACACTTCATCAACTGAGCCATTTTTCCAACCCCTCCTCTGTGCCTTTTTATTTTTTTCATATTATGGATGGAACCCAGAGTCTCACACATGCTAGGCTAGTGCTCTACCACCGAGTCTCACCACAGCTTGAAGTCGGGCTTCCAGAAGGGGGTGAGAGCAGAATCCAGACTGCAGAGTCCACATGGGGCTCTGCAAGGGGACCCACTGTATCCTCCCGTGAAGTTCTGTGGGGTCCGGGCCCCTAAGCTCTACTGAATTATCCGCAGCTGCAGGGTGAAGGTCTCAATCCTCTCGGAGGAGGCCAGTGGTGCCTCCGTAGGGCTGTCCCTCAGCAGTGAGGCCGCGCTGGCGGCCAGCAGGGGTCGCTGCTGTCCAGCACACGTGTCCAGGGCCGCTGGAGAGAATTCTTTGAACTGGCTAGATACCTGCTCTTGGGGCACTTCTGCTGCGAGAACAGGCTAACCCCCTTCCTCTCTTCCAAAGAGATCTTCTGACCTGCACGCTCCTTCGACCAGGCCAGGACATCTGGCTTGCAGGGCAGTTGGGTGCGTCACCAGTGCCTGTTTGGCTGTGGCCTGGAGAATGGGTGCAGGAAGGTGCTCCAAGGGTGTGAGTGTGTGTAGGGATGGGGAGGAGGGAGAAGGGAGAGAGCTCTTATGGATCTTATATTCCAGCAGGGGGCATGCCTGGGCCCCTGAAAGGGTCCTCACAAGTGGAGAGCAGCCCAGGTCAAGAAGGTCACATTTGATGGGTACCAGCTCCAATCAGCCCTTGTCGCCTAGTCTACACAGGTGATATGGCATTACCACCCCTTTACAAAGAAGGAAAAATGGAGGGTCAGGCAGGTTGAATGGAACAGCCAGGTGGGGAATGGAGAAGGAAGAGCTGACATTTGGATCCAGGATTATCTGGACAGTTTTTTCTTTTTTAAAAAAATTTCTGCAGAATTCCACATTTTGGGGTATGGGCAGGCAGAATTACTGGGGTATCCTTTACAGGGCGTGCATAGCATCCTTGACACTGACAGCTTATAAAGAAACTCTGTGGGCTTGGGCAGAGAACCTGGACAATCTTAGCATGGAGACCAAAATGGAGAGACTCCCAGAGCCCTAACTCGATAAAATCCACCCTCCCCAGTTGAGGAGTCACCCAAACTGGGTGCTGTTCAGAGCTGCTGTCCCAGAGTCAAGCCCAGCTCTTCAGTCCCTTCCTGAGAGCAGCTGAGAGATTCCCCAGCAAGTCACTGCAGCTGGAATGAGTGGTTTATGAAGATGGCTGGCTGGACCAGGCGAATGCTGTTGTTTACAGATGAGCATTTGAGGGAAGCCACCTCTGTAGATGGGCACGGCCTTCAGGAGTGATTGTCTTCGCTGACTTCTTGACATACTCATTGCCCAAACTGCACGACTGTACACTGCAGTTCGACTGCCAGAAGGTTGATTCTGCGAAGGACCGGTGACCCGTTGGGAGAGTTTATCGGAAAGGAGGGAGAGCAGGAGTGAGGCTGGAGATATCAGTGACTGGGCGATGCTTTCTCCAGTTGGTTGCCTCTGTACAAAGTGGTTGCTGCTGCTTGGGGAGCACCTAGGAGAAGACATGGAGAAGGACAAGTCTAAGAAGAGATTGACCAGTAGGAACAGTACACAGCCATGCATGGAGTCATAAATCTTCCCCATCAATAGAGGATAGGGCTGAGTGGGGACCATAGAAATAAGGGGCTTTGGCAGAGGGGAAGGTCTGGTTCCTATGGTCCAGGCCCAGGCCAATGTGAGCCAGGCCAGAGTTCAGGAGTAGTCAGGGAGTCTAGGTGTGGAGGTGACCTCCTCCTTTTTTCTTAGGCTCCTTTAGATCTCCCCATACCACATCAATGGTCTTTCTAGAAGCTTCCATTAGTCATTTGAAGCTGTCATCTGCCCACTGTTCCACATCCATTGCTGACAGAGGGGCAAATCTCACTCGCCAGAGAGAAAGGCTCGTCCAAAGCATGCTGAAGTTTGCCGACTTTCTGGGTCAGCTTCCTCCATCTTTTGTGTGTGCATGTGAGTGTGCGTGTGTGTGCGTGTGCGTGCATGTAAGTGGTGTGTGTGTACCAGAAGGCACTGTATGTCCCTGTGGAGGACCAAGAGTGACTTTGGGAATCATCCTGGATCGCTTCTCCCTCCTTCTTGCTTCATTCTGAGATTTCCCAGGCTCTGCCCACCAGGGCCGGAAGTGTGGGCCGCCATTTCCACCTTGCGTTTTTACGTGCCCCAACTCAGGACTTTCTGCTCGTGAGACAGAGTCTTAACCCCTGAGCCATCCCTCCAGCCCAGCTTCCTCCATCTTATCCACCTATCAAAAAAAAAGTCCAAGTCCATGAACTGGGTCTTCCATAGCAATTAGAAAAGTCTCCCGCAGGTTTGCTCAGCGCTTGCCTTAACTATCAGTTCTTCACAGATGTGTCCAAAGCTCAGAATGCAGTTGTCAGTTTGATACCTATGTATCTCATTACCACAACATCCCAATAGCTGATTATCAGCTCTTCTGAGTGGTGGGTGAGACCATCTTGAAGTTCAAATCCTGCCTCACACCCACACCCAAGCCAGCGTGTGAATCTGGGTTTGAGTGAGGTATCCAAGCATTGAATCGTTTTCTTTTTCTTTGAAGTTCTTGGAAGGTTCTGAAAAGAGGTCTATCCGGAAACAGGGGTAGTGTGCAGAAAATGTCCCAGGGGCCAATCCCTCTGCCCTACCGCATGCTGGGCTGTTCTAACAAGAACTTCAACTGAACCGAACCGAGACCCCCAAACTGGAAAACATTGCTTCGATTTGCTAAGCCCCAAACCGAATCCAAATATTATTATTTTGTGACTGTGCTCTGAATTGAACTAATGTTGTTTTTCCCCTAAAATATATACCAAACCAGTTTGAACTAGACACAAACACATGTGTTTTCTAAAACTGTTGAACCTGAACTTCAAAATATTCTCCCATCCGAGGTGAAGTGAGACTTTATGGAACGGGGTGTGTCCTATTCTGGGCATGCATAAAGCCCTCATTATGGCCTGTGTAGCTGTCACTCATCCAGCACTTAAAGTTCACTTCGCAGCTTTAAAAAGTCAGGTAGAATTTACATACAGTAGAGTGCTCCTAAACATACAGTGTCGGAAGTTTTGACAAACACATGTATCCAGAGCTCACTGCCCCCCTCTTGTTAAGAAAGCACATTTCCACCAGTCCAGAAGATTCTGTCCTGGCTTCTCATTTGAGGCTTCTGAACAACTTCTGCCTCTACCTTAGAAAGAAGGAGACCATGGCTTTTATTCAGTGGACAGAAGAATGGAGGCTCAGAGAACACAGACCGGGAATGGATAGAGGCGGAGCCACCCAGGACAGTGGCCTCCCAACTCCCTTATTCCATCCTAGCCTTCTGCTGAAGTGGAGATCTTAACTGAGATAGATGCTTCTAGAGCCTTCCTAGGGAATGAAGTCCAACTTCCATGGGACACACTTACCACTTAAGCAGGGTGTTTTCAGGCTGGGGAGATGACTTAGCGGTTAAAGCCTTTCCCTCACAAGCAAAAGGACCCGAGCTCAGGTCCCTAGATCCCATGTAAAAATGCTGGACAGATATGGTGACAGTCTATAATTCCAGCCCTGAAAGGTGGAGCCTGGATAACCCCAGAGCAGATCAATCAGGAGGTAGAGCAATCGAGGATGATTCCTGATGTTAACTTGGGCCTCCACAGGCATGCACACTTGCACACACACATGCAAAACACACATACGTGAAAAAAAGTCAAAGCGGGTGTTTTCACCCCTTGGAAACATGGTGCTTGCACTCTGTGATCTGGCCGTGCAACCAAGCGGACGAGAACTTTGAGGTCTTCTGTGAGAGCCATCCGCCCTGGGCCAGGTCCCCCGTCTCCCGCTTGCCTGTGTGTGGCTGTCTGTTGGAATCTGCTGCCTGTGTGCAGGCAAACTACATGTGACCCCCGAGAACAGCGCCTGTCTCCCTGAGCCGCCGAGCAGAAGGACATTGAGCAGGCTCCCCAGGCTGGGCTTCCTGGGGAAACATTTTTCCAGAGTCTACAACAATGTTGTATTTGATTTGATTTTTCCCCCCTTTGCAGGCGATTGTGTGGTTTGGGGTGTTTTGCTCCTAGTTATAATCCAATAAAGAACAGCTGCTGAAATTTTTCCAAGAGGGCCGCCTTCAACCGCCCTCGTTGAAAACGCTCTAATTTATTTCGCTTGTGGGAACCGAGCCTCAGCTCAAGACAAAGGCGTCCTGTGCTGATGTAATTGCCGCGTGAGTTTCTCCTCTGGGCGGCCTGCTGGACGACCCAAGGCCACCCAGAGCCATCTTGTTGTCTTCTGAGCCCCTCAGAGGACCCAGGCGCGCCAAAGTCTATCCAGGATGGGTGTTTTGATTGATCCACTCCTTGTGCCCATAGGATTCTTTCTTAGTCACATGCTAGTGTGTATTAATCAGATCAATTTTGCTTTCTGTTTAATATATAGTTGTGCTCTGCCCACTGAGGGTTAAAAGATTGAAGGAGAGGGAGGTCAGATAGACAGAGCTTCAGTGGGTTCAGTCTTGGTGGAATCTATTGTAGAGGGTTTTGGGCACGTTGGGGTTCAGGGAAGAGAAAGGAGGTACTTCGTGATCTCTAACCCCCAAGTTCCTTGTGTCCCACTGTGTCAAACACTGCTAGAGTCCTTCCTGAAGTGACTAATGTAACTCTAACCATTGACTTTGATTTTGTCCTGATGCCTTTCTTCCTGCTAGCACTCGCCTTTCTGGACTCTCAAATTCTAAGTGTCAACCCCGTGCTCAAGAGACGTGCAAAGTGTCTTTGCTCCCTGTCAGTTCTGAGATCCATCTCTGGTTGAGCGACACCTGGAATGCTACCCGTTCGGCTTCTAACTGTGTTCCTGAGCGCAGGTGGACTGGGAGGGTGGCTTTGGCTTCCACTTTCTATGACATTTGCAAATTGATTTCCATAGCGCCACAGAGACCTGTTTCCAAGGAAAAGAAAGTCACATGCTAGGGAGTATTTGCCTAGGAGGTGACCCTCAGCATGGAAGGGAGGGTTCCCCCCCTACCCCCAGCCATGCCTTTCCCCAGAACGGCTTGGAGAGGCCCAAGGAACCAGGTGAGCAGAGAGTCTTTCTTGTAAGGCAGAAGCAGGTCCTCTTTCTACCTTTGATTCTTGGTGGTGAGGGACAGAGCGCTGCTGTGCTACTGTCACAAGGGTGTCAGATGAGTTACTTTGGTAGGATGGACTTCTGGGAGTCGCAGCTTTCGTTCCATCCATCACGTGTCTTCATTTTTATTTTAAAAATCTTTAGGCTGGCTAGCCTTATGTATACGTGGGCATGCTCACGTGTGTGCTGATATATGTACGTGCTCATGGAGGTCAGGGGTCAACCTCGGGTGTTAATCCATCTTGTTTTTAGAGACAGGATCTCTCATTGAGATCATCAAGGAGGCTGGTTGGCCCTTGAGCTGCAGGGATCCACTGTCTCTGCCTCCTTGGGCACTGGGCTTGCCAGCATACACCACCACAGCTCAGGTCGGTCTGCTTTCTCCCTGGCCCCTGAACAATCTTTAGCATTTATGGTCACTGAGAAAAGTAAGGAAATGCCGTTCGCAATCCCAAAGGCAGTTCCAGACAGTGCTGCTGAGAATATTTGGGACTCCCCCCTCCCACCATGAATGCATTTAGATTTGGGTCAGTACTGCTTGTCCACTTTGGTGTCCCTCGTGTTTTCAGCATCATGTACCTTTTCCCGTGACATCTAGGACTTCCAGAAGCACCATTTATACAGGGCACGCATCTTCTGATTTTTGTTTGCCCGATCGCTTTTTCAGGATAGGTTTGGGGGTTTGAGAAAGTTCTGTGGTTCTATTAAATACTTAGCTATATCCTCGTTCTGGAGCCTGATTTGGATACATGGCATCCTGCTCCCTGAGGATAAGGAAGATTTGTCTGTTCATTTTCTTATTCTAAGAATCCAAATGGGGACTGGGGAGACGGCTCAGTGGCCAAAGCACTTGCTACATGAACAAAAGAACCTGAGTTCGGATCCCATATCCCTCAGAGAATGCCATGGAGTATGATGATGACTTGTCTGTGTGTAATTCCAGCCTTGGAAGACCCTAGAGCAAGCTTGCTAGATTGCTATCCAGTCAGCAAGCTGTGATCAGGTTAGAGATCTGCCTAATAATAAAAAAGAGAATCCAGTGCATTCTTAGTGGATATGAAACAAAATGGCTCAGTTCTCATTTTCTACCTGCAAGCATTTTCCTTGCCTTAAGGAACCCTGAGTTTGGAGTGGATTCCCAGGTGTTGTGTGGGAAGCCTGGTAGTGCTTGACGGAAGCTGTGGTGACCGGTGCTGGCTGACACTCGGCAGCCTCAGACAGTGAACGCAGTGAAGCCCCCGTGGGATCTCACTTTCCTCTTGGCAGGGGAGGGCGCAATGATCTCCTTGCTGCCTACTCCGGAAGCCATTTTGAAATATAAATATATAGATACGAATAAAACAATGTAAAACCAAGCAGCAATGTCTCATTAAGGATGTCTCATTGAATTTGGATTTCAGGTAAATGGCAGATACATTTTATCATCCTAGTTCATCTTCTCTGGCAGCCCACATGAGCCACAGAATGTAAACTGTGTCTCTGCTGACCCCTACTTTCAGATAGTGAAATCCTTAGGATGGTAAAGGCTTGTCTGTCCTTGGACTTGAGATGTCTCCTGAACCCTGACAACTGGCAGGAAGGAGACCATCCTGGTATGTTTATTGAGTGCTTACTGTGTGCCAAGATGCTGAGCATGTGTTTCCTGAGCACCTACTGTGTGCCAAGATGCCATAGAACTGTGAAGTCACTGGACCAGGTCGGTACTCTTCGTCTTTTGGGCTACCCTTCTGAGCTTGCAGGAGGTTCTTTTGTGGTGCCCTTGAGCTTTAGTAGCCCTCACCTGATGTTCCCCAATTTCCACAGATCACTCATCAGTTGCTGGACTTGTGGAGTCAGGACTGTCTGGACTTCCAAGGAGACAGAAATGCTCCACTCACAGCAGTGGAGCTTCCTTTCTTCTTCCCGCCCTCCCTCCCTTCTTTCCTTCCTTCTTCCCGCCCTCCCTCTCTCCTTTCCTTCTTTCCTTCCTTCCTTTCTCCCTCCTATCTTCTCCCTTCCCCTTCCTTCCTCCCCTATCTTCTCGCTGTCCCTCCCTTCTCTCTCTCTCTTTCTCTTTTGTGTGTGTGTGTGTGTGTGTGTGTGTGTGTGTGTGCATGTGTGTGTGTGTGTGTGTGTAGGTCAGAGGTTGACACTGGGTAATTTTTAAATTGCTCCTCCCCTTAGTTTTTGAGACAGGTTCTCCCAGAGTCTAGATGTCGCAGGTGTCTGTAGCCTGGTTGGCAAGCAAGCTTCAGGGATCCTGCTGCCTCCACCTTCTTAGTGCTGGGATTATAGGTTCTGGGGGGTTGAACTCAAGTCTTCATGCTTGCATGGGGAGGTTTTTACCTATTGATTCAGCTCCCCAGACGCAGACATCCTTGTTCTTGCTTTATAGCGTGCACTTTAGAAGAGACAGATATCCCCAAAAGGAATGCTGACATTTGAAATGGTTTCCCCTTTGGGAGCTTCTTTATATAAGTGGCTGTACCCCTCTTTCAGTGCTGAATGTGGGAACCTCCTGGGACCCCACATTGTCCCCAGGGCTCCAGTATCTTGGTTCCAGACAGCTAAGAAGGCACCACCTTTGGGTGTGTTACTTGTCCAGGGTAAGGTCAGTAGGATGAGGGCATCCACCGTAGGGGACAAACTGATGACCTCACAGCTCCGTAGGACATTAACTGTTTACAGTTTTGGTAAGATTAAAGCAGACTGAGGGACCAGTGAGACAGTTCCATGGGTAAAGGTGCTTATGTGCAAACCTGATGTTATGGTTACATTTTCGTGTCAACTCGACAGTTACAGACTGTTTGGGGCACAGCTGTGAAGAGTTAATGTTTGGAGCAGGCCCTGAACAAGTCTGCAGGTACTTAATTAATTGATGTGGAAAACCTAGCCCATAGTGGGTGGAACTTTCCAGTGGTGGATCGATGCAAGGAGGAGGGACTTGCTCTTCCTTTATTCAGTGTCGGCTTGCTGTGGAGTCCACTCTGAGTGCATCGTTCGCTTTTTAGAGCATCGTCGTCTCCTTTGTTGCTGCTGTTGCTGCTGCCCCGTCCTTGGCTGACTTGGAGATCCATCCTTTCCGCCTTGCCGCTATTTCCAGTGCCTTTGGAGCCTGGTCTCTAGGCCTTGCTGTTTGCTGTTCTTCACTGATGTTGGAACCCAGCATCTTCGACCCTCCAGCAAAGTAGAGCTTGAGACCTTCTGGGGATCTTTTGGCTTTGTGAGACATTCTGGTCAAGAATGAAGCAGATATAGGGGCTACTTTGAAGGATACTATTTTTTATTGTGAGTTAATTTAATAAACTTATTTTTATATATTACATTCTAGAAATCCTGTTCTTTAGAGAACCTTGACTAAAACACCTGGTGATTTGAGTTAGATTCCAGATCTCATATGGTGGAAGGAAAAAATTGACTTCTGAAAGTTGTTTTCTGACCCTCACCCAATCATCTCTCTTTCTCTCTCTCTCTCTCCTCTTTCTCTCCCTCTATTGCCAGTTCATCCCATCATCTCTTATTTTGCCACGATTAATAGTTTGGATTATTGTCTTCTGGATTTTCCCATTTGTCCATAAGCATATGCATGAATGTTTTTTCCTTTACATGACTGACATACTAGATATGTTGTTCTGTAATCACTGTGAGCAATGTATCATGAATTCCGTTCTTGCGCTCCTGACTCACTGTGTTATTGTAGATAAGTGGAATGTATGCTGGATCCTCTGGTGATGTGGCATTCTCCTTATTGATGATGTTGAATGTGTACATTCTTCCTCTGTTATCAATAGCACTGCAGCCAACCCCTCTATGTGAATGTACAGTGACACATCCCCTCTAATATTTTTGTTAAATGTTTTGCCTGACTTGATTTTTACTTTTTTATATGTGTATATAATTTGCATTCGTATTCCTGTATTTACACTTAACACGAATTAGGAAAATTTGCAGAATTTTGTTAAGGACTATTGCATTTATATTCATAGAAGACAGTATCTTGTAATTTCTTTTAAAAGTTATTTTGTATTGTTTGACATGTAAATACACAAATACAATGAATTTGTGTGTTTTCATTCCTTACTATAGAATCTCACCCCTCTTCCTGTCCCACTTTATACTCTCTTCTTTCCAGCAGCCTCTCTACGACTTTCACATCTTTTTGCACCCATGGATCATTGCGCTTCATGTGGGATATCTGTATTGGCAAACGCCTGACTAATTGCTGGGGATAGATGAGTCATCAGTGGGTAAATTATTGAGTAAGGAAGCTCCCTGCTCCCCTTCTCCTGTTTGGCATTAGCCTTATAGTCTCTCAGGTGTTTCTTGAGATCTTCCTTCATCCATGGCGAAACGTTTATTGTGCACGTCTAGTGAAAGTAGACATCACTGCAGTGAATGCCTGGGTACAGCGGCCCTGGATGACCAGAGGATTCTGTCTGGCAGCATCCCTCTCCGCCCTCGGGCTTTTAGCAGTCCCATCACCCTTCTTTTATAAGGTTCCCCGAGCCTTGGGATGGGGTGATTTCGATGTCCTGTCCAGAACCAAGCACTCCGCAGTGACTCATGCTATGCACTTTGGCCACTTGTGGTTCTCTGCATTCGACAGTTTCTATTTTTTTTTTTTAAAACATTTTTGTTGCTTTTTTTCATTTTTATTATTATTTATTCAATTGTGTGTGTGTACATGTGTGCGTGCGTGTGTGTAGAACCACGGGCGAATTCGGGAACCACCATGGACGCCTCCACCTCCTCCTTGTTTACTCTGCCCCGGGATTCACAGACTCCGCCCTACCAGGACCAGAAACGCAGGCCCCCCCCCCCCGCTTCCGTCCGGCGTCTATATGTGGGGTCTAGGATCCGAACTCAGTACCCTCCATCTGCAAGGCAGAGAGGCTTAACCCCTGAGCTACCTCTCCAGCCCCAGACAGTTTCCATTGTTAAACGAAGCTTCTCGGTAGCGTGCTGAGAGCATCTCTAATCTATGGGTATAATAAGAAGTGATTTCTTGACACTTTTCTTATCAAGCCCCTCCTAGTTTTGATGTGAGTAGAGCATCCATGCTCTTTCTAGTCCCCCAAACCAAACACAGCAGGGCAAGAGGCTGCTGGAGACGCACTGCTTGCTCTGGAAACCAGATCTCAAGTCTTCTCTCTCCCTTGTGGTGGCCTCTTCTGGGGCTCGGAGCCCTTCAGAGCTCACCTCCTGCTGCACCAGCTGATGTTCGCCCATGGGTGTGTACTGACTGGTAAACCCCAGATTCCTGTTGGCTTGTCCAGCCTGCAGACTCTGGGCCACATGCACCCCAACATAGCTGTGAACGTATCCTTGTACCGAACTATAAATTTGCTAAAACATTATGACTTTTTTTTGGTAACTTAATAGTGTGGTTTTTAGGCATGAACTTTAAGATAATTAGATTCAGCTGCCAATTGACAGTTGCAGGCTATTTGGGACACAGCTGTGAACTGATGGTTAGGACAAGTCCTTGAACAAGCCTGCAGTGATCGTTTGATTGACATGGAAGACCCAGCCCATAGTGGGTGGTGCTTTCCAGCGGAGGACCAAATAAAAGAAGTACCAGGAGGAGGACCAGCTGTGTGAGTCCACGACTGGTGTGTTGCTGCCTTCTCCGCCACGGCTGCTGCTGCTGTTCTTGGCTGACATCAGAGCTCGACCTTTTGGCCTCTCCACTGTTCTCATTGCCGCAGAGCCTAGTCTGGTGGTTCTTGCTGCTGTAGGAGCCCATTCCCTTCAGCCCTCCAGTGTGATTGAGACTCAAGACTTTCCCGGGATTCTTCTGTCTTATGAGCCATTCAGCTCAAGAACCTGAGCAGATACATGCGGCTACTACTGGAGGACACTGGTTTTATTGTGAGTTAATTGGACAAATATCTAACATACATACATACATGCATAATATATTTATGTATGTATGTGTATATATATTCTATCAGTTCTTTCCCTCTAGAGAACCCTCACTAATACAAACTTTATACATGACAACGTTGTGTGGTAATGTTGATATGTTCGCCACACTTTCTAGAACACCACTGAGCTGTTTCCCTGTGAACACCCTGAGCTCCGAGGTGAGAAAATAGAAGCTGAGAGGCTTGTGTTGAGGACTTACTGCTCCTCGCTTCAATGTCCACTTCCATAGACCTGCACAATAGTCAGCCAAACAGCATTTCACCATGGTTGAGGGAGGATCTCAAGAAATGCTACACCTCCCTGAGAGGCTTTTTAAGGCCAATGCTGGGCATATTTAAGCCTAACGCCAGAGAGGAGAAGGGAGTTTCTTACTCAACAATTCACCCATTGGTAAATCATCCATTCCCCAGAAAGTACAGGCACTTGCCAGTACAATCATCCCAAATGAAACCCAGTGGGCCACACATGCAAAAAGATGTGAAAGCAGAGGGAAACTGGCTGGAAAGGAGAACAGAAAGGGAGACGAGATTGGGTAGTAAGGGGTGGAAACACACTCTTATTGTATTTATGTATCATTAAAAAAATAAAAATAGGAGAGAAAACAAGAAAGAACCTAGTTCTCTGGTCCTCCAGGGCACACCTACCACACACACACACAGGCCAGGAGAGGGGTAGAGAGAAGGAAGAGCATACACTGACCCACGTGACCAGGGGCTGATACAGCCAGGGAGGTACAGAAGAAAGACACGAGGAGAGACTGTGCGTGTATGGGGACAGACAGACAGACAGACAGGGCAGCGGAAGTGCACGGGGAGAGCAATGGGCGAGATAAAGAAAGCGAAGGGGGCTTCCAGCTGGGTCTCAGTTGAGGGGGTGTGGGGACATCAGACCCTGTTCTTCAGGGTGCCCTGCTGTGTCCCACTTTTACCAGGCTCAGTCAGCTCTAAGGAGTTCCATTGCCTTATTTCTCATGTTCCTAGCCGAGGTGGGTGGCAGGGGGCTGAGGGAAGCCCCTCTTCTCCATCACCAGACCCTGGCCACTAAGCAGCCCCGTGCAGGAGGAGGAGGCCCCTCCTGGCTCATCAGACCTTCGTGGTGGTGAGTAAGGGCACCGGAGCTACCAGCTGACTGCACACTTGTCATGTGCATGGAGCGCTTTTTTTCCCCCTAATAAGAAAATGATTCTAAAATTGCCTCCAGGGATGGTTGCTATTAAACTATTTGCCTTGATTTCCTCTGCTCAATTGAACATGTACATGTGCACACGCATGCGCGCGCGCACACACACACACACACACACACACACTCTAACCCCTACCATGTTTTCTTACTCCTAGAGCTTGGAACACCCTCTATTGACAGACTCTAGATTCCAGAGGGCTCAGCTCCCAGGTTGCTCACCGCAGTCCCTTGCAGTTCAAAGCCAGCTGCCAGGAGGGGAAAGAAAGATTCCTGAGCAGAATGACAGCAAGTCTTGCCGTCATCTCCTCCAGTGAGGTCCTGGGGCCCATCTTCTGCAAGGAGTTCTTTTGGAAAGGCTGAACTTCTCTGGGGGCATAAGATGTCTGTCTCCTTCAGCGAAACATTTTTTCAGGCAAGAATATGGAGTTCTTTCTAGATCCTTCTGTTTTCTCTGCTGTGAAACTCCAATTTTATTTGGACCTCCTCTGCACGACTGAGCCAAGCCATTAATATGCAGTTCCTGTTTGCTCTTACAGGTTTTTGAAGCATATTTCAAAAGAGAAACCAAAGCATGCTATTAAGTGAGCGTTCCTAGGACCTAGAAAGTTCTTAGGTAGAATTTATTTATTTATTTATTATTTATTCAATTGTGCATATATGCGTGTGTGTATGTATGTATGTATGCGTGTGCGTGTGTGTGCGCGTATGTGTAGAACCACGGGCGAATTCGGGAACCACCATGGACGCCTCCACCTTCTCCCTGTTTACTCTGCCCCGGGATTCACAGGCTCCGCCCTACCCGGACCAGAAACGCAGGCCGTCCCGCTTCCGCCTGGCGTCTATATGTGGGGTCTAGGATCCGAACTCAGGACCTTCCGCCTGCAAGGCAGAGGCTTAACCCCTGAGCCACCTCTCCAGCCCCCTTATGTAGAATTTATAACATGAAAAAGATCCACAGAGTGCATGTTCTTGATTATAAGGGCATTGACACACTACCTCCCCAGTTTCTGTCTGTTTCACACTTCAAGGTTCAGTGCAATTGTCCCTTCTTGGGGGTCTTTCTTGGCCAATACCTCAGTCATAATTCACCCTCTCTATTCTGGCCTTACATTCCGTCTCTTTGGTTGTTCAGTTCCGCAGAGGTTTATTGAATGTCCATCAGTCAGCTTTTGTTTGGCTATGCCGCGCTGACCAATAGCCCCAGTGACTCAGGGGCCGTGATACCGCCCTCTCTTTCTGGGCTTCAAGGCTGAATAGCAGCCCACCATCTAGAATATGGCATTCTGAAGATGGTGGGCATACGAGAATAACTGTAATTCGGCATACAGCACTAACCCAAAGTAGATCAGTGGTTCAGATCTGCTGCAGTGGGAGGAACAATCCTCTCACTGGAAGCTCTACCATCACTATCTCCATTGACCTATGTCATCCATGTGTCTTGAGCACACAAGGTTAAATGCAGTGCCGTTGGGCTCCTCATTTAGAGCAGCTTTGTGCCCATTCTTAGCATTCAGTCAAAATCTTCTCCCTATGATTGTTAGTCTTTTAAATCCCATGTTAAATATGTACATATTTTTCTTACTTAGGGTCTCATGTAGCCCGACCTGGCTGCAAACTCAATGGATGGCTGAGGGTGACCTTGAACATCTGACCCTTTTACCTCCACCTCTCCAGTACCGGGGTCATATGTGTGCACCATCACACCCGATTTATGCAGTGCTAGGGACTGAACCCAGGTTCCTGTCCTCCTCTTCCTCCTCCTCTTTTTCCTCCTCTTCTTCCTCTTCTTCTCCTCTTCTTCCTCTCCATCTTTTCTTCTTTCTCTTTCCAGAACCTGTCTTATCCTTCTACTTCTGGTTTACTTTCTACCTCTCTGGCACTCCAGTATCCTTCTGTCCTCTTTCCCATCTATCCTTCTGGTCTGCTTTTGTTGGAGAACCGCTTCCTTTGAGTTGATTTCAACTTCTATCTCTAGAGCTAAAGTTTGATTTCCCTGCTCGGCCTGGTCTGCGTACGCAGCAGATTACATATGGTCACACCGTTGTCCTTTCCTTTCTATGAAGAAGCAACACCTGTTTCTCCTTCCTTTGAGTTTGGGATGGTTTCAAGGCATGCTTTGAGTCATGAGACGTGATAGAAATGGCTTTGTGAGTGATCTGGAACTTGGGTCTTAAGAGAAGTCAGCCCCTGCGAAAGGAAGCTGATCTTATCTATGAGATGAGGTGACATGGAAGAAAACTGAGGACCCCCAGGTGACACCTAGGCCCAACTGCTTGCCTTGTGGAGCATAGCTTATGAAGAACAGATACAGTATAGCAGGATCGAGGGAGAGATGTTTAATACGAGCATGCAGGAGAACTGACTTGACTAAGGCCATGACAGATTCTGGACCAGGGAGATGGAGCCAGGGTACAGGAAAGGGCAGGGTCCTGTCTAGTTCTTCAGATAAAAGTTGTTTATACTTAGTTGACCTTACTACAGAGTCCATTGCATGCTGCAAGAAATTCACAGCCTCCTCGTTCCCATGAGAAACCTGTTGGTGTGGTGTTATTATTACTCCGTCCATATAATCATAAAACATGCTTGGGATGATCTGGCCTGCCAGGTCTCCATAGGAGCCAGCAGCTGATCCCAGCTTTTCTGTATGTAGCTTGTCATTTCCTCACTCTTGTGTTGCTTCAACAGAGCAATGCTATGTGAGTCATGGCACCGGCTGAGCCCCCACCTAACTAAAATCAAATTTTGGCTGTTTTGAGCCACTATGTTTTGGGGTGGTTTATTATATGTAATAAATAATTCAGTATCCTATGCCCTCCAAACTAGTTTATGGCAATATACCACCTAGCTTGGTTCCGGCTCCTGAATCCAGCAGTCAATGCTCTCGCCTTCCTCTCCTTCAACTCCACATGCAGAAGGTCAACAAGTACCTATCAAATCAGTCTAAGGGGCCAGTGGGGGATTTTTCAGTTACTGGGATAAAGAAGTTCTGGAAGTGGTTGGAGAATAATATGAACATATGTTACTTGACTCAACAGTGCACTTCAGTGTGGCTAGAGTAGCAAATTGTATACGTGCATTTTGTGTGTTTTTAAAAATGTGACCAAAATATCTCTGGACTGTGTCCTTCTCCGGTCTTAACCTCTATACTGTGTTCTTTCTGAGAAGCAACCCTAGCCCTGGCATGTATTTTTTTTTTTTTTTTAATTTTTTTTTTTTATTATTATTTATTCAACTGTGCGCATGTGCGTGTGTATGTGCGTGCGTGTGTGTGTGTGTGTGTGTGTGTGTGTGTCTGTGTCTGTGTCTGTGTAGAACGACGGACGAACTCGCGAACCACCATGGATGCCTCCACCTCCTTCTGTCCAGGGATTCACAGGCTCCGCCCTACCAGGACCAGAAGCGCAGGCCGCCCCCGCCTCCACCTGGCGTCTATACGTGGGATCTGGGATCCGAACTCAGGACCTTCCGCCTGGAAGGCAGAGGCCTAACCCCTGAGCCACCTCTCCAGCCCCCCTGGCATGTATTTTAAACCCAAACCCTTGCTGCCTTGAGAGTGAAATCCTGTACCAGGAAGGTGCCCCTCTTCTCTTAGGCGTGCTTTCTAGGTCTTGTCTTGCCTTCGTGCCTCCAAGAGAAGTTTCTCCCACTAGATTGTCCTCTCTGTGTGTTTGTCCACATCAGGGGCTCCTTTCTTGAATGCAATTGGATTCACTGATATATGTTATATATATCACTGTTGTATTTGAGTTATTTTTGTATATGAGGCACATGCATGTTGTGCATGTGTGCTTTCCAAGTGGATGAGTGTACATGGGTGTACATGGGTATATATAAGAATGCACTTGAGGGGCTGGAGAGGTGGCTCAGGGGTTAAGCCTCCGCCTTGCAGGCGGAAGGTCCTGAGTTCGGATCCCAGATCCCACGTATAGACGCCAGGCGGAAGCGGGGGCGGCCTGTGCTTCTGGTCCTGGTAGGGCGGAGCCTGTGAATCCCGGGGCAGAAGGAGGTGGAGGCGTCCATGGTGGTTCGCGAATTCGTCCGTGGTTCTACACACACACATACAGACACAGACATACACACACGCGCACACATACACACGCACATGCACACAGTTGAATAAATAATAATAATAATAAAAAAAAAAAAGAATGCACTTGAGTTCGTGTGCTGTCGAGGTCCAAGAGTGACTTCAGGAATCATCCTGGATTGCTGTTCTACTTTATTGCTTTGATCTGAGATTTCCCAGACTCTGCCTTCCAGGGTTAGAAGTTCAGGCCACTGCCATTTCCTCCTGGCATTTTTACATGGGATCTGGGGATCTGAACTCAGGTTCTTTTGCTTTTGAGGCAGAGGCTTTAACCCCCTGAGCCCTTCAGCCTGAAAAGACAACCTTTTTCAGAATTTATTATTTTATTTTTTTGATGCATGTATGTGTGTGTGTGTGTGTGTGTGTGTGTGTGTGTGTGTGTGTGTATCAGAAGGCACCGTGTGTCCCTGTGGAGGACCAAGGTTGGTTTTGGGAATCATCCTGGATCTATTCTACCTCCTCCTTGCTTCATTCTGGGATTTCCCAGGCTCTGTCACACCAGGCCCAGAAGTGCAGGTCGCTGCTGTTTCTACCTGGCACTTTTACGTGGGACCTGGGATCTGAACTCTGGACCTTCTGCTTGCAAGACAGAGTCTAACTACTGGGCCATCTCTCCAGCCCTGAAAAGGCAACTTTTTAAGACAGACTTTAAAAAAATTACTTAATTAATTATTCATTATTATTTTTCCACTCATACAAACTTAATAGGTACTCCATCCCCTCCCTCCCTGCACCCCTCTTCCCCCTCATCCCTGGAGCATCCTTTAGTGTGAATGTTAAGACAGACTTTTTATTGAAGAACCTGTAGAAAGGTGTATACATCCTTCAGAGAAAGCTGTGTCCTAGAGCCTGAGGGGAGGGATTGGCTGACAGACTCAAGCTCAGCCAATTGGCAAGAAACTTGCCAAAGGAAAACATGAAAGGAGACTCGCTCCCTTTGGTGACTGAACTGTGATGAATTGGTACAACACCATTGATCACAATCCAGAGTAGGAAGCAGAGTATTACTTCCTGAGTTGCCCCATGTGCCTTCCTTGGTCTCAACCCTCACTCTCCTTTTTCAAGGGAACCAATAAATTGCTGAGGTAATTTGTCTGAAGAGTCAGGCTGTGCAGAAACAGACTTGGGCCTTTTCTACTGTTCTCCTTGTCATATGAGCCCACAGACAGACAGCATACCTATACGTGTAGTGCCAGGAGAAGGGCTGATGTCCCAAGGTCCCACGGAAACATCTAGGAAGGGGGCTGGGTATTGTCCAGAAGGCAGAGAGAGGTTTTCTGAGCTCTAGGGAGGTGCTGTCTGTCTTAGACAAGGTTTTGTCTCTACAGCCTGTACACATGCACACGGTCGTGGACTAACGCGCAGACACATAGACACCCCCTCTGATGAATGGACAGTTGGAAAGGCTGGCCGGCCACTGCAAACCTTTCTAATATAGCCCCTTTCCCTCCTTGAGAGCTGCTGTGAACTCCGTGCAAAGAAAGCTTTTTAAAAAGTGACCCTCCGTGTAAGCCCCGAGTCAAAGCCTTGCATGTTTTCTTTCCTTTTCTTAACTGGAAGGTTATGTGTTTCTTAGCTACTGGTCAGACTGGATGAGACTGCCAAAAAGCTTTCAGGGAATTTCCTCACCATGTAACAAATTTATGAGTCATATGAAAAACTGGGAAACGCTTCAACCAGCTGCCTCTCATTGACTTAGAGCCTTTTTTTTTTTTTTTAACAACACCTTAGTGCTGAGGCCTTGGATAGAGCCAGCTGAAAGGTTTATTATATCAATGAATGACCTGCCCTACAGTCTGGGAGGATGTTACCCCATCCCCCTTCTTGTCTCTATTCTCCCGTCCTCCCTGCGGAAAGGTCTAAACTGGAGCTGCTTAGCCACCAGGAGAGCAGTTGTTAGGGTTCATGGTGCTCCCTACAGGACTGGCCCTTGCACGGAGGCGCGAATGCTGAGCCTTAGCTTTATTCAAGGCGAGATAACAAAGGGCACTCTGATGGTTAGTCTTCATTGCCAGTGTGACTGCATGTAGGAGAACCATGGGAAACATACCTTTTTTTCCTCCCACATTTTATTTTTTTTCCTAATCATACAAGCTTAATAGGTACCCCTGTCATCTCCCTCCCTTCTCCCCTCGCCAGTACCCCCTTGTACTCTCCCCCTTTCCCCCTTCCTTTCATCCTCCTCCCTCCCTCCCTCTCTCCTGGTGCCTCCCTCTCTCTCCCTACCCTTTCCCCAGTGCCTCCCCCTTTCCCCTCCGATCCCCTAGAGCATCCTTTTGTGTGAATGCCAAACCTCCCTCTGAGTCCTCCACCTTAGTGAGGGATAAGGACTTCGTGAACCATTAGTATGGGAACTCTACTATGACTGTTAATCCCTCACCTCTAAGGATCCTACTGCCTGGAGCCTTTTCCCCTGTGATCCATGCTTGACTTTGGCGGGGGAGGTCATTGATATGTCGGCCATTGTGCAGGTCAGGCAAAGATGGAAACATACCTTTGAGTGTATCTATGATGGTATTTCCAGAAAGGTGTAACTGAGGAAGGAAAACCGTCCTCATGGGCTGGGGTCTCAGATTGAATAAAAAGGTAAAAGGAAGAGACAGCTGAGCATCAGCATTCATTGCTGATTCAACGTGACCAGTCCCTAGAATCCTGCAGCCATGCCTTCCCACCATGATGGACTGACCGCTTGAGCTGTGAGCCAAAATAAACCCTTCCTTCCTCAAGTGGCTTCTGTGGCGTGATTTGTCACATGCAAGAAGAAATACAACTAATACAGGTGCCTCTCAGCTTAACATGCCAGACATTGAACTTTGATTTCTTCTCCCTCAACTCACTTTGGCTTTCCCATTTTCAGATTCCAACCCCATCAGTTCACAAAGGTCTATTCCATGTGCTCTTCTTCAGTATGACTTTACTGACCCCTTGAGATGGGTCAGGTCTGAGCTAAGTGGTTCCAAGAATGAAATAAAAGCCACACAGATTTACAAAAGTAGTGAGAAAAACATTCATTCAGAGAAAAGCCATAGTAAAATTGAGATGCACTTCAAAGGAGCACAGGTCCATATGAGCGAAGAGACTCTAAGTCATCAGGTTGTTGCCTAAGATCTTTTTTAAATGGCATCTAAAGAAAGGATGTACTGGTTGCCTAGAAGAATAATCTGGGTAGTTCTCTGTTTTGATTGACAGGTTAGATCATTTAGTCACTTTTCTGCTCATGAACCTTCCCATAATGTATCTGATTTTAATCATATGCATATTCAATTATACATAAGCAAGAGATGGTGAATAGAGGATAGTCTCCAAAAGTTCACTTAAAGGACACAGCTTGCTCTACTGTGCATGTACCTCAAATCAGGTTAAGCTAGATTAGCTCTACCATTCTTCTTATTCCTATCTACTGATTATACCTTTGAGTTTAATAATTAACCATGGGAGGAGAAACTTATTCCATTGTTTAAAGAGGGATGGACATGCAACCCAATACAGATAGGAATCTAGGTTTGACAGATGGTGTGTAGGCATAGTATGTGTAGATAAAGGACTAAGCTGTCAAGTACATTGCAAAAAAGTGTGTATGTCATACAGCTATTTGATTTTTGACAAACATGCCAAACATACACACTGGATAAAAGATAGCATCTTCAACAAGTGGCGTTGGGAAAATTGGATATCTCCATGCAAGAGAATGAAAATTGACTGTACCTCTCACCTTACATAAAAATTAACTCCAAACAGATCAAAGACTTCAGTGTCCAATCCCAATTTCTGAAACTTTTAGAAGAAAGAATAGTACATTTGAATTGATAGTCCTAAGTAAAGATTTTCTGAGAAGGACCCTAAATGTCCAGGAACTAAGACCAAGAATCAACAAGTGGGACTTGATGAAATTGAAAAGCTCTGTTTTTCAAAAGAAACTGTTAATTGTGCAAAAAGATAACCTACAAAATGGGAGAAAATCTTTGCTAGCTATGAATCTACCAAGGATCAATCGCTAGAGTATACAAAGAACTCAAAAAACTAAACACTGAGAAAGCAAATAGCCTACTTAAAAAGTGGGCTTTGGAACTAAACAGGGATTTCTCACCAGAAGAAACACAAATGTCAAACAAATAACTTTAAAAATGCTTAACTTCCCCAGTCATCAAAGAAATGAAAATTAAAACTTACCCCAGTTAGAATGGCTAAGATCAAGCAATACAAACAACAACAAATGCTGGTGAAGATGTGGAGAAAAGGGAACACTTCTTCATTGTTGCTGGGAGTGTAAACAGAAATCAGAAAGCTAAATCAGAAATTTGGAGATCAGAAAGCTAAAAATGGAACTACCATATGAGCCAGCTATACCGCTTCTGGGAATATTCCCAAAGGACTCTAAATCTATTACAAAGACACTTGTTCATCCTATCAACAGAGGAATGGGTAATGAAAATGTGGTATACATACTCAGTGGAATACTATCAGTCATGAGGAAGGATGAGATTACGGAATTTGCTGGTAAATGGATAGAACTGGAAAATATATTTTTAAGAGAGGTATCTCAGACACAGAAAGACAAACACTGCATGTTCCCTCTTATAGGCAGATGCTAGGATTAAACTCCTGACTAAAGTATTTGGCTTGAAATTCCTGTAAGAGTCAGAAAACTTGAAAGAAACCAATGAACAAGATGAAGGGGGAGATTATGGTAAAGACTTTGGAGGAGGAGATATAGGAAACCATAGGTAGCAGGATAAGGGAGGGAATAATTGGAGGAGATACTCAGGTGGGATGAGGGGATGGGGTATAGAAGGCGCTGAAGGACAAAGAAAAACCCTAAGAAGTGGGGTGCAACCAGACAGGAACCTCCTATAATACTAATATGTCAAAAAACATGTTAGTTAGAAAAGGGCATGAATGGACAGTCTTTGTACAGAAGAGCACAGAGAGAGGAAAATAGAACAAATTAAAAAAAAAAAAAACGCCCTGGAATGCTCCACCTAGAACCCAGAGGCAATTAAATAATGCTAGAAGTAACAGGGATGTGGTACTTTTTGTTAAGTTATTGGTCAGCAAGGTCTCAAAGGTCCTCCAAACAGTATAGGTTTTTGCTTTTTATCTTGGTTAAACTGATAACAAGACTCTATTACTGAACATGTACCACATGTGGATCACATGACACAAGCAATAAACACCAGCTGAAACTGATCTGGAAGCTTTCTCCTTGCTGGGTAGCTTATGCAGTATCAGAGAGTACTATGAAGGCTACCAGGAGAGAAAAGCAATCAATGATCTCATCAATGTGTGAAGTTTGCAAGTTGCAATAATAGTCACTATGGCAACAGGTGACCATCACTGTAAAGTGATGTGAATATCAGAGTGATGACTAACGTCTTCCCTATTAGATTTAAGACCAGCTTGTCAGAAAGGAACACATTTCTGTTACTGCAACCTAGAACAAGAACCTTTTTAAACACCCGTTGTTACACTCATCAACTGGAAGAGCACTCAGCACTCAACCTAGAAGCATCCTTCTCTAACAGAATGGATTTACTACTGAAAAGCACAACTCACCAAAATGTGGAAATAACTGGCTGTGGACTGCTTGGTCCTAAACAGGACATCTATACGCCACACCCATCTCCATTCCAAGGCTTAGGGAACATAGCGGAAGAGAGGGTGATAAGATTGTCAGAGCCTGAAGCTGGACAATGGTTGGTTAGGTATTATTTCCTGAATGTGACAGGACTGTGATATATATGATTTGATGGCAGATGTATATACACTTTCACAAGAATATGTGAACTGTCCTATCAACCTCTTGCCATGAAAGCAGAAAGATCTCAAGAAGCTCCACATCTCTCTGAGAGACTGATGAGGACTAATTCTGATGGGGAAGAAAAGGAAGATGCTTTCCTCAGTGGTGCCCACTGATCTATAATACTTGCTGGAACATGACTCATGTCAGGCGTATGCTCCCAAGAACAAGACAAACTAGATGAAACACAGTAGGCTACACAAATGAAAAGATTTGAAAATAGGAGGAAATCTGTCAGGGAAGAAGAAGGGTTATAAGAGAAACAGGAAGGGGGATAGAACTGGGGACTAAGTGGTGAAAATATACAAAAAATCACTTTATTCATATGTGTAATATTAAAAAAGTCAGAAAAAATAATACATACACTCATCAAAAGTGTGTGTTTGTGTGTGTGTGTGTGTGTGTGTGTGTGTGTGTGTGTGTGCATGCGTGTGTGCACGTGCACCAGTTAGTATTTAGCTCAAGCCAAATGAGAGGCCTTGGTTCCTAAGCTGTCCCGTGTGCTTGCTGACCTCATTAACATGGTGGAACAAGCTTGGAAGAGGAAGTAACAAACTCTCCCAACACCTAGAGGGGGCCCCAGGTGACGGGCCAGGGTGACCAAGTTTCTCACTGCAGGAGAGCTTGCTACACAGATTCCAGCCCTAGCTCAGTTACCAATCTGCTGAGTTACCTTGAAGGATTCACTGCTCCTTTCTGTGTTCCACGAGAGGGCTGGACAGTACCATATCTCAGGTGCTAAACCCCAAGGTTTTCAGACAGTGTGAAGTCTCCAAATATTTGGGTTGGACTTTCTTGCTTGGCCTGTTCAAGGCCTTCTGTGATCAGTCCTTCCCACAGTTGTCTCTAGGGAAGGCAACACTGCAGAGATTTGTTGGAAAGGATTTTGTATAGAAGATTCTTTTTATTTAATTTATGACAGAAACAGAGAGAGAGAGAGAGGAAGAGATGATTATTTGGGTAATCATCCCTTTGTGGGGGTGTTACATGGATGGAGGTCAGAGGACAACCTTCAGAAGTCACGTCTCTTCTTCTACCATGAGAGTTTCAAGGGATTGAACTCAGGTGACCAGGTTTGTAAGCAGGTACCTCACCCATTGATTTGTATCTCTGACCTCAAGAGAAGGTTCTTGAAGATCATCTAGGCAAGGTGTAGAACAGTTTTGTCTCCAGAATAAAGCTGCCCCTTCTCTGCATTCTCTCCTCCCTTCCCATGGTCTCTACCCCAAAAGGCGATGGAACCCCCACACTGGCGAGCTGGAGCAATAAATATGGCCTCTGAGAGCCTCAGATTCTATTTAGGCCCAAAGTGGCCACAGATCTTCCTCTCTGCTGGGCTTGGATTTTAGGGGTGATCAGGGTGTAGCTCCTGTCACTTGGCGGGGATGTGATTGCCTTGCCTGGTCACTGCCTGTCCTCAGCACAGCCTTCCCTGCCACATTTACGGTCCCACTCAGCTCCCTATGATGATGAAATGTTCTTTTTCTGAAGGAAACGTCTTCCAGGCCCAACTCATCTGACTTGTCCCCATTGGTATCTCACCAATCAGTGGTAGTTGTCGCAAGGTGCTGAGGAATGCCACCTTCAAGTTGGTTATCTTGGCATCTCTTTTGCCTCACACAGCTCTCGGCCAGCCACACAGCACTCCCCCCATCACTTTATCCACCCCCATGTTACTGATTTCCCTGAAACAAGGTCTATGAGATAGTGTTCTCCTGTGAGCATCTGAATTCCCAGAGGGCTCAAGATTGGGGTTTGTCACAATGCAAATTGCCAGAGGGAGTCCAGAGCCCTCTAGTCGGGCAGCCTGGGGTGAGACCCAGGAAGTTGCATTTCCAGCAAGTTCTTAGGTGATGCTGATATAGACACATCCAAGGACCATCCTTTGAGAACCATGGCTCTAGAGAATCTTAGAGCGACCTAGAACTCGGGGCAGCTCCATGGTGTGGCCTATTCTCTCTGTCCTCTGGCCCATTGTTCCGGCTGCTTGTGAGACTCCTCAGCTTGGAGACACTGCCTGATTTATGTACTTGGCAGACTGTCAGAGTCTGAGGACGACAGAAGCTCTAACACGCAGACTCTCAGGCCTGTATTCAGGTGGCTTCCTTTTTATTACACACCAGGGAGTGCATACACGTGGAAGGCCCACTCCCCTACTTGCCATAAGGCACAGAGACTAAGTGAGGCAGCGGAGAGGGTTTCTTCTTGTCCATTCTGCATAATCAGCAGAGGGCCTCTCTGAAAATTCTAGAGTGATTAATATGTGATAATGTGTGCGTCCTGCATTGTGTATATTCTTAAGAATATACACAAGAATTCTTCCTTGGCTCTACTCTCTCTCTCTCTCTCTTCTCTTTCTCTCTCTGTCTCTGTCTCTGTCTCTATCTCTGTCTTCTTGTCTATTTGGGTTGCCCACAAAGGAAATGGCCCTTAAGCCACTGGGCTGGCTCACAGGAGGCCAGATTCTCCTTCAGACAGATGCAGGAGACACTGATCTCAGAAGATACACCTAAGTTCAGCTACTTGGGTAATCATCCTTTTGTGGGGGTTGAGTTGTAACTGATGGCTCCTCCCCCACTCATCAATCTTTGTTTCTTTTCTCATTGCTGTGGCGAAGTACTAGATAGGAAAAACCTAAGGGTATTATTGATTGATTGATTGATTGATTGCCTCATAGGTTGAAGGACACGGTCCATCATGGTGGGGAAGCCACGGCAGCTGGAACATGCAGCTGGGCTCCTCACATCTGGGCAGATCAGGAAACGGAGACTGGGGAATGCTGGCACTCAGCCAGCTTGCTCCTTTCCCCCAGGGTGGGGCTTCCCCCTTCCCAGTTTAACCTCTGTGGAAATGCCCTCACTAAAAGGTAGGCTTCTTAAGTGATTTGAAAGCCAGTCAGGTTAATGATGAAGATTAACCATTGCCCCTGGTTAGCTCATCTCATTCTGTCCCCAGTGGGGCCCTGTGAAGCTCTGAAGCCCAGCACATGACCAGGAGTGTGACCTTTGTCCTATTTATTTGGAAATGTGGGCTTTGAAGTAGCTTCTTTCTCAATGGGACAAGATCTGTCTTTCTTGGGCACATCACCAATGACCCACTTCCTCTAACTATACCTTTTCCTACTTTCCGTAATCTCCCATTATATATTATGAATCTATCAAGGGATTTAATTCATTGATTAGGTCAGGGCCCCCAGATCCAGTTTTCTCTGGAAATCCTGTTCTGCTGAGATGCCACATAGCCACCAACTCTCATGCCTTCCCTGTCATGATGAACTACATCTCCTCAAACTATGAGGAGCTGCTGCTTGTCACAGCCATGAGAAATGCAACCAATAGGGAAAATTATTTCTAAGTGGAGTCAATGCTGTGACCATTGGGTGTTGTGGTTTGCAGATTTTCGGAACTGGTTTGTGGGAAGGATGTGGAAGAGTTTAGAGCTCTAGAAGCTCTAGAAGCTCTGCAATTCTTAAAGCTTAATGGGCCAGCATAGTGACAGTGACCATGAGGGTCAGTCTCAACAGTCAACTTGGTATTCAAGAGGTAGGCCTCTGGACACACCTAGAAGAATCATGTAGTTAAGGCAGACCTATGGGCAAATCTGTGGGAGAGTATCTTAATTGCTTGATTGTTTAATTGGTTGAGGTGGAAAGACCTGGTTCTTGTGGGTAGCACCCTTCTCTGAGCTGTAAAGGAAGAAGAGCTGAGACTGGCAGACTGGAAGGAAAGTAAGAAAGCACAGAGCACTCATCGCTTCTTGTCCTCTAGCTGTGGACGTGGTGTGTCCAGTTCCCTTGGCTCCTGACGCAGCAACTCTCCTTCCATGAGGGATTGTAACCTGGAACTATGAGCTGGAATCAAGCCCCTTATTCTCCTTAAGTTATTTGGATCACAGCAATGAGTCATGAAACTAAAACCAGTGATGAAGGTCAGAATGTGAAAGACATATGGGCAACGAGGTCCAGAGGGAGACGTAGGACCACGTGAGTCTCCTCGGTTTCATAGACTCAGACATGTGGTCTATGAAACAATATGAGAACGGCCCTGTTTGCAGGTTCAACCTCTGTTGGTTTGTTTTGTTCTCAACTCCTGTAACAAAACCTCCTAACTACTTCTGGCAAGAAAAACAAAGTGATCTGTTAGAGGACCTCATGGGTCCTAGGAAGGCTGGACTGCTTGAGATTTATGGGGAATCCGGGGCTGTTCCGATTCTGCTCTCTTTAGGCTCCTATGAGCAGGTTTCAGTCCTATGGTGTCTGGTCCCCATGTGTCGATGCGGAGGTCAAATTTCTGGCAAGCAGAATGTGCCTAACCCACGTGGACCGCGTCTCCTCCCATGATCAGCCAGCCAAGGTCAGTGATAGGATCATGGAGCAGAGACGAGGCCTGGGCTCCACCTTGAGAAGTGTGCCGTACCTACTCCTGAGTGAGGAGTTTCAGCGAGCTACCCAAGAGATGTCCAGTGAGCATCTTAACCTTGGATCATGTACAAAGCCTTCTTATTACTCTATTCCACTGGAAGCCAGTATCCTTCACATCACATGTGAACTTACTTGTCTTTAGTCATTTAAAGCCTAAAGCTTTAGACGTCTGGCCAAGACTCTTTCCTCCTTGGATTTAGCTTCTCATCTGTATACGAGGAGTTTTAGTTCTGCTGATCTTTAAGATCCCTTCGAGTCCATGGTTCATGCCAGCTGGAACAGTTCCACAATCCCAGTGTGGAAGCTCCCATCCCATACTGACAACTCCCTGGTTGAGTCTCTGTTGCAGTTTGCCTGCATGTTGCTGATAAATTGATGGATTACAGGGGAGTAAGGGGGTGTATTCTAGCTTACAACCATCCAGTTACATTTCTTAGTCCAACTTGACGGGAAAACTCGGCCAACACCAGGGGCTGAGGATACTGGCCACACCATATCACAGGACTGCTGCAAGAGGGGAAAACCTCGCTTGCCAGACAGCATGTCTCTCCAAGTATGTCTAAGAATGCCAACTCCCTGAATTAGCTCCTTCCATGTTATCTACCCACCCAGGGAAATGTCCCACCCACCATGGGCCGGGTCTTCTCTCATCAATTAGATAGTCTCTTGCGGGCTTGCTAAGGGCTTAACTCAAGTACTAACTCTTTACAAATGTGCCCAGAGTTTGAGCCTTCAAATGTCAAGCTGATACATGTAGCTAACTACTATAGTCTCACCCTGTACGTGTCAATACACCAGAGGATATTATACTCTGGTATATTCTTCATTTTTTTTTCTTTTTTTTTTTTTTGTGGTGCTAGAGATCCAACCCAGAAACTTACACATGCCAGACATACACTTTACCACTGGGCTATACTCTAACCTTCTCTGGCACCTTTTAAACTTCAGTGTCAACATCGATTAAATGAGATGAGCTGGTCCAGGCTCCTCTGGGGCGAGGCGCTTCTGTGACGGGGAGAAATCATCTGACCATTAAATGTTGTAAGCAGGAAATTTGGCAACTGGTTTATTTCTCTCCACGATATATAATTGTTGGTATAATTTAGGTCAAAACTGGAATTATATGTGCTTCTCAGATTTGACTGGTGGGAATCATAGCAGTTAGCAGGGACGGACGGGGTAGCTGGATGGTAGTTGGGAAACAGAGAATGAATGAGTGAATGAGAATGCAGCTTTATTAGACCTCACAGCAGCCCTGATATGTATGGCTAATAGGTTTATATATTAGATGAATAAACTCCTTCAATCACAGACAGGAAAAATGCAGATCTGTCGTGTAATTCATCTTGGGCTGTGAGGGTAGTGACAAGAAGAGGGCAAGGAATTTGTCACTAGAGAGGACAATGAGGATTTGGAAAACATTCATCAGCAGACTTTCAAACACAGCCCCAAAGTTGGCTTCCACCCGCAAGGTAAATTCCAGCCCGGGCCTGGGACCTGAACCCTCCAGTCTTTTCTCAGGGTCCCCAGTCAAACCGCAGATGGGCAGTGGCAACTAGAAGTGGCTCTGGGGGATGACGGCCTCACCCCAGCTCTTGCTTCGCTGAGAAGAGACTCGGGCCACCTCACTGACCCGCCCGCGCAGGGAGGTCACTATACCTGTGGCTCTGCGCCTTGTCTTTTGCTGTGGAGGCGAGCGTCCCGCGCAGCCAGGTTCCATCCAGGGCTCAGCACTTCTTGCCGTGGAAGAGAATCTTCCCCAGAACCCTAAGCAGGCCTCTCCTTTGGCCCCAGAGGAGAGAAGTGGTCAAATGCCACCCGAGAAGGAACTGACTATTAAAGAGCATTGATGGACACTCCAGCCTAGACAAATCTTGCTTCTTCCCTTGGGGTGGGGGCCGGGTAGCCCTTCCTTGTCTCCTTGGGTACCCACATGGGACAGTATGGTGGGTTAAGAGAGCACACTTCAGTGCTGCGGGCTACCAGGTGACAGTGATGTTGATTATGACAGTTGCTCTCTTGGCCGTTGTATCCATTCTTGGACTCTTGAGTAGTCCTCCCCTATAAGTGGTCTGCATGTGTGTTTGCCTGCGCATGTGTGTGTACATACATATGTGTGTATATGTGGGTGTATTTGTGTGTATGTGTGTGTGTGCACATGCATGTTTGTGCAGGCATGTGTATTTGTGTGTGTGCATGCACTCCTGTTTGTGTGCACATATATTTGTCTGTGCAGGTGCGTATGCAACTGGCACAGAAAGAGTTGTGCAGCAGAGTTGTGGCTTCAGGTCTTACAGTGTCTCTTCCTTAATCAAACTTGTAGAATTGCACTATTTTTGCTTTAAAAGAAATGTAATGAAGATGGATTATAGCTCAGGGTCTGATCGGAAAGAGCCCAGAAGGAAGATTAACTAGCGTCCACCTGTGGTTTATTTTCAAGGCCATTTTCGTTCAGCTTCCAGAAATCCTGGTGAAATATCTTCAGAGTTTTCTTGAATGTTCCTGCAGGATGGAGTGGAGGATTTTATGTTTTTGGCTGATGAGCCTTTCCTCTTCTATATGGTCATCCCTGGGCAGTCATCCCTGGGCAGTCATCTCTTGTCATTTGCCCTGTCTAGATGTTTGTGGATGGGCATCCAGGCTAAAGCAGTGACTCCTACTTCCACAAGGTAGGGATTTGTTATGAAGGACTTTCCAGCTTTTGTTTATTAGAAGATGTGTGGAGTGGGGTCCGAGGTGGGTTTTAATTGTGTAAGCTGTTTAAAGTCTCCAACAAAATTCTCAGTACCTTTTTTGTGTTGTTTTTAATTAATGAGAGGGACAAACCCTACTTGCCAGACAGCATGTCTGTCCAATTAATTACAAGTCCAGTCATGCATGGAGTACTTGTTGGAGAGTTTTGGTTATTTTATAGATAATTCCCTGGCTAGTATTCAGAGACAGTCCACCTAGGGTTTTTTTTTTTTTTTTTTTTGAGTGACAGTCTTTCCTATATTATTAGAAGATTCTTAAAAAGAAAAAAAGAGACTGAAATGAAAATATAAAACCCCACAGGATGTTCCTGTGGGGTTATTCTGATTTGGGCCGACCTGGCGTCTCCGAAGAGGGTAGATTCAGGGGGCTTTTTCTCTGGGTCTGGAAGCCTGAGAGTTTCTGGAACAGACATTTTCTAGGGTCAGTCTTTGGGAATAGACAGGAATTCTGGGGCACCGGTGGAGAGTGGGATAGATGGGGCGCTGGACGAGGTGCTGTGCACTAACAAAGGGAGCAGGGCGATGCTCGAGATTGAAATCTTAGGGTAGGAAAACGCCAGTCTTCTTGTTGGTGGCTTCCTGAGTGTCTCCTTCAAATTCTCGGACCTCATCCATTGTCATGTACGTGTTTGGGCGTGGCTGCTCATGTCATCCACAGTGGAGGATTGTTGATTGCAAACTTTTTTGTTGGTTTGCTTGTGTTTTTCTCATATTCCTGAACATCATCCATTGTCATATCATATATGTCTGTGTCCCGTCAGTAGGATGTCTCGGACCACCTTGTGTACACACTGTGCTACTCGGGTCTGCAGGCCCCAGATCTCGAGCGTCCCGGTCACCAGCTTAGAGGAGCACATGATGGGCTGGTGACTGTCTCTCCAGCCTGTCTTCAGACTTGAGGTGTCTGAGGGTCCTCCAACTCCTTGTAGGTAGTGATCTGGGATTTTATCACAGGCGATATTGATAAAGCCGACTCTTCTCTCTAGGTCTTTGGTTTCAGTGACAAAAATATTTCTCAGTCCAGCTTGGCACGAGGATACACTACCAATACCAGAGGCCAGTGACCACACTGTATCATAGGATTGCTGAGAGAGGGACAAACCTTACTTGACAAACAGCATGTCGTGTGCAAGATAAAAGAAGCCCCACGAAGGTTATTAAAAAACGTTACGGTAGGGCGGGATGAGGGAGGGAGGGCGGGAGGTATTGATGTCGTATGGAGGGGATGGAGTTGCGGGCTCGAGCGAGCGAGCCACGCTAAAGCCCGTACGAGGAGAACGAAATAACGAACGCAATGAAGACGGCGATCGTAAGTACAGGTCTGAAGTTAGCGCGATCGTTAGTTTGTCTTGAGAGCGCCGGGCTGTGGTGAGGTAGATCTCGTTCAGTTGTCCTTCCTTCCTTCTTCCTTTTCTTTCTTTCTGTCTTTTTTCTTTCTTTTCTTCTTTTTCTTTCTTCTTTCTTTTTCTTCTTTCTTTCTTTTCCCCTCCTCCCCCCCTCTGCCTTCTCTCCCTCCCTGCCTCCCTGCCTCCCTCCCTCCTTCCTCTCATTGAGACGGGTTCTCACTATGCAGTCCAGGCATATATAGAATTCTCCTGCCTCAGCCTCCCAAGTAATAGGATTACAAATCTGTATCACTGTACCCGAATTTTTTAAAAATGTGGGTTCTGGGAGTGGAATCAGGTCTTCATGCTTCAAGACAAGCACGCCGCTGACTCAGCCATCTTCTCAGTCCCAAGTATTTACTCTCTTTATACATCTTCTATTGTGTGATGTTAGGGGAAGAAAAGGAGGAGGAGGAGGATATATGATTCATATTTCAAAAAGTGCTCAGACACATGCCATGGGAAAAGGAAGGGGAATGGGATTGGGGAATAGCAGGTGAAAACAGCATAAATTCACTGTATTCATGTATGAAATGCTAAAAGAATAAAAATAAATAAATAAATCAAAATAAATGACAGCCCACCTGTCATTTCAGTCTTGGAAGGTAGTGACTGGGACTCCCAAGAGCAAACTGGCCAGTTCTATCAGTGAACTCTTGTTTTGATTAGCGACCCTGTCTCAGAAGAATAAGATAGAAGAGTGATCAAGAATAATTCCCAATATCATTCTCATACACATGCACCAGCACACATACACCACACCTATACACATACAAGTGTATACACAGCACCTCAACATACAAGTGAAAATGGAAAAAGAAAAGGGAGATGTGGATGATGACAAAGATGAGAGAGCTAATGACAATGACGATGTTGAGGAGGAAGACCAACACGTGACAGGAGTGGGCAATGTCCATTTGCCGAGCTCCAGACACCATGGCACGTGTCTCACACCCAGCGATGGAGGGGGACGAGAGAGGTTGAGGCAAGTCAGCATCACCCAGGTGCGAGTGTAGAGCAGGAGCCCCCCCATTGGCTTGACCCAGTACCCCACACTTTTAATGCCCTGCAGGCATCACCATTTCTGGGAGAATCTACATGGGGAGCTCAAAAATATTGCTTTACCTTCCTCCTTTAGGAGCTTGTTATAGATCCTGAGGTCTGAGCTCTAACTCCAGGGAGCTGGGACGCTTTGTCCAGTTATAAAAATCACACTGCTGTCCCGATGGCGCTAAGATGTTCCTCAGTGTGGCTATGCAAACTCTCTCTTCGGGCTTTAATATGGTTTCAGAGAAATTGAAGGACTTAGGAGAATAGGGAGAGAACTAGGAGGATTCCACTGGACTGAGCTTTGGGGCAAGTTAGGCAAGGGAGTGAGAAAGGCTGTGATCAGAAAACCTTGCAAGGGCTTGGATCATTGGTTAAAGTGCTTGCCACAACAGCTAAGGGACCAGAGTCTGGATCCCCGAATCCCATATGAAATGTTGGTCGGCTGTGATGGTCTGCCTATAATTTCAGCCTCAGAAGGCAGAGACTGGGAATCCCCAGAGAAAGCTGGTTAGTCACACGAGCCCTATTAGTGAGCTCTGGGTTTGATTAGAAACTCAGCCTCAAAACAATAAGGTGGAAAGAGATTGAGGATGATTCCCAGTATCAACCTTGGATCTCTGCAAACATGCAAACACACACAAGCACATGCATGTACTTCCCCCTCCCGTATACATAAGAAACGAAAAAAATGCCTTGAAGGAACATGGAAACTGTGACCTAAGAATCATTACTGCACTTAACCTTTTGCCATCTTTGCTGATCATGGGGCATTTTAGAGATAAAAAATATTCTTCCCTGTCTCTCCCATTACAACAAATATGTGTTCTACCCTGGGAGAGAATTCGTGAAGAAAAACCTCATTCTATTCTAAAACAGACACAATAGAAGGCTGGTTTCATCCATGTTTATTATTTGTAGTGAGAAAACTGAGACCAGAGAGGGACAATGGCTGCCTGAGGTCACGAGACTAACTCATTCCCCACTCACAGAAGGACAACTTGCAAGAGCATTCTAGGCTGTTGGCTCTGCAGGCTTTTTTAAAAAAAATCAGAGTCAGTGTGCTTAATATGATTTTTGTTCATCACTTTGAAAGATGCCACGTGGTTGTTAAGTTCACTGTCAATATTTCCCTGAAGCCTGTGGAAAATATGATGTTAAAGGCTTTTGGTAACCACTTCATTAAGCTCAGCTTTTTCTGGGCCGCCACAAAAGGTAAATAAACCCTAATGAGTAATACACCCAGACTGAGATCCTGTCAGTGGTCCAAAGAGTCAGCGCCTCAGCATACACTCATCTCCCCCACCCCAAGCCCCAGGGGAGTCTGAGAAAGGTGATCCTCAGCCCATGCTGTGCACCAAGACCTTCAGACAAAGCCTCATTAACCCAAAAATTAGATACTAACTAAAGAAAGCCAGAATTTCCATTGACCGACAAGAACCACACAGCACCAGTAATGCTAAACAGTTAGCATGCTGCCAGTTGGCCACCCATCAAAGCAGAATTCCCTGGTAACCAGTACAGAGACCAATGGAATGACTGGGGCTAACAAAGACCCCTGGCCTTATTCTTTCATTCCTTCCATGCATTTTATGCTAGGTGTTGGGAGTTCCATTAAGCTGAAGGTCCAGCTCTCAAGGAACACATTGTCTTTTGGGGAGAAATTATAGTACAAGAAAGCAGATCTGCAATTGTGGGGGGGGTGCGCAAAAGGTGCTTGTATGTTGTAGCTATTTGATCTGAGAAGAAATATCAAGAACATTAGAAGAAAAGAGCGTTGTTTGATTTGTTTAGTTATTACTTCTTTCGTAGTTTCTTGAGGAGTTTATGGAGGGCGGGAGGCGGAGGGATGCGGAGGGAGGAGTGGGTAGGGATGGGAGGGAGAGGAGTGGGCGGGACAAGGTAACGGAAGGAAGGAATGAAGGCAGTGCCTGAATGGGAGGAAGGAAGGTAAAGAGGGCAGGGAGGCAGGCAAGGAGGGGGAGAGTACAGGACACGGAAGGGCCCGGGCGTAGAAGCAACGGTCGATCCGTCATGTCGAAAGGAACCTGCACGAAAGCAGAGGACTGCCCGGGAAGCACGCAAGATCTGGTAACGAAAGACACATTAAATCACACGAGACGTCCGGAAGTAAGCCGGGCCGTGCTCGGAGTCGAATAGGGATCCGGCCCAATTCATGACTTACTGAATGAAGTGAAGTCAGGAACGAAAGTTAAGACGAGAACGAGCTTCCTTCCTTCTGCAGCCTTCTTCCTTCCTCCTTACGGCATTCACTGGCTTCTGCCTCTTCCTATCCTTTTTCTCCTTTCCCTCCCTCCCCTCCCTCCCTCCTTCCCTCCTCCCTCCCTCCCTCCCTCACTCCTCCCTCCCTCTCTCTGCAGAGAGAACAAGAACCAAACCGGGGAGGCAGAGCTCGTCTACCAAACCTCAAAGTCCACCTGCTGTGACGTCCCTTCTCCAGCAAGATTTCACCACAACCTCCCCAGTCATTAGCGATCCGCTAAGAATTCCTAAACATGTTAACGCCTTGCAGCTCACCAGTTCAGTCAACTCACATTCAAACCCTGACACTGTAAGGTCAAGGCAACTTGTGAAGTCAATGATCATGGTCCTACGAAATGGACTGCCCAGTAGCAGACAGAGGACACAAAGCACAGCATCTCAGCTACGACGCCACCAGAGCCAGCCCACAGTTTTTAGCGCCCTCCCATGAATGATTAAAATAGAATCCTCTAGAGGACCCGCAAAGCACGTACTGGCACGGCGCCAGGTGACCTACCGGCATAGACGGGCTGTTCGAACTGGGTTCACGGGACAACTGCAAATCAAGGGACTTGGACCTTACTTGTCTGCTGAGAATGAATAAGCAGAATCCTACATAATGCATCCCCCCCCCCCCCCCCCCCCCGCCCGCCCCCTCCCCCCCCCCTCTCCCCCCCCCCCCCCCCCCCCCCCCCCCCCCCCCAGTTCCTTTCCCTTTTTTGAGTTGAGCTACCTAGTCAGAAACAGAACGGGTGTACTGAACAAGATAAGTTGAGTAAGTGAGACGACGACACATACCACGGGGCGTCAAAGCCAGGGGGGGACTGCCATACCCTAAGGCACACATAGTGTAAGGGACGCCCCACCCGCCTACCATCCTCCCCCCCCCCCCCGGGCGCCCCACTAGAGCGGGAATTGCAAGGGAGAGCTGTATCACCAGACCACCTAGCCACGAAAGGGAAAAGAGAAGCTTCGCAGGTCATTTGGGCACAGGATCTGTTTTTGCTCCAAGGAATCTGTCATCCTAGCAAATCTGAGTTTTTATTGTGTCCATCAACTGTGGTGTCCAATAGGAGCCCATCTGCATAAACTGAGTTTTCTGGGACTCTTTCCTCAAAGCTGGAAGTTAATGAACGGAATTTATAATTTTTATTAATACATTAATTTAAATTTTATTATATTCGGACATTATAATATTTAATTGTAAATATTAACGTATGTATAACAATATTATTTCCATACCTTACCAACTCCAGGCTTTTGTGCCAGTAGGGTATCTAGGTGGTCCAAAGAAACTCAGGCCTTGATTTTAGATTAAGGTGGATTCTAAGCTAATGTTTCCAGACACGTCTCTTCTATAAATAATTTTTGAAGTATGATGTCCCGTTACAAGGGTCAAAGAGATTAGCTGAAGACACGGAGCAAAAAGTATTTAAAAACCATTGGGAGGAGGAGGAAACCGCTCTGTGATGAAAAAAAAGTAATAGAAGATTTTGGATAATATGATTATAATTTGATAAAGATTTTGTCGTTTTGAAAAGAAAAGAAGAAGAACGTAATTAATTGGTCTAAAGAAATAAAGATCATCTTAAAAATTATTGCAGGGAAAGCAGAAGGAAGAAAGAAGAAGGGAACGGGGAAAACCAAAATATAATACACAACTTTGAAATGAAAAATTGAAACTTGAATCCTTAGGTTGGAAAGAAGAGAGATAAGAAAAAAAAAAAATCAAACGAACCCGGGGATTGGATTGGGGATGGAGGTTGGTTTTTTGAGGTTTCCAAAGTAGAGCCATTGTTGATGTTGGTGGTGTCCAGAATGTGGCCAGGGAGTGTGGATGAGGAGAGGGGGAGGCAGGCGGAGGGCGTAGGGATGGGCGTTTCCGGACGGCGGGGAATGCAGGCGTCATCCACAGGACACGAACCAGAGAAATGAGGGCAAAGAAGGGGAGGCGAGGCGAAGTGATAGGCGGTCCCGTGGGTTGAGTGGGTTTGAGGCTTATCCACATGTGGACAATGAAGTTGCACAAAACTGTGGAGGCACTTGGGGTCTTCATCAGAACAGAGAGCTGTGGGGACCATGGTTTGACCTAAAGGTGGGAGAACATTCAGAGAGCATGTGAGAATTTGGCTTCATGCCTTGCCAGAAGAAAATGTGATTTTCTCTCTTTTTCAGGTTTTCAGGGCCTCCACCCTGGATGCTATTTTAATATTATTATTGTATTTGTGTGTGTGTGTGTGTGTGTGTGTGTGTGTGTGTGTGTGTGTGTGTGTGAGTGAGCACATGCATGCATGTGTGTACAGAAGGCACTTGAGGGTAGTGCCTGTGGAACCACAAGGGTGACATTGGGAATTATCCTGGATTACTCTAATTCCTTGTTGCTTTACTCTGGGGCCAGAATTGTAAGCCACAGTCAGAGAATTTGAGGTGGGAAAGTCTAAGGAGCGGAATTTAGGTTCGTAAGGCAAAACTCCTTCTTGCGCTTACAAAACGGGAAACCGCTGTGGGCTGGGCGCGATGGTCTCAGGGGTTTGTTTAAGACTCTGTTTTCACCAATGCAAAAGGGTCTAAGTCGAGGCCTCATGCCCCACAGAACAGAAAAATTAAACTATTACATAATATAACGCCAGGCAGAGAAGCGAAAACAACACTGGCCTGTGTACTTCCGGGCCTCTTGTGAGCAGAGCCGCGAAAATCCCAGAGGAAGCAAAGGAAGTAGATTTTTGGGGTTGGTAGATTTGGTAGAAGCAAACTCCCTGGGATGATTCCCCGAAGTCACCTGCGCCCTTCACTCATAGGGATTACATAGTCCTTCCCACACACATTTAAAAAAAAAACAACCTAACTCCTGAGCCTTCTCCCCAAGTCCAAGTTGCTATTTTTTTCGACGCTCCCATTTTTGAGAACTTCTGTGGAGTCAGGGAATGCCACACATTATGGACCGGGTCTTCTATCACAATTAGATATTTTTCTATAGGACTGCTCAGAGACTTGCCTTAAATAAATAATTCTTATAAGAGTGCCCAAAATAATGCGCAATGTTGGTAACAGCACGGTGGGTGACACTTGATGAGTGACCTACCCATGATACCTCCTACTGTCAGGCTATGTAGGTATTTGATATTATGCGTGTATTGTTTTTGTATGTTATGTTATACATGTAGGTTATTGTATTGTATGTATTTTGTTTATTTTATGTCAGAGCTGTGTCGTTCGGTAGCCACATGTCGGTGTGTATTGTACTCATTGGATAAATCTGTCATGCATTTCATTATCCATAAGACAATCACTCCATCCTCCAGTTCTTACAGTCTTTCTGTCCTCTCATTTGTGATGCTTCCCAGGGGTGCCAGAGATATCCTCGGTAGGGCTGAATCTCAGCTGTCATTCTTAGCACTTGGACCCATTATAAATCTCTTTATTAACTGTTTCTCACTGCAAAGAAAAGCTTCTTTGGCCAAGGCTGAGAGCATTAGCTAAGGCTATACACATAAAGATGTCAAAAGTTTAGATTGAAGATGAGGTGAGAGAAAATGGGACTTACTAATGTTACATCGGCTTTATGATGAGGATGCGCGTGATGCAGAGGTGCATGCCATTTGAGTTTGTTGATTTTGAATGTGAAAAGAAAAGAATGACATCCCGGGAGAATAACTCTCCTGAGTCGCTCATGAAAATCCTGCCATTGATATCAGGAACTGGCTCATGGCTGGCAGGTATGAGCCAGTTTGGGTCAATGAACATCCAGGTTGCCTTGCTAAGGGCCCTGGGAAAGAGAAGTTAGTTTTGCCTGTGTCATGGTTTGAAATGTGCCCCCCACAGTCTCATGTGTTTGGCAAGGTCATGGAACCTTGAGAGGCGGACCCTTGCTGGAGGAAGGCAGTTACAAGGGATGGGCCTTGAGGTGGATTAGTCCCACCCTACCTTCAGGAGAAGTCTGCCTTTGCTGCAAGCAGTCTTGCAGCTCTCAGCCTCCAAGATGTCTGCTTCTCCAGCTTTGGCCAGCCAGGCATGCCGCCTCTGCTTTGAAAGACTGTATCTCCCCTCTGGAACCGTAAGCTGAATAAATCTCCCTTTCTCCCTTAAGTTGCTTGGCTTTGGGTGCTCTCTCACAGCAATAGGAAGAGTAACTGCTACTGCCTGTTCTCTCCCTCTCACCTAATTGGATGTAGAGAAGGAAGCAGCAGTAGGCAGTCATCCTGTGATTGTGAGGGAAGATAGTATTAGGATAAAGCTGGGGGTTGATTCCCTCTTGTACTTTGGGACAAGAACTTTACACTTAATTCGAGGAAGTACCTTGGCCAATAGTAGCCACCAGTCTTGACCTATAGACATAGAGTCTGGGAACCATTAAATCAATCTTAACAGTTATGGAGCTTATGTGGCTTGGGTGAGATGGAGGGGGAACGAACAATATACCTTCTAACTATAGAGCTAGAGGCACGGTGATAACATTGTGCACAGTGACCCCAGCGCATGGGCAGGGAGCAGGAAGAGGGAAGCCCAGAAAGCATGGGGAGCTCACGAGTCCCTCAGGGGAGACCTGGGTTATCCCGAGAGTGCTGCTTCCCACACAAATGGGGAAAGATGTCAGTTCCACGAGCAGGAGGAGTACAGGAAGCACAAGCTTTGTTAACTGGAAGCTACCCCGCCACTGAGAACAGGAGATAGAAACCAGTCGGGTGGTTTAGGGATGGGGACCAAAATTCTTGTCCTAGGTCCAAAGATTGAAATTTCTTGGTTCTGTCCTGGCCAGAAACCCTAGCCACGCAAAGTGTCACCCAAGGAGAGAAAGCTTCTATTGTACTTAGAGACAGACCCCCCCCACACCTGTATCACTCCTGAATGATGAGAACCAGTGTGCCCCATCTCTACCCTTCCCAGACCACCCATTGTGTACTGAACATTTTCTATTCGTGTGTTTTCACTTTGACATGGACATACAAGTTGATGGAGAGACGAGGTAAATAGAGTACTGACTACTGAGCAGCAACTTTCTGAAAAGAAATTTATACTTTCTAGGACTAAAACACGAATGCAGTTCTTTCCTTTTCCCTTATTTTTAAATTTCTATTTATTTATTATTTTTTTTATTTATATTCTTATTTTAAAATATTGTGCTTATTTATTTGAATGAGAGCAAGAACAAGAGTGAGAGCGAGCGAGCGCGAGCGAGAGAGAGTTTGCAGATACATGCTATGGTGCATGAGTGGAAATAAGAGGACAACTTTTTGGAAATCAGTTTTCATCACATGGGTTTCTAGGGATCAAACTCCAGGTTTGTGAATAGGTGGTAATTCATTCACCTGTTCAGCTCTCTCTCCCTTTTCTTATTTTATTTTATTTTTTAAAGAGCAAAGGTTTTGATACATCATGGTTATGTCTCAGGTCAGTCTCTCGGAGAGACGAGGGGACTGTAGAACCACCTTTCTGGTGATCCTCCTGCCTCAGCCTTTTCAATTTTTGCCCACTGGCATGGGCGAAAGGATGGCACAAAACAGCTTTCTAATAACTGTCCCCAAACAAGTCCCATGCAGGGCTGGTGGGTACTAATCAAATCTGGAGTTTGTAGCTGACGACACTGCCCCAGGGGAGCCCCCTCTTCCTTTCATCAGCATTCATCTCACCTACGGCTTTGGCTCTGCCGGCTCTGCCACAGTGGCTGACTTTACCGGAGACCTCACATCTGGTTTTCCTTTGCTTCTTTCCCATCTGTCTTGGTGGACCTTCACAAGAACACAGACAGTTGTTTAATTATCCCCCCTCCCCCGCTTTGTTTTCTTTGGGGTCTTCCGCTGTTTTAATCTTCCGTTCTATTGTCTCATCATTCATTTTCCTTCTGCTCACTGCCCTCTTGGGGGAATTGATTCCAGCCCCGCACTGGACCCTGTTCCTCTCCACTTGAGCCCAAGGGCCTTGCTAACATCTCCCGGTAATTTCTTCAGGTTTGGCTAGTGCCACCTGAGCCTCGTGGCTTCCTGTTGCTTCTCTGTTTCCATGCACGGGTGGGTGAGTGTTTATAAACGTCTTAGGAGGGTTTGCTTTTGAAATCAGGAGACTGCTTCTGAATGTCTTGGACTGCACGCTGAGGTAGATTATCTGTGAAATTCCTGCTTTAATGACTGGCAGGCTTCTGAGTCAGCATGGCAGGTCCACATCCGGCTGTGCGTACCTGTTCTTCCGGTGGAACCAAGACTCAGCAAGAACTGCTTCCTGTGCACTGCCTCATACTCCCCCCACCCCAACCTCCGCCTTTCTGCATAACAAAGAAAGAACACAGAAGTCTGAATTGTGGAAAGAATAAAACTTTTCCACCATGTTACCATTCTTCACCAAGCTATTAGATATGTGATATAAATGTAGAACTTTGCTCTTGATCTTTTCTACTATTTTTAAAATTAATTCAATTTGGGAGGCCTACAAGATAGCTCAGTGGGTAAGATGCTGCTTATAATCCTGGGGATATTAAGTTTGATCCCAGAAAGCCAACATGATTGAAAGAAAGAACTGATTTCCAAAAAACTGATTTCCTGCATATATCAGGTTCTCTCTCTCCTCTCTCTCTCTCCCCCTCAAATAAATAAGATACATAAGAAGTCTATCACACTCTTTTTTCTTGTCAACAAAAGTAAAGGCTACAAGCTTTAGAAGTTGTTCAACTTGTCATCCAGTTTTACCTGTGGACATTTACTTCAAAGTCCTGCAGGACTACTATTATGGAGTTACTCTGGAATAATTCCTCAGACGCCAATTAGGATGGAAAAGAAGAGTTTAATGCTGTGTAGTTGGGAGCCTCGGTTTCCAAAAGACTCCAGCCATGAGCTTAGCTTGTATTGTCTTATATTAAAGCAGGATAGGTATGGAGTAGAAGTGGGACTTCACAGAAGCAAATTCAAGGGTTACGAAGTGTCAGCAGAGAGATTGAAGACTACAGAAGGTCCATGACCTTGGCATTATCAGTTACCAGGTGCAGGGTTTGTGTGTGTGTGAGGGGGGGGTTGGTTCTGAAATGTCCTTACTTGACTGTGGAATGTCAGTAATTTTCCATCTCAACTTATGCTTACTTTTTTCTACCTTGCTATTTCTCAGTTTCTTTCTTGACCTGCCAAGAAGTAGGGTCTTTAGATTCTCTGTTATCCCAAGACACTGAAGCAAAGCACATTTCATCTAGGTCACAGCAAAGCCCTGTGAAGAAACCTGCCAGAACCTAGCTGAAGAAGAAAGAGTATCTTAAACTTTTTCTACTCCAAATCTTTTTTGCTTTAAAAATATTTATGTGACCCTAGATATAGAGGAATACAAAATAGGTACACAAAGCAGACATTTACTGATCATAAATCATGAAGAAATTTATTTTAAAACAGTTCTTTGGCATACATTTATTTTTACCTTTTATTAAAGGTAAAGCCTGAATGAAAGACTGAAGTAATATTAGATAAAGATTATATAAATAAATATACAGTAAATCCATATGCGAATGAGATGGATGTCCTTGTTCGTCGAATACAAAATTCCAAGAATACTAACTTGATACTTGTGAGCTGAAGAATGATAGTAGGAAAATACTTACAATATTAAAAATCTTTATTTTCCATAACTGAACTTTGTATAAGCAGTAAAAACACTGCAATTGAGGAGCCAGTGATACAGCTGCTCACAAACCTGATGGCCTGGGTTTGACACTGGGAAGCCCACATGATAGAAGGAAGGACTTGACTTCCAAAAGTTATTCTTTGACTTCCACCTGTAGACATGCATATTCTCTCTTCTTTTTTTTTTTTTCTTTTTTTTTTATTAAAAATTTAATTATACATTTTAAATTTTTACCGGTTCCCTCCCTCCCCCCCCCTCCCCCTCCCCTTCCCCCAGTGCCTCCCCCCCAATTCCCAGAGAGTCCTTTATGTGTACGCCTAACTCTCCTCTGGGTCCCCTCTCCCATGACATATAAGGACCAGTGCATTTCCATAAGCCCTTTCTCTTGTTCCCCTTAAGCATAAGATCACTACTATGGCTGTCAATCCCTGCCTCCAGGGGTCTCGGTGCCCTTAACAGATGCTAGACTTTATGAGGTCAACAGTGCGCTGGACATTTGTGCAGGGCATGCAAAGTCCCATTGTGATTGCTTTGGCCCCAACTATTGTTGAGAATCTTGCAAATCGTTGCTCCTCCCATCCTTTTGCTCTTACAACTTTACCCGCCCCCCTCGAAAATGTCCTGAGCTCCAGGATGGGGAGAGAAGGCTGTCCTAGTTCTATGTGATTGATATAGAGTCTCTGAAGTTCTGGATTGTGGTTTGTTGATTTCTTTTGCAGTTTGCTGCTCCTGCAATCCCTTCACTCCATTCTGCTGGGCATTGTATGTCACCCCCTGGCCAGAGACAAAAAGCTGTTAAACTGGAGTCTTGTTGTAATAGCACATTCAAGGGTAGATGTAATAAGAGTAGGAAACCTCACTGAGGGAGGGGGTCCATCTCCCATTTGCAATTGATTACTTTTATCTGCTAGACTATATGCCTCCCTTCTGGTGAGATCAGGAAAGAACGTCTGTGAACTTAACCAGGTTTCTCATACTACTGCAGACCTTGATGAGGCCTATTTTCTCTGCTGTAACATGGTCCTCCTCTCTCCTTGTTTCTGTGTGGGCCCTCCTAACCATCTCTCTTGTTCATAATCCTTGCAATACTGTGTTACATAGGTTTACTTTTGAGTGTCTCAATGTGGGCTGGGTGAGTTTGGTACAGGAGCCACTATTGGGAGTACATACGGCGCTTAATTTCTGGGTTTGGGATACTTCACTTAATATAATTCTTTCTAATGACATCCATTTCCCAGCAAATCCCAGTAATTCATCATTTTGTGATGGTGAGGTAGTACTCCATTGTATAGATGTACCACAGTTTCCTTATCCACTCGTCAACTGTTGGACATTTAGTTGATTCCATGACTTTGCTATTGTAAACAGTGCTGCTATGAACATGGTCGAGCTTGTGCTATCGAGGCGAACCTCTGCTGCATGGGGGGTTATTCCCAAAAGTGGGATAGCAT